>OX451208.1:8424589-9624589 GCA_949628255.1 Macrophya alboannulata
TAGAATAAACTGTTCAACTGCTTCTCTATCGTCAATCATCAATCAAACGTGGCTGAACATGGAAAAATATAAAAAATTGTGATTTTTGAGGAATCTGAAATTCCAAAATTTAAATACATTAGATGCAAGTAGCAATTTGGACACTCACATTTACGAATCTACGTTTTGATGTTTATAGATTAGCAGCTCTGGAAGGACACTACGACACCGTTAGAGTATTACTAGCTCATAGCGCTGATGTAAATGCTAAGGATGCCGATGGACGAAGTACTCTCTACATTCTTGCTTTGGAAAACAGATTAGCTATGGCTAGGTTTTTATTGGAGCATGCTCACGCCGACGTTGAAAGTAGAGATTCGGAGGTGAATATTTTCGAGAATCAATAACTATTTACTTCAAACATTCCACTACGTCTTGATTTGTCCTCAATTGTTTTTAGTACTATCACAAAAATTGACACTAATTGCACGAATACATATCTATTACAGGGAAGAACTCCGTTGCATGTAAGCGCGTGGCAAGGTCATGTCGAGATGGTGGCATTGCTTCTAACGGAAGGTGGAGCTGGCGTAAATGCTTGCGACAATGAAAGGAGAACTCCCTTACATTCCGCGGCGTGGCAAGGCCACGCAGCTATTGTAAGGCTACTTCTAGAGCATGCAGCAACACCTGATCATACTTGTAATCAAGGTGCAACTGCATTAGGTCCGTTTACATTCATTTATATTCTCTATATAAATCTTATCCTAATTTTCAAATATTGCTCAATAAAAATATTAATCTTGTAGGTATTGCTGCACAAGAGGGTCATGAGCACTGTGTCAGAGCTCTTTTAAATCACGGAGCTGACCCAAATCATTCCGATCATTGTGGGAGAAATGCCATCAAAGTAGCTGCTAAGAGCGGACATGATACCGTTGTAAGACTGCTTGAAGAACATACCGCAAGTCAAAGAAATTTGAGACCAGGAGTTAATGGAGGTAAGTGATGCAAAGATATAAATATTTATTTATGTATTTGATCTTCTTTAAGAAATACGTTTGTAAAAAGACGAAAAGTAAAAACTTTGCTGATATTATTTATATTCTACGTTATTTGAGATATAATTTATTTCAGGTGGTAGCAGCAGTGCAACTTCCGTCACATCCAACTCCACAGCAGAAACTAAACCATCGTCGGCTATTCTAAATCCATTATCCACACAGTATAGCCCTGCGGAATCGCCAGACTCTACTAAGAGAAGAAGTTGTGTATCACTTGGTAACAACTCGAGTAATAGTAAATCGAGTAGCAATTTAACTGGCAGTACTAAAAGCGATCAAGGAAAGTTCAGTCAGAACTCGATGGTCAACCAGGTAATTAAAGTAGGTAGCCAATCATCTCATAATTTTTATTTTATATCATTAGTTGAACTAAACGATTATTTCTCATCGTTCATCCTTTGTATCAATCTCAGAATTTGTTAACAGTTTAAAGTATTTCTCTTAGTTTAGTACTGGCGATGATAACATTTCTATAGTAACCAATACTAGCATCAACAAAACTTTTTTGGTATTTCCTTCAATAGATTTATTTTGATCCTCTTCTATTCCAGGCTCCGTTGTCTTTTACACAACAACTTCAACAGTGCTCGAGAGGAGCAAAAAGTCGCCCTCTTAGCAAGCTATTGTCCCCATTGAAGAGCGAGCCTCAAAGTCCGATCTACGCATCGCCACCTCATTCTCCACTGAGCGATAGTCTGATTCCATATTCGCCTACTAATACCAGCCCGCCCAGTGCCCAAACTGCTGCAAGTGTAATACAAAGTCAATTGGGTGTGTCCTTATTGACCGCTAATCAAAGCATTCAATACAAGGCACAAGGTGGAATGTATAATCACATGACTGCCATTTATGAGCCAATAAATATAAAAACTGAAATTATTGATAGAAATGACGGTACAAAGCCGTTTGACTTGACTAATGAGATGTTGGGCTTAACCGTTGGGAAAGAGAAAAAAAATGGGCATGATGAAAAACGAAATTCTGCAGATACTCATTTCACACGGGACACCCATATGAGAATAATATTAGGTAACAGCGGTGCGGGAGTTGGCAGAAATGTTAAACATATACCAGAAAATACTTCTGGAAGGTGAGTTTTGAGAAATTTTTAATTCTCTCCTGGTAAATATACATTCTCAACATATTGATGCCGAAATTGAAAGATCCGATCTCCAAATCTACTTAAGCCCTGTATATGATACTTTAAGTAATTAGTTGCATTTTCCGTTCATTTTACAGTGGCAGTAATCCAAAACCAAAACGTAATGGCTTAGTATCAAATCCAGCCATGAGGCTAGTAGCAGGAGTAAGAAATGGTATTGAAAATGCTACAAATCGAAACAAGCCAATTACTACAAGAGTTAATGGATTTCAATGGAAGGCAGAGACGCGGAAAGAAACTCCCTTATAGGAGCAGGTAGAGTTCTGTTGAAAATTAGTGCTCAAACTTTGATGTTTATTGCACACTAGAGGCTGCTTAAAAGTTTCCAGAATTATTGTGTTCTTTGGAATTAATTTTGCTGCTAGTCTGCCATGCGTTATTTTTACTTATAGATACGATGCGTGATCGAAAAGCTTAAAAAATAAAAATTCGTATTTTCTGCTCAATTAGATCGAAAAATTATCACATTTTCAATCAGTAGTATTTATTGACAATTTCCAGTGGACAGCCATCGCTCATCCACACTCTAGCCATAGCTTCATCGCCGTCAGGAAATATACCTCGAGTTATCTACAGATCTTCAAAATGCACGAGGCATGGCATATACTACTCCGTGTCTGAGAAATGGCAAAGTATATAGGCAGCTCGGAGAAAATTTTGCAAATTAAAAGCAATTGTGACCTTAGATGTCCGTAAGTTTAATTACATTCCATGGAATAGTAATCGCTGTTTGAAGAATCACATTCTGGATGCTTTTCAAATGCCTCTGAGATTTGTATTCACTATAAAATAACAATCGATGTTATTTCAATTTAAAAAGCAAATATTATACATAATTTAACATTTTTTTTATTCTAGGCTTTACAATTTGTGACACCTCAAACGGATGTTACAAATCGTTACAACGGCTTACGAACGTTTATCAGCAAAAAGCGAAAGTCATTTAATAAATTTTTCTCCTTTTATTTGAGCAAAATCAAATTGCCTCAAGTGAAAAAGCGATGAAAATTAATATGGCATAAAGTACTACTAAATATGAAATTGAAATGAACAAAAAAAATTACCTAACACATAAATACCAAATATTAAACTGCGTAAGGAAGTACATACATATATATATATTTATAGGTATATAAATTTAAGATATATAATCTTATGAAAAAAAAAATAAAAAAATAATTGAAACAAAAAATGACACTTTGTATAAAGGTAATGATAACGAAGTTCTGTACTGATCTCACTAATACTATACATACTAATATCTATTAGTTATATTTTGAAGAGGATGTAAGAAATGATATTGACATAACGAAAAATATTGCAAAATTTTCTTATTAAGACTGGACACAGATCGAACAAATATTTGACATTTTAAATGGAATTTGAGAATAATAAAAATTGTATAAAGATATGTAAAAAAAAAAAAAAAATTGAAAGAAATCGTCTGTAAAATGAAACATCCTGATGGAAAGATGATGTCATGACGCAAAATATTCTTGAAATACGTAAAAGTATGGCCTAAATCCAACATGGAGCAAAGCCTAGATGTATATGTATATAAGTACAAGTTATTTATGTATTGTGCACAACAATCGATCGTATTTATTATTACAACACGCTAGATATGCAATTAGAAGTAGAGTATACGTAAATAAACATCTAAATTGGAAAAATTTCTTCTGGATCTGTATAATGCATCAAGGAATGGAGGAAAATAGCACACGAAAAATATTGAACTATCTATATCATTGAATGGAAATGCTACTGGAGTTTTTTATGCAACGTACGTAGGTCATTATTTCTCATCTGTTGATATCGATTCTCCAATAAATATTAATTTCATATAATATGTATATCTAAATCTGTACATAAATTAGGAGATCTTGATATCTCAAGTCGTATGAATAATAACCCAATACTAATGAAATTGGGCTTATAATTTATATCCAAACTTTTAACAATTTTATTTTATTTTATAGATGCTCTAATAGTGATGCCTTTCAACGTTGGACACTCCACTAAACTTGCTTCACATTCCATCACCAATTAACGATCTTAATAACGCAATTATAAAAATAACAACAAGGAGCAAAATAGATACCGAACCTACTTTCTATGCGAGCTAACCAAAGACTACCAACAGGATTAAGTAAACAAAAAAAAATAATAATAATAATAAATACATAAATAATTATCGTCAAAGTAAGAAAATTATTTTTTATTTATTTTTATTTTTTTATTAGCTTTTATTTAATCTTATTTTATTATTTTTTTACTGATTAAGAAAGAACCTTGATCTTGCCTTCATTTCTGATAAAAAAAAAAAACTTGAAAAAAAGTCTTGGAAACTTATAAGCTATAATACCTATACTGAATGAAAAGGAAACATTGTTGAAAAATTGATCAAAGTGTGCCTACTTGCGAAGTAATAATTAATAACTATACAATAACAATAATATGATAATATTATAAACAACCTTTAGAATAATGCTATACACACACACACACACACACACACACATACATTTCTACACTACCTACTATTATAATATTATGTATGTCAATTCTTTCGTGTGTTAGAAAATATTCTCATATATATTATACATATACAAATTGGTACCAGACAAATAGAACTTTGAATATTGGAAATTCGATGAAACACTTCATTATATTTTACTTACAACAGAAAAAGTGGATGAATACCCTGACAATTTTGTCAATTTTTATTACCGTCTTAAGCGTAGCATCTCTTATACCTATAAATTGTATAACTTGTAAGAGCTGTATTCTGTTTTCGGAATCGAACTTAATAATGTTATATATCTATGAACTATACATATGTATGCAAAATATTCTGACTTCATTGCTATTGAAATTACATACATATAAAAATTTATCTTGTTTTGAACATGCAATAGTACTTGAGTACAATTATTGATATGGCAACGTTTGGACTGCATGGAGTTTGGTACTTATATAGTTGCCACATTGGAATAATTTTATGGAATTGACCTTTTTATAATCCGTACTTATATGAAACCTCATACTATTGAGGAATTTAATGAATTTTATTGCAATGAACAATAGTTATAAAAAATCCATGTTTTTTATTATTATTATATTTTTTTCTTTTTAAGAAAACAAAAACTTCTATAACATTTAGACGAATATTTTAAATATAGATCATAATTTAATATCAACAAAATGTTAAACCAAGGCCTAGCTGTATTAACGAACGTTTATTATTGTATTTAGTTTTTAGAAATTAAATTGCAAACGGTTTAATTTAACATTAGTAAATAGCCTATTTAATATTTAATAACCGTTTATATTGTATGTTGAGTATAGCTTTAATTACGTATAAAAATTTGTCCATGCTAATTTTAATTATAAAACTGAACGTCAATCAAAGTTAGCATGTACAAAACTACTTCTGTGTGATTTTGTTAGGTAAAGAAATGTGATTTAAATAATGCTAAACCGAGAGAGTAAAAATTTTTAGAATCGAGTTACTATAGAGAGAAAAATAGTATAATTAGTAAAAACCATTGTTAGCAAAGTTTAAAGTAGTTTAATAATTATTATTACTAATGATATTGTAAATAATTAACTAAATTATGATTAAAAGCATGGTGTACGGTCTAGCGCACCCTGTAATATGCAAATAGTAAACGGAATAAAACCCTGTGTTACTCTAAAACCTTTGTTCAAGTATATATAACTATCCGTCAAATAATTATATCACAATTTTCATTCAACTTGGCAAAAATTACATCTGCCAAACGTAAATTAATGTATTGTATTAAACTACAAACAAATATCTTTCGACTGAGTCAACAATTCGTCATATATTATGCAGCAAAATATAACGCATTTTAAATTCACTATCCATCTCCCGTACCATGCTAATTTATTATATGTGACAGTTAATGGATAGCGCACTCTAATCGAAATACCTATCTACTGAGTAATTATAAAAATATGCTTTACGTAATATTCAATACACAGAATCTAATTCAGTCAAACTATAAGCTACAGGCTTAATAAAAAGAAAGGATATAACTTTTAATAGTTAAAGATTCATAATGAGGCACTTATTCACTTGTAACTCCTACGTGCGATACCTATAAAACATGTGAGAACAGATTGGACGTCCAAAGTTACTACTGGTAATGAAACGTCTTGTGGTATTCTTCTTGGTTTGCAATAAAGCTCTACAAGCTTGGACAGAGGACAAAAAGTTAGAACCTACACATTCTCACATTGCCAGCTGAGATTAGGTTTTATTTTCAATTAAATATCTTCCCGCTTCAAGTAAGTTTAGCGCTTTCGTTTTTGAGATGTGTAAGAATGTTTGAGATATCAATTACTTTTATAATATTTTCACGTTTATTCCATTATCTAGGCATTACAGTTTGTATAATACACTCGTGCTGAATTCTTTGCCAAACAATTACTGTCACAAACATATTTTCGTATTTTCAGCCGTTGTGCTGTACTAATTATCCAAACGATGTTTACATGAGCCTGTATTTGCAGTTAGAAACGTTTGCTGAATATCGGCAAAAATATTTGATAGACCCCATTTAAGCTAATATTGAGTAATGTATGTCACATATGTTTTAATTCTACTCACAAAAAGTACACAAAGTTTCATTAAAATTACAGATATTTCTCACTGCAAGATCTTCCAGTATAAATGACTTATTGTTAAGTTTCTCTTATAAGTACATATTCTGTTGTATAAAGTGGTTATAAGTCAATCAAGATATGAATATGTCCTGTTTGCAATATTTGTCCAGTTTTATCTATAAAGGCCTTATAGCAGATGAATCGTTACATCAGTTAAGAAGTGTCGCTGTTTTCTACATTTATAACCAACCTTATACTTTTGAGCAAATAATGTTGTTGATGTTATTTGAATAATAGAAATATTGCGAACATCGAGTACCTTGTTACTTGCAAGCATTTCTTTCAGTTCTGACTGAATTGTGTCGTCGTACATTTACAATCACAGCAGTCGGCTTCGCTATTCTATTACTATATCAACACTCAACAATTTACGAATTTGATCCTGTTATACTGTCGAGATTAATCTTATTGCCCTTGTGATCCACACGTGAGTACATATATGAGAAACAAAAATATATTTTCAATACATTTAAAAGGCAACATTTTGTTACATATAGGATATACTAGAATGCCTTTTTTCTTTAGGGTGATTACGTTGTGCGATCAAGAAGGAACAGACATACTGTCGATGAGTATAGTAGTCTTAGAAAAATGACTAAATTAAAATCATGTGTGTCTAAGAATTGGTTAACAATCGTAACTTTGCTCAGTATTGCCATAGCAGTTGGAATCGGATTGATTTTAAAAAATTTCACCCACCAGCCATGGTCGCAACGAGAAATTATGTATTTCCAATTTCCTGGAGAGATATTTCTCAGGATGGTCAACTGTTTAATTTTACCGTTAATTGTAACGAGCATTGTCAGTGCTAGCTGCAATTTAAGTAAATCAGGTAACTACAGTACAGTACTACAGGCTTACTCGTCAAATGACTGTGTTATTATATTCATACCAATATAGTATTTACATTGGTGATATGCTCACATTTAAAGTGCAGACTTTACAGGTTCAATTAAAGATAAAAAAAAATGTTTTTTAGGGAGTATCGGCATGAATGCACTGTACTACTACACATTAACAACAACATTAGCAATAAGTTTGAGTGTGACACTTGTGCAAACAATCAGGCCTGGCCAATGGCACTATAATAAAAATGAAACATTTTCGGAATCTACTCAACACTTTGTTACTACAGATACTCTACTAGATTTACTACGGTAAATATTTATAATTGTTATTATTCTCGCAGCTGTGAATGTACTAGATTTTCTCAAATATTATCTTTATGACACATATTTTCGTTATCTTGTACCCAATTATATTATTCCATGATATTTCTATTCTAAATTAGTTGTATGTGCTCAAGTCAGAAATTATATACTTACAAGTAATCAATTATGTTCAAATTAATAATAACTGTAGTATATATTCATACATTGTTATATGTACCATTGTTGTTTCAATCTTACAGAAATTTAGTCCCGGACAATTTGATAAATGCCTGTCTGACGCAAGTAAGATGAATAAGTGTTCGTTTGAATACTACAATTCTTATTTATAAAATGTAAAATTTATCAAAATTCTAATCAGACCTTACAGCCTACGTATGTCTCATCTGTTCTTGATGCAAATTCATATAAATAGTAAATCACACGTAGATGAAGTGTTATGCTAGATATCATATCACTGTTAAAACATGATGCTATGTTATAAATTATCTAACGCAACACATTCAACAGTTCAAGGAGGACCTACAACGTATAGGATAAATAAAATCGAGCCAATTAATCCATTTTTTACGGGCAACCTTATCGGCGTTCAAACATAACAATAAATTTTATCTCTTCTTCCAGTATCACACGGTTTTGAAAGAACCCGAAAATAAATCCGCAGGTTTGTAGATCAGTTAACATAATTTGTCTGAATTTGGTCAATAATATGGTGAATGATATTTACCTATACCTAATGCTATCATACATATTGACAGTACCAATTTCCGAATGGGACATTGAAAAAGAGCATACGGATGGAACCAACGTATTAGGACTTGTCTTTTTCAGCTTGATACTCGGACTAGCTCTAGGAAAAATGGGGTCCGGGGGAAAGCCAGTATTGGAATTCTTCCAAAGTCTTTCCGAGGTTTCAATGATCATCATGAATTGGGTAGTGATGTACGTTACAAGTAAATTGAAGACTGCATTGCAAAAATAATGCCAGGAGACACTATTTACATACATATTGATTGAAAAACTTCGGAGTTTGAAGTGAACAAATTGATCATTACCAAATATTATTAGGTATATGTATTAATACATCTAACATGTTCAACACATATTTTAGGATAGCCCCAATCGCAGTGCTCTTTCTAATCCCAGGAAAAATACTTGGTATCGATGATTTTACCGTAATGATCACACGACTAGGTATCTATGTGCTGACAGTTTTTGCTGGTTTGATTCTCCATGGCTTGATTACTGTGCCTCTGATCTATTTCGTTTGTACTAAAAAGTCCCCATTCAAGATAATATCAAAAATTGGCCCGGCACTTGCAACTTCGTTTGGAACCTCATCGAGGTAATTATCAAATCATGTTAATCGGAGATTAGGTATATTGCTTCACCGATTACGGATCATATATTATCACTTTCGTTTAGAAATGAAATTACCCAAGCCCCTACAGATTACTTGAATTTTATTGTTTCAGTACAGCAACTGTGCCAATGACAATTCGATGCCTTGACAGAATAGGAATCGACCCAAAGGTGACCAGATTTGTTATCCCAATTGGTGCAACGATAAACATGGATGGTATCGCACTTTATGAAGCTCTTGGGGCAGTTTTTATTATTCAATTGAGAGGGTTGCAATTTTCATTGGCCAGAATAATAGCAATTAGGTATAATACTCTGCAATGTAGCAAAATGAGAAGCAAAAAAAAAAAACTTTAATTTCAAAACAGTGAACTCAAAATAATTTTTCTAATAATTGTGCTATTTATTCACACAGTATAACTTGTACAATATCTTGTATCGGCGCAGCTGGTCTACCAAACGGAGGCTATGTTATGCTAGTTATGGTATTAAATTCTGTTGGAGTTCCAGCTGAAGATGTTATGCTGATTGTCGCTATCGATTGTCTAGTGTAACTATAACATAAACATTATTTATGATACCTATTTTGACTAAGATTCATCGTACAATAAGCTGATCTCTATAACATGGAGATAAGCTTTGTAAATTCATGTACAATTTACTACTTTCATACGTGCGATCGTAAATATCATAGAGTACCAAAGTGATTATTGGTTTACAGAGATCGTTTTCGGACAGCTATTAATATTATCGGAGACGTATTGGGTGCAGGAATCATTGCACATTTTACGAAAGCTGAAATTGAGAATGTGGAGTTAGAAAGTGGAGAAAAACTATTATATGCCAAAAATGGAGCACCGATTATCAGGGAGTAGTAATAGCTGAGGAATACAAGAGGAAAAATAAGAAATTATGTACAGTAATTAATTTAATTGATTTTAGTAATAAAATATATAATATATTCTCTGTGAATTAAATCAAAAAGTCATTCAAAATCCCTATGAAATTATTTTTTGTATACGTGAAGCGATTCTCTGCTGCTAGTGCCGTATTCTACCTGTACGCTACAGCAGTTCCTGAGTCGACTATCATGGATTTTCAAAGATGAAAAAGCGATTTTATAAATACATACATACATAGGTATAAGATGATCCACAAATTGCATCCAGGGAATTGGTGTAAATTAGCAAGACGCAAGGTTTTATCCAAAAAATCTTGAAAAATATTCTTTCAGAACTTGTTCAACATTTTTATTTTTTTCATTTAACCATTTTTGAAATGGGACACCCGGTATAGCATGCACTGGGAATCCCGAAAAAGGTTGTGGTACAATCTAATAATCGATTATACACGTTCACTCGTAGGAACTAATCGATTTAATCGAAAACCCTGTCTCGGTTGATCTCGGTCGTCTCGGTCAAATACTCAAATGCAGCATGGCTGCCGGGTATGAGCTTGACATTTAAGCGCGTCAACAAATTGCTTTACGAAATAGCATAAACGATAAATATGTACACAAACATAATTTGTAATTGATAATAAATAATAATATTTGTGACTGAAATCTCTGCTGTGGATTACGGCAGGTTACTATACATGTGGCAAGACATGTGGCCAATTCTGAAAGCTAACCTATAATTTGTGATATTTTTTTTATACCTTCCTTTTTAATACTAAAACAAAGTAATTTATAATGAATTGATCGAGGCAGTAAAATAGCGATTTTAAATTCGATTGAATACTCACCGCAATTTAATTACTCAGAAAAAAACTTATATAATTATATAAATTACTGACAAAAAAAAATCGTGAAGACAATGGAGCCAGCTTCTCTAAAACGACCAAAGCCCGGCGACGGTGAGGAAGAATTATTTCGTATGCAGGAAGAATTTCTAAAATCTAATAATAAACCAGCAGCTAAAGTTATAAACGTTCGACCAGAAGCCAGTGATCAAACACAAACAAAGTCTGCCGGTAGACCACGGTCAAAATTTTCAGAACGTAAACGACTCAGAGGTCTAATAGAAGGAATTACGACGTCTCAGTCAGGAGGTGAAATAGTTAACACACAGGTCTCTGAAGCAACAGCTTCTGGTCACATCGCTGAAAGATCGTTAGATTCCATATCAAACACTGCTAAAACATCGTCAACTATTCTGCTTGGAAATATAGTTGAAAAACGATTCGACGGACCCCTAAAACTTGAAACGGATGGAACCTTTCTTTCAGATACTTCAAGAACTGGATTTCCGGAGGTTTTTCTGTCTGAGAAATCGGTTGGTTTAATAATATCAGAATTATTTTCGTTTTATAACGTGTGGTGTAGATTGCAGGATAGTGATTTTCTTTATTCGATTTGTTTACAGGTATCCGATAGCAAGGAAAGTTTGTTTCATCAACAAGTTCAAATAAATGAAAAATCAAAAGATTTAAATTCAAAAGAAAAAGAATCTAAAAGTTCTTCGAGCATAGATAAGAGCGTTTTGGTTGATGGTCCATGGGCGACGGAAATACATAAAGCTAATCTTCAAAGACTCAATGAAATGGATCCAGATGAAATACTTAAAGAGAAACAGAAACTTCACGCAACGCTCGACCCAACATTGATAGAATTTATAAAGACTAGGAAAAAGAAAAAACCACTGGAAACAGAAGTGGTACACAGCACGCAGGCTGTAATGGATATTGAGCCGTGCAAATCAGACATAGAAAATCGCATTGAGGCACCTCTTCATGGAGCTGCGGCAAATTATCTCGAGGAAACTTTCAGTGAAATGGAAAATAAAAGTATACCAAATCCACCGGCAGAAATTGTTCAACAAGTTGAAGAGAAAGGCTGGGTTCATATGGACACAATAGAAACAGAAAAACTGGAATGGATGGAGGAAATTCCTGTGACAACAAACAACTTGCGATCAGAAGAACCTTATAATGCACGCTTTGACTTTAATGGTAAGAAAATAACGCAAACCAGAATCTGATTGACTCCCCAAAAATTTACTGAACATCCAATCATCAGGGTGTTTAAAAAAAAAATCGACTATTTTTTTTTCTTTTTCAAAGTCACACATTCAATAGTTGCAGTAAGGTGAAATAAGATGCCTTTTGAAATATGACCGCTTAATATTAATATTTAGAGGTTCCTCATTTCAAATTTTGATTTTCCATTTAAAATGTATGCGAAATGTTCTGATGGCACTTTTCGATTTTTATATCTCAAGAACTAATCTACTTAGAAAGATGCTGTATAGCTACTTTTGTTCGAAATTGAACGCTCTACAAGAATGGTTTCTTGGTCTTTTTTGATGAAGCTAACTGTTTCCAAGTTATTATGTGTTATTACATGTTTATTAATCATGGCTAACTTGGAAACAGTTAGATTCATCGAAAAAGATCAAGAGACCTTTTTTATAGGGCATTTAATTTTGAAGAAAAGTATCTATGCAGAATTTTTCTAAATAGATTAGTTCTTAAGATAGAAAATCGAAAAGCGCTACAAGAAAATTTTCCATGTATTTTAAATGAAAAATAAAAAATAGCGGTGAGCGACCTCTGAATACTAATATTAAGAGCTCATATTTCAACAGGCATCTTATTTCACTTTGCTACAACTATTGGATGTGTGACTTTAAAAAAAAAACATGATCGATTTTTTTGAATCGCCCTAGCAATCATCCTAATGTAGTATGTAACATTGCAGACAACTATTTGATGCATAATACCAGTAACAGAAATTTAAATAACAATTTTTTTGTGCCACTTTGTTACAGGGATGTTACTCCCTTTCATAGATGATAGTCTGACCGTGGACAAAGGGCTTCATCACCACGGAGAGGAGCCTGAGCGCCCAGGCTACTCTCTTCAAGAATTATTACAGCTGAGTAGATCGTCTACCCAACAGCAGCGATGCATGGCTTTAAATACGCTGGCAAATATCATGGCAAAGAGTCGTAAAGGATGGTACGACCAGGCTTTACAACCTCCGCCATTACCTGCGTTAAACGAAAAGAATATATTCTTATTATTAAGATTCTCGCTGGATGATTCCTCTGTAGCTGTTGTCACCGCGACTTTACAAGCGCTAAGATCGTTTTTGTTCAGTGAGGCGGACGAGATATGCTTGGACAGATTGATGGGGCTGGGAGATTATAAAGAACCTTGTCTTACGATCCCTCCGATTGATGTTAGAGACATGATCAGCTTAAAAGATCACGAGCTAGCTCAAGTCGATACAGTCGCTGCAGCCATTAGATCAGACATAGTTCTGAGGATTAGGTAACGTTTTTAACGCATGGTGAACTTACACACTGAATGTTATTACTGATATTTCGTTTTCCTTCATTTTTATTCAGAATAGCAGCTGATTATTAGATCCAATGAAGTCTGACTAATTTTTATTTTCTGCTTAGGTATATTCTGAGCGAAATGCGACCACCGCCAACCGGAGTTACAGCAGCTTTAGAAATTCTGGCTCGGTTAGCGAGAAATTCTTATGAAACAGCCTTGGGCATCGCTTGCACACCACAACTACTGGAAACCATTATACAAAATTTCATCCCACTGACAACTGATCGTCTAGGTACTTACATTGAGTCTGAAAAATATTGTAGTACTTTCTTTGGTATACAAATCGAAAAATTAATAATTGGCTTATTCTTTGCAGTTTCGGAGGACACAGTAAATGACGTGTATGGTGTTCCTGTATTAGCTGCTATCCGTCTTTGTCGAATCCTTGTGTGTTACGGTGGAAGACCAATTGCCGAGAGGCTATATTATTACAAAGTTTTAAACTCTCTACTGTCATATATCACGGGTGATTCTGGGTAGGTGAAAAAAGTATTTGATTAAAGTTTCGGATCTCTAAATGACTTTTTTATATAGTCCATATTCATATTTACAGAAAACACGGCATCAATTTAGGCATCGAAAGCCTCAGACTCTGGAAAATGTTATTGCTTCATGGTGTCGGATTGGAAAGTGTGGGCGGCGCTCAATTGACGATAGTATCACAACTGCGAAACTTACTCAGCAATCACGACATCGGATCATCGTCTGAATTAGCGTGCGAACACGCAGCTGCTTTGATAACTGTAGCTGGATTTGAACCTTCTCTAAGATCACACGTATCTACTCTGTTGTCAAAATGGAGTACACAATTAGCGTCTGTTGCATCGCCGACGGTAAATTTGATTCGAATTTAAGATGTTTCATTTAAAAAATTTTAATTGAAACAAACTGCCGGATAAAAATACTGAATTCGATTTATTTCAGTGGGCTAGTACAAAACTTGTCGCCATGACACTGATGGCAGCGGGGGATATTGCCCTCATGAAACCCTTGTTGGTCTCCCGAGGATCTAATATCTTCTCTACTTTATGGTAAGGAAAATAAAATTTTATCTACAGAAACATTGCAAATAATTTTACTATTATTCAGTTCCAGTTCAAATCTACTCAGCGGTTTGGTACAAGTCACAGACCGAGACCCACCGTCTCTACCAAATCTCGGAGTTTTGGTACACGAGGGTCAATTATTACCAGCAGTTTCTTATAACAGTTGTATACCATTTTTGGCAACAGTATTGAGCGTGCTTTCGAAATCTTTATGCAAGGCTGAAATTCAGACGATTTTAGATCAAACACAATTTAAGAGGTATATCAATAAGCTGGAATCACTTGAGTGGAGTTTGGAGAGGAGTTGGTATACACGAATGGAGTTATCTTTAGTAACGGAAATAGTTCGTGGGGGAACTTTGCTAGCGGATGACTTGGACTTTGAGTTGAGACAAATTATTTGGAAATTATCAATCAAATTAATATCAGCTTTGCCTGCTGACGCCCCTTTGTACGTTAGGGAGATGGTACATACGGCTTTATCTCGTGAAAAATTAAAGATAGAAACGTTGCTTAACGATCTTAATAAATTAAAATTCAATAAAAGTATTATAGACATTAATTTAGATCTTCCCGAAGATCTGGCTTGTCTTTACGAATATTATATAATTCATAACGGGTCCTGGGATCAGGCCGCTATGCCCAAAGACTGGCTATACTTACCGCTTGTTAATTTATACGCAAAATGTAGAAATAATTATGACTGCAGTGCCGACGACGGTAGACTTGTTGCAATTATATTGAGCTTAGAATTGACGTTGCCTGAATTGGTGCAAAAATTATCACCCAGCCTACGATACAGTAGATTATTGCTAGCATATTTATGCGATACTTTATTTTTAGATAAAAATGTATCACCATTGTTAACAAGGGCTTTATCAAATCTTGTTCAAAGATCTTACAAAGATTTGAACTTCAATGCCGAAGTTCCAGGACTGAGTTCGTTTACAGATTTGTTTACAGCTTTGTGTGAACATTTTTCTGCCACTTCTTATGGTGACGAAGGTTTTGGAATGGCTCTATTAGTGCCATTAGCACAGCGGCATGACGTACATTACAGAAAATTATTGTGGTCAGAACATGCAGGAGCTTTAAGGTCGTTAAGAACACCTTTTGAAAAATTGTCAATACCCATAAAAGAATATTTATACCCAGTTGAAGAAGATATTTCGTTGATCGAATGTTATTTAACTGCATTAGCTAAGGGAACTGTAAGAAAAGAATGGTGCCCAGTTATGTACAACGTGGCTTTACACCACGCTTCAATGAGCTTAAAAGAAAGTAGTAAGATTAGTGTCAAGTTTAAGCCAAGAGTAGAAAAGCTTGGAAATGTTAATTTGCGAAATGAATTGTTGAACTACGTTCCGCCTGAATTCTAAGTCACTATAACTGATTTCAATATTAATTTAAGACAGATATAATGTACATACATACATACATAAATATTAAATGACTATGTAATATGAACTTGGGTCTTCCAAGAGATACAAAAAATTATGATTTCTTTTTCGTTTTTCACCAAAATTAGATACCTACGTTGATTAATGTATCGACGAAGATCGTAGTGTAATAAAGTATTGAATATATTACACTCTGATAGTTTTACTATTTTGCATCTAGATCCTTACAACTGTACAGGGTGGTACATTTAACTCTATACCACCCCAAATATCTCCATTGATTTTACAGGTACAAATTTTTTTTTGGAAAGATAAGTTGTTTGATTTAGAGGGGCTGATACAGTGGTGGAAAATTCATTTTTGTCAAGGTCATAATTTTTGCGTTGTCAAGGTCATTAATAGTTTTTTAAATGGAAACCTGTATTTTTTATTACGTCATTTTATGTTACTTAAAAAATGAAACGACTTTCGTATGAAAAATATTTTTGTGAGACACAAATTTTTTATGATATTCAGCTGAATAACCAGAAATTTTTGAACATGTAAGAACTTTTCACCTCTAAACTATCAAGCTTAGGGAAAAATTGCCTAATTTCTAAATGTTCAAAAATCTCCAGTTGTCGAGCTGAATATCATAAAAAATTGGTGTTTTACAAAAAAATGTTTTATACGAAAGTCGTTTGATTTTTCAAGTAGAATAATATTACGTTATAAAAGATATAGGTTTTCATTTAGAAATCTAGTGATGACCTCGAGAACGCCAAAACTTTGACCTTGACAAGAATGAATTTTTCACCACTATATCAGCCCCTCGAAATCGAACAACTTATCTCTCAGAAAAATTTTTGGTATCTGTAAAAGGAACGTAGATATTCGGGATCGCAAAGTTAAATCGATCACCCTGTATATCTACCTTAAGATTATTCAAGACTGATGGAAGAAAAAAAATGGTTTTCAGGAAATAAATTGCGAAAAATTATTGTTCGTTAGATACGCAGCATTAGTTTCTTATTTTCCAACATACATACATACATTCTATCGTATATTATCATTGTATAATATGTAAATGTAAAACGTGTTGGTTCATATAGACAATAATATTATAATAGTTTATATATAAATTCATATGTAATCATTAAGCGTAGAGGCACTAATTGGTCGTTGTTCATTGACTGTTGATTCTATTTTAAGTGTAACTGATTCTATTAAGCTGCGGTGTGAAAAAATTCGTTAAGATTTCTAATAATTATATTTACGATATGTTTAGTATTATATGAAAATCTTTTTTTTTTTTTTTATTTCTTTTTCTTATTTAATCTCTATAAAAAGACTCGTGTGTGCAGGCTGTCAATGATTCAATACTAAATTCAACCGTAATTTACCAATTTCATTTTATTAATTTTCTGAATATTATAATTTGTATTTTTTTTTTTTTTTTTTCATCATTTCAAACCTTGCGCGTATATTAAATGAAAAAGAACCATCAAACAAACACGACTCGATAGTATAAACTATCTAAAAAAAAAAATCATATACACATAGATATACATATTCGTTAAAAAACTGTCTTCCGGCTCGTGGCTTGTTACTTTTTGTTTTTTTTTTTTTTCTTTCTAACCAGATACTTTTGGATTAAATCTTCCGTTCACTCCATGCGAGATATAATACAAAAGTTTCTTGAGCAAAAAATGTGTTGTGTAAACGTGCACATAAACGCGTTCATTGCTCCTCCTAAAATACTTCGAGCTTTAAGCACTTAGTTTCATGATGTGTTTTTTTATTTTACTTATTTTTATAATTTTTTTTCTTTTTTTTTTTTATTGAACTTAAAAATCTGGCTTATGATTAATCTTGATTCTACACGAGTAGACCTGGGTATAGTTAGAATGGTAACTCGTAAAGCATTCGAATTCTTCACTAACTTGTTTGTATTCAATCTGAGTTTCGTACACATCAATCTCATCCTTATTATCTGAGGGAAAAGATTGATGCTGCGTATTTTTCACCATTTTACTTAATACAGGATACAAAGAACGCGCTAAAACATCCGCGGTAATTAAAGTTACCCCAGAATATCTACCCGTGTAGTGGATCAACTAAAATATACGCACAAAATAATATACGTGTGTTAAAAATGACTTAGAAGTAATAGCAGTAATTCTAGTCTCAAGGTATAAATTAGTCCAGGGCATATCTTGAGTAATATTTTCATTGTAGTTAACTTGGTAATTGATCGTCAGAGGAATTTTCTTTGCCTCCATTTATTTGTTGTTAACTAAAAGAACAAATAACAGAAAAAAATCAAAAAAATTAAGAATTAATCCGATTTTTTATTTTTCATTTTATTTTTTTTTTTGTGGCCTAATAATTATATTGTCGCGTAATGAATGTACCTATATAGGTATAGGTAAATATATTCACTTCGTATATTTTCTACGAATTATCTAATTATATAATTAGAGCACAGCCCGCAATTGTGAGCAATTAATAATCGCGAGTTATTATTATTATTATTATTTAATAAATATAATTGAGTTGATTGGAATAATTGATAATAAACGCATTTCCCCACAATGCTAAGACTCGATGCCCAATTTTCTGTAGGTCTCTCTGTCAACTGTTACCAATCTTCCTTCGACACTGGAGCAATCCAGTTCTATACAATGTAGACGCGAGCCCCACTCGCAATGGCTCTGATCATCAGCTCGATAGTATTTAATCTGCAAGCACGTAGTCAGGAAACCAGATCCTAAGACTCTCATTGCGATCTGTAGTTCCTCACGATGTCCTCTGTTGCTGGCAATTATACCTTCCGTGTTATGATACGCGCTGTAAGCACACGCTGTACCATCTCTGGCTCGTTCAACAGCTTCAATTTGCTTTCCGCCGATTGTAAGCGTTCTGAAATTTGTATTAAAAATGCAAAAAAATTTCACATATACGTATTCGTACATTTCTTTCGCTTAAATTATATTACGTTACATTTTTTTTATGAGTAGTGGTGCAGCACGGAAAGTGCAGGATCTCGTTTAAATTATGTAATGTGGATGATTAAAAAGCCGGTATGTAGGTACTAATTATTCCACAACCCCGCGTGGCTATACGCATTACGCAAAAGTATATCTATATTCAAAAGGCTCAAGGGCGTAAACATCTCGACGAGAAGACTGTCTAGACAACGTGCGACAGATATTTTCTCTTCCATTCGTTACCATATACCTATAGCTTCTCCGTTTATACTTCGACTAATGACAAACAATATATATTTTCTAGAAACGTGAACATAACGTAAAAGATAAAATTTTACACACGAATAATAGAGAAAGTTTATATAACAGTCGAGATAGTTTGCTATTACAATTCCGACACACTACCTGGGAACGGTAGCGTTAACATTATCGCGTCGAGATTTAGATTTAAAATTTGATTGTGATCGATAGCCAACTATAACATCATTTAACCGTCACCGTAATAATACATTCGTTGATTTAACTTGGTTTCTCAGAATAGTTTACCTACAATTTGACATTTAACATTTCGCAGGTCGACTTATTGTTAGACCGTGGTCTGCCGTTTTATAGACAGTACGACTACACGGAAGAAAAAGAATTGCTCGCCCAGCAAAAAAATAGTACGCTTGATAAATATGTATAACGATAAAAAGTTTTTTTTACTACGCTATTAACAGTGATCATGCAATGTAATTGTACGGCAAAATTGATCAGCTAAAATAACAACGAATTTTTACCAATTATTCTTTAATAAAGACTCTGCCGCCCCTTCTTTTCATGCGCTACAGCCAACAAAACAAGAAATTCTCTGATCTGCAGCCAAGCAGCAAATTAATATGCCAAAGGCAACCGGAGCTGTGTGCATTCCGGATACTTCATAAAGTATAATTCAATTACGCAGCTCTGATCATCCCCCATTGCATGTATATATCTAATTACGCACGCCAATGCATATCATTCACAATGGGGTTATCTAATCTGTGCTGGAAACTAAGTTTGCTAGGCACGTACATCGCGTCAGTTTTTCATGTTTTTTTTTCTATATTATCGACGAAAAAATAATCATCGACGTACACCTGGTCACGGTCGAGATTAATAAAAAATTCAGTACGTTCGAATCGTGCTATATACATATAATACATGAGTCATTCCACGTCAAACCGGACACCTTTTTGACCTCGATGTTTCCGATTTCGTTCTAATTTTTTTAACGGGTTCTTTGGAACAAATGAATTCATCAAACAATTTTTTTTTTTTTTTTTTCCGCCCATATTTTCCAAGTTACACGGGGGTGAAATTCACGAAAAAGAGCTAAAAATTGAAAACATACTCCCCTTCAAACGGTTATATCTTTGGCTGTGTTCATCCTAGAGACTTCATCCAGAAACCATTGTAAAGCTATTGAATGACACTATTATTATATATTTATTGAATTCCGCGATAACGAACAATTCCATTTGTTATAAACAAATATATTATTTAAACGTGATTTTCAAGGCGAGATCGACGCTTTAAAATTCCCAAAAAAATATGAGCGTATTCCTTGATCAATTTCCTACAAGACTGTTAAGTTATAGAATGGAACTCCGATAAAGACTATATTAAAATGATTTATTTGTAAGCGACGGCGCGCGCTGCCGCTGAGAAACCTGGCTCGGGTACGCGTAGCAATGCGCCACAAATAAATCATTTTAATATAGTTTTTATCGGAGTTCCATTCTATAACTTAACAGTCTTGTAGGAAATTGATCAAGGAATACGCTCATATTTTTTTGGGAATTTTAAAGCGTCGATCTCGCCTTGAAAATCACGTTTAAATAATATATTTGTTTATAACAAATGGAATTGTTCGTTATCGCGGAATTCAATAAATATATAATAATAGTGTCATTCAATAGCTTTACAATGGTTTCTGGATGAAGTCTCTAGGATGAACACAGCCAAAGATATAACCGTTTGAAGGGGAGTATGTTTTCAATTTTTAGCTCTTTTTCGTGAATTTCACCCCCGTGTAACTTGGAAAATATGGGCGGAAAAAAAAAAAAAAAAAAATTGTTTGATGAATTCATTTGTTCCAAAGAACCCGTTAAAAAAATTAGAACGAAATCGGAAACATCGAGGTCAATTTTTGATTTATTTTGTCCGGTTTGACGTGGAATGACTCACATATGTCACAAGCTATGTATACCTATAATGGCAGTGTACACGTCAGATTCGCATGTGAGCCGTTAGATTAACGTGGAATCGACCAACCTAACTTATAATACGAATTTCGCTCTATCTAATAATGAGTACAATTTCCGTTTGGCCAGACGCACTTTGAAATTGGCACAGATTTGATGCAGACATTAAAGTAAAACGCGAAACAACACGAACAGCCCCTTATTGGAATCGATTGAGTCAAAACTCGAGTGGCTATTCCGCTCGCCTGAAGACGGATAACATAATTAGAGCGAACGTAATATTGTGAAAAAGTAGAATTCACTTTGCATATTCGTTATTAACGGTTATCCGCGTAACATTCATACCTAATACATTATTACAGATTTAATTCTATCAGTTCAGGGCCACATACGGCCAAGCGTGTTCCTCCTTTCATTCGCAAACTCGTTCTGCAATCAATCGCTAAATACTCTACAGCAAAAGAATTAAGGAGAAGCATATACAAGTGCAGATTTATCGGAGAGTATTATACAAACTTGGACCGTGACCATTCATTCATGTCGTATAAATACGTCAATTTACCGGCGAATGTACAGATTCGCAGATTACTGTAAGTCCGCAAACACGAGTAAACCTACACTTGTCTGACCGCGAATATGAATGAGTATAAACAGCCCGGCATAATCGGCCGACTATACGCTAGTAGTAAGAGACCCGTTGATCGGACGCAGTAGTACTGGTTTTTATGCAGTCGGCCACGCTAGCGCACAAATCGTAAAGAGTGTCAAAACGGTACGGGTTGTGCAGGTGTGTTATGCTATATTGTGACCTCAGGGGAGTGTTATATATTTTTGATTTCGTTCTTTCGAATAATGTTCGTACATAAATTACATACATACATACAATACAGCTTTTGGAAAACTGAGCCACATGTCACTGGCAACGAGAACATTATTCTTTCTGCAGTAGCAGCTATATATATATTGTAGCCCGTAAGACCTAATTGGAAGTCGATTGTCGCCAGGCCACAGGACGGCTGAAGCTATACATAGATACGAACAATCTAGGGGACTTTGTTCTACGGTGAAAAGAATAAAGAAAAATAGAAATAAAACTGAAAAATAGCAATAAGAACGAGAAAACCTAGCTGCTTATCTGACGTTGCAGTATAAATAATTACGAGCTATTACAGTTGGGGCGCAGCGTGAATTATAAATCTATGCAGTTTTTTTTTTTTTTTACATCGCGTGAAAGATACGATCGTGCGCTGCGTGCCAAACCCTAGTCGGATATTTCTACTAGCTTGAAAGTCACTTATTGTACACACTGCAGCAGTTGTGGTGGCTTGAAACTGATGTCTAGCCTGTAGGTCGCCTTACAGCTCAACTTTACGGTTTTTAACTGACGAAATCTGGCTGATGTTTCCATTTTGCAATACACTGGACCGGCCCCGGGTTCTCTTCTTATGGATAAGGTTACCCGAAAATGTCCACCACCCCCCATCTGGCCCCATTTCAACACTTCGTCAACCCTTGATTTTATTTCCCGCGCCCTACGCCGCAGACGTCGCGACGCTTACTGACCGTGGCTCTGGTCGAGCCCGAGCCTCAATCCTGACTCTCCCATTGGTGCCAAGGCCTCCACCACGGGGCACAACGAACGAGTGCGGGAAATGAACCCCACGCAAGCCCTCGCTTCGCCCTTGGCGTCTTGGAGACGACAACGCGATAGTTTTTAATCTTACCTCGGTGCTATCAAATTTACATTTATGTCACGTATATCAGAGGCCTCCGCCCTCTTGCTCACGTCTCTAAGGTGAATCGATTTATTTAATTCTTTATACCTTCGGGTTATTCTATAGGTATATGTATATCTACATTTTTTATTTATCCAGATTGGGGATGAGAACAAGCCACTCTTTTATTCGCGAAATATTTTCAAAAACAGTCAGCAATATAAAAAGCTCCAGCTCTAAAATATTTATTCTCTTGAATAATATTAATTGTACCGTGAGATCACGGCATTCTTGCCTTTTAAACTTACCAGTGTGCCTCGAACAATGCAATTATGAACACACGTTCCAGCTGTCTTATTATTAGATTTATGCGCCTTTGCACACCTCACCGTGTTACCTCACTGATTGTGTGGGGTTAGAACATCGCAAGCCCTATTTGTTTTCAAATAGCAATTTTCACGCGCGTCTATATTTCTCGTTATGAGTGAGAACGAGGTAGAAATGAGAATATATATACCCATATAACTATGTGATTTCCTTGTCCATCACGCGGTTCGTTATTCAAACAAGCTCCATGATAAAAATAAAAAATAATACCGAGTTCCGGGATATTTTTAAACACAATTAGGCCACCTAGCTTGCAAGCCTATAGAAAAATGTGTCTTCTGACCCAGAAAATCGAAGTTTCCACGCAGTTTAAGTCGGACGTACGATCGCCACGCAGCAACAAGTTACCTATCAACCTCTTGCGATATACGGTAGACGCTGAGGGGCAGGGCTAGATCAATACAGTGCCAACAGGCAACGATTCAGGGTATACGTATGTATTCCTGCTCATGTTACGGTCACAACAAAGACCGTAGATCCCTTCGCCGTGGCGTCTTCCCCTGCAGCTATTCCAAGTGCTGCTTTGAGGCTTCTTTTACGCTTACGTATTGTACATATACATGAGTTATACGCGGAATACGGGTGATCTTTTCAAGCATGATCGACTTGAACACGAAATGCTAAACGCGTTTGATTATGACGTCTGAATAACTTGTTGAAGTTCAAAAGTCAGAAATACAGTTCCTAACGAGTCGCTCGAAGATCAGAGAGCGTGCAGAGCTTTAATCGCGATATGATTATGGATACATTCCTATCAAAATGAAAACAAATATTAACGATGCGTGAATAACGAAAAGGCACTCGCGATGGGGGCGAATATAATCTGAAAATACATGGCATGAGGGAATCAGGGAATTGGATAATGTTGTATGCGAGGCTCCGTTTCGATTTTGATACAATATTCATAACCGTTGAACTCTACGGAAAGACTGGATAGAGGTTTTATTTTTCAAAGCACAGATAGAAGAGGTAAAGGTCTTCTACCAACGATATCGATATCCGAGCGGTATATCTTGCGCTTATATTATTCAACCCCTTAACCCTCAGTTGGACAGACTCTCTCAATCCAATGTACACAGTTTTGCAAATTATATATGTATGTTCATCGATTTCCAATGAACCGTAACCAATATAGACTCTGTAACCTTACCTTTATCTATTCTTCAGCCGTGAACTTATGCGTCGTAGGTATTCACGTGTACGTATACGCGTCCGTTCAAATCATAAGATTATATAGAAACGTGTATTATATATGTATGTATATCACGTAAACGGTCAGTCGCCATTCAGTTCGTTTTGTTTCGTAAATATAGGGGGTTATTTTTATTATTCAATGAGTAACACATATTATATATTTTATACACGTTATAATGTTTGAAAGACGTCGATCAGCCGAAATACATCAACAATCTAAACCATATTCTTAAATTTTGACACCATCACTTGCCTATAACTTGCGGCAGGTAAATCAGCAACGCTAATGCAGACGTTTTGCCAGTTATAACGTCTCCCCCTCATTTTCACGCTGAATGCCCGTGTCAGTATGAACCATGTAAAGTACCTTGATTCATAGAAATTCACCTTTTACGAAAATAAATAAATATCTATACGTTTCTTGTAATATATTGGTACACGTGAAAATAAGGGAGAGATGCTCAGATTACTGGCTTACATTGCTATTGTATAATGATATGCGCCATGCATATATGATATGAGATAAAACATGATATGAGGTAGCATAATACTCCCCAGATAACAATACGTGTGTTGTCATGCGTGAGGGACACAAGTTTAGTCATCACCCTGATAGCGTAAGTGCAATTACTATATGGGAAACAGACGCGTTTGCTCATCACGAGCCCAAGCTGCCATCAGGCTAGGCTGCTTGCCGTGTTAAGTTGTATGAATTTTAACATATACGGTGTCAGCCTGATGATTAGTACACCTTTATGTTTTTACATAGGTATATCTTTTTCGTGACCGCATTATCTAGATCGAGAAAAATATCGTACTCCAGAGAATTTCCTGCATTTATACATTTTTTCTGTTTTTTTTTCGTATAATTTTCTATTTTTCTGTCGAGGAATTTCAGAAAAAAATATATATTTTCGGGGCTTTAGTTCTGGTTGTCTTTTGATACAATCAATGACATTTTTATAATAATGAAAATCCTAAAAGTTGAATAATTTTAAATGAAGAGAAAATTATTACAAGAACACGTTGTAAAAAACTTCATGGAAAAATCTGATAAATTATAAATTATATCAGTTATTTACATTCGGAACAAAAAAATTAAAATGAAGAGTTTTATGATTCTTATGGCGAGCTATTCATTTCTCGAAAAATAAATTTCACGTGTTTCTCATACAGGGTGTAAATTGTAACCTATTATCACATCCAGTGATCACCAAGCTAACATTCGAGGACGTTGCATTATTATACGATATCAAGTTGTTAAATCATGTCGTGAGGAGACGGTGCGAGCCATATGCATTCACAGATGAGTGTTATTCCGAGATCACAGCCCTCACGATGCAACGTGACATTAATGAGCGCTCCATGACCGTATATTTTGTTATCTGGGGATCGTGATGTCTCATTTCCGAGATTGTATTTTCCACGAGTGTTACAAGACCGGAGACAGTAAATTTTCGTTGAAGCAAAATGAAAGAAGAATACAAATAAAAATCTTGAATAATTCACAGCGATATGGCTAACAACGGCACTTTATAATAGTACAAGTATGGAAATATCTGCAGGGCACGGATATCTTGGAACCCACGATCAAGTAATCAATCCAATTTCTCCACGAGGTATTGGAGTGTAGCGTGCTGTTGGAGTGCAATCTCCCGCACCCCCGTATCCTGTCGACCTTCCCCAACTTCCGGGCCAACCTCTCGGAACTGTTGGCATGGTCACGCACCTACTGGGCGAAAAGAGGCGAAGATAAAAATGACCTAAGGTCAGACATGGATATAGGTATGTATCAGGAGTATCGCTGCATAATTATCGAATGAATATCAAATTGTTTCCGGTTCAATAATATCTGATGATACAAAAAAATAGAAGAACAACTGCTAGCTCACCGTTTAAAGAACCAAGCAACACCGAAAGTTAGGAACATTAGCAGGCTTAGAGCAAAGAAGACCAAAGCTTCAGTCGCCGTTCTACGATGATAAAGATGCAGGCCATCCTGGTCGACCTTTATGAGTTCCCCAAGCTCGATAAGGCTCATCTGAAAACTGCCTCTTCTACTTGGCCAGTACTTCTTTTTTCTCCCAGGCTCAATGACTTCTGGTTGTACCCGAGGATTTCTTAATCTGTACGTGTTACCTGCGCAAGTCACGGTGTAATCCACCGCGGAATATATGTGCAGCCTGTAATTGAGATAAAGAGAAATCAGAGAATATTTGAATCGCAAATTATACGTTATCGTTAAAAAAATCTCATATAGGTATACGAACCACTTCAGCGCGTATCCAACCCAAGAATTTCCAGTCTTTACAAGACATCCGGTCTCGTTCTCGATTACCCATACCGGAAGATTATCTTCTTGGGCAAGAACTAACGCCACAATTTCGTCACATATAGCCACCGTTATTCCAAGAGTGGTAACATTCCCTGGCGGAAGCGCCAAACTTCCCAAGTCATCGAGTTCCACTCCCTTTTCCTCGACCTTTAGCCTCAGCACATTTCGGGATCCAAAATCATCCTCGGCGCAGAGCAAGTACAACCCTGCCTTATCACTCTCGGGTAAACCCGCCTGCATAGTTGATGCACATCGCGATAACCGCTCGACATCAACCTGCGAGATAACATGACTCAACCAGTGAGGCGACGATAGACTGAAAGACCACGTCACGTTCCCCGAGTACACGAATAACCGGCCTTCCTGGGCGTCGCACCAGGATATCGCGTTTTGACCTGGATTTCCTGAACAGGTATAGAATAATTATACTGCTTCAATGTCGTTACTATATTAAAAAGATGCTTTTTGTTCAGGGATCATTATGTGGAGTGCTATTTCAAAAATTCTCAGGACAGAACCGTGTTCAGAACTCTTGATTTTTGGCTTGTTTAAGACATTTTAGATAATATTAATACAATTTTTGAAACACGAATTAGTGCAATACTCTCCAGGCTAAATCGATCTCTGGAATTCTATTCTATTTCTGTCATTCTGAACGGTGCCATTTTGACCAAAAGAAATACACGTTTTGAATTGCTCATTTTTCAAAATATTGTACTTCATACGAATGAAGAAAATATATCACATTATTACCTGGACAGTAGTTCTTCGTGGTTCCATTTGCCGCAACGATGGAACTTCCAAAACAGACGAAAGCCGTCCATACGTTATCGTTAACGTCTAAAAGCCAGACAGTGTCTCCTGCGAGAGGATACAAAGCCAAGGTGCCACTTACTGCACAAAGAGCAGCTCGTTTCGGTGGTCCAGCTTGAATTAGGCCAGAAGGAAGAGGGATTTTCGTCCAGGGTTCATTGCCGCTGGCCAGCCAAAGATCGTAATAGTTTTTGGCATCGATGTGTCCTCCGTAAAGCCACTGATCTCCTTTATGCGAGAAAAAGGCATAATCGAGCCGCGGCCCGGGGCTCCAAGTATCAACTGCGTTGTACCGCTCGTCGGAAATCCACCGCCATTCTAGGATCATTTTTTTTTTTCTATTGCAATTCTCATTCCTTTCGATATTTTTGGTCGAAGAAAGATTTTGGATTAAATGAATCTAAATTGGCAATATAATCATTGTAACGTTTTCGTTATCTTAAGAGAAAATTTCCGCATACAGAAGTCAAAAACGCACAATTGTATAAATTTAACAAGATGTTTATATAAGCACCTCTAAGGGGCACATACTGGGCTTACTTTAGTGCAGATTTGACGAGATTACAATATTCAACAGGTAAGATTACTTAATCGTATATTCTACTCGTGCTTGTTGATGATATACCTATATATTATACATATGTATATACCAGTGGATATATTGACATGTATAATATGTATGTAGCTGTGTATGTAGATGTATGTATGTTTTACATACATGCACAATCTCGGAAAGCCTAATCGAAATTAATCCGCTCGGGTTCACGTTAATGCGATTCAATATTTACAGGGTGATTCGGTCAGGATGAAATGTACCAGCAATTCTGCAAAGCTCGCATTCAAGCCCGCGTGAATTTATTTCGCGAAAAACTGTAATTCTCTTATACTCATATGAATGGTGGGAAATGTGATGTATATTATTTTAAATATAAATTTGGCATAAGTAGTTCAAGTAGTCGAACGTAATAGAGACGAGTACATTGCGTATTAGATTATTATACCGGTAATAAATGCAGACTGTCCGGCTTTAGTCATCGGTGTTGAAGAAATTGGTGCTGAGTCGGCCTGAGTAGTCTCAGCTAATCCCCGCTGAATACACATTGCCAGAAAGACGTACTGACTCGCTTGAAATGCATACAGGTAATTCCATTCTTCAATTTTCATCCTTTAGTTCATGTATTAGGTATATGTAACAACGAATTATCATAGTGCCTTTTTAGTTAAGCATCTCTTACACTCGTCTGAAACATACAGCATTTATTTTTTTCTTTTTGAAATTTTGTAATTTCTACTTATCTATTTGTTACACGTCGTTTTACGTTCCTGTATCCAGCGACCAATCCCTATTGTTGGCTATTTTTATATTATTCAGAATTTCCGCGCCCGAAAGAAGAATGGGTGACCTTTTTCAACACGAATTTCAACATTCAGAATATTCAATTGTAATCGGTAATAAGCTATTCTACGATATTATTACTAATTGTTACATAATAATTTAAGGTTTCATTTCACCCAGCCGCGTCACGAAGCATATATTTTTAATGCTATAGATAATGACCGGGTAGGCGCGGTGCTCAGGCTAGTAATTTGGGATCTTATCATTTATCTTATATGCCCGTATATAGGTACTATAGATATACGTACGTAAGATAGAGTTCTTTTTGTTTTAAAAAAAATATATATTCAGAAACACGCATGCGAAAAATTAATCTCAATGATATATCTACGATAATATCGAGTCTAGCGATTGGTTCAATAGCTGAAATAAGAATGATGTTTTCCATGTGCTTATTGTTCACTCTATATGTATAGGTAGAGTATCGAATTTTTTAATTATCTGATAAATTTATTTAATAATACACAATTACGTATATGAATAGACTTATATTCAACTCCAACGACCTTCATACACGATACACAATCTACATAATTCGTTATATTTGAGCTTACGAAACGTTACACTATCATTATTGTAATCGGAGCGATAATTACTGTATATGTATAGGTATATGTATGTATGTATTAACTCCACGCTTTTGAATAATACGTAAACAAAATATTACGTGTATATACATGCAATACTGTACCACGCGTATAGTATCATAAATTTATAAAATATTGTATATGTTTTTTCTATTATAACAATACTGGTAATAATTATGCAAATAGTTTATTATCTAACTAAGGTATCGTTAATCATTCAAGGAATGATCGATTTATTAATAACAAGACACTATTTTCATTTTCGATTCACGAAAGAGCAAAATTTCCCCGGGGGTCTCTATACGGCACATCTCATTTCAGCCTCCCGGGACGTTTTCAATCCCCTCCTCAGGCCTCCCTTCCTGACCATCGAGCCCCAACCCTGAAGCGAATTGCTCATGCCCGGGAAACGGGAATTTTTTACCCGAAATTACGACACTCATCGCCATCTCGTGACCGAGAATTTCGGAAGTCTACTTACCATTTGCCAATAAAATCGCTGTTTGTACAATTCGAATCTCGATTAATTTAATAACTTCTTTAAAAAAAAAACTCATTTTCTTTCTTATTGTATTGCATTTTTATTGTTCATTTATATTGTATTAACAATTTTAATATATATATTGAGACAAAATAATCTCATTTTAATTTTTTCCTAATCAATGGCACTTGCTCAAAAGTCATGTAATAATTCACAGTCGTATCGAAATATTTATTTTACAGATTGTACAACGTAATTATTAATAATTACATACATACCTATAATAGGTCGTGAAAGTATTTTCACAAAATCTCTACTTATGACCATTGATAATAAAAATGAATACTGTATTTAGCATGCTTCTCACATCTTACTTTTTCATCAATCTAATAATTATACACAACTTTGTTTCATTTAATTTCTACTTATTTTTTCAAGGATTCCAATCGTTCGTCAAGTATATTATACCTCAATAATAACTGAATCGGAGATTTGCGAATTGTTAGACAAACGCGGGTGCAGCGGTGTTTCACAACAATTGATTATATAATTAGATTTACTCAATGGCTGTCCAACTTTGATAGTCTGTCCTCGATGCAAGGTGAATTCAAAATCTGGCGGAGCTTCGAATAACAATACAATCGTAGATCCCATTCTAAACTCTCCGAGCATCTGACCCTTGGACATATTAATACATTCTAAACTAGCATCGTCACATTGCTTTCCTTTAGGCCATTTTCTAGTATTTGTTACTAAATTTCGATCAAGGTAAACTTTTATAGATCCAACATTTGTAGCTCCAACAGCAGCGTACGACATGAAGCCTCCAGCCCATTCTCCAATGTATACAACACGTTCGTTGAGAGTAAACAGGTCAGGCATCCATCCGGCAATTCGTGGATTAACGCTCAACAATTTACCTGATATTGAGAAAAGTTTAATTACTTTTAATGTGCTTGGGGAAGATGAATGTCTTCTGTTTAGTTTTATGCTTTCTATGAATATAATATTTATATGTATTTTTTTTTTTTTCAAATCTGAACCTTTTCACCGTTTCTGTTGTACTTTTCAAGTTTCAAGTTTCAGGCATCTTTAGAAAGAAATTCACCTTGAAAATGTCGACGGAATTTTATCTGCCAATCCATTGGACTGTGAAATCGATGATAATCTCCAGGGGCCAGATATACGATTAATTGATACAGACGATTGGCTGGATTTTTCAACAACGATTTAAGGTACTCGCAGTCATCATTGTCAATATTTTCTATACTATCGCTAGATCTTGGCCAGTCAGGATCACCGAGAAAATGTCGAAGACTATAAGTGACTCCTTTGACTTGTTCTACTCGACAAGATGTGACAGGCCCATAGTGCAGCACCTTACCGTCTGCGGGTGAAACCTGGATTGTATTTATTCAAGTATGAGAATTTCAAGTCTGAATTAAAATGACGATAATAAATTTAAGATTTATTTTTTGGAATCAATTTATTCATTCATTTTACTCACTATGTCAACATTTTGAGCGATAGGTCGAACGCCGTCTTTCAGAGGTCTAACAAAGAACTCAACTAGATTAGGAAACGTTGTAAGATCAAGATCAATTTCTTCTAAATTTGCACGAAACGTCTTAGCATACAAGCCATAGAAAGTTGGCCTTAAAAACAACGGCACTTCTATACTTGCAAGCAAGCCCCATAGTCTGCTAGTTATCCTCAATGGAAGGCAACAATAACACTCCACCTAGACATAGATAAACTTCGATAAATAACCACTGAAAACAAAAAAAAAACGAGTTTCAGTGTCCCCTGAATAACTTAAAAATTAAAAATCCGGAATCTGTTGTTTTATTACTGCAAATACCAAATAATAAATATTATTATCATCTGAGTGAGGATGAAATAATTCTGGTCGAAATTTACATGGAACTTCTGCAAACTGATGTCCATAAAAAAGATGAGGGGTACCACGTTCAAAAAAAATGTAGATTTTTAGTTACTGTTAGTGTTATTTCTTAGTTGTATGTAAAATCCGATTCTTATCCGTGATTATAAATAAAACTACAGAAATGACCTAAAATATAATATTTCTCAAATGTTATTTGATGATTTATTATTACCATGAATCCATTGATCGGTCCACGTTTGTCGTGGTCTTTTTCAGAGTGCGAATGCCTCCAGAAGTATTTCCATTGAAGAATAGCAAACAATGATATACCGACTCCGGCCGGGATGATCCATATCCATCTTTTGGTAATCGTGCGCCACATACTTATTTTGGTATTTGTCGGAGTAGGACTAGATGCATAATTTCTAATCCGCTGGTGACGAAATGTGGTTAAATTTATTTTCGGTGTAAAACCACCATGAAGTACAACATTGTGGTAGATTCTGTAAGGAATAGAAAAAAACCAATGATCTTAGGTTAGGTTAGATTAGGTTAGAAATATAGCGGTTCCGTAAATTCTATTGCGGAACGAACCTCGCGTGTTGCGATGATCTCAGAATCCTGAAAACCGACATCCCTCACATGGATAAATGGATTTTTATAATTGGATTACGTGGGGTTTAACGCCGTGTCAGAGGTTATGTTTTGTCAGAAACTAAACAAAGTATGTTGTACGAATAGCTATACTGCAATAATGGACAGCTGATAGAGCCTATCGAGGAAAATAAACGAGCTAAAGAAACTTTTTAATTCTACGATGAATTTACTCAGCATTTAAGATAGACCCTCGTACGATCTCTTCATATCTTATCCGACTTTTACTACTCGTGTGCGTCGCATCGACGCGTTTGTATGCATGTAGATTTTTAATGGTGTTAAACGCATCAGCTGACCAAACTATCAAACCCACATGACGAACAAAGACCGCCACCGGCCGGAAGGCGGCCGTCGACCGTGTCCGTGCACTATATGAATTATGGAATTATAAATAATTCTTGGCCACCAGTTAATGCTGCACTGCAACGACCACTTAGAATGGGTAGAAATACATATATCTATCTACCGTTTAATCTTTTATTGTCTCATTATTTCATTCCTATACAGCTTATATTAGTCATTATACTTCGTACAGCGCGATTGCTGAACACTCCGCAAAGTCTGATCGCTGTGAATTCAGAACATCTTTAGCGTATTATATTTAGGTAATATAATAACTGAAATCAGTTTTTGAAGAATTGAAAACTTCTTCAGGGATTATCTACTAATCATACCTGTATATAGAAACTTCGTACAATTTCGCACAGCGATAAATATAACACGAATATATGTATGTTAGACTGCCTAAAAAAAAAACTTTATTTTTTTTTTCGATTTCCCACATCATGAAACCATAGTTAATAACATAACATTGAACCTCCTTGAAGGAAATCGCCATGCGATTTTTTTAAGCGGTGTCGCATCGAGATTTTGTATTTGCCATTTAATTAACACGTAAGAAATCCAAATCTGACGGTTGGAGGGTAATAATCATTTTTCTATTCAACAGACGAAACTCTGTATGGTAGCATTTGACAACTTACATGTTTTCTTCGAATTGAGGCGTCGTAGAAAATTTTTCAGCGCACGATCTTCGAGATATTCAAGATTGCGATTTCCATCTTTTCGAAAAATGGGTCGAAAATTTGTGCGGTTAAAAATTTGCTATGACGCCTCGATTCGAAGAAAACATATAAGTTGTCAAATTCTACCATACAGAGTTCCGTCTGTAGTATAGAAAAATTATTATCTCCCTCCAACCCTTAGAATTGGATTTCTTACGTGTTAATTAAATGGCAAATACAAAATCTCGATGGGACACCGCTTAAAAAAATCGCATGGCGATTTCTTTCAAGGAGGTTCAATGTTATGTTATTAACTATGGTTTCATGATGTGGGAGATCGAAAAAAAAAATAGAGTTTTTTTTTTAGGCAGTCTGATGTATGTATCTAAACACATACCTACAGCAATTGTTGTATGCAGTGTACTGACCCGACAGAAGTGAAATTAAATTTAAAAGCAGTGATTCAAGTGTCCGAGATAACGAATATTATCTATTATGTTTAATTCGTTGAAAAGATTATACGCGGGGAATTTTTATCGATCGCTAGATCTATGGCCTCCAGTAGATAACTAAAAAAAATAGTTTTTTTTTTAGGCAGTCTAATGTATGTATCTAAACACATACCTACAGCAATTGTTGTATGCAGTGTACTGACCCGACAGAAGTGAAATTAAATTTGAAAGCAGTGATTCAAGTGTCCGAGATAACGAATATTATCTATTATGTTTAATTCGTTGAAAAGATTATACGCGGGGAATTTTTATCCCTCGCTAGATCTATGGCCTCCAGTAGATAACTATAGTATAGTATACACATACCTACGAAATGTGAATAAGCGTAGCGGTTCCAAAAATAACAAGAGCATGATAATTGAAAAATGTTCGATTATATTCTAACAATTGACCTACGCATAGCGTGTCATTTGATCTTCTGCCGCATATAAAATCAGATGTCGAATGTGTGAACCAGGAAGTCTTACTTCCTGGTGTGAACTATAATTTGTATATGTTATACCCATCTGCAACTTTGAGCATGTATGCAATTGTTAGTTGCAGATTGATCCAGAAAACTATAAAATATGTACAACTGATAAATTCATATTATACAAGAAGATGAGGAGCTGCGTATCATATGCTGAAATCTATAGGACGTTGAGTACGCTATTATAAAGTATTCTATTGTATACTTATAGCATCGGGGGCGAAGAAGCACAAAAAAAGGCTTCCGAAGACGAGTTTTCTAGAGTTTAGCATACTACATAGGTATAATATCGTACAAAATACACGATATACCATATACCCGTGCCGCTATACTTCCATAAAATGTATTATAGCGCATGGGCCACACGTTTGTTGCGAGGCAGGTGCGCAGGTGCGCATCTGGTGGCTCCCCGTCTCGGCAGGTGAACAGATTCCCCTCGGGCCCCCTCGGTTCACATCGGCAATCCGACTCGTCATTCCATTGTTTTCTCCGCCGAGTTTGTACGAATCGGTAGGTTTGTTGTGTCGGAGTGGGGTTTCGGGTTAGTCGTGAGTCTCGTCGATCCACAAGTGTCATAAAACTGATTAGGGAATCAATGCAGTAAAATAAGTGAAACATAGCTATACGTAAACCAATATAGATAAGTGTGAATGTGTCATTTATGTCTTGTGAGGTTATTGGCAGTAATTTAACGTGATTATAAAATATTACCAATCGCGTAAATAGAAAAGAAAAAAGGAAAGAAAGAAAATAATATAGATAAAAGGATAAAATTATGCCACCCTCGTCACACTCGAACTGGACGAAACCGCTGCTTAAGGGTGGTCAGATGATGCAGATGCAAGTGAAGAGGGCCGCTGGATCGACTCAGAACAGTTCCGGTGATCACGCTCCACTAGATCGAAGAATTAAAGTAGTTCTTGTAGGCGATGGTGCCGTGGGTAAAACGAGCCTTGTCGTTTCATACTCAACTAATGGTTTCCCCGGTGAATACGTTCCCACGGCCTTCGATAATTACAACGGTAAGCCCATGGCAGTCAATTTCCTCGCTTTATATTCGCTCCTTTCTTAGTCATCATTACTCCAATGTCATTTTTATACATCCACTTGGACATCGACTGTCAAATATTTCGGTAAATAAAACTGGATCGAGAATACGTCATTAATTGCAGCACTTTAGCGTATTTTCATGTGATTACCTGTGTAGTGCATATAGTATAACATGTCATTGTCATTCAGATTTTTCATTAGTATTTTTTAGGTCCGATTGATGAGACCCAAAAAAGAACATTACCAATCAATCGTAATCAAGTTTGTGAGAATTGGGGTGTATTAAATTTGTAAAATGAATCAGAACCGTTGATTTTGAATTTGCATTAAACTGATGAATTATGTAACAATATTAAGTGTAACGAAATATAATTCCATTTCAGAAAATTTCATATCTATGTAAAGGTATAGTTGCAGGATTTAAAAATGAAAATCATTTTACTGTAACGAAATTTATAAAAATATGATATATCCATCGTTGGATCACTTCTAAACATGATGTAATGTCAGTAAATAATCGTAATATAAGTTACAAACATGACAAATAGTTTGCAGTATTTATAGTGTTAAGATCAAAATTCTTCAAAGGTCCTTAAAGAAAATCAAAAACGAGAAATAGCAAATTTTTCAAAATTTTTTTGCCTTATAAAGAGTTTTCAAGACGTCAATTTTTAATTTTATTCAAAAATCACAATTGTTATTGGATTATGATTGTTGATACAGATAATGCAAAGCAATTTCTACTCTAAAGTATGTGTAATAAATATGTATGTATAATATGTGTACATAGCTTGAGCTAAATGAATTGCAAATTTAACTTTTGGTTTGGAATTTATCTCATAATCACCATATTACTCATAGCACAATGTTTAATTCATTCATTTTTTTCGTGACTATATTAAGATTGGCTAAAATCTGTATTACCACCTATACCTTGTATGTTTTCGTTGCTATAAACAATTTTTCCAACACTTTGCAGTGATTAATAAAGTAATAGCAGCAATTTACGTTTACGTGAATGAAAATATTTCAAGATTATCTTAATTAGGCAGTGAAAACTGTGTTTCAAATAAGGAAATTATTACTCATAATTTATGATGAAAGAATAAGAATCTTAAAATATCTATAAATAAATTTTAGCGTAATCCTACCAACCAAATCATAACTAAAAATAAACGAAGCTATATTTATATTCTTTAATATTTTCAGTCGTTGTGAATGTGGATGGACAACCTGTAAACGTTCAGCTATGCGATACTGCGGGACAAGATGATTTCGATCCTCTGAGATCGCTTTGCTATCCAGAAACAGACGTATTTCTAGTCTGTTTTAGTGTAGTAAACCCATCCTCTTATCACAGTGTGGCAACAAGATGGGGTGAAGAAGTACGCAAAAATTGTCCAAATGCTCCGATTATTTTAGTAAGTTATTTTGTATCTATTGTTCTTCTCCCAATTATTTAATCTATTCAGATTTAGATATCGGCGCGATCTAGTTTGAAGCTAAGCTAAAAAGTATCTTCTATTCAAAATTTGTGGTAATTGACCAGGAATATTCTAAGAATATTATTCACTTATTTTAATTTATTGTGTCATTAGATTAATGCGTATAATATAGGAGAATAAAATACGTGTATTAAAGTAATCATATTGCGTTCCGCACATGAATGAGATAACCATTGGGCGCGGATAAAACTTCTAATCTTTATGTGTTTGAAGAGATTAAATTATTTTCTTAGGAAATGACCTACTGATGCCATAACAAAGTAAACTGTTCAAATATGTACTCAATTGTAACTTATATAGTTCAAGAGTGACTATAATCTTGTTGTCAGCACTAAGTTATTACGTTTCAACCAGAAATTTTTTGAGTAGTACACTCCTGAACTTGACAATGTCTAGCCTCTTTACAATGAAAATAATATATGTATGCAATATCTGTTTAATTTTGAAAATCCACAAATTAAATGTCAACAAATGTTAATTAGTTTGGAGAAGAAAGCCGTCGCAAATATTGATATGGAATTTGTAATCATCATTGTCTGCTATGAGCTGCATTATTTTTGTACAAACTACAATAGTTCAATATATATTTTCATTTGCATACAATCTTTTCATGCAATCGAAACTTTTGATATAATTCATATTTTATCAATCTGCTTTTTAGATTTATATCAATTGATAGGAAATATGATATGTGATTATAGACATGCAGCAAACTCAGATTATATATGTGGAATAATCTCCAAATTGATAACTGAATATTCAATTTTGTCGACAATGGTAGCTGATTCTTGATATTTATATCCATATTGGCATCTCATGGTTTAAACGGTTCCATATTATATCCCCGTATAAATCACGTTATTTAATAATTTGAAATGTTTGTGGAATTTTAATGAATTACGCATCTAAAAATATCTCAAATCTCAATGAATGTCACCTTTAAAAGTGTCTATTCTATTACATAAATGCAAAATGAGTTATTCGTGACACGTCAGACCACCAAAGTGTGTTATGTATCGTCAAAATATTTTCACACCTGAGCCTTTGAAGCGTGGAATTTCTTACTCATTGAAAATGACTTATGTGTTGCAGAATTTTATTGATGAAATTTGTATATAAACCACTGTTTATATTGATCCACATTTAAGCAGTTTTTAATTTCGTTAATTTTAGGTGGGCACAAAAAGTGATCTAAGATCAGATGCTCAGCTGACGTTACAATTAGCGCGATATGGACAGGGACCAATTACAGCAATTCAAGGTCATCAACTAGCTCAACGATTAGGTGCTGTGAGTTACGTTGAAACCTCTGCGCTAACTCAACAGGAATTGAAGGAGGCCTTTGACCAAGCAATAGTTAGTGCTTTGAGCACAAGACGCGGTGGTGCAAATTTACTTTATCGGCGTAGAAAACCACCACCATTATGGCGCAGATGGCTGTGTTGTTGGGAAAGACAGAGGTCTTCCGAAGCGTAGAAATTTATATTTAGACTCTCTAGATTTTCACTGTGATCAACCATGGCTGCCTTGCCGTCAGAATCTTGCATCTTCTTTGAAGATAATTTGAAAAATTCTGACATAGCTGAAGAATTGTTGGCTTATGAATAGGACTGAGATATTGTTGAATAAATAAAAATTAGATTTTAATTATGAACTTTTTCACCAATTGAATTCATCAGTTCAGTTTTATTTGTACAAATTATTTGCTTATTAAATTTAGCTGCAGCCAGAAATTAAAAATTGTCAGTAGCTCAATGAAATGACGTTTATGCCCTGAATAGCAGTTGATTTTTTTACTGTCTGTTCAACTCTGTGTATACAATTCAGACTTTTACTGTTTTTTAAATTGGTTTCAAGAGTTAATGATTACCTTAACGTAAGAATAGAGAAGAAAATAAGGTGGATATTAAAAGTGATTAGATGTTGAAAAATGTGTTGAAAACTATGCTTAGAAGATTAATTTAAGAAATTTTTGTCTTCCAGTGCCCAGGTTACTATAACTTATTGCTCTTTTATTGTTATTAGATTATTGGTTTTTTCTCTAGATATTAATATCGTAGCTATAACTGCGTGATAAAATGTGAATGCGCTATTTCTAGACTTAATCAATATTGGCAGAATTTTCTGCATATATTGATCTTATATTTTTCTGGTTCACAGCCAAATTAGATAAATGACAGATAGACTTATATTCGAATTATATTTTTTTTCATATGCAGGGATAAATTATTAGCTATGAATTTATTTCATCATTCATTTAGTATTCCAAGTCCAATATGGTCCAATTGTAAATATCCAGTAATAATGATTATTTACGAATTAGAAGAATACTGCCAAACAAAATGCAGGGTCTTTATGTTGAATATACCCATACTATATGTATACAAAAATTTTGGCATTCACATTGCGAACTAAATTATACTGTATATTAAATTATTTTGAAACTTATGTGGAATATCGTATCGAGTGATAAGAGATAAGAGATATTGGACAGATTCTGACGGCTGGGTTCAAGGCCTCTCCTAATAATATTCCTGATGCCTGTACTGGCGTAATTTATTCTTGTATTAATTGTATTTCATTTTCGTTAGAGATATTGGCAACTCGCCGGTTGTGATTTATTTATGAATAATGAATGATGCAGAGGCTATTCCTTAATTCTATTAAAATGATTTGTAAAATATGTTGCATTATTTTCACTGCATTCCGATAAACGAAGCACTGTAATAAGGTTGTTTTAATTCTAATTTTATTCATATACCTTTTATTTATACATGCTTTTGCATTTTTTTTTTCTCTTCTCTTCCATTTCGTTTTTATATATTATACATATTTTACATTCGCATTGTCAATTTTCTTATTCATTCATGCCAATCGAATAATATAGCAATGACCATAATTCAATATCGTAGATATAATAAATAGATGAAGACTATAGGATTTCAGGCGATATTTCGATTAATAGAACTATTTATACACAATTATAACTTATGAATTTCAAGCACAGCAGACTAACGTAATTATTATACATAGATTATTGAATTTAACAAGATTTTATACAAATGATGATGCGTGAAAAAGGATGACCTTGCCCAATTTTTCGGATATTCGTTATAAGACAATTTGGGTATGAAATTCTATATTCAATATGTATATTGTTATAAATATTATTTTCGAAAGTGTATACCCTCAATTAGCATCTCTTAAACTAGTATTATTAATATTACCAATTTAATGTGTATATATTATCATTATTATTCATATTGTTTCATATTTAATACTAGGAACTCTATAAAGATGTAGAATATTTAACGAAAAAAAAATTCAGACTGAAGAGCTGTCACAATGAGTATATTAGCATAATTGTTTAATATTATTATGTGTGTACTCTCTATAGTAAAGCACATGGTATTTTTATAAAAATTTGTCGTTTTTTGTTTATTTTACATAAACAATACCAAATCCCTTTTCCAACAAATTATTTAAAATTATACCATAATCAATTAGTTTCGTTGAAACTAAGTCAGACTATAATGTTTTCAAAATTTTTTTTTAAATCTTGTTTCGGAATATCTAGACCAAATTACCATGAAATCCTAAATAATCAAAATTAGTAAAGTTACATTAAATTCGCAATGTTTTAACACACCACTGAAATTACGATTTATACAATAAAGGCAGATCTAGTTTCACATGTTCTTTAGACACCTTTCCATTCAATCCCCACTACTTGACATACAAACCCACTATAATGATACTGGACGTCATGCAATCCTTATAAAAAAAAAGACATTATCCTGATACGGATTGACCGTACAGAGAAGGCGTCAACCCGAATTCAACATCAAAGGTATGTAAAAGTGTGAAATGCGTTCTCCACATTGAAGAGTGGTATTTATTTTAGCCAACAATAAGACAATTCATACATACAAGATTTCGTAAATTATAAACCGTTGACGAAAACGATTAATTACACGATTCCAATTATTGCATAATCAAATATATTGAAGATAGACTGCAGATCTGTAAACGTAATTACATAGTTCGCATACCTGAAAGGTATATCTTTTCTATCTGATTCTATATTACATGATTTACAACCTGTATGTTTATTAAAAAAAAAAGTTGTACGCTTTTTTACGCATATGGGCTTTTCGTCCAAACACAGTTCAAGTCTAGCCGAAAGGACCAATGAAAAGATAAATAATCTTGTATTGCGGTTCAGCATCCATACATACGTAGGTAGAACAGCGTTGACAACGAAAGAGGCGATGGCTAGAACTTTAGTGGGTACGCAGTTTCGAATCGTTCGTATATTGCGCGTTCAAAGAGGTATCGCAATTGACCGATAATATCGATCTCTCTATTGGTCGACGAACTGAACATCAAAAAATCTAAACCGCCCAGTGTTTTGACATATGCAGATTAACCTCTTATTAGATTTTTTTTCCTTTAATATCGCGGAAATTGATATCACTCTCGTTCGCTATTCGCCAGCTCTAAACGTTATCCGAAGATATGAAGACTAGCATATCCGATCCGTGGACCAATCGCGAAAACATTTCCCCACGATTAGATTCAGAGGGTAATTACTTCGAGGATTGTTTCGTCGAAAATAATACCGATCAAACCTCGAAATTACCAGACTCAGAACAGTATTTACAAAGCCTTTGTAAGTCTATATATGCTATAATTATATTTTATAATTCAGGCTATCGATCACGCGATTCCACTCACCCTCACATCATATCATTATCTGCCCTCATTATAATCACGCGATTTATTTTTACTCGCTCGAAAATTTTCAACACTAAACATCTCATGTTTCATATTGAATTCGTTTACATTAGATTCAAAACTGCGAGCTGTGCAGGGAGGATCCTCGAAGAAGGATCTTGTCAATTCTCTGACAGCTGTCAAGGAAGATTCCATTGCTCGATTGTTAACTGACGGTTACACACCGCAGTCTGAGGAAGAATCCGAACTTGCTGCAAATCCATTAGTACGTCACATTGCTCCACATTTGCAGGTGAGTACCATACCCGTGTTAGAAGTGGAAAAATTAGAGGAACAAAGAAAAGACATGTGATCTTATTTTTTGAGCAATTTTCATAAAATGGTAAACTATTTTATAATGTTATTCCAATGTCATTTGATATGATAAACCTTATTTTCAGGCATTAACTGCTAGTGAATTGGTACAACTCCTCAAGGCAGACGTTCTTCAAGCTGTAACGGACGAACAGCACGATCAAACAACGACAGAATAAAGATTTCATACGATAAATAGTTTTAAAAGATTATTAAAATGTCTGTAACATTATTATCCGGCAAAGTTTTTCTCCTTGTTACTGGCGCCAGCCAGGGTATTGGTAGACAGATAGCAAAATCATTTGCTCCTTTGTTGGGTAAAGGATCTGTGGTATTATTGTTGGCCAGAAATGTGAGTGGATTGGAAGAAACTGCCAATAATCTTCCTAAAGGAATAAAGGTTCAAACTGCAAGCGTTGATCTTGGTACTGAAACGGCAGATAAATTAAAAGGTAATAACTTGTATAGTAGATATGAATAATGTTATTTATTAAATATCCCAGGGTTGACATGATTCAAACGATTAGATTTTATTCAAATCTCGTCTTCTAATGCTTGACATTTAGTTTCTTGAATGTGAATCACAGTTAGTAGTATTCTGTACGGAAAATTTTAAGGATAACATGCAGATGGATGAATCAGACTTTTTCTGAGCATTGGAAACTTCGTAGAAAGTGTTTAAAAAAAAATGATTTTTTCAATATTCTATGTAAACCTGTGTTATAATCTATGAATTTTTTTTTTCTTGCAGATGTTATTTGCAAAGCGTTAGCTCCTGAAGATGCAACGCACTTTGAAAGGGCTGTCATTGTTCACAATGCTGGATCGACTGGTGATGTATCAAAATTAACTACGGATATGACTGATTTTGAAATCTGGCGTAACTATTACGATCTCAACGTCTTCTCTCCGGCTATTTTAAACGGCGTATTTATGGAACTATTCAACGATGATACAAAAGTATCAAGATTAGTTATAAACATCACATCTCTGTGTGGAATTCAACCTTTCAAATCAATGGGATACTATTGTTCGGGAAAAGCTGCGAGGGAGATGTTCTTCAAGGTATTATACTTTTCAATTGATAACTTCGAGTTTTTCTCGATACTTGTTATTACCGTGGATTCGATTTATAGATTTTGAACGGTATACATTAATACTTTATAAAAATGTTTCCAGGTTTTTGCTACTGAAAACAACGATGTGAATGTTCTAAATTATTCACCAGGCCCTGTGGAAACTGATATGCTACAATCACTACGTACAAACTTGGGAGATACAGGGACTAAGAAAGCCTTTATTGAAATGAAAGAAAGTGGCTCAGTGCTAACAACAGAGCAAACAATAAATCGTCTTATAGAAATACTCAAATTGCAGAAATACAAGTCAGGTGATCACGTTGATTATTATGACGAATAAGATTCAGAGCTATTTAAAACATGGCGATAACTTTTTCTAAAGTAAAAATATACGGGGTAATCAATTTGTCGGAATACCGTAGTTTTGATTGTCTTCTCTCTGCCTTTCTTTTTATCTAGCCCTGGCTTATGAATGATTTTTCCAAAATTATCTTGCATCATTCTGTCTGTAAATAAATTATCGTTCCTGAGGAGAGCTCCTAACATGGGCGAACGTTGAATCGTTGATGTGTGATTCGGTTTCCATTTACAATAAGAATATGCTGTGAAAAATAATCTATTGGAGAACATTATAGTATAATAATGATATAATGCCAAATGGTTATCTTTTTAATGCAATACAAGCTGGAATAAAAATCTACTGCTCTTCATTTTGGTTGAATGTAAAATTCTATGTATAAGTTTTTTGTCTTATTTGAAGATTTTTGAGAATGCTCGGGAAGATGTAATTCGAGATAAATTTAAAAAATTTTCAAACTTGGTGTAATTCTTGTCCCGGCTCTTCTTACATAATAAAGTATAACTTTATCAACATACAGTTATCTTTTTGAATGTATCTCATACTGTGCAAGTATAAGTAAATTTACCACAAATAAACATAGATACAAGTTGGAATTATTTCTTAATATTTCCATATTTCTGCCAAATATTTTTTCGTCTATCAATCATTTTCTGTTTAGTACATAAAATGCACTACTTGTGAATTAGTTTCCTGGGAACATTGATACTTTCATCTGTAAAAACACAACTGAAATCGGTATTGCTCCAACGGTATTTCCGGGAGTGAGAATTAACAGCTTGATTCATTTTAATGCGACAAAAAATATTTATTGTTAACTGAAAACACATATTTTGCACTCCGAAGCGTCTGAGACTGATAGTTTGGAATTCATATCATCAAACGTTAAAGTGACTTGAATATTTTTAAGTATACCAAGTCGTGAGGGATCACAGTTCGGCCTCTGAGACACGGCCTTGGTATTGCTGTCGAGATTTTATACAGCTAATCATAAGAGTTACATAATCTGCACCTAATGGTATTACATTCATATTAATTGGCTGTAGTAATTTTTATTTCGCAATGCCTATTTGTATTATTGGATACAAAGGAAGAAACTAGTTCGGCCGAATATACAAAATCAACAAAACTAATTTGTTGTTGTTCCATTACTTAACTACAACTAATGCTTATATGCAAATTGAAATTTGACACGCAAAAGGGAAGTCCTTCTAGAACGATTGGTACACATTACTGTTCTAAATCAGCAAACGAATTTTTTATCTGAATTACATAATATTCGGATATGTAGCTTGATCAATATACAGCGAGAAAAACTTTCCGTCGCCTAACTTTTGAGTAGAAGTACTGTAGTGAGCCTCGAGTCAAGTTTATCATACGCGCATTGATATAAAATTACTTTATCAAACATACATTTTTTCAAATAGGCATTATCTGTTTCTCGGTTAGTACAATTAATCAAACTCTGCCTTTACGCAGTTTCATTTATAGTATATCACATCACATACATAATGTCTGTACCAATATTATCTGGAAAAGTTTTTCTCCTAATTACTGGTGCCAGTCAAGGAATTGGTCGACAAATAGTAGAATCATTCGCTCCTCTGTTAGGTGGTGAATCTTTAATATTATTACTAGCCAGAAATGTAAGTGGATTGCAAGGTACCGTCGATAAGCTACCTAAAGGATTGAATGTTCACATCGAGAGTGTCGATCTTAGTATTGCGACAGTAGATAAGTTAAAAGGTAACTTATTATAAAATAAATGTAAACATGTGTATGTAATAAAATATTCCTATTAATTACATAATATATTTTCTCTCTTTCAGCTATCATTAAAAAATCTCTAGGTACTGCTGGTGTAACACAGTTTGAAAAGGCTGTAATCGTTCATAATGCAGCATCAATCGGTGACCTTACCAAACCGACCGTCAGTATGACCGATTTTAAAATATGGCGTGAATACTATGATCTAAATGTGTTTTCTCCAGCTGTTTTGAATGGTGTGTTCATGGAAGTATTTAACGATGATACAAAAGTTTCAAGACTTGTTATAAACATAACATCATTTAGTGGAATCCACGCTTCAAAGTTTATGGGGTATTATTGCTCAGGGAAAGCTGCACGGGAGATGTTCTTCAAGGTCCACATGCAATGTGTTATTTTAATTATAATTTTTTGCAAATTATTTCGTTTAGATTTGAGAGTTTTTCTTTACATCTGTTGTTATCCATTGGCTGAATTTTGAACAGTGTAAACTAATTTGTGACAAATGTTTTCAGGTCTTTGCTGCTGAAAATCCAACTGTGAACGTATTGAACTATTCACCAGGACCTGTGAAAACTGATATGCTACATTCGATACATACTGTCATAGGACAAGTAGAGGGTAGGGAAGGCTTCAAAGAACTGAAAGCAAAACGCTCCATGCTAACTACGGAGCAAACGGTGAACCGTCTCCTAGAAGTACTCAAATTACAGAACTATAAATCTGGTGATCACTATGATTATTTTAATAATTAAAGTGCCAAGAGAAGCGAGAACAAATATGACAACTATTTGAGATCTAAAAATGTATTATGGAGAAAGTAAGAAGAAAGACCTATTGCCAATATTAATTTCTAATAGATTGCAGAATTGGATAAAACTCTACTGCTACGGGTTTGAAAAAAATACTTTTACTTATAATGTGCATCTTTGCCTACCTCAAGTCACACTTGAGACAGTACGTAAAAAAATTTCTAAGAGTTTTCCAAGTTTCTGTATTATCCTTTTCCTAGATCTAATAATTTGCGTGACAAACTATAACTTTATTAACATATCAATTATCTTTATCAATATTCTTTCGTTACTTAAGCATGGTATATTTATAAAATAAGCATAAGCATGTATTTTAGTATATTTATAAAGCTCTAGTATATTTATGTAGCTCTAGTATATTTATAAAGCATTTATGAGTCCATTATATTATGTAGACCAGCAATTTCCTACTACCAGCTTAGAGGTAAATATTCTGGGTTGACCATGCTGAAATAGATTTGACCTTGTTATTGAGTTCTCAACTGTCAGTACTGTGCTTTGATGGGTCTGTAAGATCTTTCAACTAATAGTACAAAGTTCCTATGGCATCGTCTTGTGTGTTGATATAGTTTCACTGCCTACATTATGATTGATAATTTCCTATACATAGTAATTAAGTAAGATGAAATTCTACAACTCTCGGTTTATGCTGTAAATCAACAATCTAAAATCAGGTAATATTAATTACTAAATGCACGGTAAACAAAACCAACAGTATCAGGTATATAGTTCAATATTTGGACTGTAGAAGTTTCAACTGTAACACATCCAAGTACAAAAGAAAAATGTTCAATGTTTACATCTCTGGGTGTATAATCTCTGGATGAGCTGTATGAATCACTTGAGACTATACCTAGGTAGTTGATAGGCAAAACTATCTTATCTAAGACAACCATTCTTCTGACAGTAACGATTAAGTACTACCACAATCGAGTTACGTCAACTGAACAGCAAGGGTCTTTACCTGCAGTACCAGTAATATTAACGTACAACATGTCTTCACCGATATTATCTGGCAAGGTTTTTCTCCTCATTACTGGTGCTAGCCGAGGAATTGGTAGACAAATAGCAGAATCATTTGGTGCTTTGTTGGGCGATGGATCTTTGGTATTATTATTAGCCAGAAATGCGAGTGGATTGCAGGAAACTGCCAACAAGCTACCTAAAGGAATAAGGATTCAAACTACGAGCGTGGATCTGAGTACCACAACTGCAAAGCAATTCGAAGGTATATACACCTAGATATAAAGTACGGAAATACAAATATGTGTAAAAACCCTTTGTGTACAAATATATCTATATCTCGACCAACACTCCAATATTGAATTAATTCCTGGTCCTTCAAACAAGTCTTATTTCAACACTAGATATTCATTTTCTTCTGTCCAGATATTATCAGCAAAGCTTCGGGTGCGGCTGGCGCTAAACAGTTCGAAAAGGCTGTAATTGTCCACAACGCAGCGTCGGTCGGTGATCTTACAAAACCAACCATTGCTATGACTGATTTTCAAATCTGGCGTGATTACTATGACCTGAATGTCTTCTCTCCAGCTGTTTTAAACGGCGTATTCATGGAATTCTTCAACGACGATGCAAAAGTTGCAAGATTTGTTATAAACATCACATCCGGAGCTGCAATTATACCTTTCGGATCGATGGGATATTATTGTTCAGGCAAGGCTGCGAGGGAGATGTTCTTCAAGGTGAATATAGTATTTTAGTGATTTTGTCTCATCTTTTATTATTTGTGAGCATCAAAGTTGTCCCACATTTACTAGCATTAACTAATAAGATTCACGTGATATGCCTACATAAATGCCTGCAGAAATTTCACTGACTTACTGTAATTTTAGATTTAAAAATTCAATGCATCAACTTTTGCCATTCATTTTTATTCGTCGTAAACTTTTTCAGGTGTTTGCTGTGGAAAATCCTGATGTGAATGTATTGAATTATTCACCTGGCCCTGTAGACACTGATATGCTACACACAGCATTTTCAACTGTAACACATCCAAGTACAAAAGAAAAGTTCAATAAAATGACAGCAAGTGGCTCTGTGCTAACAACGGAGCAAACAGTCAACTGTCTTTTAGAAATACTCAAATTACAAAAATATAAATCAGGTGATTACGTTGATTATTCTCGTGAAATGAATGTTTAGAGAATGTGCCAAGATATACTGCATTTGTATGATCTAATAATATACTATATAATAAGTCTAGGAAATATGTATGCTTGAGTTTCAATGCATTGTGAGATCAAAAAATTTTGTCTGCAGTTTTTTTGTTATAAGAACACTAAAAAATACTGGCCAGAATTTATTCAATCCAGCAACACCATACATGCGTATACAGGGTAAATTCAGATCGTTCAAACACTCAGAATAGAGTTACGGCAAAATCGCCAATTGTTTGCCTCGAGATAGCGAATGACGAAGTCGCTAGCTACAAAAATAACTGCTAATTTGGTCTCTTGCTTACCTCGACTCTACTCCGACTGTTCGGATGTTCGGAATACAACCTGTATAATGTTTACTCCACATTTTTCTTGCAAGTGATATCTAGCATATGGTTATAAGGTGTGTAAAGGTATAAATTGTGTGCCTAAGAAATAGTTTATAATATATCTCATGATATATAAGCAGGTTTAATACGTCTACGTACAGCATTTGAATGATAGCCTCTCTGAGTACAACAAGTTTAACATAATTTAATACAATACACATATTTTTGCCAATAAGGTAATGATATCTCTGAGACGTAATGATGAGTTTTAATTTTCCCAGACATTAGAATATTTAGTTTAATTAACCATATAAACTCTAGTCATTATATCATTAGAGATTCAAATTTGGATGCACTATCTTCTTATACATTGCTCACGTAACATACATACATATAGCTAATTATATACGATCTGTTTTGATCACTAGTTATACTACACGACTTTGAAACTATAATTTATTATATATTTAGCATTTGAGCACTATGATACTAATTGAATCACTTTTAAAAAATAAAATCTTCAAGTGGGTGGCTCCCGTTCCGTGTCCTGTGTATGTAATAGTAAATAACAATGTATAAAAGCGATATCGGTAGTAGCATATCAGGTACATTTTTCTAGTAAGTTTTTAGGTACATACATATGTCCAATTTAATATATGCTATATACATAATATTAGAGGAGGGGGGAACCGTAATGTTAGCTATGGCTAATTAAGTATATATTCCTCTTGAGCTGCAGGAATGTAAGGCCACCTGCTAGACTTTCTGATAAGTGCTTCTATACACACTACGCAAAGTATCAATAACATGAACAGACTTGATGTGAGCAGAAAAACTGGAGACGGATACACTGGTGGTAAATAACGAGAATAAACTAATGTAAGCAGCGGAGCTCCACCCAATGGACTCAGTGTCTCCAGTAACGCCATGAGTGAAAATACTTTACCTGCACAAATGGAGAAATTTATTTCTACAGTAAGCACAGCCATAACCGAATACGTAATTTATGAAAGAATTTACCATGGCAAAGACCGAACTTACCAACATCTTGGGCAGGTATGGATTTTGAAACGACAGATCGCATAACTGGCCCTGGAATACCACTGAATATTGCAATAGCCGCAGCGAGATACATGTGCCAACCTTGCCATGTGAAGGATTTTGTAAGTTCACCACTTAGAGCAGATATGAGACCGATACCTCCTAACAACGTATCTGACATACCTGAAAATATCACAACACGAATTAGTAAAGATTATTTTTTTATTTCTCCACATCTTTAATACATTTTACTCTTTTAAAGAATGGAATCTTGAATCAGAATTAGAATAGTTTCAGATTTTATAAAGAAATATAGAAAATTCATTACATACCTAAAATAGGACTAAGTATCAAAACTCCGCACAAGCCTGCTATAGTTAGCACAACACCAATACCACTCAAATAAGAAAACTGTTGAACATCCCAGCCCAAACATGCTCTGGTGAATAGAAATCCCATGTTCACGTCTCCATGGAGAATCATTGCACTCATAGTAAATGTGAAAATTGCGAGCCAAACAACAGGCCGATGAAAACCATCTCGCTTAGTTAGAGCACTGGTAAGAATCTCTTTTACGAATGAGATTTTGAACAGACTATGCAGTGATTGATCCTGTGTATGAAAGTATCACAATATGTAATATCATCACAAAGAGTTTTAAATCTTAAAAATTCAAAACTTAATATCAACCATAGCGTTGATGGAACCAAATACCATTAATTTTGAAATATAGATTATAGTTTTAAAATACTACTGCAGATAACTATGATTGCATATGTATACATATATACTGCAGAATTACATTGGTGGTGTCTTTGACTGATTCAGGAACAAAGAAATACGTGTGAAGAAGAGCACATGCACAGCAAAACATTGCTACAGTAAAAACTGCAGCATATCCATAAGTTTTGTAAAGTATAGGCCCAGTAACAATGCCTAGTACAACTCCAGTGAAAATTGATGATTGTAGCCAAGCCAAGAATATGGTTCTATCTTTTTGTGTTGTTGTATCAGAGATGTAACAATTCGAAGCTAACGTTACAGTAGTCGGTCCACCCATAATGTAAGCAGGAATCGAAGGAATTAACAAATACCAAGGGCTGATATTCCAATTAGACAAAATGGAAAGCGTGGCGAACATTAATATAAAACCTGTAATAATGATGTGATTAAAATACTATAAGTATTGCGTATAGTATCAACTATCATTAAATCATACAAAGTTTGAATTCAAACTTTATACGTATAGTTTAGTTTAGATTTCGTATGGCACTTAGATATTTATAGAATTACATACATAGGTATGTGTATTGTCCACATATATGAGGTAATCCATAAAATTATCGAACAACCCCTGCACATCATACGTCCACTCCCGATTCGGGATTCTTTTTTCTAGTGCTTACCTAGAGATCTAAGTTTGATCATTTGATCTAAAAAAAATCCCGCTAAATTATTCGAAGACATGAATATAGATGAATGTAATGTTCAGAATTTTTTTTGTAGCATTTTATACTATAACGATGTGAAAACACGGGAACTTTTGTCCAAAACATCTTTCGAAATGATCATCGGTTTCCAAAGTGAGACCACTGGAAAATATTGTAATACCAGGAAAGTTAAAAATTCGAAAATTCATATCTCACTCTCAAATGGTTCGAAGAAACTCGAATAATTCAGCAGTGCTTCTTGAGGAAAATTAAGTACTATCTCATATACAACAGGGGTTGGTCGAAACGATAAAGATAACTACCCCACATCAATTATCAAAAAACTAATAGATCAAGCTGTTAGATCGACGTGGATGAACAGCATCGGTATATTATGAAAAAAGGATGTAATATATTATTGGACCATGAACATTTGACTGTTTCCTAGAGGAATTGTCGAGATATCCGAAATTTAATTTTGTGAAGATGTATAAAAAAAAAATTAATTCACCGCTAAGTCCTGCCAATAAAAGAGGTCTTCTCCCACCTCTGTCACTCCAGGGCCCGAGAAATAGTGCGAGCATTGTGGGCAGTATGCTTTCGATCAAAGACTTGGTCATCAAGACCATACTTGCATGTGGTTCAATCTCAGCCTCCAAATGCAGAGTTTTCGGAGTACCAAAGTCGGTGCGAAGCGTAAAGCACTCCGTGTCATTAATATTTAGTGAAACTAGACACGTGCGATATACTATTAAGTCTGAGAGGACAATACCTGTAAATTAGAATAACGTTCGAATCATAATTTTCACAATATGCACAAAAATAAGTATAAGACAATTTAGTCATTCAAGACGATTAACAGGATGAGCAACCGTGTATAAGATTAACAATCGAGAGATTGAAGTTCCAGTAAAAAGCCATGAAATAAGTATCAACTTTTTACACGGACCACCTGAGGTGGACGACGACAATTTTCTTGATGAACTTATGAGCAATATTGTGATCAGTGATTCGAAGCTGACGATTAGTTTAAAGGTGAACTATAATATTCCGATTAATACCTGTATAAAATTGATACACGGACATATTAATAGGTTTGCAAGGGAGAACATAGTTGTTGATTATTACTCGGTAATATATCGTAATTTGATTTAAGGGAAATTCTTGCGAATTGAAAATAAACTATAAAACTTGATACAAGTATTCAAAAGCTTAAATTTCATTCGTGCGATTTTTTGCCACGCCGATGATTATGCAGTTGTGAACAATAAAAATTTACAATGCATGTATGAGTGGGTAAAGTAAGTTTTCGGACCTGTAAGAGCTTGTGAAAAACTTAATAATGCATTCGGAAGTCCCAGGATGAAAAAACGTCCGTATCCTTTCATTTTCTCCTCGCGGACATCTGTGTCCTGCAATGTCATAGTCTTCATGAGCCCTTCTTTCCTTAATCAATTTCAAATCGCGTAATCTCGATCGTGAAATAGGTCGGTTCAGATATGGATCACCCGATAATTGCACTATGTGTTCGCAACTACCTGCATGAACGTTCACCTGCAATCATACCAAATGCGATGTAATAAACAAGAAATAAATTATACGTTCAGAAAGGGGCTAGTTAAGCAGTAGACATAATTATATGTCAGACTTTCTTACATATTTTTTATAGAATGTCGTGTACACGCGCTAGCTCAGCCAAGTGTTACCATAATTATTCAATAATTGTTTATATAATTATAGGCTAAATATTGTAAGCTTTACAGAATGATTTATTCCTATGCAGCCGTTAAAACGCCCATACCGCATAAAGATCAAAATACAGAAACTTCACGTTGTCTAGTTAATGTACAGTATGGAGTGTCACATATATATACATATATTATATGGCACACCCTATAAATTGCAGAAGTTTGCTTGTGGTCGTAATCGATAACTTAATTTTACATATCGAATCGGATTATAAATTATAAAATAATTTTTTATACAGCGAAAATAATGTCTATGTTTAAGCCGTGCCCGTGAAGTTCTTCTCACTAGTCTTAATACTATGATTTTTTCATAATTTATACATGTAAATCATTATAATAGTAGTTGGTACGCATATAAAACGAGGTAGATGCTAATTCTTCAACCATGCGCGTTCAATAGGCAATAAAAATTTTGTGGGCAGCAAGTACTCTGATGTCTGCAGTAATGTGGACTTCTAATGCATATACCAAATATATGCTTATCGCATATGCATTTGTATTAATACACAGGGGGTGATGTATAAAGAATTGTTTCTACGCTACGATTCCTAATTCGAAGTGGATACATCCTTCAGTTATAAACCATGCATAGCATGTACTCCATTCGCAGAAAATCCCTTGTTTTCTGGTTAGTCGACTTTTCAGCATATAGGTGATCGCGGTGCTTTGCAGCTGTTGCGTCGGTGTCAGTCTTGATTCTACAGGTTCGTCTCGTCAGGACATGATCACTAATCATTGAACTATTCGACTACGTCGTTTATTCCGCAGAAGTGGGACTGATTTCATCAATAATCGTTGCCAGATAATTAATGGTCATTATTCAGTTGTGACATATAGCTACAATCGAGGGGTTAATCACTCATCAATTTGGGTGTACACCAGATTACAGGATTGCACAGATTACAAAGATTACAAGAGATTACAAAAGATTACATGAGATTACAAAGATTACAAAAGATTGCAAGAGATTGCAAAAGATTGCAAGAGATCGCAAGAGATTGCAGGGATTACAAAGATTACAAGTGATTACAAAAGATTGCAGAAGATTGCAGAAGATTCCAAAAAATTGCAAGGATTACAAGAGTCACAAACGATTATAAAAGATTACAAGAGATTACAAGAAATTTTAGATCGGTGAGCAATAAACGAATTACTGAGGAATAATTGAAATAATGAGAGTGAACCGAAAATCAGCTGAATTAGTGAGAATCAATCCTGATTGAAATAATTGGAGCTCACACAATTATCGTGGATTCGATTGAATCATCAGGAAATATTGAAAACACATCAAAATTTTAAAATATTGCAAAAATTACGAGAGATTACAAAGAAATTACAAGAGATTACGAGAGATTGCAAAAGATTACAGAAATTGCAAGGGATTACAAAAGATTACAAAAGATTGCAAAAGATTGCGAAAGATTGCGAAAGATTGCAAAAGATTGCAAAACATTGCGAAAGATTGCGAAAGATTGCAAAAGATTACAAGAGATTACAAGAGATTATAAAAGATAACAACAGATTGCAAAAGATTACAGAGATTACAAGAGATCGCAAAGATTACAAAAGATTACAAGAGATGACAAAAGATTACAAAATGGGTGTACACCAGATTTCACGAGTGATTAACCCCTCGGCTACAATTATGTGAAGCAAGCAATCGATAATTCATCTGCGACACATACTTATTCTAGATTTCTGAAACTTCGCAAATCACACCACCCGTTACTTTTACGACGGAAACTTTAGTTTCATGATTCCTGTAATGAAAAATGCACATCGAAAAACATATTTTATCGTTTCAACTGTTCGGAAGTCGCAATCTATCTTCTCGATAGACGTTTTCAATTTCAATTAAACTGAACTACTCTCGAGAATTATATAGGTATGTATGTACATATTCAAACAATTATAAAAAAATTAAAATCCATCAATATTTGAGAAAGTTATGACCGATCAAAAAAATAAAATTTCCAATTCCGACATGCGAAAAAAAAAAAACTGAAAACTTGCGAAAAAAAAGTTAATATTGAGATTCCATTATCGTGTAGTGCTTAAAAATCATATACTTCAAATCATAGAATCAGTGTGAAATTTTTTAGATTTTTAAAAATGGCATTTTCGGAATTGGTTTTCCGATTATTTTTAAATGTCACTGATGGTTGGAGATATCTGAAGCAAAATCCTGACACTCTTTTGGGTCAGTAACAATATCATATTGAAAAATGATAAAAATCGAAGAAGGTCATGAGGGACTGCATGGGCTGCTGATTTGACGTGGAATGCCCCCTATACATGCACTCAAAGTTTTATGGTTTTTAGATCGGAAATAATTTATTTTGCAAAGGAAATAAACCAAAATCAATTAAAAATCAATTAAAATGTAAAGACGTTTACTTGTCCCAATTATGCGGTATTCACTAATCGGCAATATTTTAATATACTATAGGTTCGAGTGAGTGAATATGCGGATCGGGGCAGATTGATCGACCGCAAAGTTTCTCCCATTGCACTTAATGAAAAAATTTTGAACTTCGTAGATCATTGATACTTTGTATATGATAATGAAGAACGAAAAATTTAATCATTCTGATATTTTAAACCAAATTAATACAGCACTTTGCTGAATCTAACGACGTTAAAAACTCAAGGACGCCCGGTACTAAAATTTTACGGACGGAGTTAATTTTACGGGCTAAAAATTTCCGGTTGGTACCCGAAGATCTGACATTTGATAAGAAACAAAATGTCACGGTCTAAAATCCATTTTTTACGGAGAATAATAGTAAAATTTTCCGTACGGTATACCTATAAAACGGAAAATTACATTATTTTCAATTAATTTATCTTCAATAATTTATCATGCTTCTATTAATAATTCTGATCGCGTGATGTGTTTAATTTATATTACGAATGATTTTTGTATATTGGTTCGTATTCACCACCCCAACCATTCGATATTGCCAGATTGTTTTCAAGAATTAGTATAGGAAAAAATCGGAGATTATTAGACCACCTCATAATAAATCGAAAAAATGTTCATTGAAAATTGTTACATTTTAATTTGAATAACATTTCTGTGTATATCTTTAATGAAAAAAATCCTAGACACGAAGCTTCTTATTTGCACAAAACTATAACACGTTATTAGTTCACGTAACTGAAATGAATAGTAAATATGTTGAATATTTTTTAATTTTTTTTTTTTTTCGTACACTTTCGAATCTGCAGTTTATTGAAAATGAAAATGTGATGTATTTCGAGGAAGTAATGTTCGATTAAAGAAAATTAAAATCCTCTTCACGTGCAAAGAGCAATGAAAAAGACAGAAGAATGTGGGTGCAATTACGTATCGGTCACAATGAAACTCGTCCAGGTTACATAACATCGAATATCTTACCGTCTCTTCAAAAATGAATCACACACCAAACACTTGTTCTGCTGAAAGAACTTCAGAAATGTCAAATAGCTACTGACACATCTAACAGGTTTGTCAACTGAGAACTTCCATCCATATTTATAGGTATGTACCCGCGGTTTCCCCTACTGTACAAAATTCGAGATCGCACTTTTCAAATTTTTTACCGTGCGGACAATAGGTGCGATGTTCTGGTGAGTTAAGAATCGTAGAAACAGATTCTAAAGAGCATTCTAGAGTAAAAAAGATCAAACTTTAAATTGAATTTTACAATTGACTTCCGGATTTTTATTTTCTTGTCAAAATTTCGGCGTAAGTATAGACGGCAATTCTACATCTTATGAACGTAGAGATCGGTAAAAAAAAAAATTCATGTGAAAAGTTACGGTCAATTATCCGAAATTTCCAATATTTAGGCTACTAATTTGCAAATAACTTGGCCAACACGAAATTGTCAAACAATTCCCTCGGTCACACGATGAGGATTTCTTTTCTGAACAAAATGAGCCCTCAACGACCTTAATCGGAATAACGATGTGCCTGAAACCTTACACAATGGTTTTCAAAGAAATTCTTTTTTTTTTTGATGCGAAATAAACTTTGGCTGACAAATAAATGCATTTTGGAGTACTCCGAATTACCAAAACCAAGCTGTACTGGTTCCCTTAAACACTGAAAAACTGCAGTCCAATTCCGAAATTTTAAAGATGGAAAAAGAAATACAAATTCATATAGGTATACGAGATAAATGGCGTCAAGCCTGGACATATAAAATCGTCTATTAATAATCGATATTTTCATGTTATATTCTTACAGAATTATAAGCTTTCCAAAATAAGGATAAATGTCCATACATGTATTTTGGATCTTATTATCGAATCGATCTGTATCAAAACATTTTAACGTTGTCAGTTTTTTTTTTTTTTTTTTAACATAAGTACGATGATAAAGATATACTTAGGTATTTTCATATTATAATGATAGAGATATGATGATACAATTATCTAATTAAGAAGTCTATCATATATTAGCTGTTCGTATGTACACGGCTGCTGTATAACAGACTCAGCGGCGGTCATGTGAGATTCTTGATGGTATTGACATCGATACAGGTGATTAAGAGTGCAAAGCACGATAGAGACAATAAAAAGACTAGGTTTCAATGTATTTTGTATAGCTCCTGAAGGTTTTAAAAATTACTGAGTACCGCCTACGTATAATTTACGCAACAGCGCGCCGCGACCGTTCTGTAAAATGTTAAACATCAATAAGGCGTAAATAGTCTCATTATCGTCAACCGAGAGAGTGTAATGCGAAACTAGCATGTTCAGCGAATTATCTTTTCCTTACCGTTCTTTTGAACCTATCGACTTTTGCTACGACGGAAGAAATAACTGATACTGTATTTTGTATTTGAATGCATTTTTCAATGTATTTTTCCGGGGACCGCGGAATTTCTTCTATCGCATTTGATGAAAGAACTTGAATCTTCGTGAGTTATTGTGGTACAGACACCCCGTTTCTGCTGAACCGCGTGATTATGGATCGATATTCCTAATATGGTTCAAAAGGATTCTCTGTCAACTCAGCCACCAGAAACTTTCGAGGTCTTCAAAAATTCTGAAATAATTTGAGTGTATCACCTGAGTTCGACATGAGAAAAAATTTTGTGAATTATTTCAGATTTTTCGGTTACTGCAGAAATTCAAATACACTTTCCCCTACTCAACTTGATAAATTGAGCTCAGAGAAAAAAAAGGTCTGTATAAAAATTTCTTGTTTTTTCCTCAGAATTTTCTGGAGACATCGAAAATCTCTGGTGGCTGAGTTGACAGAGAATGCTTCTAATCCATATTAGGAATAGCGATCCATAATCACGCGGTTTAGCAGAAACGGGGTGTCAAAATGGATTCGGGTGTATTTTCTAAACGGTTTGACGAATGAACATTAGTTCGGTGGTATTTTGTTACTGATGAAATTTCCAATCTTCTGATACCAAACGGAAATTTTGAAAGAAGAATTAACTCCGTTACGATTTTTTTTTTTTACCGACAGCCCATGCTTGAATTTTGATTTTCGAATTTTCGCTTGAATTTCACAAAGAATAAGTTTCGCTAAAATACAATGTTCCCTGTAATCGATCGAAAAATTTCGAAGTACCTATACCCATATTTTGTTTCGCGAGTTCTCATTCCCGTCGAGAAATATCCTCAAGATCCTCGCAACTGTGTAAATTTTGGTAGTGAAAAATACAACTTTCTTTTGAGTAACAATATGTATATCTGAATATATTAATATGCAAAAGCTTTCGTCTGGTTAATAAAACTTTTAAATGTACACTCATGTTTTTAACATCATAAAAATATTATATCTCTTTTTTCATATCTTTATGCTTATGCTAAAATAATTCGATCTAGTAATATAGTTTTTGTATACCTATATATAAATATTAGGGTGGGCCAAATAAACCGACAATTTTTTTTTTTTTTTTCGAAAGGGAAAGGGTTAATTACCATTAATAGCGAATAACCAACTTGGAAACAGCTAGGTTTATCGAAAGAGATCAAGAGACCTTTTTTATAGAGCGTTCAATTTTGAACAAAAGTAGCCATGCAAAACCTTTCTAAGTAGATTAGCACTTGAAATATGAAAATCGGAGTGTGCCACAAGAACATTTCGCATGTTATTTAAATGGGAAATAGAAAATTGCGACGAGCGAGCTCTAAATATTAGAATTAGGAGCTCAGATTTTTCGAGGCTTGTTATTTGATCATCAGGAACAAGTTTTTAAAGGGGCCTTTTGAAAAAAAATAGTCGGTTTATTTAGCCCACCCTAATCAATATATATTACAATATATTGCTTTGTACACTTGTATATTGTAATAGTCATTTTATCTATTATGTCTAGAGATATATTCGCCATATATTATGGATACAAAACTCTAGATCACTGACCTGTAATAAAACAGTACAAAAATCTCCATAGAAAGCTTTGTAGATATAAAATTTGTAAATTAATTTGGTGTTATATACGTATTATATTTTAAAAGATGGCAGAAAGAGATATTATAAATTATAAACTACCCTGTTTATATTGCAATACTAATTTCCTACATAATTTGCATTAATTATATTATTGCACATTTATATATCTATTCATTAAAATTTGAACAGCTGAGCACCACATATTTTATAAAAATAATCTGCATCATAAATTTAGGAACCATTATCGACAATACTGCATTATTATGGTTCACAAAAAAATCTCAAGTCAGGCTGCACTGATGTGTTCACAAACTTAAGTCAATAGCATTTGCCGGTATGGTGAAAGGCAGTTATACTTATTTAACGGCAACTGCTGTTGAAGGCAACAGAGAAGAAACCTAACTGAAATTTCTCAAACCACTGTTCATCCCATTTTGAGCTAGCATAATATTAACACAGACTTAGGTATCATATCTTACATAATATGCTATGTAATATAGTAAAACTGTAAGTTGAAATTTTATAGTTAATCAGATTGTGTCAAAGCAATATAGTTTAAATTGCGAGACTTTCGGATCAATACTTCTGTCCATATCACGAGAAGTATTAATAGTACATAAAAACCTGCCGAAAGTAGATAAACTGGCGATGGGTAGATAGGTGGTAAATAATGAGAATAAATCAATGTATATAGTGGAGCTCCAGCCAATGGACTCAGCGTTTCCAACGACATTGTCAGTGAAAATACTTTACCTGCAAATTAAAAAGTTCATTTTTAGCTAATTATTGAATGCTCAGCATGCTTTATCATCGGAAGAAATTACTTGGGCTTCAAACACTAAACTTACCAAGATCCTGCACAGGCACGGATTTTGATATTATAGATCGCAAAACAGGTCCCACAATTCCAGAAAACATTCCAATAGAGGCTCCAAGGTACATGTGCCAGCCTTGTGATGTTAAGGATCTTGTAATTGCTCCACCCAGAGCTGATGTAAGACCTATAACGGCTACTGATGTATCTGAAAGCCCTGAAATTGGAGTCACAATGATCAGTATAAAGTATTGAAAAATTTGGAGGTATTTGAAATAACAAATCCAATTTTCTAGACAAAATTTAATCAAAAACTGCTAATCCTTTTGCTGTTGACAGGGTAATTTCGAGTTTTGTCAACTTAAATTTATAGCATAAGTTGAATTGAGTTTATTACCCAAAACACGAGTAAATAGCGGGACTCCACAGAGAACGCCAGCCATGCTTAGCAATATCCCCGCGCCGGAAACATAAGAGTAACGTCGAACATCCCAGCCCAACCGCTCTCTAGTGAATAGATATTCTATAGTGATTTCTCCTTCCACAACCAGTATGCAGATAGTAAGGATAGAAATTGCAAGCCAGACAACAGATCGATGAAATCCATGTCGCTTCAGAAAAGACTTGGTAAAAAGCTCCTTTACAAACGAGATTTTAAAGAGCCCCAATATTGATTCCTGTGGAAGTATGTAATATTATCAAATAAATCCTTGAATATAAATATGTATTATAACATATCATTGATTGTAAAACCAATTCTGCTGAGCGAAATAAAACACTATAATAAGCCTTTGAACATAAATACTCAAAATATTAATTTATTGAGTTTTCAAATGGTGTGCTTCCAATTGGGGTGAAATATGGAAAAGTTAGTAGATTAGTAAGGCAATTTTGTTGATGCGTAAGTTTTGTGGCTGATATAAAACAACAATTCGTAAGTTACCTTAGGGGCATCATTGACTGTTTCAGGAATACAAAAGAAAGTGTAAAGCAATGCCAATATGCAGCACATTGCTGCGGTACTGAAGATCATGGTGAAACCGTACTGTTTATAAATTAAAGGCCCAGCAAATATTCCTAGCAAATATCCAACTAAAATAGATGCTTGTATCCAAGACAAAAACATTGTCCTATCTTTTTCTGCCGTTGTGTCAGAAACGTAACAAATCGATGCAAACATTATGCCACCGAATCCACCCATCATATATGCCGGAATTGAAGGAATTAATAAATACCAAGGACTGATGTTCCAATTACAAATTAAAGATAGCATGACGTACATTATTGTGAAACCTACAATTGTAAAAGACAATAATACAAATTCACACCACTATTATATTTGGAGTTTTCAGAATAAATCATAAATTATGGGCCAAACTAATAAGCCTAGCGAATATCCAACCAAAATTTATTAACCATTGTCTAATTATGCACTCCGGTTGAGAATTTATAAATAGTTCGATAATATAATTGAGATTTACCAACGATTTACTGCAACTCACTAGCTGACAGCAGGGATATTAAGGTATATTTTACGAAGAAATCTAAAGGAGCCAATTGCCCACCTGTAAATCCTGCCACTAAAAGAGGTTTCCGTCCACCTCGGTCGCTCCAAGGCCCAAAAAATAAAGAAAGCACTGCTGGCAGTATACTTTCAACCAAAGACTTGGCCATCACGATCGTACTTGTATATGGTTCAACTTCAGCCTCCAAAGTCTTTGCCTCTTCAGTACTAGCATTAACACGGAGCATAATGCACTTGGCATAAGTCATGTTTAGTGAAACTCGACAAGTACGATACATTATCAAGTCTACCAAAACAGTGCCTGAAAATTGGAATAATCTTCTTAATCATATATTTATGACAGATATAAAAATAGCTAAATTCTTTTTCAACTTTCATACTGTATTCTCATTTCCACTGGCAAAAATATAGTATTATCATCCAGGGAAAACATACTTTTTACAGACACTTGACGTACCATTAAGGTACTTTATTAGTTCAAAATTTTTTTTCAATATAAGATAGTCTACAACCAATGCTCTTCAGAATGAAAAGATGATAAATTACGGTTTTATTTGAAGAAATTAAAGATTCTATAATCACTTAATCGAATGTAACAGTCATGTGAGCTAAATACTGTATATGGGGCATTCCATGTGGATTCGACCAGACTAAAACCCTTACCATCTCAGATTTGGTTCCTGATTTTCTATGTGTTAGTTCTCAATGTAAAACACGCATTTAATTTTTCTTAGATTTATTTAAGGGCCGTTATTTAAAGAAAAATCAATATGCTATCTAATTTACGCTATGTCTTAAAAATCCGAAAAAGTTCAGAAAATCTTAGATTTTTTGGAAATCATTTTAAACTAAATTAAAAAGTGGAAATCAAAGAAGATCACCTTATATGGAAAAATTATTTAAGTTGAAAGTTCGCTTTTTACGACTGTCAATACTTTTTTCATTTTATTTTTTTCTACCTTGTAAATACAGGTCACTGAGTCGAGAAAATTGAAAACAAAAATGCAAGATCTTTTTTTCTCTCAACTTGTATCTCTGGGCAGAATGAATTTCTCTCAGACTTAGTAAACAACAATTCTTGATACTTAACGCTAATATTTTCAGAATTCACTCAAGAAAGCGTCTCAAATAATATTCCACACCGGAAAAATTTATTCCGCCCAGAGATTCAAGTTTGAGAGAAAAAAAAATCTTGCATTTCTTGTTTTTAATGTTTTCGACTCAGTGACCTGTATTTACAAGGTGAAAAAATAAATGGAAAAAGTATTGACAGTCGTAAAAAGCGAACTTGCGACTTAAATAATTTTTCCATTAGGTGATCTCTTCTGATTTTCACTTTCCAATATAGTTCAAAATGATGTCCGAAAAATCTAGAAATTTTCTGCATTTTTCCAGATTTGCGAAACAAGATGGCGTAAATCAAATAGCATATTAATTTTTTTTTTTTTACATAACGGCTCATTAAAAAAATCTAAAAAAAAAAATTAAACGCGTCTTTTACACCGAAAACTATCGCATAAAAAATCAGAAACCAAATCTGAGATGGTGAGAGTTCCAGTCTGGTCGAATTCACGTGGAATGCCCCATATAATCATTTCATTTATCAGGGATTGCAGCACCTATAGCTTCAAACAGCTACATGAAATATAATATATAATTACGAAAATGATATCTGTTATTTTCGATATTCAAATGTTGCTATAGACATAATAATCTACTGACATTTGAATACAATTGATATGAAAAAGTATCAAATATGTACTGTATCTATTACAATGAGATACATACTTCCCAACAGTTTTTCAAACAGTTGAGAATAAGTTGAGACAGATCGTGAAGCAAAAGTCAACAAAAATCGGTGAAAACTCAAGAAGCCCTAATGAATAAATTTAGTGTGCCCTAATAATTTATTTAGTAGTGTCTTTTTTGAATGCAGCTTCTTTTCCAATTTGTAAACAATGAAAAATAGACAAAATGTGATTACGTATGTACATGTGATCTTTGTATTTAAACATCATGTAATATATTGTATATGTTATCACAAATCACGCTGACGTCAGTATACTATTAGCTAAGTCCGTTTTGACATTTTTACACTTTTACGGAAAGTGTAACAAGGTCTGACTGGTCAGCATTTTTAAAACAACCATAGCCTCTGACACTTGAGAGGGTTGGTGGGAAGAACAAAGGATAATCTGTTATGAAACTGGACATGACACCCGTGATATTTGATGATTTCAGAATCTGAAAGCTGCAATCAGCTGCAATTAAATAAAATCCGGATACAATATCCTGTGAAAATTTAGAATGCGAAAGAATGAAAAAATAAAAAAAAAAAATAAAAAACTGCATGTAATTGATAAAAATAGAAGTTTAAACGCGGCTTTGTTGCGTTAACGAATTATGTAGTAATTATGTAAATATGCATATGATAATGTAGGTATGTATAATAGATAATCTAGCAGAATAAATTTTCAAACCTGTTAAAGCTTGGGCGAACAATAATAGGATGATCGGAGGTCCAGGGATAAAGAAACGCCATCGACCTTGATTTATTTCCACGTTTACTGTTTCAGTCATTTTTTTAAATTTCCCACAAATCAACCCTCCTTTGTTGTAGAATTCGATTTCGAAATATTCTGGGTAGCAGCGAGTAGGCAGTTTCAGATAACGAACAAATTCACAATGATAGCACTGCGCGTGCGATCACCGCGAATTACCCGATGCGATAAATAATTTCCACCAACGCAACAAAGGAGATACCTATACCACAATCTATACATAGTTATAATTGCGTGCGACGTGAATTATGCGATCAAAACACGATTGTTAACGAAATGACAACTGATCACCAGCTAGAATAAAATAAACTCATCTAACCTAATAAATATTGTCGCCTATTCTTAGCCTTTGCGTAAATGAGATCAATCTTATCTCCCATTATGGTCAAAACCAATTTTCTGGTAGTTGTAGTTAAGCAAGTTGTTTTTAAGGTTATGTTTAAACTTCGATACAGAGATACGCTAGCGATATTGTGGATCACATTTGCATAGATGGTTGCATAGGATATATTTTAGCGAGCCCATCGCAATAATGTGTGCGTATGCCTTTGTAACTCACGCAACTACATAAGTACACAATGAAAAATTTTACTGCTTTGACAATTCGATTTTATCATTATGTAGTCAATTCATGAGACATTTTTGCTATTCTATTTTTTTTGTTTTTCGTACTTTACAATCCTCTCTACTTGTTACAGCTATTCAGTAAGATTGTAGGAAAAAATAATATTACATACATCTAATTGACACCTTCCTACTCTTGTCTACAAAACTAATATCACTCTTAACAGAATTTATTTTTAAATATGATTTTCCAGACAGATAGGACACAGAACATTTCCAATACTCATGCAAACCAACTCTAATTTACATTATGATTATTTGTATGCATGTTATCTCATGTTTGTCATTCTAAAAACGCAATAGTCATTTTTACGCATATACATTATGTATGTATGTACACACAAAAATACTACTATCTGTCTTGATCTAATCGCGAGTTTAACGGTAACGATATGGCCACCTGGATTCACCGACAGCATATCATTGTTGGGGGAACGGTCCTAATCCGTGCAAATTAGATATTCTTAAATGACTGATTGAACAAAGATATACATAAGTAAATTTCTTGTCTGGGGATTACTGTGAGCAGAAATAAAATTTGTAATTATTGGTAATTGGTAATTGTAACAACAATAGATAATCCTGGACTTTAACGTGGCAACTTCAAGGAAATCTGTAACTGAACAATGAAATAGATTTTCAGGGTGCGGTTCAGTATATGGGTCATTCCACCTGTCTCAACATGTCTTAGACTTGAACGTTTTCATCCAAACTAGAAATAATAGGTTTGATTTGAAACATCAAGGTTAAAAACATGCAAAGTTAAGATGGTATGTCCCATTTGTACTCTATATGTTTCTGATCTAGCCATGAATTACTGTGATAATAATGACCGTCCAGTATCACCTCTTGAATCGGATTGCTGCGGAGACGGTTGTAATCCATGTATATTCGACATTCATCGAGAGTTGATTGAAAGATGGAAAAAAAGGCAGATATCATACGAGACGGTTCCTGCCCGGAAGAATGTGTTATGTCTCACTAAATACAAGTCTTTTGTAATTTCTGAACTGAAGCAAGCCTGCGCTAATTGTATTCTTATCCGATTGAACTACAGAGGTGAAAATTAGCTATGGACAATGATTCTATAGTCTGAAATCCTGAGACTAAAAATATTAGAGAGATTTAAAATAACTCTGTTTTTCAAGGTGTGCTAGACGCTGATAGACAATTATTTTTAAATCCTGGTCAGCATGTAATATTGCGTACGTCAACCTCATCTAGACCCTATACACCTATATCATGGGAGACTGACTCGATACTTCTCGTAGTAAAAATTTATTCTAATGGAAAATTTAGCAAATCTTTAGAAAAAATGAAAGTCGGCGAACAGATAGATGTCAGAGGACCGTACGGAGACTTCGTCTATAAATTAAACAGGTGGGCTTTGATGATGCGGATATGATTTTATATTTCTCAATGGATTACCGATTTAAATGAAAATTTGTTTTCAGTTTTGATGAGATCCTTATGCTCAGCATTGGAACCGGCATAGCAGCACTTTATCCAATTGCAAGATCTCTGATTGACGACGAATTTGAAGAAACCAGAGTACATTTGATATCTGGATTTAAATCGTACGCTCACATCCCATTGGCAAACGAATTGCGTGACTTATCGCATTACTGGAATTTTTCTTGTACAATACGATTGTCCGAAAAAGGTTTGTGGAAATATACTCGAATCACACCGGTTAAACTTATAGTTTTGGATAAAAAGCAAGCGGGTCAAATAGATAAGGTCCAACAGTGTTTATAAATGCGATCTACTCTTTTAGAATAATATACATAATATAAAAAACTAATTTTTATTTCAAAATTATTGCAGACAGCGAGAATAGAATGAATGGTGTAAGACTAGAAAATGGTCACATAGATAAAGAAACTGTTATAGGTTTCTTAAAATCACGTTCGCCGTTATCAACGTTAATCCTAATTTGTGGAACTCCAGAATTTAATAAAGCCGTTACTCAATGGATTAAAATTTTTAATTTTACAAATTTTCACGTGTTTGATTGACGTCAAATACTCTAGAGATTTTTATTGCAGTTTCATAGATTAATTTTTACTTACAATTAGACAGAAACATTTTTTATAGATTTATTACTTACGTAGAAAAATTATATTAAAGAAAGGCAGAGCTTACTTCTCAATAATTGACAAAATGACTCATAATTAATAAGTTAATTTGTCATTAGATGAATTTTCGGGCTTCCAGTGACCTTCTCGTAGAGTTACCTTACTCTACAGGGCATGGTATGTTCTGACCGCAATTTGGGCAGGTGCCATAGAGTTGATTAAATACCACTTGATTACCGGGTATTGCCTGTAGCCACTAGAAAAAATAATTACAAGTATTATTAAGACATCTTTAGACCCTAATTAAACAGAAATTTGTCAGTCAACTACATATGTTGCCTTAAAAAAAAAAAAAAACATAAATAAATAAACAAATAAAAATCTGTAAATTAACGAAACCTGGTCAGGCTTTAATAGACTAAAGCATATTATAACAGCCGCAGTTATCGATAATTGTAAATAGCTTGTTAAAGTAACTTGAACATACTTCAAGTTGAACCATAGGATTTGATTACATAGTGATAAAAGGTATGTATTTTATACACACCTGCAATAAGCACGCAGTATGAAAATGCTTCTGACATTTATCATTGTCACAGAGTCTATCGGGTAATTCATCCTCCTTTAATTTTAATGAAAAACAAATGCAGCATTCTTCATCATTAAACATGCCACTGTCTTTATGCGTTTCTGTATCTGTGTCAGGAATTTGAGGAAATTCTTCCAAATTTAGTAGTAGCAATAAATTTTCAGACATAGTGATGCTAGGATCCCATAGCTGAAAATATAGTGTTGGATATTATACTTAGTAATATAATGTTATTATGGCTGTGTAATAGTTGTCAATAATCAATAAAGCAATCTTTTATTGGAAGGTAATTTTACCTCAAAGTTATCCGAAACAATTTCTCTGTACTTTAAAACTTCTGAATCGCTACCCAAAATTCTAATAGCTGGAAGACTACTTGGCTGAGATGCATTGATGCTAACTAAAATCGACAAAGATGATGTAACTCTTATTCGCCGATATAGATGATGAGGTTTTGGTACAAGAGGATCAATTACCCAGCAATTTCTGAAATTTGACACAGAATTAAGTCATTTCTAAGCTTGTTTATTTCTCAGATTACCAAAAAAGCATACCTATCAATGTCTTCTAAATGTTCCCAAACATCCTCTAACAACTTTACTTGCTTTTCAAGTTTGTTTGCTGCTTCGCGTAAGCTAATCATTGTCCCTGCCACAAGTTCCGAACCTTGCAATTGCGTCAAATCACAAGAAGCTATTTTCCAAGTATCTGAGCAGCTTGTGTCTCTCTTCAATGTGACTGATATATTTTTAAAAACTAATTTTACCAAATTTAACCCAAGGCTTGAGGAAAGTTTTACTTCCTAAAATAAAATTCAAAATATTTGAAAAGTAGCAATAACTTTTTACGTTCATATTTGATCTATTTGTCTTTTAATGTCAGAATAATGTTAATCAACACTTTTCACCATTCTATGGCATCGTTTATAAATTGTCAAATATACGTTATCAATCATAACTGTGTACTGTTTATACTTACACAAGATGAGTCTATAACAGCTTCCAATTCAGAGATAACTGAGTAGTCGCCGATTCTCATAAGATTCGAAACTTTACGATGCAAGATATCTCCCTGAGGTGTGAAACAGAAGTGCCTATCAGAGATTGTATCAAACTCTTGTAACATATGAAGGTTTTAACTAATAATATAATGCATACAATTAATATCTGTAGCTGTCTGAGAAAAGATGTGATGGAGATTGCATTTTTAAGGAGAGAGTTTGATTTTTTTTCGAATTCTTTATTAAATAAAATTGCTGAATTTTTTCCAAACTTAAGACTTGCACCATCGAAGCGTGGAAAATTTGGTAGTGTCAATTTTAACCTGATTTTTTTTCGTTCGATTAAATTAAGAGGAACGCTCAACATTCCTTCCCAAGTTAATGGGGAGTTCGAAACCAGTATTAATTCGGGATGGCGTCTTATTATCTCGACACATTCAACCGATTCCATGTTTCATCCGATATTGTTATACTCGATAATCCAAAATTATGAATTGTGCCAAAATAAGGTCCTGTAAGAAAACGAAGCATTAGATTTTTGCGGCATTCTCAACGTGCCGAATCAATCAAAGTTACTAAATGACTAATTGGACAGACACCTGATCTTACGAATTCAACAAATCACACGAAAGCTTGAATGAAATTTATAAGAGTTGTTCGTGAGTGGTTTTTATTAAAATCGAAATATCATAATCAAGATTATTTACCGAATATTACAATTTGTTGAAAATTCTTTATACTTCATTACAAAAATGGATATAATTGTGTGACCGGCTGATTCTTCATACCACACACCGTAAACACACACGCTGCCTTTACTTTGGCCTTTACCACATTTACGCGTGAATCGTGATCATACCGATACAGAAAGTTGCTGCAAATAGTTTGAGAAAATCTAGTTAGATGGAGTTTGCTTGGAAAATGTGCAGAGTGGGGGAATTAAAGAAGATCACGTGACATACGACGAGCCGCCCTGCGAGCGGTCGCAGCCAGCCATTTTGATTAGTAACATGGCGTCAGCGGAGATTAATATGGCGTCCTCGGACATAATAACCGAAGTGGAGATTCAGCCTGATATCCAAGAAGTCGAAATCGAGTCAATTCCCGTGGAAATACCCTGCGAAACTGTAGAAACGACGATCGAAGGCGATGATGGACAGCCTATGATCGCGTTGCAATCTCTACCCGAGCCAGGGCGTGAAGAAATCATATTGCAAACGCAAGAGGAGATCGTTGGAGGAGATCCACTCAGCGTTTACGACCAAATACCAGTACCAGAGAACGATATTTATGTTGAATCAAGCCCAGGACCTTCTAGGAAAGGTCCTAAGAAAGCGCGTAAGGGAGGAAGTTCGAGATTTCGAGCCCCTGATCACGCGATATTTGGGGATATGGGGACGGAAACGAAGGCTAGAAAGTGGGAGCAGAAACAGGTCCAGATTAAAACACTGGAAGGCGAGTTTTCCGTAACGATGTGGGCTTCGGGGACTGACGACGGTAAGCTGATAAAAATTATCCCCGATTATAAAAAGCCCAACAACTACTCCCAACCCTATAAAAACGGCACACGCATGGAGAGTTTTCGACGCACACACGCGCGGCGCGCACTTCCGGTTTGCTCTGATCAATACCGCGTTCCTAGCACATATATAATTTTAAAAACTTAGCAAATCTACGAGTATTTTAATACCGGCGATTTTGTTGACAGTCCGTGTTGTTTGTTTTGATCGGGGGAACGCCATTATGCTGTCAGGGGGGCAGCCATATTTTGAAAATGGCTTCTTTTGCTTGCATCGGCCATTTCGAGATGATGGCGGAGGAGGCTTCCGATAAACGAACAAAGGCCTCTAGGGGGTCGAAAGTTTTTTTTGTTTTGATCATAATTCCATGACTAGTTTTATAGATTTCCTGTCTCTAAATTCATTGAACTACGCGCAACAACCCTGGAAAGCTTTTTTTTTTACGATCGTCATTTTATTAGTGTCTCAATCATGTTTTTCTCTCAATCTGTAATGCAAGATACTGGGCGTCATGTGGGTCACCATCTTAATTTCTACCCGAGATGCCCTGCGGCCTTGCTTTCGTGGATTTCGAAATTTGAATGCGACGAATTTTCTTATAATGTCTAAAGCAACCTTGCAAAGAAATAAGTGCATGAACGCTATTCACAAGTACGAGGATTCTTAAACAGCCAGCGAATGTCATTAAAAATTTTCCGAGCTTCAAGTATTCCTTAATTTTCTATTTCATAATTTCACTTTATTATTCCGAGAACGAGAAATTGAATAATCGAGATACCCGTTAACTTTCATTTATACTTCTAACATCTAATCCCGGTAGACAATTATTAATCACGCAAAAGCTCTCATGTTCGTCACTTCTTTTTGGTGTTAATCTACTTAAGAATGCAGAAAAGAAACTATGGGAGGTGGCATTGCTCGTAGTATATATTTCTAAGACGCTTATCACATATTTCTGTAGCACATACAAATATAATATTTAATTAATTTACTTAGACCATTTTCAAGCTCTTTGAACTATTGATTACTTCCTTTTCATCTAATTTTTATTTTTACTCAAGAAGGTATGTACACCTTGGTAGCCGCCAAATTGAGTTTTTTCCCCCCCAAAAAAAAAAAAAAAAAATTGAAATCGTAAAACTGGTGTAAATAAACAGAACACTGTGTTGAAATAATTTTTTGTTGAATTATTTAGTCGTTCCTAAACATTCACATATAGTGGGGAAATGGTATGGAAACTTAATATTTTAGTGGTTAGTCCCAAGAGTCTTTTTTCAACAAAATGAAATAGGATAAATTTCAGTTAAACTCGTCGATTAGTCTTCGCACAATCGTGTCCCAGGTGTTGAAAAATGTAGTTTCTTTTCCTGCTGGTAAAAAATTTGCCATGAAATACATGATTCTTGTTATTTTTGTGAAAATCGATAATTACAATAATGCAAGCTTATGCGTGGCGGTATGTGCCATTTATAGATCCATTTCTTCTGAGGTGTATTACTAGTCCTCTAGTGAAAAATGAAAATTGTTATAATGCACCCATTAGAGACTTTCCCATTTTCATTTTAATGAACATGCTTTTGAAGATTGTTGTGATTATAATAAGGAGAAACTTTTTTTTTGTCTTACTTTCTGCCTAGTTGTAACAAGAAGAATGACACTGCAACAAAACCGTCTTAGTTTGTTATTAAATTACCAGAATCAACAACTTATTTGACCAAAACAAGAACTTCTACTGTCAGCTAGTAATCATTCAGTATCCACTACTCTATGACAAAATTGTAGACATAGAATATGTATCCAATTTTTGGTTGAGACCTACTACGAGACGTTGTAGCGTAACGGTGAAAACGTCAGGCCACCTCCCTTGTTTCTTACGCAAAAAATGGAACAGAACGATAGCTTTCGTTTGGGTTTGCTTGTTTGTTGCTGTTAAAGGGAGTGTCCTATTAGCGTCTCACCTGGTGGATGTTCCAGATGAGGGCTCCAACCCAGAGCCCGATCCTGACTACACAGAATACATGACTGGCAAGTCTGTTACCAAATTCAACCACTCTGGCAGTTCGGTCTCCGACGGTATGCCGGGCCTTGATCTCTCTGATCCAAAACAATTGGCAGAATTTGCACGCCCTGGCCACAAGTTAAAAGTACGCAAACCACCTAGCATAGACGGAGTCGAACGCACCATTGCCTGTCCACACAAAGGATGCACAAAGATGTTTCGTGACAACAGCGCAATGCGCAAACACCTCCATACCCACGGCCCTAGGGTACATGTATGCGCAGAGTGTGGAAAGGCCTTTGTTGAAAGCTCCAAGTTGAAGAGACATCAACTCGTCCACACTGGAGAAAAACCTTTTCAATGTACCTTCGAAGGATGTGGAAAACGATTCAGTTTGGATTTCAATCTCCGGACCCATGTTAGAATTCACACAGGCGATCGACCATATGTCTGCCCCTTTGACGGATGTAGCAAAAAATTTGCTCAATCTACAAACTTGAAATCTCACATATTGACCCATGCAAAGGCTAAGTAAGTATCGTTATCTGCACAACATATATTTGTTTCTTATTAATAGTCCCGATAAAATAACAGTGGATCTTGCCAAAACTTTTACTTTCATTTGATTGTTTATTTGCAATAATGTGTCAATAGTTGTAAAAGTGAGATACGTTGTAATCTTAATTTCATTTTAAATATAATTGAAAATTGATTTGATTTTTCAGATCTCGCAACGCTATCGGTAGACAGGTGTCACAGATTCAGTTGCAACAACCTCAGTTTGTTCAGGTGGAGGTAGCTGATGTGGATAACCAACAGTTCATTGTTTATGCTGATTAGCCCCCCTAAAATACCTTTGCCCTTAACGACCCCTTAATAATTATCATAGCCTTTAATTATTAACCCAAACAGTGTACATATTTACAAGATGCAGCGAGTGATGAGGACAGGAGGGTACTAAAGCTATTAGCTGTCTTAAGAGTTTGAATTAATCGATCGAATAAATACCTCTGTGCTACAATTGGTAATTACAAAAGAAAAAACAAAAAACAAAAAAAAAAAAAAAAACAAATACGGAATAATACTAAAGAAAAGCACGACAAACAAACACAAAAGGAGAATTAAATCATACCGCTGAACTGAAGTACCTCTCAGAGACATACAAGATAGCCTACGTTGATGAAAAAAAAAAAATCTTGTTTTCATTCAGGATTAAATTTTTAGCAACACCAGTTTTTATAAAGATCGAAATATGAAGAATTTAGTCAGAATTCAAATGAGAAGGAATTCCTATCGATTGGTTTGACTCTTTGAATGTAAATCATATCTATAATTATATGTTAAATATAAATAAAATGAAAACATATTTTCTCATATTCAATTGTACAGCCAAAATTTGTGGACAGCTTTTGTCTATCTCGTATGTCTGTGGTACCAGTGACCTGGGAATAAATGTTCAAACTTTGGCGTCAACATGTGACTTTGTCAGCACATAGGAAGTTGAATTAAAAAATGAATGATTATTAATATTTTTACAACGACTTTGGAACATCTTGACAAGATTATATATGGTAGTTTAAAATAATTAGATTGGATTGGATAAAAGAGTCAGCTATTATTTTAGTCATGACTGAAAAATTAAAATCAAAATGATATTGGGTAAAAATAAACGCAAAGAGTTTTACGTAATTTCACATATCGAAGAGCTGAATTTCCAATAATCACAGACAAGTGCTTAAACAAATATTGGAAATAACTCATAACAATATACTAAGACTGTTAGTTTGGTACTCATAATTTTGTTTTATTTTTGTTATTATTATTTCATAGATGCTGATTTAACAAAATTGAGCCAACAAACTATCTCCTGTACATCAATGAAGAAGTTGAACTCTCTATTTAGGGAAATTAACAAAACCAATCGATCCTGTTTTTTTTTTTTTTCTTTACAGTAAAATGAAACTTGTAGAAGTTATTATCAATTATATTAAAAGATTTGTGCATTTATTCCCAGTGATAATAAAGCAAATCATGCAAGACACTTTTATCATTAACAAAAAGAAATATTAAAAAAAAGTAAATTAAAAAAAAAAAAAAAAAAATATGAATAAATTTTATTCTATGTAATATGATTACTATTAAACTTAATGATATATTTAAGTTTGTCAATTTATATGAAATGAGATGAGAAAAAAGTAAATACAAAGTAATGTCTATGTTTAGGTATTTTCCTTTACTTCAATATACAATACATATATATATATTTTTTTTTTCATGTTGAATTCAAACATTTCTTCACAGCAACATTATTCAACGTGTGGAACAACCGAACAAAAAGGTAAGAGTTATGTTTATAGAAATAAACCTACTAAAGTTACATTTATATAATGTCTCAGGATCAGGGTAAATAAAAAATGAGTTGTATTTCAAAAGCAGATATCGAAATTCAAATTCACTTTGTATTTTATTCAATATTTAATTGATTATTGTTTAAGTTTGACAGTTGCTGTCAAAACTTTACCGCGGCCCTCGCCGGCATAATAAAGTATTTTGCGGTGATTCGCTGCCGCAAATCTTTATATTGAATAGATGATAGGACATAGATGAGCGCTGCACTGTGAAAACTGGTATAATTACATCGCTTAGCAGCATTGCGTTGATTAAATTCACTTCTACATACATAGATTTGAAAGACCTTAATTACACGTCGCGCCTTATTTTTTCATTCATCATTGTAAACTTACTTAATTACTTTACGAATTCTTCAGTCAACGCACAGCATCTTATAAAATAAAGTTAAAAGACATAAAACCGCGTTTCGTTTTCCAGGTTCAGAGAAGTGACACCAGGTTGACAGAAGTAACGGGTTTCGAATTTCTTGACATGTCTACAGTCGTTCCTCTTTATATCTATACTGGTTGAAAGTTTCGGTAAGCGATTTGCCGCTCGTGGCATGCCACACTTTACGATTTACCTTTAAATATGGCTACGTAGCAGAAAAGATGCATACGAAAATACTTATCGCAATATACACGCTATTTGACAAATCAGCAAATTCTACTACTAAAGTCCACCGCCGTAAAGATTGTGGCAACGTATGATTAGCCATCGTTTGATACATTTTTTTCACTCAAACAACATAACTAAAAATGGAGCAGACTGGGGTTCTTTGGCTGCTCGCTCTGGTTATGTTATTCGGTTCTTATCTGGCTGGATCCTTACCTCTAGTTATCAACTTATCTGAGGTAGGCTTGAAGTATATAAACAGTGAATAATCTCTTTCAAATTTACGTTTTTAAAAAAACCAACGTCTTGCTCTTCCGTCACATCTGTTGCATTTACTTCCAAACAGGTCAAAATTCAGCTAAATATTATTAACCAAAATTCTCGGAATGTCAATATCAAACACAAACGAGTCTTAATTTTCCAAAAATAACGTTACTCAAACTCCGTTTCATTTCTATTATCTTTTTGCGAATATTCTAAAACATTTGTTTCTTATTCTCGTATTTGTGTACACAATTACGTTTTTTTTATTTCTAGGATAAGTTACAGCTAGTTTCAGTATTGGGAGCAGGTCTACTCGTAGGCACAGCTCTGGCAGTTATTATTCCAGAAGGAGTTAGAGCGTTATTTAGTGCTGGAGGTAGTGATGTTCACCATGATGCAGCTGGTAAGAGCGCTACACACTGCATTGTTATATGAAATCATAACATGAAAATTATTTATTTTTTCTTAGGTGATCTGCACAGCCTTATTGGCATTTCGCTGGTATTAGGATTTATATTTATGCTATTAGTGGACCAGTGTTCATCCAAAGGTAATGGAGAAGGAGGCAAACCGACGGAAAAAAGCCTCACGGCTACATTAGGTCTTGTAGTTCACTCTGCGGCAGATGGAGTAGCGTTAGGAGCCGCTGCGACTACGTCGCAGGCTGACGTAGAGATGATTGTTTTCTTAGCTATTATGTTGCACAAGGTATACATGTTAGACTTACTTTTGGATTTATTCTTTCAATCTCTAATGGAGTTTCGTTTTCTTTTATACAATATTCAACAACTGTTAATTGCAATAAATTGTTTTATAGGCTCCAGCAGCTTTTGGACTCGTGTCATTCCTGCTCCACGAAGGTGTGGATAGAAATAGGATACGAAGACATTTACTAGTATTTTCTCTTGCAGCACCTTGCCTTGCTTTACTCACCTTCTTTGGTATTGGAAAGGTGAAATTCTCTGATTAATATCATGTAAAAGACCAGGCCAGCTAACCCAGCTTGGAAAAATGATAGATTAATTAAACTCAAAGTTTATAGTCAAAAATCGTTTCTCACATTTTATCACAGTCTTTTAATAGTTTATCAACGTTAAATGGGTATGTCCAGGTGTTATTAAGAATGAATAACGGTTGAATCAATTTTCAGGAAGGCAAAGAAACATTGAGCAGCGTCAACGCAACTGGTTTAGCCATGTTGTTCAGTGCAGGAACATTCCTTTATGTTGCTACTGTTCACGTTTTACCAGAATTAATGGTCAGAGGAAGTGCAACACATTCACATCTGCCAACTACTGACGGGGGTTCTATCCCAGTAGGAGGCCTCAAATCCAAGGAGTTATTGGCTCTGGTAATTGGCTCGTTGTTACCAGCATTAATTACGACGGGGCACCATCATCATTGACAAAAATTGAAAATGATTTTAACAGCACGAGTGCAATTATTTTTACCTCGAAAATTAACTATTTGTATTATAATATCGCAACTATGTTGTGTTATGTTGTGTTATCTCCCCTTTCTGCCCTCTAGACACGGATGTAGGGTAACTGCGTACATCTTTCTCTACACTTGTTGATTCTTCTGACTATTATTAATTCATTGTATAAATTATTTCGATATATTGTATAGGTACACTTGTGCGGTATTTTGAATCTAATTCTACACTCGAAACTGTACGCACATTGCTCAATTTTTTATCTTAACAATCAATTGAAAACTCAAAATCTATGCAGATGCATAATTAACATTTTTTTACTCCAATTTATCAATTGAGCATAATTCAAGTATATTATATATCAAGTATGTATATTTTGTTAAACAGATACTTAGCGGTTACATAAAATATGTTTAAAAAACTAAAGTATTCATAATAAAAATGGAAAAAAAAAATGATCGTAATTTCTATGTTTCGCGGTTTCTTTATTACATTAGCTGTATTTTGGATTTCTGGGTGTAAAAAAGAGATGAGTTCATTAATTTAAGCATGTTGTTTATTAATCGAATAGCAAGAATATCCATTACTGAAAATTTTAATATACAAACACAATTATTCTTCCTTTTCAGATAATTTGATTTTCATATCATTCAATTCCTCTAGTTTTTCTGTTGTTATTATTATTTCTGTACGTATATTAGCACATTTAGCGCTAAGCTGCAATGCAGCCTGAAATCGTTTTTGCGCATTGCGTAAATTTTGCGGTACAAGAACACCGAACCACCTGATAGGATCTTGAATTTCCTGACCGTCGATGTTCTTTTTCTTATTAACTATATCAAACTGTGGAACATTGGCCTGATCTACATTCTTCTTAATCTCAAACAATGATTCAAACTGACCAGCTTCAGTTGGTACTTGCAGTATCCCAATAGTTTCCATACCCCTAATATATCTAGCTTTAGCCAGTTCAATGTGACCATCTCGTAAAAGTTCTTCCATCTGTAGCGTCACAGAGATTTTTTCTTCTATTAATTCTAACGATTGTACAGTAAGCTCGTCCAAGGCCACGCACACTTCGTCTACAGTTCCGTACATTTCCGTTTACCTTGTATAAGGGAGGAAAAAAAAATGATTAATAATCTGGTCTTCTTTTTTAATTCATTTTTTATTTTTATAAGAATGAATATTGTCATGGTGTTATTCTAATCTTCTGACTGTTATGAGAGCATCTATATATATAATACCCAAGTACTTGATTTTAATATAATCCAATAATACGGAGATGATCACTGATTTATTGTTTATTTAAAGCTCATTATTTTTCATATTGGTACTTGCTTCCTAACCTAAGATATGAAAGTGTAAAGGGTATTGAAAAATACTGTAAGATAAGGACATTGGAAATTTTCAGAATCAATAAATCACCTCGCTGGTTGAATACTAGATATCAGGATCGACGATATTATTATTTCCTGTCACATGCCACAACTCGTGTTTATTGTTCACAATTCGTTATGAACCAAGGTTGTTACAATCTAGAACGTGAACGTGCGCTGTTATCGGTATTGTTAATTCTGTACGCCTAACTGTAGGCAACTGAACATACGATTCTTGATTTATAAATTTATTTGTTCAGCCAGTTAGAATAGTTTTCAACTGTGAAAGCTAAAATCAATCCAGATACGTGGGTTTTTCACTCTTTTGAATAACTGAGAATTGCAGTTGAATGATGAAATGCTTAGTCTTTATTAAATCAGAGTCGCGACAATTTAGCTGAAATAAAATTTCCTGACTTTTCTGAGACGAAAATTCAATATTTCCTGGCCTCTTTCAACAGAATCAAAATCACTTTGAATCCAGCCATGGTGGCTATGCGACAGGGGTATAGTGTAGTAGTAATATCAATTATCCTGGTTCCCACGCGATTATTTTCAAAGGTGAGCTTTATTAAATTTACGTAGCACTGCCGATTTCCGAAAGTAACTAATCTTGAGAATTACAAAAAAAAAAAACACGTGTCCCATAAGGATCGGCGTAATTCCCTGACTTTACTAAACTGACGAAATTCTCTGACATTTTACGGTTTTCCTGGTCTGTCGCCTACTCTTTAAATGGGTTTCAATTAATGTCTGAACAGTATTTCTTTATTTAGACAATATCGTTTACAGTATTACATTTATTACACAATAACAAACACTATAAACTCTGTTCTTCATATATATGTAATGATGATAATCTTAAAATTGTTATACTAGGTATCAATTGTATGTATAGGTATATATATACAGCCATATTTAGAAAACAATAAAATAAAACGAGCAAAAAAAAAAAAACAATAAATCTGAGACTATAAAAAATTGTAATATTAACAGAGGGCATGTGATAATAAGTATAAATTAAACCGCTACTTTGTTCTAAATATGACTGATTTGTATTCAAACGAAAGTTTAACACATTTCATTTTTATTTTTCATCCTCAAGACAAAAACGGTTTATATTTCACCATTAAGAAGTTTCTGATCGAACAAGAATTCCCCAAGATGCTCATATCGAACAATCAATTTTCCAAGATTAGATATCTTTCCAGCTAGCTCGCGTTGTCCTTTGTATTGTTCATCCAGGAAGTCAGAGGTGAGATAGTCAACCAACTGAAAAAACAAACTGAATTACATTTCCGAAAAAAGAATTGAAAGTACGTAATGCATTTTGGTTGAAATATGTTCTCGTATATGTGCACACACATTATGTTAAATCTGAATGCAAGAAACAAAAAAAAGGGGAAAATAAATAGAAAGTGGAAAAAAAAAGAAGAAAACGTGAGAATATATATTCTCTGAGACATAGAATCAGCTTTATGATAAATGAACATACGATACTTGATTTATAAATGATTACTTTAGATTAGTAGAAATAGAGACAATGATTCTTTTCAGCTTTATCTCGTACGTGCAACATTACTTGTAGTGATATAAATTGTTTTTTTCCTCAAGACTTATAATCCCACTTAATCTTATTTGATTGATAGGTAATTTATTATCTATTTAAGATTGCTAAATATTTTTATCGAGACTGAATTTTATGGGCTGAAAATATCGGACTCAACCATCTGTTTTGCAACAATGCAATGCATTGATGATGCAATGAAGAGATGTATAGCGTGACCAAATCATCTTGTTGATGTTTGTTCTCATTTTCAAGGCTTTCCCTATTCATGGTATTATTTTTTTATTTTTTTCCTCCTTTGGCTTATCTCCTTGGTAGGAATGTAGCCAATTCATGGTATTATTAACTAATACTCGTAGACATAAAGTGTCACTCACATGGTAATCATTTTTCAGCTTTGGTGTTTCAGAAGGAGTTTTCGAACGTGGGTTTGCTGAATCGGTGGTATTTTTTACAGTCGGATTTTCACACGTGGCAATCATTGCTCGAATTGAGTCGGTAACTTGGACTTCTAGTTGGAGGGCCGTTTTAAGAGCATCGATTCCAGTTGCGAATGTACCTGGTTTTCGTTTCTAATAGAAAACACAATAATTTATTAATGAAATGCTCTATTTGCAATCAAATTGTTGTTCCAAAACAAAGCATAGAATATTCTCTCAATATTTAATGTTATTTAATCTTAGAATAGAATGCTATAGCATCACGCTTTGAATTTGTAAAAACTGACAAACATGAATCACATCAATTAAAAAAATATCATTCATATTCTGTTCAATTTACATTGAAAGTTTATTTCATTTCTGTGATCAAGATATGAAGTTGGAACAAAATTTGTAAGAAAATTAATTCGGAGACTGTAAAGTGTTTTTAGTAAGAGTTGGCGTCAGTGTATCTTAATTGGTTGTGCTAGATCTTATTGGAACTCACCATAGATAATGATGTCCTGTCGAAAGAATATCCACGCATTGATAGATAGTCAAGAATTTTTATTGCATGTTCACGCTCTTCACTGGCACTCTTGAAGAACAGTTCAGCAAATCCAGGTCTGTTTACAGAGTCTTGTGAAAAGTGAGCAGCCTGCAAGCGAAAAAATAATCGGAAATAGTAAACTTTCTTTCAATTCTGTAACAAAAAATAGTCTTATAAAATTGATACAATGAAAATGGACTATTACCATAGCAAGATAAGTTATAGATGCCGCAGTCTCAATCTGCACCTGATCACGCATAGCAGTAATACATGGGTCTTCCATGTCTGTCCATGGTTTATCTATGGAGTTTTTCATGAGGTTACCTTGAAAAGAATAAAAATTACAAAAATCATTTATTTATTGCTGTTCTATGGAAGTAGGTTATATCATCTTCATTCATTGGCAATACGCGGCAGAAAAGCTTATTGTTAGACCTAATTTCATTTCATATAAAATAATAAACGCACGATATATGTGGAATACTTTCAGTTGTAGCTGGTTTCTACGGAATTCATATATCAATATTTATTTATCATACAGACATTTAAGGTCAACGTGTCAATTATTACTGGTCAATTGAACTTTGTCGTATTTTATAATTCATTTGTTGGTCACATTAATCCACAATTTATTTTATCAAACGCTATCTTGCTGTCCCGTAGGAATAATTTATTTGTTTCAACGAAATGTATCTGTGTAGTGGGAAAAAAAATGTCTAGAGGGCGCAGAAGTATATATAATATATATATATATATATATAGATTATATTTAAGAATTCATACAATAAATGCTACTGCAGATAATGCCAAAGAATTATCATTATTATGTGTGTTTCACAATGGCGAGACAAAGCGTATTGTACAAATACCAGGAGATATATATTTTTCTTCGGTGCAATAAAAACTCATGTCACACACAGGTTGTTGCAATTATCACCTAATGGACACATGATAAAATAATAAGATATAAAATATCTAAGAGTCCGTACATCGAGTGTAGCTTATTATTGTCTGATTACGATGTTTCAAGATATACTACATTACGTTTCATTGAACGCTCAATATATGCGTACATGAAATCTCAAGTCTCAGAATTATTTTCTTTGGATTTAGAAGCTTGTGCTGATGCAAGATAGATTGTAAATTGCTTAGCTAATTCTATCTTTCCATCTTTTTTTATCCAGCATATTAGAATTTTTTCGTCTGTTTCACTACTGTAAGTAGAGACCATAGAATACTTTTGTTTTAGGTAGCATTTGTCAATGATTTAATCATATGTAGATTAAAAATGTTAATTCAACTGAGTTCTGTAATTGAATTTATTAGTGTAGAGTATCGTCAGATAGCGAAAAAAAAAAAAACAGCATTATTCACGTTCTGAGATTCCAAGAAGCGATTTGAAGGTATTTATAATAATAATTATTATAAAATATTAACAAGTCAGAAAATGCGATGTTTTTAACATATCCGCCTTCTAATTGCTATGCTGCAATAAAATGATATGGCCAAATTGAATGAAAATAGGAAACTGTACTTTGTCTAAGACCCTTTTAAAATAGAAATAAAAAATTATACAGATCTTATAGTTGTGCATATACAATGAAGTGGATTATGGAAACTTAGAAAATAATTCTGCTTTATCTCTAACTGAGCCACTGCAGATTATACGCTGCAGACTATGGAGTTTGCACCGGACATGATATGTGCTTGTATACGATCACGTGAAACTTATCAATATTTCTTATCTGTTCACCAACACTGGACACTGTTGCTGAGAGTAATGTGGGCGGTATTCGGTAAAATTTATCATCAAGGCAGATTAATACATTGAACTCATTTGAAATAGATTTTAATTACGAACCCGGTAAAAAAAAAAAAAAAAAAATCATTTCTGTATTATCCGTAAGCACAAGTGTTTGCAGCGGTCATTTTATAACGTACATATTTTTTTGTTGTCTACATATCTATCGATAACCATTCGATAGATTAAATATCAGAAAAAAACATCAATCTCTAATAAAGAAAAGATTTTCTATGCCAGAATTCATCATGTATTTAACTATAGCACTTAACATCTTGATGGCAAGTCTATTTCTGCGATAACGACGTATGCAAATTAGTGTAAAAAATATCTCGTCATAGAACAACAAAGTTTTGTTTTTACTCCGGACAAAGATGGAATGTCGAAATATATTGGAGATGCGAAATACATTTCAGAGTTGTTTTTTAGCTGTTTTGAATTAGTTGACTCAACACCCAAATGGCACTTGCCGAATATAATTCAGGTAAAAATTCAGTGACCTCGAAGCAATGAATTTCTTGAGTAGTAGAAAGGTAGATTACTTGCTATCAAAGTACGATATTCGGTAGATATTATATCAAGGTCATAATGACAAGGCGGCTCCGTTTTCTTTAAATACGCTATATGTGTGACAGAGAGACTAAAAATCTTGGACTAAATATTTCATTCAGTTATATATTTATTTATTCTGATCGGACTCTTACTCATTGACAACAACATTACAGTCTTGTTAAACGATCCAAATTACCAATGATTAAATTATCTCCTCCTCTTGGTTTATTGTTATTATCATTGCAAGAATTACGCTCTGTCTGCTTATATTATTTTACAATACTTGATATCGGTAAACTTGAGAGACAGTAATTACTATTCAATATTTTGAGAAATCATCATATTTATTAATTGCTATTCATATTTTCAATGATTTATAAAAATTTTATCATAACGTGGTTATTTGTTTCATTTCAATTTTCATGGGGATTAATAACTGAACTAACAGTAAATAGAATATTTTGTCTAAATTGGAGAATGTATGGTGTTGGTATGTAATAAGTTTTGGTTGATATGTCAATCAACTAAATGCGCGAAAAAAAAGAAAAGAATTCGAAATGAAAAATAAATCGCGAACTTTGATCTCTGAGGTCATGATTCAAAATCAAGATTTGACAGACTCACGTGAGCAATAAATATAAAAAAAAAAAAAAAAAAAAAACCCTCGATTTCTGGACCGTGTATAGATAGTGGCAACGCTGTACCAGGGCTGTACGAAGCGAATCAGCAACGTCCCCTTTCTATGCGACTCATGGATAATGAGCACATTGCATGTATGAGAGTATTTAAATATTTGAATTAAAATATACAGGAAATGATAGTGATAAAATAATTGTTAACTTACACGCCATTCTTTCCCCAAGAGCAGTGCCTACGCATCCGAAAGCGAGAAGAATTCCGTATATAATATTCATTGTCTACACCGAATGTACGTTTACGTGTACCGTAAGGTATTAGTTAGTTAGATAGGTTAGGACAAGAATTGAGAATCTCGTATCAATTGAAAATTGTCTAATGTAGAATGCCTCTTATTTCGAAGCAACCTTTATACACACTGGCATAGAAGGTAGCTTCAAAGCTCGTTCAGATAATATGCGCAACTAAACTCTCGAATCAGCCATCAGCGCTTTAAAAACAAAGTAAGTATACTGTTGCGTATGCAATCCCGGTTAAGCATTGTCATCGTCGACTGAAATTTACTACGCACTACGTACTGCGCATGCTCTTATGTATCAGCTGACCATTCGATTTCAGGAAAATTCCCCCCGATAGATGTTCATTGTTTGGTAGAGCGTCGAAGCGAGAGTATTCACGCTACTAGCTAAGCAGACAAACGTTCTCCGGAGGTACGTAAAATTCATCATGATTAAGCGATTTAACGATTAATCGGCTCTTTAGCCGTAACAGAAATAGTCGTTTTTAAATGTTTTTTTTTTCTAATTATATTTGCTTGTTAGACAATTAATTTCGATATCTGTAATCACCAGTGGTATATCTGTCTCTCACATACGTCATCTTGCGGACAAATCATGAACCATTTCAGGGGTGTCACAAGTAACGTTTTGATGAAAACTCAGTAACCTTCGATCCTTGGGTCTTTGATTTGACGCGATCGGGATCAATGAGGATCATACATACATTATTATAATATTTATACAATGCTGTTTGCTTATTAATAACTTTCATTGGAAAATATATATGTATATACGTATATATCATATGTTACGAAATTTCAATAATGCGCAACATATCCGTTTCTCCGTCCTTATAACTATTATTGCGCACATACAGACATACCTATATTCTATGCAATAATTTTTATTTTTATTTTCTCTGTACTTAATTCAAAAGATGATTCAATCATTTCTTGTTTCTCCTTATCGAACTTTTAATTAGGGATATATTTTAACTTAAATTTCAGCAAACATGAAGGTGCTTGTAGTTCTTCCCATTTTAATAGCCGCAGCCTTTGCTGATCCATCAGCTGAGACCTGTTGTCAGGCAGTCACCCAAAGTTGTAGCGGAAATCAAGGTATTGTTCTTTGATACCAACTGATTCTGAGTTTTAAATCTATAATTTCTTATTTCTAACAATTGTTACATATTGTAAACCAGTTTTATTACATTTTTTTCTTAGATTATTTTAACATGATATAAGAAAGTATTTACAACAATTGTTTTACCGTTTAGATGCGGTCAACCTTGGAATAGCTGACTGTAATGCCAAATACGGTTTATTTAAACATGGCCACGATGATACTATCCAAAAGGATCTTAAGCATTATGTCAATCTCCAGATTAAAGACAGTTTTCAATACTTGCTATTGTCGTCAATTTTTGGAGATTATCAGTACAGTCGTGATGGATTCAAATCTCTTTATCGAAAATTATCTGACAAATCCTGGGATGACGCCATTGACCTCATTAAATTCATAACCAAACGTGGTGGTACTTTCAATATTGGAATCGTCAATGAACCCGCGATAGGGGTAAATGAATTAAATATTTGTAATCTTAGTTTTTTTTTTTTCCTATTCTGATTTCTATCTACAAATCTATCATACGGTATTTTATTTAATACACTGTTTCTATTCTCTTTAAGAATGTAAAGAGTCAAAGCTGCTCAGCCGCTCCACTAAAGGACGTGACTGAGATCCAAAGTTTGGCCATCGCTTTGGGCATAAAGAAAGAACAAGCACGAAAAGCTCTGGAACTACATGCTGAGGCGCAGAAACACTCAACAATAAACACAGATGCATCTGTTTCCCACTATTTGGAAGAAAGATTCATGGAGCCGCAAGCAGATGATATCCGCAGTTTGGCCGGTCACATCACTGACCTCAAAAAGTTTGTGCAAGCAGACTCTAACTCTCATATGTCTGTCTTTCTTTTTGATGAGTATTTGCAGAAAATTGTGTAAATTCTACTACTCTATATGACAATTGTTATGAATTAATTTTTATCGTATATATATATATATAAATATACAAATATAGAGAAATAAAATAATATACCTAGATACCATTGGGTCTTTGTAATATATACATACGATGTTAAAATATTTCAGTTTTATTATTATTACATCGATTGATTTCAGTTAATTGAGTTTAGTTTGATTAATTAGAACTTTGACTATTTCCTTTTCATGTACAATATACTTGTAATCGCATAAATAAATTGAATTTAATTCAGTGATCCCGTGATTTTTCTTTTTTATTTTCAAATTAATTTCCATAAATATTAATTCCGCCCCTGTCGGAGCAGATTAACGTATGTAGTTCTCAGTTTCAAGTTAGATTGCGTGTCGATAAAACCTTATTCCCCAACAAGAATATGACGTCCTATGATTTTTACAATAGATATTAAAAAAATCAATTTCGTTTTTTATTAGCAGCATTGAACGCCATTTGTGTTCCCGCCTCTTAGGCGCGATGGCAGCATCATCTTACAATAGTGGTAGGAACTTTGGGATGTTGTCACAGTATTCAAATGATAAGTATAATTCGCGCCTATCAATACTATTCACATACCATTAATATTCAGTTGCTATTTATTGTAATTAATCTTCATCGAACGTTTTGATTTAATGGTAATAGAATAATACCTGAATAAGCTACTGACGTAATCCAAGCGAATGAAGTGAAAACAGTTGATGTAATTATGTATACATACACAATAGCTGCTATACATACATAGGTAAACAGACGGATTGACTTTGCGATGAACAAAAACAAAAGGTCTGAAGAAAAACTGTAAGCAAACACAATTATGGCTCTAGGAATAATTTGAAGTGTCGTCGACTGTTGGACGTTTAAATGTAATATATTTGTCTTTTGCAAAGGGTCAGTTTAAAGTCATTAATGTATAGGTATATTACGTAGGAATAAAATAAGGAACTGCCTTAAGCGGATTCAATGTCATCTAGGCTAACGGTTATTTGGGTTAGGATAATAAGGAGATTCATAAGCAATAAAACCGTATTTAAAACTTAACACAGATTTATGTATTTAACACGAGTATATATCTCATTACATGCAGTGATTTCTTGATCTTTGCTATTTAACAATTGAGAAGTATTCGTTTATTCAATGTAAAATTCTATAAAACACATATTTTTTCAATCTTTTATACATATATACCTATAATTGTGCCTATTGGCGGTAATTTTTTTTTCACAATTCGCTTTCTTTTGAATAAAATAAATATCGTTATAGTGAAAGTGACTAATAAATAATACTTAAAGTTAATATTTTTGCACATACATTTTTGTTTCTTAAGATAAATTGTTAAATAATTATCGAGACTAGAGGTTATTCCGGTCAAAATAATACGCGGAATGAATGATTCATAAAATCATATTTCCGAGCATATTTCATGATATAAAATCTTAATAGGCATATCTATTATTCAGTACGTATATTTCGTTGAAGCATTGATTTTTTAGTCTTTGCATCAACATTAAACTAGTAAAGTAATGAAATAATTTAACGTAACAATAATTGCAATTCGATTAAAATATACTTCAAGTTTTTTTAAATAGTTTTCATTTTGTTTACCTTGCAGTAAATATTTAAATTAAAATTCTCGAAATTAATCCTTGCGCCCTAGAGACTGGTAGTATTGTCGGACTGCTTTTCGCCCCTCCGATATAGAGTGATGACACAATTCTCCAGGTATTAACAATTTTACCGCAGCATTTATGTCGTTCTGCTGGATTGTTAGGCTCTTCTTTTTATTCCGCTTTGCCAATAGTGATGCCTGCATGGCAATTCTTTCAAATAAGTCGTCCATCAAGTTGTTCATTATCAGCATGGCCTTACCAGATATCCCGATATTGTCCTGATGGACTTCTTTTAAAACTTTATACAGATAATAACCCCATGACGGAGAGGCCTTTTTCGATTTTGTATTTGGCTTGTCGTCAGCCGTCGTTTTCGTTTTCGATTCATTTACATTCTTTTTTTTCATCTGCATGCTTCGCAATTTATTATTTCCGGTCGCGGTTTTTGAGTCTCCACTTTTAACTGGCATTTTCGAATTCTAATTTATATCCAAGTACAATCTCGTCTCGCTACTAGGTATACTGTGATATGGTGTGACGAATTCGTGTTGCTATTAGACGAGTGCGGTTAGCGAGACAAATTTCGGTTATATTATAGCTCATACCCCGCGTTTTTTTGTTACTTTTCATTTCAAACATGTAGAAGTTTTCAACCAATCAGCTTATTCGTTTCGTTCGTACCCGTCGAATATCTAGGTATGAATATTCGCAATACGCGATTTGTCGCAATTCTGCGATACGAATGAAGATTTGCCTTTAGGTTTTTCTTGCGAGAGCAGAAGATTATTTCTAACCATTGTTATAAAATTCTTCAACAATGTTATGCACGAGAGTACCTTCCTAACCTTAACCTCTTGATACAAGTAATTGTTGTGATCAAATTAAGAATCATTACAAGAACTAATTGTTGAAATGAATTTCGCTGGGAGAAGAGCAAATCATCGTTCATTGTTTACACCTCGTACACGAAATGATGACGATGCGGAGTTGTCCGAAAGTGTAATAATTTTAGCAAGGAAAACTGGACATTTAAATTTGTCAGTCAAAGGATTATCTTCTGGTAATTTGTTGCCTCATTTTTACAAAAGAATCATATAATCGGTTGCATTCAAAGACAAAGATTAATCCTGCATGTTACAATTCCTTATCATATAAAAACAAATATTTATATTTTTAAATTTAGTCTTTATCATTCCACTTCTGACACTTAAGTCAGCGTCACAGTATTATAGCGTGATATAGATTATTTTCAAATAACACTTGAATGTTTGTTACAAAAACAAGTGTCGCGGTAATTCCCGATTTTCGTAATAAGTAGATGATAAGATTATAACTATTGGCGCAATTCTTACTTAGTAGTTGGTTAGTTCAAGATTATTAGTCTTCCTTTGTCTTTTAGACAATAATTAATACTGTAGCGCTAGAACAATTTCTAGCAATCATAAAATTTGGATGCACTGCAATTTTCATCAATAAACTTATCACTTAGTATGCTCTACTCGACATCCTAATTCAGACCCTTTTGTAAATTGTAATCGCCTGAACCCTTAGTTTTATGTTTGAAATTTGATAAAAGTGAGAATAAGAAATTCTTTATTATATATCCTAATGAAATTATTTGATGTATTTCATTGCTGCAATTATAATTCTTTTATAATTATCATGGTCAAAAGTTTTTTTTTACATTGACAATATGTAGATTAGTTCTATAATGGTTGTAGACATTGTTGATTAACTGATTAATTATTCCGCTCTTTGTAGTACCAGAAAAAGTATGGGTCATCAACGAGCTAACAAATGAGGAGTTAAGAAAGATAGATATGTCGTTGGACTTTGATGAGGATAAAGAACGATGGTGGGAACAAGAACAGCTAAGAACTTTGAACTTGAGTTCTAACAGCTTGACCAAACTTGATTCAAGAGTACAGTTTTTGTCAGAACTCAATGTCTTGGATGTATGTAAATCGTATGAAGATATGAAGGATTTATTTCAATTTTTTAAATTCTGTCTGAAACACGATTAAAAATATTCTAAAGTTCTCATATTATTGTCTCCTGGCTATTCTAAGCATTAAAATATAGAAAATCTTCTTTAATCCAAATTCGCAATGAGAATTATATTCAAAATCTTGTCTTATCTGGCCAAATTTCGATTTTATTTTCAGCATAATTGATTCAGATCTGATTCGACACCAATTTACTCTCATGGCGAACAGATTTTTCATTCTAAAATATTAATTGATAGCAGTAATGTAAATTTTTTATTTTTACAGTTGCACGATAACATCATCGAGCTTGTACCGCCAGAAATTGGAAACTTGAGCAAGCTAAGAAATCTGAACTTAGCTTCTAACAAAATACATACCTTACCTTTGGATATGTATAAGCTGTGCGAGCTGCGTAACTTGGATCTTGGGACCAATTTATTGAAAGAGATTGATCCTGCTGTTGGAGATTTGATAATGTTGGAAAATTTGGTACATAATTTGATGCACTTTATATTGGGTTTGGGACATTCTGTAGAAATACTTCTTGTCTGCTAACTGTATTTATTCAGAATCTATCGTGTAACAACTTAACAACTTTACCTGTTGGAATGGGGTACCTGGTACGTTTGGTCAGTCTCGATTTAAGTCACAATATGCTCAAAGAGTTGCCTCCAGACATAACGAGCATGAGAGGTGTGTTATGAAAACTTATGTTGTAAATTTCTTGATGTTTTCAATTTCAAACGACAATATCATATACCTAGATATTAGAAAATCGCATGGTTTGTATTAACAGGTGAAATATCCACATTATAATTGGATCACCTTATCCTAGATTTCGTGTGCATTTCACATACTGAGACGAATGCATATACTTATCATTTTCAAGAAACATCTAACAGATTTTTTCTTCATATTCATAGTACATAGTACATAGTGACATATGAGTCATCACTCATTGCCTCATATATACTTGGTTCTAAAAATACTTAGTTGATAATTCACGCACCTCATCAAAGCATACAGTGAACAATCTTCCCAGTAGTTTTCATTGGTATAATGTATTGGCATATCTTATCAATTCCGTCCAGCGGTATGAAATTTCATGCTTTGTCCCTACCAGAACAATGTGCTTCAAAGTTCGACTGCACGAATCATTATTCCGAACACTGCGACCTGTATTCCTAGTTCTTTAACAAAAGATTTCATTTTATTTCGAGAAAAAGATAACAATTTATACAATAAACAATGAAAAAAATCGTACGATTTTTATATTGAATATGTTTACTACTGAAATGGGCTTTTGGTGTCATCATGCATGTGTATGCATGCTATATTAAGACATATTGTCAAATATACATGTATAATTAATAATTGCTGTTTATTAATCTGTATCACGTGATTTAAAACTTGAATGCTATGTTATCAACTTAATGTCTTGAGGGAGACAAAAAGTGCGTCTACAGAGGGAGGGAGAGAGATACAGGGTTAATACAGGTTCAGATCATTTCTGAGAAATTAATATGTTTTTATATGCGTATTAATTATATAGCATTGAAGAAGTTGGATGCTAGCTTCAATCAATTAGAAGATCTTCCACCTATGGGGGAGCTACGCAGAATGGAAGTCCTCGTGCTCCATACAAACAATTTGAGTACCTCGCCCGATACAAATGGATGTACCGCCCTTTGTGAGCTTCATATAGGAAAAAATAAAATAAGAGTGGGTTCCATTTCATATTGATAACTATGAGAAAATTCTCTAAATTTCATTGAACATCGATGCCAGGCATTGAAAAAGTAGAATACTTTCAATCCACGCAATTGTGGTATAAATTTTTTTCTATCATACTAAAACCGTTTGCAAGGTTGGTGAATTATTTTTTATAGTTGGAAAAATTTTTATTCAAGAAAAAACAAAAAATTTGCTTAAAAAAGTTATTTTTTCTAAGGCTGAATGATTGAATATTAATTTTATTCAGGAGATTGATGTATCGAGTTTGGAAAGTATGGCTCATTTGAAGACATTAACTTTAGGAAACAATGAGATTGAAACAATTCCTGACGAAATTGTGCAGCTCTGTAATCTAGAGAGATTAGATTTGTCCAACAATAACATTGTTAAGTATGAAGTTTAATTTCGAACTAATAGAATTTAAATTTCAAAAATTTAATCCTCATTCTAGATTCATCACAACGAGTACATATTTATATCTATATTCACAGCATACCTGGCTGCATAAGTCTTATGCCAAATCTTCAAACCTTCCTGATCGATGGAAACAACATTCGCAACGTCAGGCGTGATGTAATTCAGTGCGGAACTTCCAGACTCTTACGTCATCTAAGAGAAAGTATAGGTGCCGAGGATTTACAAACTAGTATGACGTTTTTACCGTTTTCAAACACTTCTCCAGCTCAGTTTTTAGACAAGTTAGTATGCGCAAAAACTTTTACGCATTTTTTTTTTTTCTTTATAAAAACAGTGATACTAATAACGACACTAGTGACAATGTTTTATAATTTACTGTAAATATTGCCACGATTTATATTCTCATAGATATTATGAACAACTTTCTACAGGTATGCTTTAAGAAATGGAAAATTATTGAGCTTGGCTAATCAAAATTTGTGCGAGGTATCGGATTCGATTGCACAAGATGCACTTGAGGCTGAAGTAATTTGTATTGATTTGAGTAAAAATCAGTTCCGGGAATTGCCGGATAAATTATCTGTGGTATCGACGGTGAAAGAGCTGAAATTGGCACGCAATCATTTACTAAGTCTGCCTGAATGGGTCGGAGAAAACTATAAGCATTTACAATTCATGGATCTAGGAAACAATCAACTTTCTACATTGCCTGACAGTATTGTAATGCTAATTTACTTGAGGGAAATCAACGTGGCTTATAATAGGTAATAAAAACTACTCAATAGATGATAATTAGTGTTTTTACGCAATGCATGTCTAATCTAATTTAACTGGGATTCTTCCCATCTCAAATGCAGTAATAGCAGAGTGAAGTCCTCGATATTTACGCAGTTTGTGAAGCTTATGAAGAGAAACACATCTAGATTATTTCTGGATAAATTCTTGCAGATTTGCTGAACTTCCAGAGTGCATTTACGATCTTCCTGGATTAGAAATATTGATTGCAAATAATAATCAGATTGAGAAAATCGATGCGAGGTCTTTAAGCAAACTTAGAAGGCTGGCAAATCTCGATTTATCAAATAATAATATCGGATACGTTCCACCGGAACTTGGAAATCTTAAACAGCTAAAGTAATTGAATTATTTCGTTCGAATAATTAGTTTATTCAACATATTCAACATAAAAAATAGTAAATACCATTTTCGATAATCTGATTTCAGATTTCTCGCATTATCTGGTAATTATTTCAAGCAACCGCGACAAGCAACTTTGTCAAAAGGTACGGAAGAAGTTCTCGCATACCTTCGAGATCGAATTCCAACGTAACATTATTGCAAGATGTAATAAATAGGTAGTCGAAATTATTTAGATCTGCTAGATTGTTATTAGGAGAGAAACGAGAAGCAGTATTTTTCTACAAAATGTGTTATTCCCGTTTTTTTTTGTCCCTAAATTCAGCGATTTATTTATTTAGAGTTAATATCAAAAGTAAGATTCTCAGTGCCAGGTAAAAATAGGAACACACATTACCTGATTAATTTTTGACAAATACTTGATTCTCTTTATATTATACATATAGTTCTAGTATAGAACAGATTTTTCTCATTGAACTTGATATTCAGATGTGTCTGATTGATATTATGATCGATGAAATAAAGATTTACGAAAATATCTAGGATCAAGACGTTAATCGATATTATGGTAAGTCGTGTATTTTAATGTCGAAATTTTTCAGCGAAATTATATTGTAGGATTAGTTCTTTGATTTATATTAGCTTTAATTAAAAAATCAATCGCTTGAACACGTACCTGATGCTAACTCGATTAATTTCATTCACTCTCTACAAAGTTGAGAAATCAGACATAAGAAAATTTAATCTTGTCTTGATGTTTCACGCAGGAAAGAATAATGACATAGCATCAACATTATGTTATTATCATTCTCTTAGGTATATGGATAAGGGTGTTTCGAGGCCAAATAAATTATGTATAATCAAAACGAATTTTAAGACTACCAAAGAATTTGAATCGAATAAATTTTGAGTGTATATCGCAAATTAATGAAAAATAACGATATTGTTTGCATAGGCGAAGTGGCTGAAGAATATATTATATATATTATATTAATATATAGTATGTTGTATTTGATCGTGTTATTGAAGTCATATGTTATTAGTTACTAGTAAATACTCTATAAGCGGTTCAAAGCAGTTTCAACATTTAGCAATAACAATAAGATCTTCATTGATTCTTTTTACTCGTATACTATTTTTTAGCAGCTGTATATTATATATTATCATCTAATTGTACAAAATTAAACAAGATTTACATGTATATATTACTACCAATTAATTCCTGACATAATTATACTCTGTCGAAAAGTACGAATGTATTTTATTCAACGTGACATGCGTTCTTCGCTTTCTTGTCTTCTTTTTTTTTTTTGTCTAAATTAATATCCAAAACTACGGCCGCTATTTCAGAATTCAAATAGCAAACTCAATCTTCAGACAGTAGATAATCTTTTGAAAATCGTGAAAAAAGAAATAATAATCATGTGAAATAGAACCACAGCAGAGGAATCAGTAATATAAGAATGATTATGGTGACGATGTTGAAACGAGTCCGAAAATTTCTGCCTCATGCAAATCCATCCGATTATTTTTTAATCTGATTATAGATAGGATACAAATTTAAAAAATTTATTCAGATAGGACCGGTCGCAGAATTCTGGTTAAATGTACGCTATATGATTTTGGACGTTTGCCAAACGGCACTAGTTACATTAAATTATATTTATACAAATCTATATGATTATACCGGTTGTAATATAAGAGACAAAGAACGCGGTATTTAGAGGAATATAATACAGCAATAAAGATACTCAAGGGTCACAGTATTTTTATGTGATATCGGTATTAATATTACAGTCAAGGGTACTCGATTTGATCGTTCCCATAAAATAGAAGGATCTATATACATCCAAAGTCAAAAAATTTGTTGTCTTTAGTATGCCCGTGGACACAAAAATATTTTTCTACATCATATACATATTCGTGCATTCTAATCAGAAGTTTGAAAAGTTAAAAAACTTGAATCGAAATACATAAATAAATAAATAAATAAATTAAGAAAAAATAAAAATGATATAATATACCGAAAGTTTCTTTCTTTAATTGTAATTGCACCGTTACAAATCTGATAAGAATTTATATTGCTGTCATTACTTACCATTGCAGATTATTGTACCCGGCACGCGATCGTCCTACATATTCCGATACATTCGAAATAATGTATTTGCATGCGTTACTAATAACGCCGAATGAATATATGTACAGTTTCTTAAATAAATCCGCGTCATGATGAATCGATAAGAAAAAAATAAAAAAATATTGAACAAAACTTTTTACATTCTAGTATACATTACAATATATCAATAAAATATATCGTAAAGAATTCATAATCGAGTGCCTTGCGAGTGAAACTGAGCGTAGTCGTCGGTCATATCAGTAGTACATTCCGGCATGTGGTCAGAAACAAACTAGGAGAAACTTTAGCGATATGGAAGCAGTCAGAGGCAAGGTGTGGTCTAGTATAGTCAGTTGCCAAAAGAGAATTCGTGTACTTTTAATTCCGGTAGCTTAAGTCGCGTGTTCTGTTTAAGCTAATTTCACGAAATTAAAAAAAAAAATGAAATAAAATAAAGAAATAAAGAAGGGAAAAGGGGGGAAACATGAGCTTGCGGGAAGCCTTGCTGAACCGATCGACATTTTAATCGATGCTACATTAGAAGCGTATTTTAAACTATTTGGCTGCACGAAATCAAGCATCTATTAAAAGGTGCACATCGACCCCGACCTTAGTTCTTCCATACAGTTTTTTGGCAAGAATGTTTCAGCCTTTATTTAACTTTTACTGCGACATTAGCAACAAGAAAAATTCACGATTATTGCAAATTGGTTGGCTAGATGTGTGTCTTTTTACATTTTAAATTATGATCATGCAGGGGTGAAATGAAACCAGCTGCACCGCCTTATAGGCATCTCTTAATCGATCTCCTCGTCCCACTCCAATTTCAAACAGCTATAATATTCTCTCTTTGCTTTTCTACGATAACATTACGAGTCGGTGAAAATCAGCATAAACTGTCTACATGATGTATAATCACGTAAATATCGTTATACCATGCGTATATATTTTGGGCTGAAGCTCACGGTGCAGGAAATTAATCTAAACCCGGAAGCTCTTAGGTTCCTCGATTCGCGCCCCTCGAGGCACGTGAGCTGGTAGACTTGTCCCACGAAATTCATCGAGCATTTAAATACATGGAGTATCTACATAGATCCTTCGGCACAGCTGGCGGCCTTTAAGTTTTGAGTTTCGGCTAACCTGCCACCCACGCGGGCAGACTTGCCGATGGAAGGGTCGCGCGGTAGCGCAGACGCGTGGATTATAGATTTTCCCGTGGCTGGGCCTGGGCCTCCTCCAATGGACAGGACTCTTTCGACGACTTCCAAGGGTTGAGAATGGGAAGTCGCGAGGGTGCGCGTAACCGCCGTTGGTGCAGTCGATGTTTCTCTTTCCGAGGCGGAGCGCGGGACCCGGCGAGGTGATCTTCGTACTCGGTGAGTGGACGAGAGTACCTACGTCTTGCGCGTTGATAATTTTATATCTTACTAACATTCAGACGAAAGATGCCCCGTCAACGGTCATCGACTCAATTATTATACCCGGGTATGATGCGATCATCCCCTGAGTGGAGAATATCAAAAAACTCGTTAATCGCGTTATTCGTTTAAAATTTTTTTTTTTTTTTTTTTCTAAATCATAAAACAAACACGATACATCATACCACCATAGCACACGTGCACAGTGCACGGCAGTTATCATATACAATATACATACATATAAGCGTGAGTATTCATTCATCTTACAAATAGATGATTATATATATATTTTGCTCTTTGGTATTTCGTTTTGAGATCAAAGAAATATTCCTCTTCGAGGAATAAATTACTAGACCTTGATTATAGGTGGCAAGGGTTGATTGGAAGTGATACACATGTGTGTGTATACAGTATAATTGCTTTGTTATGAGTAACGAGGTGATGTATCGATGTTTCATTTCTGTTTCGACATCTGCCTATACCGGGCGGATATATACGCGTATGGTAGAAGGTCTGAAGGATGAATGATCGAGGACGAGGTGCGACCACGGGCGGTAAAACGAGGATTTATATTTACGACCAACGCGAAATGGCTACTGTGAGCTTTTTATTAGATGTAATTAATATTATTTTTATAGGATTGTTTGCCGTGTCTGTATATATCCAAGAGTATACCGTTATTTTTTGCGATGTCATAATTTGCGAGACTTTTCACGTGCGGGTCAAAAGCATTTAAAACTCTTGTGTGATCAATAATCAAGCCAATTCGGAGCCTGATTTACCGAAATTAATCAATTCCGGGTATTTTATTATACAGTCATCGATTTTTAACTATGCGTGAATTTAATTTCCCGATATTTCAGTTTTTTGAATTCACACTAAACGGGTTGATTCAGCTTTTTTTTTTTTTTGGGGGGAATTTTTTTTCCTTGATGTAAGAAAACGGAAGCCTTTTATAGTCTTATAACGTAAAACGTGACAGGGTTGGAAGAGGAATTACAGAAGCTCTTTTTTCTTTGCCTCTTGTCCACCTTGTCATTCACTTTGCTCAAGTGTGGCAGTTCTGGCTCGACGGTAACTCGAGGGAAAAAGCACGAAACCAAGTTTTAAATTAAGTTCAATACCTCTGGGTGTTACTTTATACCATAACGAAACAATTTTCATATCATCCTATCTTTCGAAATTCGGAGTAATAATTCCACAACGAAATTGGATAAATATTGTATGTAAGGACGAATGGTGTGAAATATTAGCAATCATTGAATTATCTAGTATATTCAAGTACAAAAAACGAAACTAGCCGAGTATACATGCAGATAAAATCATAGTGCTTTTTAAAATAAGCTCAACTCGAATGAATGAATACGAATTTTTGCGCAACTGAGGTTTTAGGGGTGAAAATAAATTACTGCCTTACTTTTCTTTTCCTAAATTTATCGCCATTGAGTATTCGTCGGTTAAATGTATAATTGTACGATTATTATGTTCAATTGATTTCTACAAGTAGATATACTATACGCTCATTGGTGAAAGACAAAAGCGGCACGGCGTTGCGCGAGCAAGCGTTTCTTCCAAGCGTAAACCTAATTCGAACCGCACTTAAACTAACGAGATAACAAAAGCTTAACATTCGTTCTTCAGTCTGTTAGCCTGGTGTCAGCTGGTGCTACGTAGACGATACAATTTACTCGAAGAAATTTCACGATACTGTAGGTATACATAAATACAGCCTGGAAAACGAAAAATGAAAAACCCTTAGCTTAATAAAATCAGTTTTATTGTACAGCCCTAAAAGAGTTAACAAATATAACAGGCAATTTTGAGCGCAATTTTATTCTAGAATCTGTAGATGGTCGTGGAATAAGTAATGGCAATATGAAAGTGGTGAAAACCCAGCTATGATGAAAATTATGATTCAAAGTGGATGAAATAGAAGTGTAGAGCTTTTACTTATTCCATACTCCTGGAGACTAGGGGGAGTTTAGAGCCTCTGGGAACAGGTATGTACATTTGTAGACGATGAGAAAAGGCTACCCGACTACAGTAATTACTGTAACTGAAAATTGAAGGTTGAAAGATAGAAAAAGAGGGTGAGAACGGCTTCTGCAGAGTAGCTTAAAAGTTAGGACATATAAGAGTAAACGACGAAGCAGAGACAGAGAGGTGAATCCGAGGCTTGCCTTTGTTCTTGTATATAAAGCTAGAGATAAAACCATTCCGGTTATAAAAAGAAAGTAGAAGTCAAGAGTCTCCATTTTGGAAAAAAGCCAGGTTTGTCACGTCCGAAGCGTTTATCAAAGAAGGACGAGAGCGGAATTAGCATTTTTCTATCCATCACGAGCGTAATATCGTCGATAACCCTAACTGGAGAAGATTAGGCACCAAGACCCACCCCGAACCCGAATTGATAGGGGCGAAAGCGGACTTTTTGTAGTACGCGGGACTAGTCCGCGACCCACTTGTGGACGAGGCGTTTCAAGAGTTCATTTTCAGATAGAGGGAAATACACGGGTTATTAAGAAGAGGGAGAAATTCGGGTTGTGAAAAATGTGTAGAGGATTAGTACCGCCGCCGCCTTATATACGGCCTCTTTATATCCTCAATTGATGTGGAAACTCGATATAAAGATACGATCCGTAATGCCCAAAAAGCAGAAGCGATTCGATCCTATAATATCTTCAAAAAATTTATCATCGATACAAGCGATGCAATAAAAATTGTGACACCTTTCAGGCCTTACAAACACGTTTACTATCTTATTAGAAGTAAATAAAAATAATCAAAGAAACTGATTGCTCGATCTATTTGCTATCAGAGTAAAAGTATCCGCAAAAGTTGACCGGATGCCCACTTACGGAGCCGTTAAATTCACTCATACTCTCTCACGATCCTCCGAGTGTCGTTGCCCTTCGCTAAGTTTGTCAGATTCATTGATTTCGCGAATGCAGGTAGAGAAACGTTGATTATCCCGAAGACCTGCAGTGCAAACTTTATATGCCGGGTTAAAGCTTGGGATTGTGTACACGATCCATTTCTACTTATTCGTACCATTCAGCAACTCGGTATATCTACTTTCAGTGATAATTCCCTGACATGATCGAACAGTATGTATTTTCATTTAAGCTGATACCAGAACATTTCTTTTTATACACAAAATCGATCAATTTAATAAGAATATTACTTCGAACGGGCTAGCAACCTAAGTCTTATCGTTTACTTGGCAATTAGCAAGAGTTAGCATCATGGTGTTATGTCGTCCACGTGGCTTTACCAGCTGTATGCAGGTACCGGCAATATTTTGCTTCAAGAAGAGTTCAGTTTGTCATGAACGGTTTTTTTTTTCTTTCTGTTGTTGTTGTAATCGCGGGTACATCGCACGTTGTTATTTCTATTCGCGGACTGGAGTGTTAGTTAAATAATCAACCGGGAACTGATAGTGATACGTCTGGCTTGATTTCGCAAGTAGAAAGGCCACGTAATATACAAATACATGCATGCATATATGTATATTTATGTACGCGATAATTGCTGCGGAAATATGAATGTCACGATACATTCTGTTCACGGTCACTCAATACGTACTATGATTTAATAATCATATAGGCTGAATTTGGAGTTCGTAAATTTGAGGGGACGCTGGTTTTTTTACTTGACATGACTAGCTGAATTGACAAAATTCATAAAGAAGCATAAAAAACAGGGATTCTAGTCGCTGGAACGAGCCTGTGAGTATCAAGTTCAATCTCTACGATAAATGAAAAATTATATTTAATTCGATATCTCGAAATTAGAACGAGAATTTGTGTAAAAGTTCTTTAATATAATTACTCCATGAATTTTACTACTTTTTTTTGTTCATCGTGGTTCCGCGGGTCCGGGACAAATTGTATTCAAAACGCTCATAGATTTTCACAAATGAAATTGAACCAATTTTTTTGTTCAGAGTTGACTTCGGTTATTATCAGAATTCCCATCTGTGTTCTGAATGAGAGTGATTATTACCCAACGACCATACTCGTTTTAAAATATTGCAATTACTGCATTCGTAACCTTAGGCGTGAAGCTAGTTGCGTTATTGCATACGGAAATGACTGTTACAATGTGTAATTTTTCACATAATACTACACTAGTATAATTTTGACATTTAACGATTGAAAATAGGGACGATTCCTCATGTCCCTCTTGGGCACCCAATTGCCAAGTGTCTGCAAGAAAACGAAATGTTTTTACATACAATATCGAGGTGTACTACACGGGATTATTACTTGAGGTAATACCGCTAGGATTTATCAACCGCGAAGGGAATAAGGAACGAGAGACAGCGTATACAGGTGATGGCAATAACGGAGTTACTTTTTCTAGTTTGTTTTGCTGACGTTTATTAGTTATTTACTATAATATACGGATCACCGTTCGTTTCAAGATCAATTGTTACGCAATACTTGCGTCACAAATTTGATTCGCACTCATATACTGCATGATAATGCATATAATGCGGTGTATAAGGTCATGAAATATATTATTTGAAAGAAAAAAAGGTCAAAAACTTAATATATCGTGACTACGTAAAATTAACTACACTGTATAAATTAGCCTGCAAATCTCTCATTCCAGAAAACAACCCTATATACCTGCACCTGCAAGAGTTCGCGAAAATCAATGACGTTCGAGCATGAATTTACTTATACAATTTTCCAACGTTTCTGCAGAGTTCATGAATATCAACCTAAATTCAGGAACACGCCTTGTTAATATATTTCAAATATTAAAAAAAAAAAAACAACATTTTTTATCAATCTTGATAGTTTTAACCGAAGGTCTCTTCTTCTCGTGCAATGAGTATGCACCTGTACCTGCAGTATATCTGTGGCATCCACACTGTACAATATTCTTTATTCGACGCTGAGTTGTATGGCCTAAGATTAGGATGACTGTTTTTCACGCCTTCTCCAGCATATAAGGAAGAGCAAAGTCGAGAATTTAACACTTATTTATATCTTATCTATTGGTGATTCTAAAAGATAATGTTGTATCTATGCAGTCCTACTCATTTCTCACTTTGACCAATAATTATGTTCAAATAATTTTAAATGCTATACAAATATCGCTTCCATGAGGGAATAAAATATAGCGATAAGTTAACATTTTTACGAATATCTCCAAGTGCCCGAATATACTTTCATATCGATAAATTCCAGGACGTGAACATCTTATCCTATATGTCCTGTTTCTTGAATTCGACTTGATTGCTGTGAAAATTTTTTTTTGAATTTTTCCTTTTCATTCTCTTCCAGTGGAGAGGGAAAAAATTTATAATAAGATATATGCCAGCGATACGATAAGTTTTCTCGCTAGAATTCAAGTAACGTTTATTATCCTATATATTGAATCGTTGTGATATCATGTGTAGAATGGGAGTCCGCGGTTGGAACAAGCCGCGGTTTCCGGCTGTGGAAAATGCAAGGCGACATACAGGCAGCGTTATTATATTCACGAAATCCAGTCGTTCAGTTATATATGGAGTGAGTTGGTGTTATATATACATGGCGCTAAATGTCCCTCGGAAAATATACAATCGTATAACTACATACCTTATACTCATGTGTTTATCTAGGCATGCTAATACGGGTGGATTGCGTATAACCCACTAAATACCGGATTGCGTGTGTCAGAAATAACATTGTCGTAATTACTTTCACACGCTGCATATTCGCGATCAGAATTGGTTACATATGTATAATAGTGAAACCAACGCGACGCGATTCAATCACTCAAATCAAACCCGATCAACGTGCGTATTATACGCTACCGTATATTTCGCGGTAAGGAATAATATATATTGCCTTTCATATTTTTACCAATCCAAATAAGTCATTTGCAACTTCGATTTGTCTCTATTCATAATTGACTCGATACATATCATTTTCATTTCAATTCATTTTATTTCTCAAGTCGCGCTAGAAAACCTGTAATAAAATTATCTTGAAGTGAATAATCATATACACCGCGGAGATTTGAATACGAAAACAATATTATTCCCCGCTATAATATGTATAATACTGATGTTCGAAACAGAATAACAATTCATCCTCTATATAGGTATGTATATTTATAATATACTTTTGAATTGTACTGTACTTATACAAGTGATACGCTTATCAATCGTACAGCTATTAAATCCTGTATACTGTTGGCAGTAGAATGTTGCATATACCTGTAGTAACATATATGATTTGTCGATATCAATACTTCGCGCAGGTATTAAGCCACGTCAGTAATTTCGGTGGCCCGTAGTGATATAGTTTTTCTTTTCTATATATATTATAGAGGCTTTTTTTGGAATACCTGCAGATCGTGGATTATTGTATGTATTTGCATGTATACATACTATATAAGGTAAATGGAATTTATAGATTAGTAAGACGAATATTTTCAATCGTCTATATGTGTATGCATAATCGTGAAGGTATAGATTAGGGTGTCCGCGAATCTAAGAATCAATAACCATTTTACGATTTGAATTTAGTATTTCAAATATCCCAGCGTAGCTATAATACCTACGTATAGTCGGATGTATAAATGAGCGCGCGCATATTAATAATCCATCTATAGGTGGTACCACGATTCTCTAGAGATGTGTGCTTTGCGAGTTGGTAACGGAACAGCGCGGGAAGAGCTGTTACATTTTTAATTTCGTATAATATTAAACTGTTTCACAAAGTGAAAAAGATTAATGAAGATATCAAACGATCATTATTATCATTATTATTATCATTGCTACTACGATAAATTGTGAATTTAATTAGTTAAGTGAGTACAACAATTGTTCAAAATACGATAACAGGTGCGTGTCTAAAGATCGAGAGATTTCAAAACGAAAATTAAAAAAAAAAAAAAAATAAATAAAATGAAACAACACTAACGATAAGTTTTACATTAGATTATATCTCGCTTTTGATTTGGAATAGTAATGGCTCTAAGGTATAAGACTGAGTAAATCGATATGGCTAAAGTATATAAAACCTTGTCCTTCTCTACTTTGGTTATCTATATCAACGTATCATATCTATTACATCGCTATTTCTGTTGCCCACTTTAGCCGACGTTTTCATACAAGCAAAACTGTACTCTTGAATAAAACGAGACATTTTTTTTCCTTTTGGTCAAATTCAGTTTGGTTATTCGTTTTTGGGATATCTACGTAGGTATTGTTTGATACGCAACACACAGTTATTAATCGATCGAGGAAAGTCGGAGTCCAGTTTAAACGACTGCAGCATTGACGTTATCTTATCGTCAGTTTTCCTATTACGAGTTAATAAAATAATGTTGATAAGAACTACAACTATAGGTGAAATAAAAAATAAATCGGCCAAGCTCGTATACTGGCGTGTATAGAAAAATTGTCACAGCAATACGCAAAGGCCGTGTTAAGTGCAGTATTAAATTTTAATTAGACCTCGGCTAGAGGTTGTCAGCCAAAAGCTGAAACTCTTACAATCAGTGAAGAGCACACTTCGCGCAGGCTCTTCACCAACTGAAGCGTGGGAGGTATTCGGATTGTAGTTGTCGGGAAATAGCGACTGGTGTCCCCGTAGTGTTTTACTACTCTTTGATTAAAAAATTTAACGAAATGTACATACGTATACGTACCGAGCTATATACCTGTTTCTGACTAATCGAATATATGTCTTACGGTTTCAGTACATTCTTCAAATATCTCATACCCGCGGTTTCATTTCTTTATTTAACTTGAATCTACCAATTCGCGGTTCTATACTCGTTTTTAAAAATCGTCCACCATTCAAGGGATAAGGTAATCGTGTGTAATATTTTTATCTCATTACAGCACGGAATGTCTACATACGATTAAACGATTCGCATTTTCAAATTTTTATTCGAAATATTATAAAAAAAAAAATGACAATTCCTATTCGTGATCTCAGATATTTTTTGATTCGGATTCTTCAATAATTATCTGATATATCTACGGTTCTTCAGTTCGGGAAGATCATCAAGTTTTATTTTATCTTTCTCCGGGGTTTTTTTTTTTTTTTCCAATTTTTTTTTCTCAAATTTCTATGCGCATAAATACAATTCGGAGTAAGAAATGTTTAATTTACGTCACGGAATGTACTATAGCTACAGACTTACACTGTACACAGCTACATAGCGAAGAGGAGGCTAACAATAAACTAAATTCGTGATCGACCCAGGCCTTGAACACGTGCCCTAGTACGTTTAACTCGAACTGAAAAAATTGAAAAAAAAAAAATGAATAAATAATAACGTACCCGAAGATATGTTGACTAGATTTTGAAACTACAGATTGATTTTCACTGACAATTAGCTTTCCACAACGATTTAATTAACCGTTTATTCATTTAAAATTATTATCCGACAGTAGTAGGTCGTAAATCGCTATACAGTCAATATTCCAGATCAATACTCAAGCTTTTTTTTCATCACTGGGTATGATCTGCTGAATATATTGTTTAAAGTATTTTTAAACTGGCAGGCATTTGACGTGATTTATTTTTGAAACTATCTTCCGATTCGACAGATCTGATTAGTGCTATAACGTCGCGTTGGGACGTGAGACGTAAAAAGTTTGGCAGGAAGGAGCTGCCTGAGCACTGATTCACCGATGTTTAAAAAACCAAGTCTACTTTTAACGATGAGTAAATAGAGGAAAAAAAAAAAAAAAAAAACTGAAACTAAAGCGAAACAATATAAAAATAAATAATAATCTGGCTGGTATTTCGCGGTACGTACGATTGCTATGCACATATATGTATTATATACATGTATACATATATGTATGTATGGGCATAGTTAAGTCTGGCAGTTGACTCTTTAATTGACAATTTCTTTTGTTGCGGGCGCTGCTATTGTGTAGGACTTAAATTTTCGCCTTCAGTTAGTCTCCAATACACGATTACGAATCTCCCAATGCCTTACGCGATGTGATTACAAACGGTATGCATCTATGTATGTACTTACCTACATATAATACTTTTTTCATGGTATCAAAAAAAAAAAAAAAAAAAAAAAAAAAACGAATATTGAAAAACAATGTCCGTTTATCTTCGACCTAAATAAAACATGACTCGCGTTCGCAGGTACGAGTATAACCGATAATCTTATCAACTATGAAACTTATTCCTATGAATCGTGATCGCTTTTAAGTACGGTGGTTAGAAATGGTGTGCAGGTGTACAAGTACGAGATATCATAAGGTGAATTGATGACCGTTTAAACGTTGTGTTCATATTTTTCGCACAATAATTACCCCAATTCTCTGTGTATTAAATAATGAATGCAGAATTTTATCGTTATCAATTTTCCGATACAAACTGTATATAGCGGACTTTGAATTTCGATGAAAGACAATTCGATTTACTGCACTCTGAGGAATTCACGAGGATTGAATTTAGAACAAAAAAATTGTTATATCATCATCGGGAGCGAAGTGTTGGAACATATTATAAATATACAAGAAAATAATGTTTGATCGATAATCAACGTCCGAACTTTGAAGAAAATAAAAAAAAATATATTCATTCGGTCAATGCGAATTATTATAGTGTGGCGTCTATATTTGCTATTAATTTAGAACGTCGATTTGTCATACGTTCTACGGAACTCCCGATCAGAACTAACGCCGAATATCGTACTGTCATGTCCATGCGGTACGGCCGTGGCGTGGGGATGTTCCGCGTCTATGATACCGAGTGGGAATAAGATATCTAGCATCGTCCGTCATCGTTTGCGAACGCGCAACTTCTAACTACGCAAGAGTTCCGTGCAGCACTTGACCATCGATGCTCCAGCTATTATGTAAGCGGACAATGAGTTGTATATATGTACACATTATTTATAGTATAGTTTTAAGAGTATCATAGATCGATTCTCTCTATTACATGTTTTTATACGATTAATAACGTATCTAGGCACGCGAGATTCTCGATGTCAAGTGTTTCACGATACGACAACACATGTAATTCTTGTTGATCGGTTTTATGAAATCGTGATCATATACGTGTATAGGTGAGAAATTAACGAAATCATATATCTATGGTGTAACATTGTAACAGTTTCGATTGATTGGATAATAAATGAATCACTGTAGCAGCAGGAGGTGGGCGTGTGCGATATATAATATTATATTTTAATCGTATGAATAACTGGCGATAAGATAGCGAATATGGTGCGGCTTTTGAAATACCGGCATGAACGAACAAACACCACGTAGGATCCAGACATCCGGATTTAGGATTGTTTCAACTATCTAATATAAATTTTTTCATTTTTATTACCGTTCTTTTTTTCATACTTAGAACCCTTCGTATAATTTTCTGCAGGCGGTGTCAATGCGACGAGCCCTCAAGTTACTGCGAGTTCACCAACATCTGATCTCGCCGAAGAAGAATACGCAGCGGGAGGAAAACTTAAGGTATAGGTATATACGAACATTGTGCGCGATCTTGAACTCGGGTTCATCTCATGAATTTGAAATTAGTTAACGCTGCATATGAGTATGATGTAGGTGGATGTCGGGTACGACAGTATCTTGAATAAATTTTTTTTTTTTTTACTTATCCTTGACGACTTTAGATGGATGATATTCATGCGGTGCTTTGTCACTCCGACTGCAAAGTATATACGTCGATAATAAAGACGTCTGCAGACACTGATGTCTTATTTATAAGATTCCTCGTTTAAATCTATCGCAGTTTTGTAATCAAAGCCAAAAAGCTTCGGATTAATTTTGTTTTCTTGACAATCCGAGACCAAAAAGATAAGCTATTTTAAACGAACGTTAATTTCGTCGCTATAATCCATACCGGCTATAATGCGAACTGGAAAATTGATCATGACCTCATTCGATTTGTATAGATTTGACGAATAAATATATCCGCCACTAAATTCGCGTAGGAATATTTCAATAACGATAAAGAAAATAACATTGCTACTATATAGCTCATTAGCTATATCAAACTTCGGTGATGATTGTCAATTAAAACAAATTCAAGGTCTCGGTCATCGATTGCTTTATTATTGAAATTCAAATTCAATGACAGCATTTGGAACCCGCGAACGCTGTTTTTTCTTCTTTGGTTGCATTCTCCTGTGGTTGCCGGTGGCTAAGTTTATTCAGTTGGTAATATAAAAAAATACAGACCCAAGTGGATGAAAATAACATTTTATGCATACAAAAAGTGACAAGCTTCGACCTTCGGTACTTATTACTCGATAACATCATATGTGTATTGCACTTCGCCAGACACAAATAACTAATATAATTAGAGTATACTTACGATTGCAATTTTCATAGAGTGTGATAGAATTTAAAACGATTTTTTTTTTTTTTTTTTACTTTTTAGTCGTTTTTCATAACGATTATCAAATTCAACAATTTTTATTATTTTTCCATGAAAAATTATAATCTATTCGCGTATATTTTTTTTTTTTTTTTTTTTGCGAGTGGGAAAGGCGATCGTGAAAATTTTAAACTAGGGCCACTTCAGGTTTGAATTCTGCTTTGATTAGGTATAGCTGGAATATATGTGCTAATGATCACGCGTATATATACTCACCATAATTTACTCGAATAATAAAATGAAAAAAAATTCCGCTCGCGAGCATTCGAACAGAATTTTTATCGACTACTTTGGCATATACGTTGGTCTTCCAAGTTCCAGCTGATACGAATTAGACGACTGCAGAGCAATGGGTTATCGCAGTACTCGCGGCGTCAATCTTGGTAGAAGGAAAACATGGATGTACGGTAATAACGTGTTCGAAATGAGGCGTTATATACCTATACATGACGTGAAATGAAGAGAAACTACAAAGCGTATATAGTTGGCCTCTATAATTAAACTCACAATCCACCTGATCAACCAATAAAAATTTGTCGCCAAATTTTCAAGATTATACGTTTATGCAATTGAATTCTTTTTTTTTTTTTGTCGAGATTCAAGTTACAAAAATTTTACAGCTTGTCAAGTTACAGAAACGTCACAGAAGCGTTACAGTATAGCGGGTCTCTCGTTGCCGTTGCAGAACGTCGCCACTTTGCCATTCTTTACCTCTAACAATAATATATTGTTATACTTTACGATGTTTTGGGCACAGTCTGTCAGTAGTCTCTTCTGACTACGCAAGTCGCTTTTGAGTGTGGTTTTGTTCGGTCTTGGATTTCATTTAACGCCTAATATGCATGAATTTTGTCTGAATTCTATCCGCTATCGTTTTCTGGGATTCGACGCAATCCGCCAGTAGATTTTTCTGGTTGCGCAAGTAGCTTCGGAGCGAGGTTCGTTTGGTAGGAAATCTTGGAATTTATTTAATGCTTAATATGCGTGAATTCATTCTGAAGTTTATACGCTACTGGGCGGCTTTGTGGTGTCAGCAATTAATACCTAGTCTCGTTAACGACAAACTGTCCAAATCTGACTCTACCGATGTTGGATTTCTTTTGCAAGTGTCTCTATCACGGGGTAACAAGCTTCTTATCTTTGGATAAAAACCGACACCGTCCTTACACAAACACACTCGGTAAATTGTAATTAGAGCGTGACGGTGATGTGTTGAATAAATCTTTGTGCATCGTTTGAAATTTGAAATTTTCGGATGAATACTTATGAAGACAAAAAAGTGCAATTTAAGTTTCATTTCATCGGACGTAAATATGTGTGTTACATTCAGTCAGCCGTTCGCCTTCCTCGTATTACAAAATTTTCTTTCCAAAAATCCAAACTAGTTTCTGATCATTTATCTCAATTTCAAACCATTCTCGTTACGTATAATCCGAATAAGCGAATATTAATGAACGTGGATTCCCGATTTGAATTTCAACAAATTTAACCCCCATGCCATTACTTTATAATACAGGATATAACTTCGGGGCAATTAACCCTTCGAGTGGATGTTGCCACAGATTTTTTTTCCCCTCTTCCCAAGCTGGAATTATAGAGATAACAGCGTCCTTTGATTGATACCAAAGCCTTCAAGTACGTCAACGAGGTTCGTACTTGCCAAAACGATTCATTCATGATTATTGAACAAAATCGACTGCTCGGAATTAATTTTAATAAATTCAATACCTTTTCATCATATAGGCATTTGGTACTTCTTTATTGTTGCTCGTTAACATCTTGTTAAGAATTTAAATCCGTTCAAATAAAGAGTACTCGCGTGCACCGCTTCGTTTGACTCATTCTAAAAACTGCGACTGTTCGTGTTCCGCCTCATTTGCCTTTTTGTTAGTTTATACATTGCTTCGTGATGTCGTCCGTTAGTTTTTTGTCTCAAAAAATTCCTCCTTCTTTTTTGCCGATTTTGCGATCTACCAGTCGATGGTGTCTGGATCAATTCCAGGAATCTACGCGATTGTAGGTATTATCACAATTATTAGACACGCTATAAGTTCTGACCACAAAGAAGGAAGAAATGATTTAAAAAATTTTCGTTATCGATGTATATTTACAGTTAAAACTGTGACTGTTTAGTCTAGCCAGTGTTTCTTTAGGAAAAAAAATTACGTGTTCATTTGATTCGAAGTGTTTTGTCTACAGAACAATCAGCTGTCTATTGTCACGTTTATATAGAACCTCTAAAATCTGAATCATAGAAAGATTTCGGAAGTAGGTTAAACATACTATATGAAGAAATTGAAAATATCTCGTTTTCAAAAATATTTAGCCAACTACGTAGCGATTGTAAATGGTGTTCTCTGTATAATAACACGAATGTGAGCAATGTGCCTATAGTATAAAAATAGTGATAAAATTAATGTTCGAAACTTTAAAACAATTTTATCGAAACACGATAATGATAACTAAATGATATCGCTTGAATTACCATTTTTTTTTTTTGTTTTTTTTTTTTTGACGCCTGGAAATAACGACGTGTGCAGAACTGCCCCTGAACTAAATACTGCGTGATGTTGATTACGAAGTGATATCGTCCGTGGTCTACAGCATCAGACTCTTATCTTTAATAGTTTTTGTTTGGAACGTAATTGTATACAGAGCGAGAATTCCAACCGCGCATTGGGACCTAAATTACTTTATAAAGTCAATAAATTCCCAATTCATGTACTTATGAGTATACCGATACTATACAGATGTACGTAGAAACGAAAAGTACGTACGTAAATGTAGTTGGAGTAGGTATAATGAAAGATATGATTTTTTGATTATGCAGCTGTAAATAATTGGCGAATGTGGCTGAATGATGATATATCGGTAATCGAGGCTCGAAGAGAATCTTATTTTTATTTCAGACTGGCTGAATGTCGGAGTTGAGATAACCGGCGAAGAAAACTCTCGACGATATTTCTCGACATTGACCATTTCCAGGAATGGCTGTCGGTCTGATGCGTCTATCTTTGAAACGATGCTTTCTGTATCTGTTATGTCTAACGGTGGCGATATTCTGCATATTGAACGTTCGCCAGAGGGACCAGTGGCGTCCCCAGCGAACAGAGACTACTCATGCGGATACATCCGTGAAGACATTTCCGGACGGGCCCAAGGTACGTTCAAAATCGCTGTAGCAAAAGATTTTCATCGTGATTTTCGAAAACTAATAATTCCGTTATATACTCATAGTTTCGAAACTATACGGCGAAAGGGAAAATTCGTTATGAGCGAAAAAAAAAAGTTGAGACGTCTCCGCGTTACCAGTCTTCGGTCCAGTGATGCAAAAATTTTTACTAAAATCCTCAAAACCCAATTTTATCTAATATTTGACATTTTTTTAGTACCTTATGGCTCTCAAATTCTGCAATCCGTATTAACTCCCTTATACTGTTATATCATGTCAGGGAAAGCGTAAAGATTTTTATCAATGCGATTCGGAACAATAAGTTTTTCAGCCTCTGGCTTGACCAGTGGAGATATAGGTATAGCTATGTGACAGTCTAGCGCTTAACGGCTGTGCATTTGGTTCGTGTTGCGAGGTAACCGTAATTGCATTAGGTATACTTTATAATATTGTGTTCATATATCATTGTATCCGCCAGTCTATCAGTCAGCTATAATTATATGGGTGAAAAAAAAAATTTTCTTCCTAAGACTTCGCACTTTTCATTTCCTGTAGAAGATTGAAACTGGTGTAGAAAAACAAGAAAAGGAACAGGAATAGAATAAATGTAAGGTTTGTTTACCGGATGTTGTTAGCGGAATGAAATTCTATAATCGCAAATTGAACACCACTCTATTTAATTCATAATTAATAGCTTAACGGTTCGTTGAATCATTTTATATAGTTTCATATGCGATACCTATATAATGTTTGTAGAAAAAAAAGGTTACGTATTCGCTGAAATATTGTAGATGAAATTTATTGAGATGAAATAATAATTGACAGACTATTTTATTAATTACTCATGTTCAAAAAGAGAATCAGATTTGTTTTTTTTTTTTTTTAATTGAATGAAATTTGACTCGCAGATAAAAGAGATTTGGCCTACGAAGAAGAGAGTGCGTCCTGAGAGCAAAGGAAAAGAAAAAATTTCAATCGAGGTATTGTCGCAAAAAAAAAAAAGAAAATTTTATTCAGGAATCGGTATAATTCATTTATAGTCGTGCTTGAAATTGCTTCGCAGAAGCAAAACCCAAGGACCCTTCATCCTCGATCCTTTAATTACATATAATACATATAGATACATATAAATACATGAATACAACGCAATACCATCACGTCTGCTTAATAGATTAGCTACAAGCTTGGCCCAAGCGATTTAGAGACGTCAGCAATATGTACGAGCACAAATTAGTTGATTAGAAATATAGAATATCACTTCGTATGTACACTGGTGGTTCTTATTTTGGATATTTTTGAAATTTAATACAGACGCCCCCAAGTATCCTTCCAAATATATTTAAAAAAAAATCCTGTAAAGTTTGAGCCTTTAATATCAATATTAACACAAGCCAAGTTTCACAAAAATTGTGAAACTTGGCTTAATTGTTGCCAACAACGAGAGGTACAAAAAGGTATTTTTATTATATTTTTTTTTCGCAAATAAATTTCCGAATTATGAACATGAATTTTTTTTTTTTGTTCCCTGTTTCGCAAATTTATTTTCGAAAAAATAAAATATAATAAAAATAAATTTTTCCACCTCTTATTGTTGGCAACAACTAAGCCACGTTTCACAATTTTTGATCAATTATCTCGTGAGATAACAATTTTCATACAATCGATGCACAAAAATACATGTATTTTGCATTTGAAGCTTTGGTCGCTTTGAGGCACGTGTTAATATTAATATTAAGGGCTCAAACTTTACAGGATTTTTTAAAAATATATTTTAAAGGATTCTTGGGGGCGTCTGCAATAAATTTCAAAAACACCCAAAATAAGAACCACCCTAATGTATATACGTAAATTATACGGTCCTTCGAAATGAAATACATACTTTATAAACTATGTATTTTAACAATTCTTCCAAATATTCTATTCCTTCTATACTCACAGGCAATAAAACGTTCCGAGCTAATAGGCTGCAGATAGTTAATTTGGCAATCTCGGCGTTAATTCGCCTTATAGGTTTCTCGAGAGTTATAAGTATCTCATACCATGCATAGCATAGGCACGCGGGAATAAAGCTTTGAAATAGTCAAGACGCGATTGGAGCGTCAATGCAACGTTGTTACGCTACTTGGAGCTCAGCTGTGATTATTTCTATTGTTCAAAACTGGGCTAAACCTCTAAGAAACAGTCAAAAGGTTAATTTTCTGCTCTGAACCTGCAGGCGTAACGTTTATTTCGCAACAGATAACGAGTCGTTTTTTGTCGCTGATTTCTGACTCACCTAAAATTAAAACGCGTTCCTGAAAAATGAGTTTTTTTAGGTTCCTAGACAATTTGCAAAATTTTTCAAACCATAAACTCACGAATTTGAACCGCGATATCGATCGACGTATAGAATATAGATGCGTGTCTTCGTACTTATCGGTGCTTTAATCGACTCTACAATTATTACATGAAAAAAATGATATCCAGGAATAAAACCCGGCACCTTATCTGCACATTTCAAATAAATTTCATTCTTGCTTGAAATTATTGACGCGTTTCATTCGAAGGACCTTAGAACTTCTGTCGTGCAATCGCAAAGCATTATAATATAGTTGCCTCAAAGAAATCCATCCACCACTGTACTCAAATTATTATTTAACACGACGTAATTTAAAAGGCAGCAAATTCGTCCGGCTTGGGTAACATCCTGGAAATCTCTGAGGATGTTTGGGATCCAGCACACAGACCGTGGTACATGAAGGATGGCCACCGGAAGCCACATCCGGCTCCACGGATCCGGCGAACTGGGAAGCGCATAGCGCGGCTTTGGCCCGAAGAAGATCCGCTAGAAGATCGTATCACGAATCAGGTCAGATTTTGGCACGTTTTTCGGAATTTTTTTTTTTTTTTTTGCCACAGCTTGAACCTCCTGAATAGGCCAACGTCGATGCTAGCAAACTTATTTAGAGATTTGTCGTGATTCTAAATCACTGCTTTTCGTACGTAACTTTCGTTTTCAGTCACGATATAATCTCGAATGGTATTTCCATCTCGTTATAGCTGATGTACATACCGCCTGATTACAATAGGACAAGCGCAGAGCAGAATTTGAAGAAGATTTTGGTGTCCAGTGGCATGGGGGAGGCCAAAGTAGGCCGTGACATATTTCTAAACCTTGGATGTCCCGTGGATACTTGTACTATAATTAGGAGTAAGCCGGAAGAAGCTGACTTGATCCTGTTCAAAGATCACGTTACCCATCCAGGCTCCAGGCCGTACAACCAGGTCTGTGCATTTCCTTCAATTTTTTATTTTTCGTTATTCGTAAGATCTTCCATTATCAAATTATTTGGACGATGATTGTTACTTCCACTTGATTTATTCGGCGAATTTTTCGGCCCATATCGTTTAACGAATATTCAATCCGATCCCTTTCCATGGAATTAATATCATTAATATTTAATTGACACGAATGAAGAACACGATGTTGCTTATCTTGTCTGCAGATATGGTTGCTGTACTTTCTCGAGTGTCCATATCACACCCAGACCATCAAGCATCCTCAAGTTAATTGGACGGCAACTTACAGGCGAGAGAGTGACATAGTGGCTCCGTATGAACGATGGCATTACTACGATCCAAAAGTCACCCAAATTCCACAGCGGATAAATTACGCCGCTAATAAAACGAGAAAGGTTCGGATTCAAAATTGGTCATTAAAAACTCAAGCGCTTCCTCAATTAGGATTGAACTAATTACAAACGTTGCTATATAAATGAGGGGCCAATAATCTGATCCTTGAAAGTAACAGGACTAATTGAATTTTGCTCAATGAAGATTCGTTATTGAATAAACTTAACGTGAAAAAATGGTACTTCAACGAAATATTACATCAGGCTAATCCTGAAATAAGAAGATTTTTATCCTCTGCTAAGGTTGCTTGGTTCGTTTCAAACTGCCACGCGAGAAATCAGAGGCTTCAATACGCCAAGGAACTGGGAAAGCACATTTCCGTTGACATCTACGGGGCCTGCGGAACATTTCGATGTCCACGTTCGAAGTCACAAGCTTGTTTCGACATGCTCGATACAGACTACAAGTTTTATCTAGCTTTCGAAAATTCAAACTGCAAAGACTACATAACGGAAAAGTTTTTCGTAAACGGTCTCGGGTAAGAGCCACCCCCTATAATTTACCAATTTTTTTTAACGATATTTCATTTTTTTTTCCATTTACGGATAAATTAAATTTCCTTTTTTTTCTTGTTTTAACTTTGTTTCCACAGCCACAACGTACTGCCGATCGTAATGGGAGCAAGACCCGAAGATTACGAGCGAAGTTCACCATACCGATCTTATCTCCACGTCGACGAATTCGAGTCTCCTAAAGAATTGGCCGAATATTTGCACCGTTTAGACAAAGACGACGAGCTTTACAATTCTTATTTCCGTTGGAAGGGTACCGGGGAGTTTATAAACACCTATTTTTTCTGTCGTGTATGCGCGATGCTGCATGACGAATATCCGAGAAAATCTTATGCCGATGTCAATGTATGGTGGCGAGGTGAAGGTACGTGTACACAATCGTCGTGGCGAAAGCACAACGTTCCATCAGCAGCGATTGAGGATTGAAACGTAAATTCTTACAGTTTATTATAACTGTAATATTTTGCCTATAATACAGAGACCGAAAATCCGTCCTAGAAACGGATTTTTATGGTCCATATGAGATAAACTATACATACAACAGTTCAAATAACGAAATCGAGGTGAAATAATTGACTGTGAAGTTGAATTAAAAGTGCTTCAGGGAGATATATGTATACATATTGACAGGGAGAAAATGATATTAATTTTCCATACGTTAATACTACAATACATGTACGGTATAGGTTATTGACGAATTTAATTAAGATTATTCGTCGGAGTATAAGATAATATACGGGTCGATCAATACTTACATAGGGTAAACTTGCACGATATACTCTGCAGGGTTGATTTACGCTGACATTTACCGGTTCATATAGTTACTGTCGTGGAATTTACCTACTTGGTAGGTGGGTATATGTATATACGGATCTTGGCATCGCGCATAGGGATTATACGCATGTTTTCAAAGCGGTTTAATCATCCTGCGTTTAATCTTCCAGCGTTAATTAAATGATAACGCGATATATACTTCTGCAATTTGCAGCTTCGTAGCATTTAATTTTTTTTTTACACCTTAACGAGGGGCAGAGTCACCGTTTCTTTTCTTTTTTTTTTTTCTTCCTCTTTTTTCTTCAACAATTTTCGTTTTTTATTTTTTATATTTTCATCTTATCAGTCTTTTCCTACATGTCACATTGATAAATAAGAGAAGCACCCTGGTAATTGTCTGAAGAGAGAAACAAAAAAAATCAGTAGAATCTTCTGACGATACTTACCGTTCAAATTTTACGACATTTTGCAGATTTGAATATAACCAGGAGAATTCAATGATGAACAATGAAAATAAATTAAAAAAAATAAATAAAAATGGTGACTTTATTACCTCGAAGTTAACCCTCCGAGTATTTACACGCGTTTAGAATTTACGAATATAAGTAATAAGATATTAAGGACTGAAAATAATACAAATTTGTTTGAAACTACAAGGGAGTTTTTAATCTGGATAAAGCGAAACTATTCCTTAATGAGGGGTGTCGTTTTTATATTCTTTCGGTTGTATTATGTGTTTTTTATTTTTCTAAAGCGATGGACAACACGTGACTTTTGAATATCACGTAAATTTTATCTACTTTGTTTAGACACGAATTGATATTCGAATCGATATTCATCGCCTAGTTTTATCTACAGGTGAATAAATTGCGATCAACCTTTTTTTTTTTTTCAATAATTCGAAAATGCAAACTCGTCATGATTAATTTGTTCATCCCTGGGTCTCGAGCTAATCGTTAAACTTAAAGTTACATATTTTCATGTATAATCGTTTGATTGCAAAAGTAAAGCGAAAAGATCTGCCGATCATACAAGCCAGATCACACTTTTTTTATATAATAAAATCAATAATACCGGAGTGTTCTCGTTGATTCGGTTGTCCAATTTTTCAGATCGTCGTATTTACAACGATTGATAATCTCATCGTTTTAAAAGGATCCCTATAATTTGACTATAGGCTTATAGGTATGTGTTGCGGTAATTTGAAATGCATCGCTTAATGAGACGCTGACTAGAGAATGAGTTAGCAATCAGTGCAGTACAGTACAACGTCAGCAATAAAATCCTATTGCCAAAAAATCGTTATACATAAATATATAGACCCGTGATTAAGCGGTGCATAGATTTGATCTACTGTGTCCGATTTCAGTATCAAATGTGAAAATTTTTCCTGTCGTATAAAATCGTATCATTTAAAATGAAAAACTAATTATAGTTCGAAGTTTTTATGAGAATGACCGGTTTGAAAATGGATTTTATAATTGGAGAAAAAAAAAAAAGAATGAGCGTTCGAAACTGCTGCAGTTGCGGTCGTTGTATTATTATTATCTTTCAATTGACGTTAAATCCGTTGACGTATTCCTACTATGTGTACTATTTATTATATACATATACTATATAGTATAATAATCTAATTGGTAGTAATGTAATAACGTATCAATGGCCTAATGTTACTTAAAATTAAGTACGATGTATGCTTAAATTTTGTTGTATTACGTGCGGTTAAAAACAAATTTACTTTTTTTTTTTTTTTTTTTTTTACGAAATTCTTTTCGGCGTCAAATGAATTGATGCTGCGATGATTACCGAGTGAATGTGCATTTAACGCTACTCTCATTCGTGGCAATTAGATATATCTCATACCCAAAGGTAATAATAATATGCTGTAATAATCGTGAAGATTTATTTGGTGAGCGAAGAAAGAGAAGAAAAAAAAAGAAAAAAATAGGGACTCGTGCGTTTTTAAAATGTGAACTAGTCTCCGAAAGAGCAGGAATATAAATTAGTCAAATACATAGGTATAATATACATACATATATGTATGTATAGGCGGTTGTAAATATTATTTAATCACGTAAATTATATTATTTCTTCGATAATAAGAGTATATATGTATTAAGTCCGTTAGTGATCGTATATTATATTATATTGGTGCTGGTTATGGTGGATATAATAAATGAACGGCCGGTTATTACTCTATTCATACATACCGATACGATATAGTCGTATGAAATAATAAATATCGTATATAAGTATCATATATAGGGTCACGTGCGAAGTCCTGTAAATATAATATGTATATGTATATGTACATGGTACGTAGATTATAATATTCATATAGTTTATTTAAGAAATTGTTGGTTTTCTTTCGGTGTATGTATTCGAAATACGGGTGAGTTATCAAATTAATTATTATCACGTAGGTATAAGCTGTTTGAACAGATTATACGAATTAGAATTTTTGTCAACAAAATCAAATTACCATTTGTGCCCGGGCAATTTTTTTTTTTTTTTTTCAATCCTGACAAATGTGAATTATTTCTCGTTGTAGGTTGATACGTGTATATCAAACAGCCTCGAATTCAAAATTTATCCGTATAAAAAAAAAAAAAAAAAGTAATAATAATAATGTAATAATAAAAAAAAAAGTACAATTTGTTCCAAGTCGATGATATCTGAAAGCAAACTAAGTCAAGAATATTCCATATTAGTTATTATTCTGTGATATACGTTGAAATTTTGGTGTTGTTACTATAATATAATTATATTATACCGCAAGAAATATAATAATTATTATTGTTCCGCGGTGTGGAACTATAATATAGAGACAAATCAAATGTAACGAAAAGGATTGCGATCGATACCTACCTATATATCTACCTAATAGATAATCGAATCGTATAAATTTAAATTTAAAGTCTAGGCTTAAATAAATTTGTGATTTTTATTTTCTTCATTTTTAACCACCAACGCACGTGCAGTCGTCGTTATTATAGTATACCATAGTCGTTTACAAAAGTGCGAACATTAATTAAATGAGATATACATATAGAGTCGTGTGGTCAGACAACAGCAAATCCAGCTGTTTAAATATTCCTCAATTATATGGAATGTTGGCTTCCATTTTTTGACCGACAATTAACCATATTAATAATAATAATAATAATAATAATAATAACAATAATAATAATATATAAATCGCGAGCGTTGGCGAAAAATAATTTCGCTTTCAACGTAGTACCTAATCATTAGAATCGATGCAATTTAAACATTTTAGTTAGGAATCCGATATTATAAAACAATCAGATAGTAAAAGAATTAGTAAACCGGATAATCATTATTATTATCATTTTTTTTTTTTTTTTTAAGAATAATAGTTTAAATTCAAAATGTCGAATTAAATTTTGATGAACTGGTTATACGTTTGATGTTGCTAAGGTGATCGAACTGAATGCCTTTACCTTGATCATCCAAAAAGCTTAATGCATCATTCTAGTCTAATTGTTTACGTCTTTTTTTTTCTTAACTTTTTTGACTAAACATTTGTTGTTACATAGGCTGTATGGTTATTATTTATTTAGTTTGACTATAGCCAAAGATTCGGTAGTTGCATATCAAGCAGCTGTTTGTACAATAATTTAATGAGTTATAAGTAATTAGATTGCTTATATTTACAAATGTCAGCTGCGTTGTTGAATATCTGAATTGTTCGAAGCAGTTTTTCTCTTCATGTTTATTCGTTTTTTTTTTTTTTTTCTTCTTTTTCTCTTTGTTTCCTAATTTTTCAAAATTCTCGACAAAATTTCGGACGAACTGTTCGATACAAACATGTTCTTTATAATGAAACTGAGATGGCTTCGAGATTCATAAAAGCTCATTAGTTCAGATATCAATAACACTATACTTATTTGTCAAAAAACGGTCAAAGACGCGCGTGGGTATACGTGCAAACGACAGTGACCAGAATTGTTCAGATCAAGAAGTACAACATGCTGGTTAGATCATAGAAATACTGCATGGTTGTGACGAGAACAGCACAATTATTATTGATTGTAAGTGGCTATTTGTAATATATTTTTGTTATATTAGACAAAATAAAAATATATGTTACTTTGAATTGCGATGAATTTATTTCAAACCTCAGCCTGTTTTTATTTTTTTTATTTTTTTTAATTTTCATCAAGCTCGGAGTATTCCAGAGCTTGGAAGGATATCAACTGTAAAGTGAATTCAATTATTATTATTAAATCAGTTGTTACAGAGAGATAAGATTTAAGTCAACATCATCCTAGGATTCAAAATTGCTCTCAAATGGCACAACAATTGTTTCAGTTTTACGAAGTATTCCTGCTTTTTTTTTTTTCTTCAGAAATAACAATTCGAAGTCATGTTTCGTCGATAGGTATTTCTGATGATGAGATATATGTGAAACGTCTTGTTAATGATTAAATTGTTTTTACATTTCTTCATTCATGGCTACTCAAGTCATGGTCGGCTTATTATTTGCATGAGTAATTTGCTCTACGAGTATATATATGCTGAAGGTGAATACAGAAAGCGCTAATTGCCTATAGAGGCTGACTGTTTCAGTAACTTCGCTCTGTGTCTTACTAATTGTAAGCTCCGACAAGTTTCTCCACAATTTAATTCAAGTTCCAATTCAATTCTTCGAGAATTACAATTCGAGTTCCAATATGACGTACAGAACAGCAGATACCGGAATACGAATTTGCCCATGGGATTCCTGATGGCTACTTGTCTCAGTCTTGATGAGAATAAGTTCAAGATGTATAATCAAGCATTTAATAAAGATGAGGAAAATATGCACTGAAAAGTAGTATAAAAAATAATAGTTTATAATTGCAGAAGGAATACATATTCAAAACGTGTATTCCTTGGCAAAGTTTGTCATTGAAACTTGGCAAGGGATTTCTTGGTGAAAATATATTCTTAAAGTTTTTTTTTTTTTTTTTTTGTCACCCATTCGGAATGAAAAATCAATGCTGTCTGGCGTCGTTTTCAGAAATCCGCACCACTTGTGTGAAGATGAAAAGCTCGAAGATCTAGATGTCGATCGGTGAGAGTAGATCGAACTTTTAAGAGTTTAGTTTTAGGGTAAGTATAGGTATATGTGTATGTCAAACGGAGCCTACGTAGCGAGAAGTAATGAAATTTTCAAAATGAAATTCATTTTCTCGTTAAACTTTATAATCGGATTTGTAGAGCGCTGGTAGGTATCGGAAGAAAGGTCGGTCTCCTCACCGTGTTCAATTATCTTGAATGGTTCCCGAAGCAATGCAAGGGCCAGAGAGTCAGCCCAGGGCTGTTCCAGTTCTGTGCTTTTCAGTAGGGAAACTCCCTTCTAGAACCCCTTTCGAGCTCCCTTAAACTGTCGCTTTACGTAAGTATATTGAAAAAGGATCGCGGCCCAACCCCAGCCTCAGCACGTCATCATTTTCCTACTTGTATAGCCATCGTAAGGCTTCCGTTTTGGTAAATTACCTAGCAGACCTTAGAGTCCTGGATTTCTCGACCGTTTCGAGAAATCAACGATAAAGCTCGCGTAGTTGACCCGGAGTAGGTAGTAGCCATTCGTTCACCTCAACCCTTTACCAGCGCCAAAAATGCTCTGAAACGTGACATTTCTAGCCGTCATCAATAGTGAGCAGAAAAAAATTTCGTAAAGCGCAGTTTAAAAAATTTCTTCTTCTTCCTCTTCACCTTTCTGAAAAAAAAAAAAAAAACATAAAGAAACAAGTTCGTGAATTTGTTAATCTTATTATTTCTGAACATTGATTTATCAATTAATTTATCTCGTCTAATATTGTATTAACAATTAAACATTCAAAGGTCACTCGGGATCGTCTTGCTGCACGCCAGGATCGAATTGAATAAAACGGCAATAAATGTCAGATTTAATATTACCCACTGATCTTGTCGAGCCGTAACCGTTCGGCTAGCAATAAGTTAAGAGCTCTACTGTCATTTGAAAAAAAAAAGAAGAAAATACCCTGTTCAATATATTATACAGTTATTTTGAACTGTCGTCAGGTTTCAAGGAATTCATTTTAAAATGATAAGACCGCAAATTTGTGGCAAAAATATTAAAGAAATTAAGTGTGGAAATATCAAAAGTGACCTAAAATTGGCGCATGAAGGATTGGGCTTGTTTTACACGTCACACTTTGGCAAACTTTTTGAATGACTACTGTTTCACATCCCAGCAGTCCAGTAACAAGAAAACCAGAAATGATGTAGACTGTAAAGTATACCCTAGGGAATCCGAGGGTTAATTGTTGAAGAGTTTACGAACTTTGAAGTACATCGACGTCGGCGACCTCGTCATACGTATCACGTACCTTGTTTGTGTGGTAAATTTAACTTGTCTGTGTATGATCTACGCCCCTTGACAATTTTCGTACACCTTTTATACACCGTAGTGTCGTGCAGGGATACTGTTTGTTGAAAGGAGGGTCTCCAGTTGACGGTCCGTATAACGCGAGGATTTTCAACTGTACCAAATCCTTATTTGATGGATGTTACACTCTTCTGTATACATGCAAGGACTCGCGTTCACACTTTGCTGCTTACGTAGTCCTAAAATCGTTTAGCAATGCAAGCTTGAGCAAGAGATTTGCATGTGAATGTCAATAGACGCTGTTGGTATTTATCGGGTTCACATTTAAACTGACCACGATCCTTCTTCTGAAAATAGTTCGACAAATTCTGACGAACATTGCAATTGGGCAAGCGAAAATAAGACATTTTTTTACAACTGAATTCAACTCAAAATTTGCTCATAGGTCGATGATATGCTCAGGGTTTTTCACCGCCTATATTCGTAGATCTTCGTCCCAGTCTTATCTTAGCCCAAGTGTCTCTAACCCTCTGAGGTAGAATCCCCAGGACGACATGTAACTTACAAGCGAGAACCCCAGCAAGACGTTTAGAAGATCAGGAATACCGGCCCCAGTAAATTTCTTTGAAGAATGAGGGACGTGCTGGTCGAAGGTTTTTTCTTCTTCAATTTTTTGAAAGAGCGACGAGATGACGAAGAAAAAATTTTTTTTTATACGTCTCGGATGAAAGTGTACGTGTTTGAGTAGGCTTATATTTCCATTAGGTGGTACTTCCTCTGCACGGAGTTGAGAGAGGAATTTTTTGGAGTGGCTGACGGAGAGAGAAACGAATTTTAAAAAGACGAGAAAAACCACAAGAAAAAGAAGACGAATACCTCGTATAGTGTATTTCCGTATACACAATATACCTATAGGTATACACATATGATCCCGTTCTCGAACAAGAATTTAGTCTAGAGTATATAGTATACATGATATAGTATATATTGATATATCCATTTCGAAAGCGAAGGATTGCTGGTAAGTGTATTTACGTCAGAAATGAAAGTTAGATGCAATGGAGTTTATTGGGTTCGATTTTTTTTTTTTTCTTTTTTTCCCCTTGGAATAGTCTTATTGGTAATAAAGTTGACCCAGTTTGCCGTTGGATTGAATCGTAGAAAAAATATTCTTACAGTCCACCACCGATTTTTTTTTTTTTATTTTTTTTAGCATCTCGCAGTCATTTTTTCTGATTTAGTTTCGACACTCTTCATTTTTCAGTTATGAAACTAGCACCCAGCTTTACTTGGTCAGTTTCATGTGGCTGATACCGTAACTTTTCTATATAGCCAATTCACCTTTTTATGTGTTTCTCTAAACTCTGCAGGACATAAAAAACTGAGACATAACTTCAGCGATGCTCAAGATAGAAAAAAGGATCACTGGATACCTGCTCCATGAAATAAGGACTGCGAGAATCAAGTGTATCGATTCTTCTGCTTAAATAGATCAGTTTATATTTTACTGAAATGGTTATTTTCAAAGGCCATCAATGATGCTTGTATCATTTTGAAAATTTCTGAAATGAACGATAATATATGGTTTATCGAATCAAAGTAAATGCGAGTATTTCTTATTCTTCTATTTTTTGGATACGTTAATTAAATTCTGAGAAAAAAAAATGTCAATCATTTTTGGAGAGTCTTACGTACATAGATTGTGTAAACGTCTGCTTACATATATTTTGCAGTCGTTCAGTTACTTTTTTACGGCATGATTGATCCAACGTATACCGACTATAGGATACAGTACAGTAATAAATGTGATTTGGACCTATACAGCGATTATCATCATCAAATAAAAAATGTTTTTTGTGTGTTTCTGATACGCGATCTTATCAAGTCGATTTACACAAGGCCATTTGTCATTCGACAAATGCAATATAGTGTAGATTATTCATTTAATCGCTCCGTAAAATGAGAATGGCACTTCAAGGATCGATCGGGTATATTCAAATCAACCAATAGACAGTTAATTACAGAAGCAATTTCAAGAGTAAAGATTTCGCAGCTCCTTTCGCGCCCTTCTGCAGCATGGTTAGAAAAATATTGAAATCGTTAGAATAGCAGTGCTTACAGGTCATGTTCAAGCCCTAATTTGGTATCAGACAGAATTTTCAAAGGCAATCAATACGTGGCTCGTGAATTGATGCCACCTCGTTACTCGGTTGAACAAAACATAAGTCGTCGCTTAAGCTTTTCAAAACAAGTCAAATAAATCTTATCGACTATTTTCGATCGATAGTTTAACAACGATGTGTAGATCCGAAGCATTAATAAACTCGGTTGTGATCGCGTTGTATTGTGCTTCAGGAAACAGTGGGGCTATTCAAGCGGTGTAAAAAGTACACCGCGATCGAATACAACGATTGTTCGATTGGCAACACAGAATTGAAAAATAAAGAATAGATTTTTGTTAGTATTGGTGAACGGCTGTAATAACCACTCGAAGATCAAACGTCAAATTTTTCCCTGTTGCATGTAAAAATTTAATTAATTCTATCAAAGATAATTAGGCAGCCTAGCCTGCACCTGCGGCATGAAATGCCGCTGTACGTAAGGCCCTCGCGTATTTTCAAAGGCAGACTAAAAGCACACCAAGCTTTTGGCGTCGCGAATTTGAGACCCTCCATATTGTAATTGTAAAAGCTTCTTCGGTCACGTGCCGTTTACAATGAGCTCTGTAACCGTTAATTGCAACTATCGTTCCTCTCGAAATTACACTCGTGCAGTGAATCTTTCCGATATTCTATCCACCTATATGAGAAGTCACCGCGTCTCTGGAAACCCTACTGAAAATACGAAGAGCAAGAGATTCGATCAGAGACCACCGGATTGATGCAAGCCCCGAGAGACACTGAAACAATATTACTTGACTTCACTTCCATCGCAGCGACATCGTAATTTTGATACTGGGACATTGATACTGGCTTCTGATATACAAGGGGGCAATGGACGTTCGACAAGGTACGGTCAACTTTTGTGCCACTTATTTTTCCGCAGATATAAGTTAATTCTATTTGAAAATTATTGGCTATATCAGAATTTGGTTGAAGATTTACCCAGGTCGCATCATTTTTGTTTTATTCATTTTCATCGTGTAGAACGAATCCTTATTTTTTGTTCTTCATCTAGTCAGTTTAGATCGAGTTTCGTTAAACTAATCGAAAGTTAGAAAATGTATTTAGTGAGAACTACATTAATGCATAGACGACCCGTGGTAAATGTTTGTTCACTTTGATACACGTCCTCTAGAAAATTGTTCATAATAATGAATATCGGGGTTGAAAAGTTACAGCCAACTATATATCGGCTCTCGATAGATAAATATTTTGCCTTTGATGTGGGAAAGTATACCTATCAATGCTCACGTGAAGCTAGAATTTACATTGTATCATTCGTTCGAAAAACCTTAGGACAAGAATATATGGCGCTAAAAAAGCTTTCAAAAAATTAGGTTACATTAAAGCCACAAACTCCACTGATGGATTCGACGGATGTTGAAAATTGGTGGCTTGCTTAGAATTTTCGCATTTTGTATTTTACGAGAAACATAAGAGATGAACTTTTATATAAGCTTGTTAGTCAGTTGGTCTAAAAGATCCTTATATTTATGAAGGTACTTCTCGTTGTTTCTTTTTTTTTTTTTTATTTTTTTTCTTCCCTTCTTCATAAGCCTCCATCATAAAATTACCATTTCTTATAAAACCCCGCTAACACGGAGAACAATTGAATTTGTGTAAACTTTACATGTTAATTTTTTTGGTACAAAAACTGTTCAAAATTATTTAGCGTGTTCAAAAAATGTTTTTTTGCTCAATTTCTTTTGCAGTATATTTCGACCGCAGGAGGATAATTTTTTTCCTTCTTTTTTTTTGCTTTTTTTTTTATTAAAAACGTGTTAACCGAGGTGTAAAATTGTACATAATTGCGAACGAGCGTACGTGATGCTCTGTTCACTCAGCCAATTACTCTTTTAAAAGCTTTTTCCGAGGTGGCCTCCGCATTTTCGTACACCGCACTTCCGCACTTTAGTACAGCGAATGATTTATGAATTCGAAGTGTCTCGAAACTTTCTCGACCGCCACACTAAACGCCTAAATATATTCAAGCAGGTATCATATCGTCGAGGGTTAAGAATTCTCTTACCACTTTTTATAAGTGTCGTCCATAATGAGGATAGCACCGGAAAAGTTTCACATTTTTACTCGCGTATATTTAAGCTATCACACGATTCGCTCCATGCATGTTAAAAAGCACAAATTAACGAAAGAAAAATAAAAACACTATCACTTCACTTCTAAAGAAATTTTTACTATATACTTATTAACACATGTACACGTCTCGATGTGAGTGGCTCACGTTATATCGAGGCAAGAGGTATACTCATATCGTACGATCACAATATTCTTGGCTTATTATTGGAAAGAATTTTTGTTCACCCATAGGTTGCCCCCACCTTCCTTTTATTGTCCTGCAGCAACCCTCTTCAGACCCGTACTTCTTGTTAGTCGACACTCGAACGAATCCGTGGGAAAAAAAAAGTAAAAAAATCAACAAGAAAAAAAAAAAATGAAAAATAGAAAATAAAAAAATCCTCGACAAAGCAGCCAGCTGCAATCATCCTGTATATTTTTATTAAAGATAAATCTTTGGGCAATCATTTTACGCAGCAATTGACTGCACCTGTGTCACCCTCCCTTACAGACACGCGGATCAATTTTTACACCCGATTGGATCCTTGATGCGCACTCACTCGCGCATCTAACTAGACAACTTACCTTCTTCCCCATCGCACCGCTGCTTTTCGCTTTTACTCGAAAAATTACTCAGCTTTAGATAAATTGGCGGCTAGCTGCTGACCATCGTATATTTATACCGTGTGGAGTAATCATTTCAAGCATCGGCGACCCGTGGAGATATTAATAACATTGGGTAGGATAAAACTCATGGCACGGAAGACAGCGGTGATGTATATACCTAATTGGCGAAAGCTTTGCATAAAGAGAGAGAACTAGATATCGAGCTTATTGAAAGAACTATATACGTTAATAATTTCAACTAGAAATTTGAATTGGACAAATAGTACTGTGAATTTTTCAACATATAATGCCCCACGAGTAGAGTGTACGATCTATCTGTGCTTTTCATATCTATGAAAAGTTTTGTATCTAAAATCGATGGTGCACAACTCGACTTTTCATTACGCTCTGTCGACATCCGGTGCTCGTGGGTATATCCGCACTCGAAGAGTTCTACTCGAAGCTCTTAAATATTAAAATCAAATGAAAAGACAAACGGACGTTCCATGTCTGATGTATTATTGTTTCGAATTACTTATTTCGCAAGGTACGACGGATTCTCATCGCTGAATTATAGGGATAAAAACACACATACGTAAACGCAGGTAATGAACAGCATAGTTTCGAATCAAGGGATTTGATATATACAGGAACAAAAAAAACAGAAAACGAATCATCCGACGCGTAATGACGCGAAGAAGAAAAGATTGTTCTAGAATCTAGACCTTTGAAAATTTTTGATTAGATTTCCAGCCTTTGGATTACCTTGGAAATGCGAGGAAATGTGGGACTGTTGACGCCATCAAGGGTTACCTAGCTTTTACGTAGCTATGTATGCATATTCACGTATATATGCATATATATATATATATATATATATATATAGACAAGTTCGAGTATAGAAGGATTTATATTGGTTAGAGAGTGTTATGTAAGTGGAACGTGAGTCTTGTATATGTGTAGATGAAGAGAGACGAGAATTACGAACGGGAATAGGACTTCCGGTGCGCTTTTGCGTTCTTCTCCTGCTTTGATGTCGAGCATGACTGAATTGTAAGCACCGAAAGCAGGCACCGGTGAACGTGGCGAATCTGAGTGCACACGGTTGATTAAATCTTGAAATTATCCACAGGGAAACTAAAGATTCGTACAGGTAGCCGCGGTGTTAGGTAATTAGATCAACAAGTTAAATAATAATTCGATAAACCCCATATCCAACAGTTTTCGAATAGCTTCTGACTTCCCTCGATGACCATCACCAAACTGTTGCAAGATTTTAGCTCTCCAAGTACATAATTGCATCCCATCTTCTGTCCATCGACATTTACGTTTTATGTTAAGACGTGCAAATATACAGGGTGTCCCAGAAGTAAATGTCCAAAATGAAAGGTGACCTAGAGGAGGTCGAACTGAGTAAATTCGCCCGAAGAACATGGGGTCTGCGAAGTCGCGTTCGCGAGATATCACAAGTTGAAAAAAAAGTATCGCTTTGCGCCGCGTCGCGGCGGCGCAAAGCGATACTTTTTTTTCAACTTGTGATATCTCGCGAACGCGACTTCGCAGACCCCATGTTCTTCGGGCGAATTTACTCAGTTCGACCTCCTCTAGGCCACCTTTCATTTTGGACATTTACTTCTGGGCCACCCTGTATATAAGCCTAAAAGATCATTCAGCTCCCTCGTTTTCGTAGGTCAGCAACAGCTATGATTGCTGTAGTCTTCTCACGTGCCGTAGCTCCTACCGGCTGCTACATACTGCTGTTTCGTGATGTAAATCCTCCGCCTCTGAATGCGAAAGATTTCGATTCTATAACACTTACATGTCCTCGATAGAATTCAATGGTAATAAGTAACGTCAGCTAGTCTCCATCAATATCCTTTAGTGGCGGTCCTGGAACAGTGCAAGGGGACGTATGAGACGCGACTTGCAATGTACGAAAAAAAAGATGTACTGGTGTGTCAGCAGCAATAACAGACTACTGAGAATTTCTAGCTAATATTTAAATACGCGATGTTTGTTCGGTAACTAATGTTCACTTTGTAACACGTTGTGCGATCGAGTGTGAGGCGATTAGTGGCAGTTGATGGAATACAGGGTGTTCCTCGACTGGCTTAGAATAGCTGAATAAATCGCAAGGTCTGAGGTTAATCGAGCGTTCGAGTTCTAATTCTGTAATAATTCAGGTGAATGTCAGATTGGATGACGACGTACTGTAGGTACTAAGTTTCGGGCTTTAAGCTACAAGTAGCAAATTATATATGTATATACGAAGGCTGGAATTCATTATAGAGCCAAAATCGAGCGTGGTATACATAACGGAGTGTACAGAGTGGGTGGAATACTGGTGTACCTCGTATGTATGTATAATATTAAGACATGCGTATATGGAAGCAGGGTACAAACGTTGTTCGTATAATGGTTCTTCCACGTGGAATGTAAGGCCAATCCGTTAATTACTATTCCTACTTTGCATTTCCTCGCTGTTTAGCTTAATTAAAAATTGCAGAGGAACTGCCGCATCTACCCCATCAAACAAACGAGTAATAAGTACGTGAAATTTAGTTGCACATGGCTGTACGGTTGTATGGTTAAATAAATATTTGAATTTCTTTAAACTTATACCATAAATCGTGTATCTACTCGAATCGTTCAACTGCTGAATTCGGAATAATACTACCGTCCGTACAATTTGGCCAATTGTAAAATTCATCACGAATTATCGGGCTGCATACACTTTGCATAAAATCAATTTAAAATCCATTTTCATTTGAATTTCATTCCGTACGATCTGTATGGAAACCCTACAAATCGATATGGAATTCTCATAGCTTAAGTAGCTGCCTTAATGTGTCGAACGATAATGAACAACTTAAGCTGCAGAGTGAGTGACGTAGATTTGAAAATGAGTTTGGGAACGAGGCACACGGCTATAACTTTGTAGTTAGATAAAAAACGGTTCATTATATTTAGCTCCATGAGCACGTTTCACCTGCAAGCTCTGTGCGATGATGCTTCAGAGAAAATTCTGAAACACTCTCCGGCGGGTATATAGAAACAAATGATTCGCGAGGGAAAAACTGCGAGAGCGCAGGATGCACTCAAGTCGCTATTTACCCGGGAAAAGCGTTATTTTGACTTTCCACGGAAACAAGCATTGATCGTCCCCGACCGGTTTAAAGAGTTGCCCGGTGCATTGCGACCTCCCTTCTTACCCCACGACTTGTAAGCTTAAATGAAAAAGTGCGCCGTCAAAAGGCTCAGCTCTTCATAACTTTCTACGTCAAAGTCATATAGTATTAATAGAATTCGCACTGTACCGAGTTGTACCCATCCGCAGACATCAACCGTGGCTCAGTATCTGTGTAAGTTCATTTTTAAAAAAGCTATACAAGGTAGGGTATTCCCCCGTGTCCAATGCTACCTGTGATCAATGTCACACCGTAATCTTACCTCTACCCTCACACCGTGTGTACAGAGCCCAAAGTTCCATACTAAAGGGTGCGAAATAGGCCAGGAAACGTGACAGAAGCTGTCCGGGCGTCCGTTGGCGTCATGTAAGAGCCTTACTTCAATATGTGAGCGGGTGTATGTACAATATACCTACATAAGTACAAGTCTGCAAATGTATGGGTTCTTCGTCTGCATGTAAATGCACATACGTGTGTTTCGCACGACTTTCGTATTAATTGTGTTCTCAATTATGTATAGACTAGGTACATATTATAGAAGGGATTGAGGAAGCGGGTTAATGCAGCATGGAGAGTTTGCCCGATATCTTACCCCCGAAGCAATCACAGCATCTTATCTTTCTCATCATATTATATATGACGTGTAGGTATACCTATATGACGGAAAGGGCAGAAAATTATCGACCGAGGTAAACAAAGCGAATGTGAAGGTATATGTGTAGGTGTGGCGAATTCTGCAGGGGATGCGGGAAGAAAAAAAAAAAAAAAAAAAAATACCTTCTCTCGACTTTTGCGCGATCTTTGTCATTTTCTGCATTGTTGAACCCGGGCGTAGATTCCTCGATGGTTCTGGAGTGTGAGGCGACTGAATCGTGTTTCGATTCACACGGTCGTAATGCTATTGTGTAAAGTTTGATGTTATCTGATTTACGCTGATACACTTTTGCCTGGTTTTTTTTTTCAGAAAAAAAAACGAAAAACATATACCTACCTACTACACGTATGCGGGAAAATATTATGGGGTGGTATATTCAAACGACCACGCTTCACGAGACAGGGGGAGTCTATTTCACCATGAAATATTTAGGGTTGGGCTTAGATTGACGGATCGGTTTTTATTAGGAGAACGGTCTGACATTATACAATAATTTGTTTTGTCAAAAATGAATCTTTTTCAATATTTCATGGTGAACTTTTAGACCTGAAATGATCTTTCTTCTTTAACATTTAGTATTCTACAAAACTTGATTAAGAAGAATTAAGAAGACCCTATATGCAGATGATTTGAACAAAATTTGAAAAATTATTTGTACTACGTGAATCAAAGCTTCTAAATCTACAAATACCTAACTACACTAATCTCTTCAAATTAGATGCACCAATGAGCCAGAAAAATTCAATATCTGTTACGTACGAGGAGCATTTTTATCACATTTCAAATATTGAGGTTTCAAAAAGCTCTTTGAACATCCCAAATTTCAAGTCCTCCGGTTAAAAATTGTGCAGCTCATTTTTGGATATATTTTGGAGAAATTGGGGTAGCTTTTTTGAAATCAGTTCCTACTTTTTTATGTTAAAAATTGTCTCACAGTATTGGTAAAGTCGTCTGTATAGGCTCCCGTAAACAGCCTCGATCACAACACGAAGCTCCAAATTGTTTCTACCTCACAGATCACGATCAATGTTATTCAATGTACGAATATATGTCGCAGAACAAGACTCAAATGCTGAAATATTGGGTGGAGCAATTAAGCCGAGTATAGGGCAACTGATGCGAGTTCACTGTTAATAATACGATATAACAATTAATTAACAGCGGTGGACTTCACACGATGTACGCAATATATACATACGCGTAATGTAATTCAAAGGAAAAATAATGGGAATTTGGATTCTGTGGGAGGACTTGCAATGCGGTTAATTGCAAGACGAGGTAGGCAATCGGTGATATACCGCAGGTGAAATAGTGACAGTATTCATCTCCTTTTATTGCGATTGTAAATCAAATGAATACATGTTACGCGACGTCGTGAAAATCAGTTTGCTCAAATTAGTGAAATGTAAATTCTTCGACCGACGTTCAGACTTGACTCGGGCTGCCGCAAGGTTTACTGGATCTTGAAGAGCTTGCCCTTGTTTCCTTCGAAAGTCAACAAGTGGAAAATACATTAATATACGAGGCTAGCCGTGTGCAAAAACCTGTATGCCCTCCAGGACGACTTTGAGATTTTTAGAATGAGAACACGGAAAATATATTGGAAAATAGAGGAGAGAAAACTGCAGCAAACACGCCGGGATTTTCCATCGAATAGAATCTCCTGTTGGAATGCTAATGCTGTCTTTCGCTATCAGATACAGAGTATGCATGTACTACATACAAGTACTGCAACCTCTTCGCAGCTGCGATATTGGCACCAATTGTTGCCGTTTCGCTAATACACGGAATCCCTCTTAGATATCTTGCTCAGGATTGTCAGTCCATTTCTATTCGGCACTTGACGATCACTCGATACGAGTAAATGGATGTGACTTTCTTCGGCTAAATTTACCGTCAAAAAACCGATCGGAATAAATATGAATAAATTTCTTATATCATTACCCGGTCTACTTAACATATACGGTTATAATATATAACAGCTGAAAATCAATATGGGTTTGAATGAACTTTTCCAAGCCAATCAGGCGGCGAATATTAGAAAAAAAAAAATCAGAAAGGCTTATCTGAAAAAAAAAGTATATTCTATGTGTATAACAAATGTGTCGTCTTGCGGACTGACTCTTTGACAAGATGCCCGGTACGTGAAGGTTATTATAAAAATAAAGTTAATCCACGAGGAAAATTGATTGAGAATTAGGGTGTTAAGCAAAGGACACCTGAACCGCACGTTTACGGTGATTACTCGGGGGTGCGAGGCTTAGCAGGGTTGACCAGGCACCAAGAGGCGACACACTGCTTTCATCAGTAGTGGAAGTAATTCGCTTTGCGAATCATCTAACGAAGCGGTACCCTGGAAGTGGTGTACCTCGCCGTGCCGTCTCACTTTATTTAACCACACCTCTATCACGTCTCCAGCAACATCTCCGTGCATCTCTCTTTGTTTCTCAGTATATATTTCCAGTTAGTAAACTTGCAGAAGACACTGCAACATCCCAAGTTGTATATAGGTACTTGAATTATGAGCACGTAGCTGCAATAAGACTCTTGAGCAGTCGTTGAAATTCATCGGATTCAAATCTTTTCTTTTTCACTCAATCTCAGAGTCCTATTGCAATATTGCCATTGGATTAAAGGATGCTGGAGAGATGTATAAAACACCGGCTAGGCAAATCCGATTTCACAAAGAGACGATCCGACGAGTAAAGTCGACGACTCATCTTCGAGGAGCTACTCTAAAATCAGGTATTGGTTATTTAGTGATTTCCACATAAAGCATATATACTTATATTTATACTCGTATAATCGCTGCTATCTTCTGAAATTTACAGTCTGCATACCTTAACTCGTCGGGTTATTATATCGGGTAAATTTATTAACATTTTCTTAATCCTGGTTGCATGCTTTAAGCTGGTGTTTGAATTTTCTATATTCGCTTCTATATGTGGCGTGTAAAGTCGGACGGAAACGGGAACTATTGATTGCTGAATGAAAGCTGTTCCACCAACCCATAGCCGTTAATAGAAGCGGATATGTCTTTAAAGTATAATTTTCAGTGATTTATAGCGCGCGCCCGATAATAAATTAATGCGTATAGCACGTAGGCTCGAAATCAGGGGGGGAAAAGTTGCAGAGGTATTTTATCATAATTAAATAATTACCCTGTTATACGAAATCCCGAAAGGGGTTAAACTTTGGCATTTTTTAATATGAAAATTTGAACAACGCCGCACGGTTATAGAATTTTAAGGGACAAATTCATGGTACCTATATACGAGTATACACGTATGTACGTAAATCGAGTTGCTAATCCAGTGCAACAATTGCGGTCCTTCGAGTAAACGAAAAGTTTGCAACTGCAAGTGTTTAATTAAAAGTTTGTTAAATAAATGCAAATGATGAGGCGAGCTTGCATGTTATTGTAGATACGGTTTAAATCGCTTTTGCAATTTGCCAGCTTGTCGAGTCAAAACCGCTTGTACATACATACGTGTTTCAGATTGAAAAAAAAATTTATATATATATTTTTTCCTCACTCTATCCATGATATGATCAACAAAGAGGAAAAAATAATTGCAAACTTTCGTTTCCCGCGAAATTTCTCGATCAAGAAAACTGTGCAAAGTCGAAATTCACCAAATAGCAGAAAATACCGTAACGAAACAGAAAGACTAGTAACAGCTTTTTTGCTGCGCAGTTTCCAAAGGCAAAAAAAAAAATTACCAGGTTCATGGATCGAGGTCCATATAAGAACGAAGATCTTCACTGGTGATCAGGAAAGTGACGTGTGTGATACGGGTCTGGCTAATGGAGGCAGGCATCCACTCCGAGTAATCAGAAAAGCGTCATTCACGAAAGCAAATAACAATCGAAATCATTTATAAAATTCATGATAGAATTCGTCACGCAATATATGGCTGGATATTACGTACTGCGGTTATCGATCCTTTATTATTATAGTAGGGCCATGTAATAAGAAACTGACTGAACTTGATCGTGGAAAATAATTATGCCCGAGCCATCAGGAGTTAACAAAGAAAAAAAAAAATTAAAATAGTGTCGGTAGGGTGAGAAATTGTAAACAGTCACGAATCCACTCGTGAAAGTATTCCGCGGGCTTTACATCATAGATTTATTAAAATGGAAAACGGGGCAATTCTCAGGGGCCCAAAGCTTTGCAGTCCGTTTCTATGCTCGAGTAAATTCGACTGCCTCCGAATCGTGTTTGACGCGCGACTCGTTGCTGCAACGACCAGTCGCTGTGTCTAATTTATAGGATACTTGCGAACAATGACGATGTGTGTCTATTATACTCATACAGTATTATAAATGACTCTGTTATATATTTTGAGGTAAGTTTTCCCATGGGGTTAGCTGGTGAAGCGCTACAAATCCATTCCCTTCATCCAATCCAAATTTAAGAATTGCGTCTGCCTTTTTATCATTCGTAAGATGATTTAATGTTAAGAAATGGATGAATAATAATCAAAATTACGTTAGAAATATAATTACACTCATCTTAATTTCGCGACCTTAGATTGTCAAATTTTTTAACGGAATGATTTCAATTTGATTTTGAATGTGTGTATTTTTCTTACAGCAGTCTTGGATGTTTTAAAATATGTTCTAATTCGTAAACTTATTGGCTCCGGAGTTTCTAGTCTGATATTTAATTATTTAGAGCTTATGTAAGTCTGGCGATATTATCTGAGATGGAATAATAATTATCTCCCGCAATTGTATATAGTCGGTCCAATCAACCTGTCAAATCTGAGGAGCGACATTATTATTTTTGATATACTATCAATTAAACTTTACCAGAATGCTTCGTTTTACGATCTCTTGAAATCAGAGCCGAGGTGAATTCGGTCTAAAATCGGCTGGGAAATGAGGAAAGTGGAGAATCGAGGTTGAGGTGAGGTTGAGAGATGGAGAACAGGAGTTTGGGTCGCGAAGGAGGGTAAAAATGAACGGGAGATGCAAAATTCTCGAGATCCATCTACCCTTCGAATTACGACGGATATATACTTGAAAGCCAACGCCTGGAAACATTACCACGACGATTCTTCACATTGAGACATTTTCGGAAAACTTATTAAATACCTTTTTGTACTGTTATCCGATGATCCTCAGCGTCGACATTCGCCGGTTTTATTCTCCCTTCGTGCAAAGAACCCATTGTCAAAGCTTATGGTTATTAACCCGGAGAGAATTACTTATATCGAGTTCAGGGCCATTTGTCGGTGCAATAAACTCTGCAGCGTGATACGTTGGACGTTCGATCTGAAGCTTGAAAAAAAAACAAAAAGAAAAAAAAAATGTACTTCCAAGTCAATTATGTTTTCCTAATTTTTGTCTTCTATTTTCACTGATTGCAGTTCATCCGAAAGACATAGAATATCGAGAACAGATTTATAGTTAAGTATATGTATGTGTAAATTTTCGAAACACAGTTAATGCACTATTTTATTTTCAGACTGCGATATTCGTAAGCCCGAGATTTACAAAACCGAGAGTAACGATTTCATGTATAAATTTATGAATAAGAACTTGCAGAATCTGTGAACGAATTTTCGATTCTTAAAACGAGGCCAACCAAACGCGTTTGCATAATCTGGTAAGATGAGTGTCGCCGAAAGGAAATGAAGAAATCGATGCCAATTTCTTTGGGGGAACCCGAAATATGTTAAATTTATAATAAAATGATGTAGGTACGAGATATCTCGAGATACAGCTGTTGTATAATCGATTCCGAACTTGACACTCATTGCAATAAGTCAGTCAATTATTTTTGCAGACGAGACGTAGTTCAAAAAAAAAAAAAAAAAAAAAAACCGTCTCTCAAGTACATAAAACATCCCATTAGAGTCCTTTTTTTTGATACAGAAAAGGGTTTCAGATAAAATTTATACGTACACGCGCGACCACGATATAGAGGCAACGCTTGAAGTTTGGGATTCAATATTCAGGAACTATAGTCTATTACGTATCGTTGCGTAATTTAATGAAGAACTTTTGTTTCGAAACAAAGTATATATTCTACATGAAAAACGAAAAAAAAAAAAAAAAATGTTCATCGAGTTGTGTTATGTTAGTATCCGAGAACGGCAAAAAATAAGTAAAAAAAAAAAAAAAAGAGTCGTTTCAATAGATCATCATTAGTCTCATCTCTGAACTAGATATATAACTTTTATATTTTCAAAGTTCTCCTACGTTTTTATCATAGCAAAATAAATATTTCGATGAGGACACCCTACGTAGGAGCCATTCGGAGCTAAGGAGTCAGACACATCTCCTTTAAGCCGAGCTTGTCTGTAATGAATCAAATCCTTTATTCTCTTTGTTAATTCTGTTATTCGCGAATGTATCCTCTCGTAACTTAGTGAAATAATTATTTTCAGAAAATGCCAGCACGTCGCGTTTCGAAATCCGATAAGCATCCAAATTATTTTTAAAATACGTCAAAAGTTGTACGAAACTTTCGTTCTTGGATGACGACTAGTAGTAAGGACCTAGGACCCACTAGTAGCTGCTTTTTGCCCTGTAACAAGAAAAACGAAATCCCTTTTTTGTTTCCAGAGTTTCCAGATTCTATAAAATTTTCTTACACCTTCAGTATCGCTGAGAAATATAAGATCACTCACGGTCGTTATCACTGGAAATGGGCCCCTGTCTTTAACGCGGGGTATCTCCTCCATGAAAAATCTTACAGTCTTCGGTAAAAGCTCATTAAAAAGCTTGGGAAATTTCAAATCAGATGAGATTCATGCGGAAATTTTTGGTCCATTTGATACCGCGAGTTGAAGGTATAGAGAAGAAACATCAGTCCCCGCGAATGTTAAAACAGTTTTGCGTTTCTCTATCGATATCGAAGCGCTTGATGAACCATAAATTTCCGCATGGGTTTCATTCGACTGAAATTTCTACCCGTGTGTTTTCCTTCGACCGAATTTTTAAAGGAGTTTTTTAATAACTATATAGGATCCAAAATATCAAAAATAAATAATTGGAGAAAGGCCGTTGCCGACGAGATGCGCTCTCTGCGCTACACACCGTGTAAATGAGCAGCGAAAGGCGTTAACAATCCTTTGAGACCATCCCGACCGTGGGTCCGTGTCTCGTTCGTTCCTACCCTTTGACCAACCCTTGCAGTCTGGCGGTCGCATGGTTCACCGCCTCGTAAAAAGGCTTGGTACACCCTCGATAAGCAACACATTGTTTTTCATTGTGTATGCATGATATGCCACAGAATATACCTGATTACCCATCATAGCCATTGAACCGGGGCTGCCCACGCTCCGACAAGTCGTTAGTAACGCACGCCTTGTTAACTTACCACTAATGGTAAACGAAGAAATCCATAACCATGGATATGTATGTATGTATGTATCCACACGTACGCGATGTAGAGGAGTTCCTTAAAGGCTTGTTCGAGGTTTTTCGAAAATTTCATATTCGACAAAGGATTCTATTCACTTTGTTCAAGAGTTAATTTATTTTTTTTTCTTTCTTCCATGATCAGTAGATATGCTGTGTGTAAAATTGTCCTTCTTGTCCCACGATTTGGCTATACGGGTTATATTAAAGTGCTGTCTTCCAGAGCAACAGGAGAGGAGAAGGAGGTGCGGTAAGAATGATTGATCGAGGAGTGTGCGGAGTTGAAGTAGTTTGTAAACTGGAAGTGGTAGGATATCCTAAAAGCTGTTTCTGCAAGCCGTTAGGAGAAAAAAAAATATATCCTGGTGTGAAAATTCACGGTAAATATATATACCATATATATGTATACATATATATATATATCCGTTGGATCCTTCTCCATAGAAATTCAACGTTTGAATTGCCTACGTTAGCCTCTGCCTACCACAGCTGGGCTTTTTAAAATGATGATAAAAACTCTTGGTCTAGATATACCTACCGATAAACAAAGCCTCACAGAATGAAAGCTCTCACTGCTTCCAGCGCTTGATTTCTTTTTTCTGTTTATTCTGTCTTTTTTTTTTTTTTTTCAGCTCCAGATTCATGAATATTTCAGTCTCAACAATCGGTTTTCAACCCTCTCAAGTCCTACAATTTCATAAAAATTCAAGACTGATAAATTCTTGGTAGTTTTATGACCCGTCATTGTCTTTGCATTTTCATCATGACTGGACTGATATAGATAAGAAACCGTATTATTGAAATTGATCAATGATAATTACGTTCATTCATCGTCTCATTAAGATTTCCCTTTGTTTCAGGATTGTTCAAAATTTTGTAACGATTTAAATGGTCTACAAGTTGTTGGCTTCTTGTATTTAAGCTCCTTGAGCTTTTGAGGAAGATACCTGAAAAGCAATGTCAACGTTGCTCGAATCGAGTATATAAATTTTACATCGCTTTTCAAAATGAGTGTTATACATGCGTTAGACTTTCCCCATTTTTCTCATACGCCAGTCATGCGATTGTGTCCTTATACAGGTGTGATAAAACACGGAGGTTTTAAGATTGGATGTTCTAACGTGTAAAACGTCAAAGTACGAGGGTTATCCCTCGGTCGTAGTCCCTCATCTCAAGGAAAATAATCTTTCGTACTTTATGTAGACTTTGCACCAATCCAATTTATCTCACGGGTATTATACTGCCGCGATGATAAACGCTACGTGTAATATACCTTGGGTACGTGTAACCGCACATGAAAATTTATTCTATCGAACTCAATTATACGACAAGTCATCAATCTCGTAGTTATTTCAGTCAAAGTATAGGAAAGAACCTAGAATATCCAAGATAACTGTATCACTGGCAGAAGAAAATATTCCCAAACTCGAATATATTTGGTTTTAAACCGGACGACTCATTTCCGTGTTCCCTTGAAAATATGAAGATTTACTTTGCTGTTGTGAGAGTCCGGGTCGAGGTGCAAGTTGGACAATTGAATCGGCTCATACGTTACACACCGTGGGATGAGACGGTGGGCTGATATGATCTTGGTAACGGTTCACAGGAGCGAAAGAAGGAAAAAGGGCGAAGAGAAAAGAGAAAAGGGGTTAGAGAGGGTTCAGAAAATAAGAGAGAATAAGGAAAAGGCGAAATGATAGGTAAAGAGAGAAAGAGAGAAGAAATCTACGGATGAAAAGACTGCAGGGGCGTCGGTGTAAATAAAGAGGGAGACGGGGCTGGAGGTCGTGCAAACCCCTGTACCAGTTCGACCTTCTCAGCCCCTAAAGCTCGTTTGAGCTAAGCTTTAAATTCACATATCAGATAACTTTTTGTCAAAAAGTTTTGTGCATATAGTAACGTAGACGCCGTCAGAATATCTATACCTCTACCTATCCACTGCACACTTGACACGTCTGCTGGCTTATAACCTATCCACCCCTATTCGGACGGCTTGCAGAAATTGTCAAACTTTGTCAAACGGATGGGATTCATTTGCATCTTTATTTTACATTTGAATGATTAAACGACCGTCAGATCTAATCAGAATCTATTGACCCATCATAAATAACTCCATGTTATACGCACATATTCATGCAGTTGATTTGCGTGCATTCAGGACATCGTACGAACTCACGTGTACACTATAATGTTGATTTTATTGAAACTCGATTTGTAATTTGCTGATAGATCCAAATAAAGGAGAGAGAAAGGAGGCTGGTCGTTAGCTGGGATTGCAGATTGCTTGGTTTGGTGTTATGACGAGAAGAAAGGAATTATTACGTGAGATTGCCTAAAAAGACATAATTTTAAACAGCTGGGTGTTATTGTCTCTCCTGGAGATGACAGGAAACAGTGAAGATGTTGGTAGCAGGTAGTGGAAGTAGATACGAGACCCGATAAGCAATGGAGAGCCAAGTCACTTTGTTTCTCTTCAAAATTGAGTTGAGCACAATCAACGTAAGTAACAAGTCAGTCTCTGACTCAATCTCAATTCGGTCTTAACTTGTCTCTTGTTGGCTGTTACCTTTGAAGTATCAAATCTGCTTACCTACAAAGACACTAGTTCAGCTCCGACAGACTTTTGTCAACGCTAGTTCTTTAGGTGAATGAAAAAAATACAGAAAAATTTACTCTAATCTCGTTATTTCGAGTACCTACATAAACAATTCCATTGCGTACCTATGTGACGTTGCAAATTCGTTTTCTAGGAACTAAAAAGGGAAAAAAAAATAAATAAGTAACATGAAATCGGTTTAGGCAGCAATTTTTACCAGCAAATCTTACGAAAAAGATGGTATAAAATGCGAGAGGGTGTTTCGATTGGTGAGAACGGCAGGAAATGAGAGGTTGAAGAGCTGGCGTCGATCTGACGCGTACATCTCGTTTAAAAGTTTCGAAGCCCCTGCAGCGCGGTATTCGCGATATTCCGGAATTGCTAATAAAGTGATGTATAAGGTGTCGAGTCGAATGAAGCTTGCATTCTCGATTTGGCAGATACATAAACCGCCTGCTCGAGTGAGTAAAAGCTGCTTATATAATGTAGCCAATGTCAAAACGACATTCGTATAAGTGAATTCGCATTACAGGTCATGTATAAATAACCCGATTTTTAAATCTGAGCCTTGTTCCGGTTGACGTGATCCCCTTTTTTTCGATTCGGTGCTTTCCTCGGTCGAAAAGCTGCTGCAAAGGTTTTTTATTCTTAAATAGATTCAAGAATCCAGTTATTTATTTTGCCTTTTTCTCTTTCTTTTCAACCAGAAAGTCACTGTGAACAGAGAAGAGAGAAAATAAATCGTACTGTTTGACTATATCAGTGATGGGCTGTTGGAATGCTCGATATCGCAACACCATCTTGAATTACACCGTAATCACAGAACCGCGGTTGTTATATATAGTTTTATCGATCGAAATTTCATTAGCCAGCAGGCGGTAGTAAATAATGAAACGTGATTAAATTGCACATCGAACTTTAATTCAAATACAAACCTCAGGGTATATCTATATACTCGCGCTTAGTTTTCTTATACTTTGTTCCCGGACGAAGGGAGAAATAGGTGGGTATACGTATAGGGTAGGGTATATAAGAAAAGTTGTGAAATCGAACGCACAAATTCTCTCGAAATATGGCGTGTCTGTTATAGTGTACCTTCCCACTATGCGGAGGGAGAGTAACGATTTTCGTACCAGCAGGAGGAATATTTCAAGAGTATATAGCTATAACAGGTATAAGGACTCGCGAAGCTCGTTCCCAAAGGATGCGATTTATTTTCCGCGTCAGTTACGAGTCAACAAATCGATTCGATTTTTTTTTGTTCCCCAAACCTGCAGCTCGCGCGAGAGCATCAGCTTCTGCTTCTGCTTCTGCTTGTGCTTCTACTTCATTCGGTTCTCAGCATGTAGGAGGAATCACGCTACCACTCGAGGTCGCGTGCTTAAACTTTAACCGACAAAGTTTCAAGGATATATTCCAGTCGCGAGAAACCGGCTTATAGCCGCGGAGTACGCTTATACCTACCTGGAAGAAGAGTCAAAAGATCAATAGCAGAAAAAAAAAGAAAAAAAAGAGGAAAAAATACAGCGAGCAAAAATCGAAAAGGAAGAAAAATAGAAAACTGTGTAGGAACCTCGTAGGTACGAGCAAGGAATAATACCCACCCACGCACGCTCCGTTTTCAGAAGAGAGTGTGTCTCGACTATTCAGAGTTGTTATCTCAAAAGACAGAATTTACGACTAAATTTTGGTTCTTCGTTGAAAAAGGACCAGAGCTACGAAAGTGGTCACGTGGCAAAGAACTCGGACAGAACGGTTCTGATATACAAGATAAAAATCGAAAGAGAAAATAGGAAGAAGTTCACTTAACTCAATTTTCACATTTCGTTGGTAAATATCATTTCATTTTTTGATAAGCTCTCATTTATCACATGTTAATGACCCAATAAATTCCATCAAATATTCATTGGGTGCGATTTGAGTAGACATTTATCGAATAAAAGATGCCCACGCAATGTTAACATTTTTATACTTCACAATGATCACCATTTCCAAGAGTAACGCGACCAAAATGAGAGAGTTTTTCAAAAATTTTGTAGTCGATGAATTTAAAGAATTATTCATCACTGCCGAAGATCGGTGAGATCTTTACTCTTCCCCGCGGTGTACCGATATTACGATATCGAATTTAGACGTGTATGTATCGTTGCCCCAGCTCTTGCCGTTATTCGTTCGTCAAACAAGATTAGATATAAGCAATACGCGATTATCGGAGTTACCGAGATGCCCATAGAAGCCGAAGGACATTAGCCCGAGAAACTAACAGAGGGTTTGATCTGAGTCTCGGTAAGGGTTGTAGGGGGAATAACTGGGCGCGAGTTCATTTGGCGTAAACACAAAGCAGATCGCGCTTGAACGCGGAGATGCTAGCGTGCGTAAGGGTTGCCGAGGAGGAAGATATAGCAGCCTAGGGTAGCCTTAGTAGCGTTAGCGGGATCGGCGTCCGCGTCGGCGTCGGCGTTGGCGTCGGCGTCGGCGTCGGCGGTAGCGACGGTGGTCACGGGTTGGGGGCGTACAGTGGAGAGGGGCGTTGGTATAATTGCGCAGGGGCGGTCGACAGGGCGCAGTATCGTCGCGACGTCCGTCGCGTGCAGGAATTCACAGTGCGCAATTTAGTGTCAGTCAGTCAGTGTTGGTAAAAAAAAAACGAAAAAAAAAAAAAATAAAACTGTTACCTTCGAACCGACTGCACCCGCAGAGAACTACACGCACCAAGCCCTGCCCTTATAATCGAAACGTGAGTAGGGACTTTCCAGCGACTGGAATTCGCTTCTGGATTTTGTGCACCTTTCACGTTCGCCCTTACTACCCTTATTTTTCAAAAATCATCCCCCTTTACTGTTTCCTTCTGTTTTTTCTTTGGAACTTTCTCTTGCCCACCCCTTTAACTTAAATCCCACGGGACTAATGTTGGGCATTGATTTTCCTCTTCTTTTTATACCCTTTTCGCGCTCAGTGAGCCGAGATCATAAGTCCGCGGTTTTACTCTTTCTTTCCCTTCTTTTGCTTAATTCCAAATCTTCTTGTTTCCATTTAAGATCCATAAGATCATCCCGCGAGTCACGCGACGTGTTTTCCTTCCTTCTTCTTTCTTTGTTCTTTCGTTTCGCGGTTTTGAAAAATATCGTGCACCCCGGGGTTTTCCCCGCGAAAGTCTTATCGCTGGTCTCGATCGATGGATAAAACTAAGTTAAAGGCCCACACTTTCGTTAAGCACAACTGTTAACAGCTTTCGTTTAGATCACGCCACGTATAGTTCTAACTTTCGTATATACCTATATACGCGCAAAATTATATCCGGGTAAAGAATTTTTTCACGGAATATATTAAGAAACAAAAAAAAAAAACGCATTAAAAGGCATTAAGCTAAGCATTCAGTTGAAAATGGGTCACGCCCCACGAGAGACACATCCGAGTCTTTGATATCGTCGGGAGTGTCTACGTTGCTCGCCGAAGGTACCTTGAATTAAAATAGTTTAATCTGGACCCCACGTATACGAGACTCGAGCGTTTATTGTATTTCGTATGTGGTCGTTAACCCAAGCGAACAGGTTCGCGTGTTCTAAACTTTCAAGCACAAAGGTACCACGCCAGCTATATAGTAATACATTATTATTATGCCCCTTTAAACATGGTATTAACTATTCTAAACCCTGAAATCCCCCAGTATTACCTGATGCAGATTTAATCCATTACTATTTCACTGCCATCGATGCACTGGACTCTTTTTTTTTTATACCCACGTTCAATGAAACGATTTTCAAATTTACTCCGATTCAATTCAATGATTAGTGACAGACCTCGATCCACACGAATTTCGGAATTATTTCAACGTAAAGCTTCGACGGAATAAAATATTCAACACCGAATTTTCAACAGTCTAATCAGTCTGGTCGGATTCAATTAATTATTACTCACTTCCGAGTGTGTTTCTCAAAATAACGACGAAAGTTTAGTTTCCCTGATATAAATTTAATATCCGTGAGTGTAGGTACGATGGTCTGCATGGCATTACCGCGAGTAGTGGGAATAGTGTTTGTTATTTTTGTAAGGGGGATTCCCGAAAAAGTTCCATTCGGATTCTTGTCGAACGTTAGACGGAATCTGTCCATCCATCTATCAGTCAGCCAGTCAGTTTGTATAATGGTTCGACTAACGTGCAGTAGCTGTTGATCACCTTGTGATCTTAGAACGGGATAGATATCGTTCAACTATTTCTGGAAGACGATTTCCAGGTTCCCTGCAGACATGTTTTCACCGTTAACCGATTAAACAAGAATTGAACCGCATATAATTTCGTACGATAAAGTTTCTATGTATCTATATGTATACATACGAGTATATAGACCATCTAGCCCGCGAAAGTTTGAATTAGTTCACTGAAATCGAATACTGTCTTGTACATTAATATTTCGACGATGTCTAGTGCGGATTCCACTATCAAATGTAAACTTGCTAATTATATCGTAATCCCTGTTATTATCATCCAGAGATCTTTGGAATAATTAAATCAAATATGTAGCTATATATATATTAGGGTGGTCTTTAAAAATAAAAATTTTCTGGCCGCCCCTCGAATCAACTCTAAATAAATAAAAACTAATCATGTAATTTTTTCACGGGGTTTCGCAGTCTTTTCAGTTATTATTCTATTGTAGGACTAACTATGGGCCTAATAATTTGAAATTCTTACAAATTGGTCTACTAGAATCCTGCTTCGTACTCAGAAATTGCCACCCCCCTGCCATTAAAATTTTGTATGGGTTATTCGTGCCAATATAATGATAAAATGCAAAATGTGAAGAAACCGAGAAAAACATATTTTCAATGTTTTTGAGCAACATTTGATAAAATTGAAAAATAAAAAATCGACATATTGGCATGGGGTAACCCATACGAAATTTTGATGGTAAGGAAGTGGCAATTTTTTTCCACGCAGCAGCATTCGAGTAGACTAATTTGTAAGAATTTCAAACTTTCAGGCCCATAATTAGTCCTACAATAAAATAATAACTAGAAAGACCGCGAAACCCCGTGCATTTTAAATGGAAAAGTTCACCCTCGGTGGTCAAGGGTTAAATATTGAAATAAAATTCTGAAAAAATTACACGATTAGTTTTTATTTATTTGTAGTTAATTTGGGGGGCGGCCCGGAAATTTTTAATTTTACCGACCACCCTAATATACCTATATATATAATTCTGCAGTATAACAGTATCCGAGCAAGATAAGAAACGTCTATACCTACCACGTCTTTCATAAGTGGATTTGACACCTTCTGTAAAGATAAAACAATGCCACTTCAATCCTAACTGACTCTTCGATCGGTTATACTGCTTTGTTCCACGATCGACATATAGCAGGTATATTATACCTATATTTCCATGTAGGTATATATAGCTGTATGTATATATCTATACATGTGCTGTAATATATATTGTAGACGTCGAGGAATAGACAATCTAGAGGAATCGTGGGGGTGCCGCGCTGTTTTCGAGCTTACGCGATATATCTAACTTGGGATCGATCATTCGGAAACAACGGGAGGAAACAAGGAAACGAAGTTTTAGGCGGGACATTAACGTTTCAGCTGCTTTACCCCGGTTAAACGTAAAGGAGTTTGTTCGGACCGCATGACTTTAGGCCACAAAACATGCCAAACCGCGCGTCTGTCTCAATCAATCGTCTATTATAATATTTGGAGTCGGTTTACCGATGGTTTTTTAGTTTTTAATAAACAATTTGAAATTCTTATATCACTCCGTCTTTCATTATTTCACTGAGATTAAGAGACTCGGTAGAGTCTCGCGCCAAGTACGTTAAAAAAAAAAGTTTTTTTTACAAGCTCGACTCGCCCGAGTCTTTTTACCATAGAGGCAGCTCTAACCGGAGTATATTTATACCCGAGATAGAAGATTCGGTTATTTGTGGAAAGACATATATCAACGGTGACTTTGGTTGCGATTTAATTTCGAAAACCGTTACAGTCATACATATACCCAGAATTATATTATCTTTGTACAAATATCTCGAGGCGTGACGAATCACGAACAAGACAGAATTTCATTCGAATTGTACGAACGGTTGACGAGATGCTAATCCATATTTGAAAGCGTAATTTTCACGGTTAACGAATTTTCGGAATATTATAATTTTATTTCTCTATCAGATATATACATATAATTTAATATGTCTTCTGCAATGACGAAATAATTCATCTTCATATACGTACTTCTCTTGAATATAACGAAAACGACGACGATTTATGAAAATTGGTAAAGGAAAAGAAAGAATAAAAATGCAAAAGAATGAGAGAAGGAAAACCAAAAGATAGAAAGTAATGAAAAAAGAAAAAGACTGTTTCCGCAACGTGAGAGAGAGAGAGAGAGAGAGAGAGAGAGAGAGAGAGAGAGAGCGATGTGAAATAAATAAATATGAAATGTGAAACGGGGAGAAAGACGGCTGCGGGATGTATAATATATCACGTCTACTTTTATGCTATATTTTATTTTATTTTTTTCTTTTTCATCTGCATATATATAGGCAGTTAATAGCTCGGTCAGAATCGGGGAAGCTGAGCTCGGACGTGGTTCCCTCTTACACCCACCCACCCACTCACTCACCCGCGTACATACACATACCTTATATCTCCACGTTCTTGTCGGACAACGACGAAGAGGGTTTTGGCTGATAGCGCAGGTCGTGGGAGGCAGCTGAGCACCGATACGAGGGGTGCTCGCCGGTTGCGCCGGCGTTCACGTTCACCTCTAGCTTTCTACATATACGTACAGCCTCTGGGGGTGGTTGCGGACCACGGAGATGTGGAACCTGGGGGACCTGGGGGACCTCAGAGTTAGAAATGCCTTATACCTATATTCCATAGGCGCTACTGCGCTCTCTCTGGTGTACTTTGTTCGCATTGAGTTTGCGAGATATACATACATACCTATATACCTAGATATAACTTGTAACTTGTAACGTAACGTAACGTAACCGTACGTACGAGTATATATCTGCGTACGTACGACATGTATACGGACGATGTACGAAGAGATGGTGGGTAGGCAGGCAACGAACCAAATCCCAAGGCGCACGGATCGTTTCATTCTGCGGGCGTGGCGGATATACACTTTTGACCTTTTGATCCGCAAGCGGATATTGGCACGGTATAGGGGCAGGCATATATACATATAAAGGCGTCGATAGCTTCAGGGAGTGCGAAATTTTCTTTTTTTGCACGAATGATAATAATTGAAAGGAAACGGATTACTGTATACTTACATGATGTTATCGGGGATCAAGTGTACTTTGAATCCCACGCTTTTCAAATCGCGACTAAAATTTCTTGCTACTGAAGGTTAATAATCCCAACCATTCAATCCCGGGCTCAAATACATATTATATATTAATAAAGCATTGCGATATAGGTATATAAGAAATACATGTAGACAAGGACGCCGCGGTGAACTTATAGGAAAATTTCGAGGCGAACACCGCGGTTGTGAAAGAAAGTGGACGGCGTAATGAAAAAAAACAAAAAAATGAAAATCGAAGGATGAAAAAATTATATTTTATTAGGTGAAGTTCTTATTCTTATTTTACGAGCCCTGCAGCACGTAAGAACACCGTTCAACCGCCTTTTCTCTCTCGATTTCTGCGGATATTTTTCTTTCGGAACTGAATTCGTATCTTTAAACGAAAATAAAGGTAAAATAAAAAACAAAATCAGAAAAACGAAAAAAAAAAAAAATAAAAAAATAAAAACACCGAGAAACGAATCGCATCCAAACGTGCTTGATTCATGTATTCTGTATGAAGTTTAGGGTAGATAACAAGGCCATGTTTTATATGTGGCTTGCGAACGGCTGAATTTACGCTCCGCGATGTCGCGGTTGAAGAAATTCTTCTTGTTTTATTTATTTTCATTTTTTTTTTTTTTTTTTGTGAATTGTTATTATTTATAAATAGAAGATGAAGAAGAAGAAGGAGGAGGAGGAGGAGGAAAGAAAGATATTCCATTCGTCTTGCATATAACGAGATTTTCGTATAAGCTCAGGGCTAATACCCTGAAGCGCTTTGATCGATCAAAGTGAAGAGCGAATTCGTGAATTGATGATTTTGCGGCTACCAGGGTTGACTTCAACGCTGGTCGATTTCAAAGCGGCTATTTTCAGCCTTTGGAAATTTTCGAACAATCCATGATAGCTTTAAACGCAAAAGTATATTGATCGATAAATTTTTTTTTTTCACTATACATATACGATTGATAGTCCAGATGTTCGTTACATAATTCTAAAGCTCCCGCGCTCAGTTTAATTGTCAGCTGTCGTACAAATGTTATATTAGATACTCTACAAATCGACATACCTAATACATGCAGACAGTAGGTATATAATTATTACGAATACCGAATTCGCAATCGAAATCTAAACTTGCAATTATCTCATATTTCCGACAAAATGCGTGACCCCGAAGTCTCTTTTTTAATATTTCAAGATAGCAAATGCCAATTAGAATTTGTGTACAACATGCTAACTTGCAATTATCCTCTCAATTATCAGTCTCTATAATAACATTTTCTTTTTTTTTTTTTTTTAAGTTAAACTTATCCTCCGGTGAAACGAGACGAAATCTACGATGTCACAAATGATAAACATCGTCAAACCATTTACATAAATTTTACATAAATTTATATACAGGTGTAGGTTTTGTTAAGGCCGTAGCGTGAGATTGAATTCATCTCAAAGTTGTATAATAATTTATCTAACGATAAATTATACTGATCGTTATAAGATTCAATCCTCATGCTCTGTTAATTGCAAAATCTCTGGTTTCTCGAGGGGTGAATTTACCAAGGTCTAAAAAAATCGCAAAATGTTTAACCCTTATCATAATTAATTCGGTGCTCAAAAGATGTGACTTGGTACGGTTTTGTATGGAGATTTCTGTAATGTAACTGCAATTATTGTTGGACGGTTTGGTGTCATCTGTTACCAAAAGATCAATATTTTTCAGTTAGCGTGTTTCCCGTTAGTTAATGTCAAAGGTGGAATAATTGTCGCGTGTTCTTTGACTAAATTATTACTTCTGACAAGCACATATTATAATATATAGCACGAATATGTGTAAGATCGTGATATTGGAAGTTTTCTTAATAAATTTAAGAGATATCTAGTTGTTAGACGTTAATATAACCGTCAGGTCAGGACCTTCTTTATATCTTCAATATAATACCGGTTTTTTTTTGCAATTTAGATTTAATATTTTGTCAGAATTTTCCACCGGTGAAATTTAATTTCATACCATTTTCGTTAACCATCAATTTTAACCAATTTTCATTAGCATACACCTGAATGACGTAATAACCCCTCTGCGAATATTTATCATTTGAGAATTTCGAATTTATAATACCGTTGAATATAAACGTATATCCTACATATTCTATTTATTTCTGGTCTTTCGTCATTTTCAAACATTTCTATTCTTATAAAAGTTGTTTAGAACGTTGACTTTGCTATACAATCACCAACACGTACTAGATTCGTTGTTATATCATTTCGTAGCATACCTACACATACCCATCATTATATTATATAGGCTAATCATTCCAAATGCAACTTCATCCGGATCCAAGATCTTGCTATTGATATTTTCCTATTTTTTTCCATCCATAAATTTATACGAAAATTACGTATCCTCAGAGTTTTTCTGAACAATCAAATTATACCCTGCAGCAGGTTCTCCTGTAGATCAAATCTCAAATTTTCAATGACAAGAAAAACCACTCGAAATCCGCTAAATTTGGTTTTTAGATTTGGTCAACCGCATAATCCTTATCGCAGTTCTTGAATAAGATCTTCGTCCGTTTCTATATTGGTGGAAAATTCTCGTGGAATTATTTGAACGGAAATCGCTTAATTGTGTAAGTGGAAGTAATCGACGAGGTAAGCCGCGTCGGATAATTCATAATCTCAGATTTTGTATACTTGAAAAGATATTAATTTAACCGTGGAAATGCTTACGGCTTGTCCGAACAAGGATTCAATCAATGGATCTAAGCAATTGTACTTGATACTACATTAGGTAAGCTACATACCAAAATCCCACATAGGGTATGTACAGTTATATACTAATCTATACCTTTCGGGTATAGTATGGAGTACAGAGCTCTATCTTAGGTAATTACCGTTTGGCCAAAGCGAGTAAGCTATTTCGATACAACTTGCGAGTAGAATGAAATCGTTATTGATAACGGGCGGACGATACTCCGGAGTAAAGTTCCACTACGTGCGTTTAGAATATCCCGTTTCAAAGCTCCGCAGAGGTAGAATGAGAAAAATTTGTATTAGTATCCTCGGGAAGGTTGTGAGCTACAAGTAATAAGCAAGATTATGGTATAGGGAGGGTAAAAGCCGAAAGCAGTATCTACAGAGCCTGTCCTTTAGAGCAGGAGCTTTATTGTTTCTTATTTTGTCTTTTCTTCCTTTCTTTTCTTTTTTTTCTTTTTATTCCTCCCTTAAGTCGCCCCTTCGCGTAGGAACGTTTCTGCGGTGGACGTTTATTCTCCTTTCGAAACTTCGGGTTTATAACTCAGGTGGCTTCGCCCAGCTGTTATAATTTCCGAGTTATTTGTAACTCTAAAATATTATCACGTATACGTTACCGCACATATACTCGTTCAGAATATACCGTGAACTAGGTAAACGACCTGCTACCAACTACGTACCTACCTACCTACCTACCTACGTTTTGCCACAGCGAAATTACAGTTACTCCAACTATACTTTCCGCCGTTTGGGTAGCAACGCACATACCATACGTGCGCCCAAGGAGCAATATGCGGGCGAGGCGCAATATACAATATAGTAACTTAAACTCCCCTAGGGTTACTGGAACTGTACTGGTGGTTGTATTCTGGATACTAAAAATCATTACCTCGATCCTGAATAAGTTGGATGAAAAATTTAACGATTTTTATTGAAGTCCAGTCGATAACGATTTTTCTTTTCATTTTGACAACGAAATGTTGTATAGGATGAATATTTTTCTAAAATCGTTCGAATGATTCGAGCGCGAAATCGACGTTATAATACAAATGTCTTTTTTCTCTATAGGTATACGTATCCTACATACCTACCTGGTATAACACAAATTCACGATAAATTATTGTCTACTATTATGTGGACAAAATTTTTCTGCAAAAAGGGGTGACAATTCTGCTCGTATATTTTAAGGCAATTTTACTTTAACCCGTTGCAGTTAAAAGCTCTCTCATTTATATGAATATTTATGTGTATTAAAAGAAAAAGAAGATAATTCAGTGTTTTATTTTTCCAAAAAGCCTTTTGTCGGCCACGTCATTTTTCAACTATATACAGGGTGTGCCAGAACTAAATGTCCAAAATGAAAGGTGGCCTAGAGGAGGTCGAACTGAGTAAATTCGCCCGAAGAACATGGGCTCTCCGAAGTCGCGTTCGCGAGATATCAACGGCTAAAAAATATCGCTATGCGCCGCGATCGTGGCGCATAGCGATATTTTTTAGCCGTTGATATCTCGCGAACGCGACTTCGGAGAGCCCATGTTCTTCGGGCGAATTTACTCAGTTCGACCTCCTCTAGGCCACCTTTCATTTTGGACATTTAGTTCTGGGACACCCTGTATAACGTAGATATATAAATATATTGTAATTATATTTTGGAGTGTTGATAAAATTTCATAATTATTCGTTTGCACTGCAGAGACCCTAGCTCGGGCTACTAATTATAACCTGGGCCGTCAGGTGACTAATATTTACAAAATTTATGAACGGCAAGTACGTACCTTTGGGATATTAATATAATTAAGATAATTAGTCCAATGTATAGGTCCGGCCTATACAATATACATAACCATTGCGGTGGCGCGGTCTTACACATCCATATCCGAGTTCAAGTATAACGTGTATGCATTTTGACCGAACTATAGTATAATGCTGGGATTCTATAATTGTTAAGAGTGAAAAGTATGTCCCAGTTTTTTTATTTTACGTTCGTAGAATTCTGTGTTTTCATAGTTTGTTGGATGGACTTTTAATTTACGAGTAGATAACCGCTCGCCATCACGTCACAATATGTATAGTCCGAATTCGCTTTGTTCGTAATAGTGTGGGTCAAATAAATGAATATATAAAATCTGGAAATTTCAGAACACCGGGACTGTTGTATTGTACATACTTTGCATCGGGGATAACGAAATAATGAAATATCCATAACAATGCGATACCGATTTTGCAGGAGAAATAAAAATTTTATACGAGTGGGTGTGTGTACACGTAATACTATATACCTACGCACATATATGTATACATATACCAAATATAGAATATCGTATTTTTACGACAAATATTACGCGACATTTTCTCACTATTGCGATCGTTTCCAGAACGGAAACAGCCAGAATGATTCTTGACGTTAAAGATCGATCCGTCTTCCGGTGACCCGCGTGAAAAACGCAACACTGGACAATTGCCGGATATAAAATTTGCCAAATATGTGACCAAGGCTTTAGCCCCTTTACCGATGAGTGTAGTTATTCAACGTGGCAGGTTAACGAGCACCTTGTGGGAGAAATTTACGTCAGAATTTTTTTCACTTACGTATTTATCAGCCAGATCTTGTCACCGAGTATTTCGTGGGAAATTTATTCAAACAGCTGCAGCTCGGGTATGGAGGAAATCGAAACTCTGCTCTCGCCATTTTCAGTGCGGTAATAATATGAATCTAACACTTCTATAGAGACCGCAAACTATTAACAAACTTTAATCGGAATTTAATGTACAGGGATGGTTAGGTCTGATTTTGTAATTATTCAAGCACCGCGAGGTGAAATCTGAGGTTCCGGTATGGCTCTAATTGCACAAAACGTTTGTTGTAGTTTAGTTCAGGCATTGAAACAAGCTAAAGTTCAATTTTACCATCGATGCTATAACTCTCTATGCCAGCGGATATTAGTTTTCCAAATTGCAGGATTCCCTACACACTATACACTCATACCTATATATATATCTTACTAAACAGGCAGTTTAGGCAATTTTATAGCGCCTCTCCTTCATCACGGAACCAATAAAACAAGTGGCAGGGCCAAAATTACCCCTTAATCATAAAGAAATGAAAGAACAAAGAGTCGATATACATTATTTTAATTATTTATGATATTCTTTTCAAAGTAGCTGTATAATCTTAACAGAATCGGTAGCCTTTGTATGTATGTACCATGAACACATACATACGTATAATGCCATACTTCGAAAACTTGTGCAACCGAAATTTGGTAAATTGTGACGTTAATGAGAGTTGGTAGTGAGCTTGCTCACATTTATGGGAAATTATGGTACATGTTTGATGTATAGAGATGTGTCCGGGAGTTGGGGTCCTGCAATCGATCTAGTAGGGGGATGCCTATATTAAATCTTAACTTTCTAAAGTGAGTCTAGGCAGTGGTGTATGGGTATGGGTATATGTATATGTATATGTACCGTGTTGTATACTTGACTACTAGAAGCACCCCGGCGCAAGTTTACAACACGCGTTCATCGTATCAACTGGTAACTCTGGGAAATGAATGTGCTTAGCAAACTTGTAGCTCCGTGAAATGGGTCCAAGTCATGCATTTGACCGCCAACTAATGGCTGCCAGCCTACCAAGTCGCATGGGAATCGTGAACCAGAGGTGATTGATTAATCAAATACCTCCCACCCGCGATAGGGTGTATGTCCGCCTGGTGAAACATCAACATTTACCGAACGTCCTATGCGTGCTATATAGACTCGACAATCTAGAGCCATGCCATACTCCCACGGACCCAGGTGTTCCTGGACTGCTGTATTTTGATTGGGTCTCTTTATCTCTCTCCTTTACTTTATTTCTCGATTTATCTCCTACGTTGGAGTTTCTGAGCATCGAGGTGAATGCAGTCCTTCTTATCCATTTTTACTTATTTTCTTATTTATATTTACTGCGTTTTGCCTTCGTGCCTTGAATCTCCTTTGCATGCGAGAGTAGTTTTAGCTTTATTCTTATTCTAGCTGCAGTATTACGTTCTATTTAATTTTTCATTTTTTTTTTGGTTACATTGTATTCAGAGCACAATAAATACCAAGATCTATCGATATTAAGCTCTTTCTCTCCCGCTCTCTCGCGCTTTTTATATATCTCTCTCTCTCTCTCTCTCTATACCGAGCGAGCCATTAATCCACCCATTCAGAATATACGTCCAGAACCGAAATAAACCTATTTTTTTTTTCTTCTTCTCTATTTCTCTCGCTCATGACGGTGCTCAAGGATATTTGGATCCAAGATGCCTTGCCTAACTTAACCGGATAAGCTGTTCCATCCAATAATCTCTCATTTGAATGGCTGTCTTCCTGCCTATTCACTACCTCTAATCATTCCAAGTACTACTTACTTGTTAACACAAGTATACGAGGAGCACAGGTTTTGATCGTAAATTATTTTGTTACGAAACGTTGTTATCGTTCTTGAGGGACGTTATGTCCTAGAATTTTAGTCCCTGTTGTAGCTGTGGAAAGTGTTATCTAAGAATGAGGCACGTTTCTTATGAAGTGGATGTTCGCCTGTGCAGGCGTGGCTATTGCCATTTTTGACTTTGCGTGTGCAGAAATTTCCGCCTCTCGTTTCATGAAACTAATATTGGCAATGGATTATAAAATCTTTAAATCGGATACTTTTTCGTCTATACCTACCATTGCTCTCGATTAGATATGCTCCGACTATTTTATTTACTCGAACGTATTTAAACGGGGTTGAGAGAGCGCATGAACGCAAGCATTGATTTTCAACTGTTAGAAAAACGGTCAGCTTTCGTCAATAAAATAATAGCTGACGGTTCATTTTCTTTTTTAACATATTCAAAACATTCCCTTAATATTTACCCATGTCATTATTCATTGCGAGTAGTGGCTGCCGCTTCCATGCCGTATATAGTGAATTATTAAACTATTTATGTGAAATTAAACCTACGCGGAAGTAAGTCCCGAGCTAAATTCCCAGTGGTAACGTGTAGGCATATAGATGCACTGGTGCGGTATTTAAACCCAAAAAAAATTCGTCTCAGGCCGACAATCCGTTTCTATATGCTGAGTGCTGCAGAACCACTTGTTCACTGTTCGTATCTTGTGAATTGTACTATTTACTATTTTCGACATATCGTGAAGCTTGAGCGATCAGGGAGCTGCGATAAATGATTTAGCGTTTATATGACGGGCCGAGAGTTAAAATTAATATGCCAATTATCAGTTTGATACGAATTATTTCATTTCTTTTTCTCTCCTTGTATGCAGGTAGATACATACATACATACATTGCGAAACTAATAATCGTTTCGATGGTTATTTTACCACGGGATATAAAATTTCAGAACTTTTCTTCGCGCTGGGCATTTAATTTATTGCGATATCGGTTTTATGTAATTACGGAGTTTGAATATAAGCATTGCCACTTTGTTTGTTCTTCTATCTTATACTTTTCTTATTTCATATTAAATCAACGATCGTTTATACAAGTTTTTTTTTTGCCTAGTCGGTAAAGCTGAATTAGCAAATTGTTATTTGCGATGAAAAGCTGTACTTTATACCCTGTATCGCTATAACTGTGTACGACGTTTTTATTTGCTGCAAGAAAAGTTTGCGGATGGGTATGCAAATAATTTATTTAAGTTTTTTTTTTTTTTTTCGGTGCCCCGAGATTCCCGTGAAACGTTAATGCGCGAAATCGTGCGTATACAACCGGGGTCTTGTATTACGAATGAGTTTGGGTCGGTGAGTTCAAGCCGATTTTTTTTTTTCTTTTTTTAGTCGTAAAGAAACGTTTTTGTAGATTTTCTCGCCCTTGACGACGCGAAAGCTTTCTCCAATAGTCGCGACTCGCCAAATCAGAAAGCTTGCATCATAAATTTAAATTCAAAGTTTACAGTAAGAGTGGCAAACTCGTATATAACATTAAGACTTTAAACCATATCCGGCAGTATTACCATAAGTAATAAAACCATTATTCAATCCTACATTGATGGGCTGGAATCTGACATTATCCTACAACTTTAATTGCAGACTTACATACACGTGCTTTGAGAACCATAAACAACGAATTTTTATGGCCAAATGAAGTATGAGTATTATTAATAAACTTCATATTAAACTATAAAGAATGCATTTTATTAGATGTCTGATGTTTCAAATATTATACGCATGTACCTACATCTTTTATAAGTAAATTTTATAACCGTATTGAGTTTAAGCATAGAAAAGTTTGGTTATGCCTAACTTTGCCGGTATAAAAAAAAAAATCAGCTTGGAGGAAAATTGAAAAACTTGGTAAACCTTAAAGCGCAACACATCCTTTTCTACGCTCTAGTTTTTAACGTCAAGTGAATGAGAGAGAAAAAAAAATCTTTATACTTGTACAAACTTTTCTTTGAAATACGTACATATACATATATGTATATGTATATACATACTTACACAAAAAAACTTTGGAAATATATATTCAGTAAATTGTTAATAGTTTAATTCTATCTATTACGAACGCGTGTACAGTTTCCTTCTTCGTGTACAACATTCGTAGCTAACGCCTATATAAGAACTTTTCATAGCCGTAAAACCATATTTATATATTCGTGTCACAGATATTCTGGATGCCGAATTAAAAGGATTATTCCGACTGTTTTCGGGGACACGTATATAAGGCCTCTCGATTTGTCACGAAACTTGTATAAATGTATAATACGTGCCTTTACACATATAAATGTTTTATGTTATACCAGAAGCTAAATACTCGTAAGAGAATTATTAATGGGCAATGTACGGGGAGAGAAAAGTTTACCGTTCTGTGTTTGATCATCGTTGTATCAATACGTAAATGCTGTAATGAAACATGTGTCCATGTTAATCTAATAATATATCCGCTGATAAAATAAAGGAAAATGTGTGGGTTTCACCGACTGTAGGAGCGACCATTCCTCTTTGTCACAAAGCTAAAAGGATTTTGGTAATATTTCGTTTTTACAATTATACCTAACTCCGGGTTACATGTACGAAAATTACACTCGCGGGGCTCGCTGCATCTCGTATTTCGTTTCATGGACAAAGTAACACGTCAACTCTATACTCAAAGTTATTTACCTCGCCAAAGAGATTTTCTCTCAGACTAAAATATGGGCTTTGAGACCGGGCAGAGAGTCCAAATTGTAATTAACGTGTGGACGCGGAGTTCTTTACCAGTCATCAATGTCGGATAAGAGATTCGCGAAAAAAAGGAACCTTTACTCTTAGTATTTCACATTCCAATTACCTAAACTTGTGACATAAATGTGAAAAAACACAAAAAAATTGAATAACATGGAATGAGTAGGTATACAGCCGTGTTAATATTCGATTTCTAAATGATACTAATCGGATGAATAGATATTCCTTCGGCGGTTGTTATTTTGTTATTTTTATCTGAAGCCGGGATGAGCCTGGGGCTTTTTTAAAGCAGCCGAGGTACCTATACTGAAGATTTACGGAACATTTTATCTTCCACAGATAAAAATACCGATCCACAGGTATAGATATATACATACATATATACCAATGGTAACGAGAGTATACAAATTGGAATAATCCAAATAATTTATTCCCACAGTGATTGACGTTGATGTTCAGCCGTTTTTCGAACTGACAAAAACAAAAACCTTGAGATTTTAACTATTCACCTATATTCATTGTTTCCCAGTATCGTTTAAATCCGAAAATAATGGACAAAGACATACGGATGTATTATAATTATCTTCTATGACAATTCGGTGACGATTGGCGTTTTTGTTTTATTTTATTTTATTATCTTGACCGTGGGAAGAAACATACACACGAATAAATGAAAAGAAAAAACACTTAATTTTCAAAACCAAAAGCTCCGCGCTCTGGGACCAAAAAAATGTTTGCACTGGCTTAGAAGCCGACCATTAATTTTCTTTAATTACATTATAAAAACAACAGCAGGTGAAAGCACAAATGGGAGACCAGAAATGTTGGGTGTGATATATATTCGAGCTTTTCTTCAAATTTAGGCTGAAATGAAATGAAATGAAACGTTCGCTCGAAAAATGAAAACAAAAATAAATTAACAAAAAATAAAAAAAAAAAACGAACGTGCATTTCTGCAATCAAATGCAGAAATAATTCTTCTTCTCTTCAAATAATTCTTTAAACTCATCAACGACATAAATAAACTTGCATTGAGAAATTATTAAAACTTTAATCCGCACTGGTCAGAGAGAGCCCATCCATTTTACGACCATATCTACTTTTTTAAATCTGATTGTAACAAGGTGCTTCATTTGATATTTTTTTTCTCTTTTTTTTTTCTAATAACAGGATGAAATAATTTATTCAAAAGTATATTGCCCTTGAATGCTGTTACAAGATCCTTAGAGTCTTGAATTTAATTCCACTTGTGACATCAGCTGCCGAATTTTTTCCAGTGGATTCCACATTTGAAGTGGCTCGTTATTACGCCTTTAACATTTATTGGATTTTTCCAATGGTAGACACGAGGGTCAGATTTCAACCTTACCTACAGCGTTATACCCTTGAAATTTTATCAACCATGATATATTAAAATTTTTTAATTTTATCGTAAACGTATCAGAGATTCGTGAACATTTCGTATGAAAGGTGAATATAATTTTTGTCATTTCATTACATAATTTTTTTCTGAGTAATAAATTATTATACCCACTTAATTATAAATTATAGGGATACGTTTTTGTATACAATTGAGATAGTATCTAGTCATAACTAAAATTTGATATTCAATAAATTCTGCTTAAACCCAACAACTTGGATATCTTTCTATTTTTTTTTTTTTTTGCTCGCAATCTTTTTGCTTCAAAATATCGAACCCTCGATTGTTCCACTTTAAAATTACTCATCTGTCAAAAGCATATTCCTAAAAATTATAAACTGACTGACAGTTTTCATCCATAAAGTAGAGTGTACACCCTGCAGTCGAGAAAAAGTTCCAAGTAGGTATAAAACCAATTTCAGTCTCATGACAATATATTTCACGCAGTTTAATTCATACTTGATCAAGTCGTACAGCGGCAAAGTTCGTTATAGAGCCGAAGAATTAATTTTTCTCAACGTAAGATCCGGCATTCAATAAATAATCAAAAATTCACCTTAGAATATTTCTCTTGAAATGAATCTGTAGCGTAAGAAAAAAATAAAAAATAAAAATAAAAAGAATTTCAAAATCCGTAGATAAATACACCATTAGCTACTTTTCAAACGCTAGCCCCCACGAGTGCCGTAAACACCAAGTAGTAAGGATCGTTGACTCGTGCCCCACAGCAAGTAGTATAAACCATACGTGTTACGCCTTAGCCTTAGAGCGCGTAGATGCGAACATTGAGTCAGCCGGCCAGTAGATACGAACGTAGGGAGTCAGACGGCGCGTAGATGCGGACATAGGAGTCAGCCGGCGAGTAGATACGAACGTAGGGAGTCTGACGGCGCGTAGATGTGGACATAGAGAGTCAGCCGGCGAGTAGATGCGAACGTAGGGAGTCAGACGGCGCGTAGATGCGGACATAGGGAGTCAGACAGCGAGTAGAAAACGTATCAGCGTTGTCAGACCGGGCGAAGGTGTTTGATATTGGCAGTTCGTCGACGGATCAAGCTGAACGGAAAACGTTTTCTGTTATTTACAGCTTATAGCTATTAAAGAGGGAGGTTATAACGAAGCCTGCCATATTATACCTATATATATGGCTTATTTTTCATCATGCTAGGCTTCACATGCCGTTCTCTCTCCATTTCTCTACTTCTGTCTGTCTGTCTGTCTGTCTGTCCGTCTGCCTATCTATCTATCCCTCTCTGGCCCCTCCTCTCTCATTCATAATTGGAATCGACTTTACTATAGCCACCCTCGCGCTCTCAACAACTGGTTCCATCGTTCACTCACACTGCTCTAAATAATATATCTATATATATGTATATATAATATATACATATATATATACGTTTGTCGCTCAACCACCACAGAGTTCTCTGGCATATTTCAACGCCACTGCGGTCGACAGACAAGAACCAGGTCTAGAGGGTGTCGTATTTTTTATTTTTATTTTTTTTCTATAAAGATGATTCAATACGGAAAGATTTTTTTCGGATTCCGTTTGGTAGAGTTCCAAGTGTCGTTTTTTTTTTTTTTATTTTATTTGATTTCGTTATCCCGCCCTGATCTTTCGTATCGTAAAAAAATGCGGAGGAGATCTAAACTCAGCTAAACGTTATCCTGTATAAAGTCTCATTTCGATGAACCTGGAAACAACCATGAGTTATTGGCCTGCGTAACGTATTAGAGTAGATTTACGGTCGAGGCTATGCGGACCTTGGGAGAAGGAGGTATATGGTCAATTTAGTTTCGTACTTTTGGAGTCGGGATTTGTCAGTTGATTGTTGGAATAATGATTGATTGGCGAATAGAGGATGAAAAAATGATTAACAAATTGGGAAAAAAACAAATACAATTTAAACATGAATCAATACGTTTTGTCCTGCAACTGTGGAGATGTTTTTGAGGTAAATTGAAACTGGACACCTTATACATGTACGTAGAGCATTGGCCGCGACTACCCGCAGCGCTATTCAACCCCTACTGTCACTCTGAGCCGCGAGCCACCCAGCAATAAGGTCATTCCGCTTCAATTCATACCGATTGCTCCTCCATTCACTCTTATATTAGCTGCAGAATTCGTTTCTGTTTCTCCTCCTTTTTCGCAATATGAAATCACTTCTCTTTCTCTCTCAGTTCTCTCTTTCCCTCGGATAGGTCCAGGACTATTGAAACTGATCTTTTCGAGCTCAGGGAGAGCCAATCAAACGACTGATCGCGGGCTTAGGAAATTTAAATTAACTCGAGCTTTTGTACTCACTTAAATCTCATTCTGTTACGCCGATGCCGACACTCTCTCTCTCTCTCTTTGCAGGACAGAAGGCGCGAGTCGTTTAAAGCCAGTGCCCTGCAGATATTTTAATGAGAAAATTCTTTCACCCTACGCTTTCAAATGGACATTCCTTATGCTGGTCTGTAGCTTTTTAACTCCCGGTCTGATTTCGATCAGTTCAAATCGAGCGAACTAAACACCAACAAGGTATAAACGGGGCTCATTTTTATCGCTGAATACCGAGGCGCAGACAGCTTTTACGTTATTCAACGGTGTTAGGGCGAATGTATAATATCGTTGAAAATTTACGAAGCCCCTCAGAGCCTTAGGCTTGGGCCCACTCTAATTTCTCCTCACATACTTCAAGGGCCCAAATAGAATGAGAGTTTTGGTAAAAATAATGAAGAAATAATTCTGTTAGGGGAGATTTTTTGAAAACAAAAACTGAGCTTCAATAATCGAAAATTAGTAAATTTTTTTCAACTTATTTTAAAAACTTTTCAATGGCTATATGTCACATATTGTGTTTTCATTATTTCACTGCACGCGTGTCGAAATAATTACCGAAGAGATAAATTTTTTAACAGGTTCACATAACGTCCGACTGTGATGAATAATATAAAGATAATTCAGGACATACTTTAGTTTTAGAATTGGGTAGATTAGGTTGAGATTGAATTCGAGATAGTAAACGTCACGTCCATGATGTTCAAAGCACGTGGAAAGCCCGTTGTTGAATATAACTCCGGGTATATTCGGAGCTCGCAGATATATGTATATAATATATACGATTTCATTAGTTTCAGTAATTATTCACAAATCATTGGTAAAAGCTCGTTGATAAAGTCTGAAGGTGAAACTTTTTACGTCGACTTATTGTTCAATTATTTATCTCGAAATGAGGTAAAAGGGAATTTGCAATTCCCTTTTTAACTTAGTCAGGAAGTTATATAACTGAGAAAACTTCTCGCTCTTAAAATGACTCCGATACTTATACATATATATAGACGTCGTAACTTCCTTTTAAGAGTGAAATTTCCAAGCCACGTCGCGTATCGTATTAAACTAGTTTGATTTCCGGTAATTTCATCCCTCCAAGATGAAAAGATATAAGAAAAAAGAAGAGAAAGAAGAATAAAAAAATGGTCACAAAAAAGCCCTATACCCATTTACCGTAATACATACAGATAATCGAAATCGATTTCTGGAACGAAAATTATTTCCACGGATATTAGGCGCGGCTACTACTCTCTGGAGGACTGCACACCGTATCTTCCCAAATGCGGGCATCAGGATCTCGTAAATCATGTACAAAATGGCGTCGCTTCAAACCAAAACTTGTACAAAGCTCAGGCCACCTATAATCAAAGCGAACTTCATCATCGGCATCAGATGGAAAACGTGACTATTATGGTCTAGGAGGCAAGTTGGTTTGGGTTGGTACTTGATCCGTCTAACCCACCAATTAGGTCAGATTAGTATGAGAGTATTAGTTACAAATCAGGATCCAGAATCCTGCCGGAAGTAAGGTAGGAGACTGAGAAGTAAATTGCGATGCATAAATGCCGGTAACCCAATTTTCAAGATTGTCATGATCCTGCGGGGAACTCACGGCTTAACTTAGACTGAAACGGGAACTCTGTAGAGTATTCGCAACTTCTCGCGTATTCCAATTAGAGGTGAGCTGCGAATTTTCGTTGCTAGATATATCTCCGTCTGCAGGACTAGCTTGCCAAGCCTCAGGCCCTTCCTTGAGCTTCGACGAAGCCTTGCTATCGGGTCTTAGTCAAGAAAGCGGATTATACCCGCCTCAAAGTGGTTGTAGATGTAGCTGAGGGTGTAATAGCAACATATTTCGTGTTTCGCGGAAAGCTTTTGATGAATGATGGGAGAAGGAAGAAAGGAAGGAAGGAGAAAACTTTGCCAGAGGCATCGAGCCGCGAAAACTCAGTGCGAGATTTATTTGGCAACGTAACCGTTCAGCTGGTGTGGTTTCTAACAAAATTAATCATATTGTAATCTTGAATAGAATAATCTCCACTGCATGCGGCTGTTTATAAAGCAACATTTGACTTAACATGTTACTCGTATTATCCCCGTTATCCCGCCAGCTCCGCTCCCAGCTTCGCAGCGTTTAATTCGCCTCTATGTTTTCCCGCGGCATATATATAATATCACATATATTTCACTGCGTGACCTCCACGGTATTAGGATTTGCGGTTCGACTCAGGAAATGTTGCAGCTGGTATTCAGTTGAAAATTTCAACATCTATATATAAGACAGAATTTCGAAATCTTAAGGGGACCAGTGCAGCTTGGTTTTGGAAATTCGGAGTACTCCAAAATGCATTCATTTCCCAGTCAAAGTTTATTTCAAATTTTTTTTTGATGCGAAATAAACTTGGGTTGACAAAAAATGAATTTTGGAGTACTCCAAATTTCCCGAACCAAGCTGTACCGGTCCCCTTAAGTCAGGTGTGAAATCCTCGGTATAAAAAAAAAAATTAACACTTCAGTTTGTCAGTTTTCAAGAAATTTTTACCAGTCATTTAGCGCCGGAATTAATATAGCCTTTTATGAAGGCAGGATGCGTGCTTCGTATAATCTTCGTGTTAACTTTTTGTTCTGTTGTAACAGCTGTGGTCTTAGAGAAAGGTAAAACGGGGCTCGCAAACGGGATAAAAAAAAAACCGTAAAAAAAAATTCTACGAGGTCTTCTAACCCGCTGGAAATCGACTAGGCGAAGCATTCTGCGAGCTAAACTTCCGCGAGAAAAATCCCTTTCTTATTTTATCTTTCCTATATAAACCATATAGGTATATATATACCATTCCTCTGCGAGTGGGCACGTACTCTATACATGGTTAAAAAATCACCACTATTTTTTTTCTTGACCGTACGGAATTAATTTATTAATAAATAGTCGTCGCGTGATACGAAAAGGGTAAGGCCTTAATAAATGTATATAATATAGGTATACGATGCCGGAAATACTTGGTCACGATGTTGAAGATAAAGGACTGACACGTCGCGGTTATTATATAGTGTTAGACAAAGTGAGATATAGAAGAAATTTTTATTATACCCCTTAAAAAAAGGAGGTACGTGTTGATAAATAATATATAGGTACCTTTATACATATCGGAATCAAATACTTGTTAAAAAATTGTATAAAATAACCCGGCGTTTTCATCAGGCAATAACAATTTTTCATTTCAAACCCCATTTAGCGAAAGTCTGCTAGGGGGTGCTGCTTCGATCGTACCGAGTCGCATTGAACGGAATATTTTTATACATATATGTATATGTATAGGTATACTGGTATATAAATACATATATATGTACGTATATGTATATATATTTTTTTCCTTTTTTTTATGTACAACGTTGACTAAACTTTCCCGGTATACAATCAGCTTCTCACCCTCCTATGGCTGCGGGATAAAAAAGAATATCGTTCGTTCACTGCATACTATAAAATACTGTGTATATGATATACCTATATACATATATAGGTACAGATTTAGAATATTAAAATATAATATAGCCCGTTCGGGCGAATTTTTAGAGACTTGGCTTCTTTTTTTTCGAAAAAATATTTATATTCTTTTTTTAAGTTTCAAATACTGGACCCGTAGACCATTGAGCTACAAGTCCCGGGTTTTGCGTACATCATTTTTGACCAAAAACCCAACTTTTTATTGCCCGAACATCGTTGAAGAACAAAAGTGTTCTTATTCGCTGCGCCCTAATCAACACTCTACAAAGGCAGGGAACAGCAATAAGTAATAACTAATTTACGACTTGCGGTATATACTTTCCGAGTTTACGCAAAAGGGCGCGTAATGTAAATAGGTCAAAGTTTAAGCAAGACTCAGCTGACTGTTGTACGCTTCATGAATACCGTATATATTCCGAGGTTGGATATAATTTACAAAGAATATAACGGAGGGTGGGAGTTTTGATAAATTTATAACAAATTTCGAAGCGCAGCCGGCTTTTCTATAGAGTAAATTAGTTTGAAAAAATAACGCGGAAAGAAAAAAAAAATTTTCCAATAATTAGCTTGTTAAAGAAGAAAATTAGGGCAGACTGTTCCGATCTGAGTTAGGAACGGATACCATACAGCGCGTGGGCGAAGAATTTCGTTACACCCAAGTCTCTATCAGTACTGGAGAAATATATGTAAATGGTATATATATATATATATTATAGGTATGTATATGTATATGAAAATGAATATTAAATGAAAATTGACGGAAATTGAGTAAGAGCTCAATTTAACGAGGGTATATATTTTAGGTTAATTTTCTCGTTGACAAAGGAGGTGTAGACTGAAAATTGCCGTGGGCATAGAGCAAAAGCGGAGGTATAGAATAAGGCCTTGATTCTTAACCGCAAAAAGGGGTTCCTCAAGCACGCATCAGTTTGCTCGTCAATCTTCATGCGGTTCGTCCGAACAAGGTCACTCCCCCTTATCAAAACCCTTTCTTTTCATCCCCGGAGCCGGATCAGTTATAGGTACCTACAGCTCGAGGAAGAACGAAAAGGCGAGGTGGAAAGATAGCGCGCGTGACGATCTACCAGTTTCGTCGCACGCGAGGGGGTCCACCCCGCTGCAGATAAGATCTAATGAATGAAATTGTTCCTTCTTGTTAGCCGCTTTACAACGAAAATAAATAACCACACGCTTTACCCCCAAATTCATATCAAATGAAGAATCAGCTCGCATCGTCATTTCGCCAATCGTCTCAACAAAGAATACAGAAGTATAATCACGATGGCTTTCCGACCAGAAAAATAAGATTTTTTTCTCGAAAAATTATATCATTACAACGAAAGAAAGCATAGGCTTGTTAGTTTTGAGGGATGCTTTTTAATGAATATGAAAAATGTTAAGGAGATAATGAATTTAAACAAATGTGGAGGTTGATTTTGGCTTGAAAATACTACCTACCTCCGCACGGACGTTTTAAATTTCTTCCGTAATTCCGAAGCGTGGGTTTCCGTGCGTTGGAATGGGTACAGTCGAAAGGGGGAATTTTAAACGAAATATTTTCTACAATCAAATTGGCCGGAATGTGAATTTTTAAAACTTCATTTCAGTTACCTTTTTTGGTGAAATATCATGAAGTTTTCGGGATATTTGTAACAGAAATATACGTTTTAATATCCTGAATCCTTGCGTCGCCCAATGTCAGTAGCTCAGACCCAAAATTTGATATTCTCCTTTCGTTTGAATTGAAAAATATCACAAACACTACGAACCTTTTGTATTGTAAGACCATACATATAATTGAAAAGGAAATCGATGGCGTCATGAGCGAATGCCGACTAAATAAAAGGAAAAGCTTTGTATAAAACGTTAAGAAATAAATAAAATTACTGTATTTCGTACTGCGAAAGATTGTTGTTCCATTGATTATCGAAATTGAATGCAAAAAGTGCAGAAAAATAAAAGCCCACCAAAGAGATTAATAGAAAAAAGAAACTGAGTTAGTCACGCGTTTAAGTGTACTTAAAATTTTCACAACGCTCGGGGACCAGGAATTAAATTAAACATGAATAATGATGAATATTGGAGGAAGAGAAGACCTGCAGCTCGACCTGCAGGTATAGGTATAGAAAATTTGCGTCATTCTTAATCCGAGGAAATATTATTCCCTGCTACACCTACTTCGTATACAATCTACCGAACGAAAAATTGTGATAAAATTTTCCTCCGCGGAGCTTATCGCGTTTAACACTTTTTAACGGGGTTTTTGTTCCCTTTCATCAGGCGTTATAACAAAGACTGTTGCTTCTATCCATTTTCCAATATAAAAGAAAAAAAGAAAGAAAAAAAAATTACAAAATAAGTTCGTAAGTAGGTGTATTTTTAAAACTGGGTTAACATTGGTGGCAATTGATACCGCAAACTAATTTTACATGCCACGAAACAGTTGGAGTAAAATTAGGGCCCTCGTAGAAAATTCTAATTAACACTAATTACACATCGTGAAAATTTTAGTATGAAAAATACGCGTGTGTATATCGACGCCGTAACAGAAAATGAAAACATGCGATGTTTTTAACGGTTATATCGAAGCAAACACTCTTTGGGATCACGAACCCGAAAAAATTTTAAGCATCGACAACATTATCGTTTTGGTAAAGGTAAGATCGGACGATAAATTATTCGTAAAATATATTATGTACGTTGAATAACGAAGAATGTTTGACCACTATAAACCCTATGGGAATAATTATCGAGGGCCTATATACTCGTACCAATTTATTCAAGGAATAAGTCGAGAGCTAGGTATCCACTTGGTTTACGCACCCAATTTTCAACCCTCTGTAATCAACGTTGATTTCTATTCACAAATGTACGAGAAACAGAGCCAAGAAGTTTCTGTTGTGCGTGGCGTATCTGTGGCAACCGTAGAATCGTACTACCTTATATATACCCTTCATGTAAAACCCTACCAATCAGATCGAGTGTTATACTGAAACGTAAAAATGAATTGGAGAGTTCGATCGTCATCGACAAATTTTTGTTCGTTTATCGTTGTCAGATTTTCGAGATTTTTTTTCCAGAAAGTGACTTCGACTCTTTCGCCTCGAATTTCATTAACCCATTTTTATTTTCATTTCTTCTCTTTCTTTTCTTGAATGCATTATTTTTGGTCCACGATGCACGCACTTCCTGACACACCAAATACCCTGTCAATTTTCTAGACGCATCGCGGACCAATTTATTTTGAATGACAGGAAATTCAATATTCAGTTGATATCTCCGAGCGCAGGAAACTGGGCTCAATAAAAGTCTACCAATAAGGATCTTATATAGGAGCGTTATTTGTTAATGAACGGCGGTTAAGGCCGAAGCCCAAAAATTCTTCAAATACGCGTTTCTGATTTTATAAAATTGTAAAAAAAATCAGTCATACCTAATTTAGGTATTGAAGCATACCCATAATATGTTTAACGATTTTTGGTTGAGCGAAGCAAATAATTCGTGAAGAAACAAACACTGCTGTAAAGCAAACCGAGGGAGTAACCCCTGCTTGTACTTAATTTAACTAATTGCAAGTCACACCCACAGGTTTCGGAGTCACAACCACGATAAACATTGCAGATCACGTCTGTATAGATTTTTGGACCGTGAAATCGGCGTACAAATACAAACTGTTTCGTATATCCGATCGTTTTATTAGCTTAAACAACTTCGATCGTATACGAACGAATATTATGCTGTGTAACCTCAACTGAACATTGCAATTATTAATTATGACAAATATATAAGCAAAAAAATTAAACGATTATTATCACAGACTTGGTGTAACTAGAATAATTATGGTTTTTATGGCAATTAGATTACATCCTGCATCTATATGCTTTGGACTAGACGTAATTCGATGCACGTTGTCATTAGCTATTAACCCGTGGGTTTATAATTAGTGACTAAAGGTTTTACAGTAGCTTCAACGCCTCCAGTGTATCTATGTATACGAGGTTTCTCTTTAGAGGTTTTTCGCGGGGTTCATTTTTAGTATATTTCTATCTCGTTTGAGCTTTTTTTCTTCTTATTTAATGTCTACATATACGTATGTACCGTGACATGCATAAGGGAATATATTTCAACGCCCACACACGAGAGGGGTAATTATAATTGGAGTCTATAAAAAGGCGTTTGCAACGTGGGTTGAATGGGGAAAAAAGAGGAACGTATGGAATAAAAACGTTGTGGAAAATTGAGGAGAGTAACTGAATCGTGGATATTTCGTATTGGCCGAAAATACACCGAATATAAAGCTCCGAGAGAATCGTATCAATTATTACTTACCGTGTGACGTAAAGTATCCGTGACAGTCTGTCCCGCGAGGTGCAATAAAAAGTAGTAAAACCCCGAATTAAGCTCCGCGATTGATCGTCGGTGGTAAAATTGCATCGTTGAAATTCAGGGGCGACCAAAAAAAAAAAAAGAAAAAAATCGGGTATTTTCGTTATCACTGAACCGTCGAGTAATTCCCTTAACGCTATGGAAAAAACCACCGTTTTATTCCCTGGCACAAATAAATTTCAAACAATCTAAACTCGACGCTTACAGCAGGCGGTGTACCACCCAGCTATACACATACGTATATTGAAAAAGTGAAGAGGAACTTTTTGAGAAGTCCCCAGCTGCGACCCCCGCTTCACGCCACTCAACGAGGACGAGGACGAGGATGAGGATGAGGACAAGGATATTGTCAGGTTGGGCACGTTGCGTGGCTATACATATAGCCTTGGCGATAGGTCGATGGGTGACGATGGGCGATGGTGGAAAGGTTGTCGAAGGGAAACGGGGGGGTGTTTGAAGGGGAAATTTGAGGGGTTGGTGCAAAGGTAGGTGCCCTGGGCCACAGCGTAGACGTGTGTACGGTGAATGATTCAAGGGATCGATACTAGGGAGGCACTAACTTATACATATACATACCTGCTCACCCTGCAGCCTTGCAGGAACGCATCCAAGTGCAGTATACGGCGATTTTTGAGAATGAATATCAAACTCGGAGTAAAAGAAAAACGAACAAAAGAAAGAAAAAAAAAAAACTCTTGCCTCCGAGGTTTATTCCTCGCCTATATATCTCGTTCTTTGCCGATAGTTCGCTTTACAACGATAGAACTGGGAATTGATGAAAAATCGAAGTGGTTGTGCAGAAACGCGGTGAGAAAAACAAACCGATTAAACGAGCTAGATGCGGTATAGGCATTCGGAATATCGCAGGGTTTTAGAATTTCAGTTCTGGCCAGAGCTTACAGGTGCCCACTGTTCAGCATGAGATAATGAAATTACAGTAAAGCAGCGCGTATAAAAGTCAAACACCATGAGCCCTACCCTCGCTACGCACCCTTGCTCTCTCTCTCTCTCTTTGTAGTAATTTAGTATAAAATGTAGGCCAGTTAAATTAAATGAAGTGATGGAGCCTGGCGTGGTTGATATGGTCTGGTTAAAATGTGCAAGTAAAATTATGTATTATCAAAAGAGGATGAATAAATCTGAATAAAAAAAAAATCTCATGGAATAAATGAACGGCGAACCGGCTTAGAGAGGCGGGAATATTCCCGGGAATATAAATTCAGGAGTAATGGAGGGTTGGAACCAAAAAAAAAAAAAATCGGTAAATTATCGAAGAATTATACTTCCACAAATCTTAAATAATTATTAATCGATCGATCATTGTTTGGATGCGCGTGTTAGCTCCGTCGTATCTTCCCGTTTCTCTCGTTCAAAAGTAAGAGAAAAAAAAAAAGAAGGATAAAAAAAAAATTTAAACGGGTTCGTTAATATCGCCGTCACTTTCATTCACGTTGATAATGCGTAAAGATAACTAGCATCATATTATAATCGAGTTAATTTTAATCCCTCCTGCGGATACTTCGGATACAGCATAAAGAGAGGCGAGGGTTGTTCGTCGGACAGAAGAAACTTGCGTCTTCCGTTTTTTTTTCTGTATTTTTTCTCTCTGAACTGGCAGATGAACCTGAGACAGTTGTTAATTCGGCTTTGCGCAGTTGACATGATGTAAATATTGTTTAATTCAAATACGTAGCATCCTTGTAGGTACAAAAAGTCTCGAGCTAGCTTATGCATAATACATTATTGATGTATTATTTTTATTTTCAATGTTCTTGGCGCGAGACTCTACCGAGTCTCTTGATAGAAAATCCCGGGCTTCTCAGTTTTCATTGATTTCTCTGAATCGAATAAAGACACGATCGTATATATCAGTCTATACAGCAAATGATAGGAATAGAAATTCGCCTTCAAGGAGCGCTGTAAGTTCTTGAAATATTTATAAATTTGTAAATTTTTCATTGTTATTCTTTTGAGATGTTGCTCCTTCATAGCATATATACTACCTTTAGTCTGTACATTTTATACCGTCTCGTCGTCCAACAGGATTTTCTCAAATATACCCCAAGGAGAATTCCTCTACCGGAAATTTAACTTGCTAAAACTTTCTAGCCAGCGATATAAAATTGCCTTTTCATCTCAATGAAAAGACAATCAGAAACCGTTCTATGCTCTTATTACCGAGTGTTATAGGAAATATGTATAGTAGGTATAGGTATAGATCGACGACAGTGTACTCATCATTTCATTTTCAAATACGCGTACTGGCTGTACTGGCAAATATCCACCTGGCAAATTTACACATAATTAAGTTCTCTGTATGGTATATACTACAGGTATGTACAAATTACGTACATTATATACCTATCTACACTTTTTTCACCGATTCACCCTACCGGCTCTGTCTGATATTCTTTGCTTCTCTAAATAAATTTTCGGGGGTTTTTTAAAAACGAAAATCATCCTGGTTGCGATTCTTTATTGTCTAATAAATACACCCACCCATGCGTTGTTGATCGGAAAGCCAAATAATTGACCAAATAACGCACAGCTGAGCTCTAATACATTCAGATATTTTACGCTTACAAAGTAGGGGGTGGTTTTATTATACTGATTGGATAGCTACGGTTAATTGGCTACTTTTATTGCAAGATGTACGAAGGGTAGGTAGGTAGGTAGCAAGGAAGGAGGAAAGAAAGGTATTTGTCCCAGCTAAAGCTCCCGCTGACAATAAGACCGTGTTACGTAATCCGTAGCTTTCTTTATCCCCCTATCTTCTGACGCAGGAATATATATATATATATATATATATATATATATATATATATATATATATATATATATATATATATATATATATATATATATATATATATATATATATATATATATATATATATATATATATTTCTGACAATATCGTTATAACGCAAAATGTGAAGAAAACCCCCCCTCCCCCTATCAGGTGCGTCACTGTGCAATAAATGGGACTACCAACCCCCTTATTCACATTCTATACAGAAAATTGATGAGCCTCCGTGTATCGGACCCGTATTACACGTGCGCAACGTGCTCTCTATATCATATCCTATATATCTGTATACACCCTTCACCACGTATACCTATATCTATCCATGTACGTATACCTTTATACGTCGCGCGTAGATATACATGTAAATATACATGTATACCTATAGATACTACATACATGTACCGGGTGATCACGCTCCAGTTGGGCCACAGGGATTACAATGTTAATTTCGACAATGGTCTCCTGTTGCTCGTATATACGATACAGTATAGAAGAGTCGAAAGTCGTACAATATGTATAAGGGTTGTCAACTTTAAATTTTTTTTTGTTTTTTTGTTTTTCGTTTTTCATTTTATTTACCCTTTATTTTTTCAACTCTTCTGCACGATATCGCACGGTTTCGTTTATTTCAACTTTTTCAAACAAATCTGAACTATATTATTCCGCGTCCCGGTGGTAAAGCGAATGAGTCGACGATGGAGGTAACTCGCGGGCACACCCAAATTAAAAACGGAAATAAAAGAAATGTTTAATTCTAGGCACGTCAATGTGGACATATGTTTTTTTTTAATTTACCTGGAGGACTAAATGGCGTGGCTGGATATCACTACAGTCAATCTTTTTTATTTGAGAATGATATTGTAAAAAATCGTTTGTCTGATTTTTTTTTGTATCCTACTTCAATCATGAAAGTCAAAAATTCGTCGACAAACGATTACTTTTTTATCTCGTAACTATTGCCGTGTATTACATTGAGATCTGTTCAGTTTGCTTGTTGCCAATTAGCGTGAGGAGTGCCAAATCATAAAATCACCTGTTTGCCCCCGTGCATCTGTCCTGCAGGGATGAAAGTTTCGAAAACTTTTAATGAATTCCGCAAGAAACTGAAAATACATAAACCAATTCAAAAGAAAAAAAATTGCGTATGTTTATCGCTGAAGCTCGATCCAGAAACTTTGAATCCTACATATATTCATCAAAGCCCAGCTCTCCGAAAGTTCTCTCCTTTTTCATCCACCCTGTAGCATATATACCCGGTATGTACCCAGCATCTATTACCCGCACCTATGCCTAACAAACTTTGGTGTCCTATCAGCGAGTTATAGTGAGCTGTAACGGATTATGAGCCAGCAGATAAAGCTACGGCTTGAAACGACCTGGTGGTTGTTAATTACTTTCTGTTTACATCAGCGCGCATGGAGAAGGGGTTAGGGTAGTAAATCTATGCGGTGACTAAGGCACTATATAACATAACGTATATGATATGTGCAGTAAAAATCGGATGACCGATTTCTGAGAATATAGTGTTCCGGGATTTTTTGTATTTTTTATATTTTTGGTTTTTCTTTTTTTTTATTTCTTCTTCATGAAACGAACACGTAAGAAATTTACCCCGCTCGTACTTTATTATACCGGTACTGGCTCTCCACCTGCTACGTAGGTATAAAGAAGCATGGAAAATATAGTGCAAGGACGGTGGTAGCCGGGCGTATGGGTTTGGAATGTAAATTATAGAGATATACAAATATGGTTTTTCGTTTTTTTTTTTTTCATTTTTTTCATTTCTCTCATTTCCCACCGTCCTCACGCTTCCCTCGTTTGTCAAGCAAAAACAAAGAATTGCGTAAACGGATTGCGAGCCATCCGCTTACCGCTCTTCTACCACCTGCAATTTTCAACGTGGCTGTTACCCGGCTTTAGATAATCCTCGTATACGAATGCCGTGCTGCCGATTCCCGATTGATTGGATGAGCTATAATAAAAATGAAGATCCGTAACTCTACGTTAATACCTTGTTTTTTTTTTTTTCCTTTTTAGTTTTTTCTAATCGGAATCAACAATTTGCGAGTATCGATCCAATTACTGCAGATTTTTAACAAAGATTACGTCAAAACAATAAAAACATAATTGAACTATAAATTACTTCAAATTATTGACAGTTTAGTTGATAAATCACACCATTAATCACATCCAAAATGAAGACTGGAGATTTTTTATTACGTCTGAAAATAATACTGGTAATCAGCTGTAAAGAAAATCTGAGTGAATAGAATACTTATTCACAGTGTACCAGTGATTTGAAACGAAAATTATTCCCAAGGCGTAATTATACCTTCTTAAACTTGGTTGGCTAATATAACGAGATCGAAAAAATTTGTGGCTAGCTACTGTTCATTTCTGCAGGTCGCCTAATAAAGTTTATCGGTTTTCCACGCGACGTAGATATACCTATACGCGACTCTGAGAAGAAGAAAAAAATAAAAGTTGATTTTCTTCAGAAAATGGTGACGTCTCATTAGAAAATTTCCTCCGTCTTTTCGTGAAGGAGAAATAGCCAGACCCAGCCGGTCTGTAGCACGTCTCTACCAGTTGCTACGAGACAACATAATAATACGCAGCTTAATTGAACACGCAGCTGGGTGCGTGAAGGAAAGTAAAAAAAGGCAGAAAGGAAAGAAAAGGGAATTTTTTGTGTGTGTGTTTTTTTTTGTCTTCCTTCTTTTTTTGTCGAGGGTTTTCATTAAACTCTTATACAAAGTCGTGGAGGCGGCCAAACAAAAAAAAAAAAAATGATAGTAATAATAATAATAATAATGAAATATGGCGATTATACTATCAGAGAAAAAGATAAAGATGAAATCGACTTACATATAGATATAGATAATAGTATACGCTTTATGGTGGATAATAGAGAGGCTATGTGTGGTAAAAGCTGTAAATTATTTAACTGACTTATACGACTGTGGCTTCCGTTGTAGGCGGTATAATCCGTTCCCTTTAGTTGCGAATTTACTAAACGTATACGTATATAGATTTATCTATAAATAGTGCGAAACTGTACACATAACGGCGGAATGCAAGCGTTCGTCATCATATTTTGAATATCGTTAATAATAAAGATGAAAGATCGAGTCTGTGGACGTTGATTTTATCAATAATTATGCACAGGGAATCCAGTTAACGACAATTCAAATGAGATTTCTCATTCTCGAGATTTTCGATCACAAACCAAAAAATAAAAGAAAAAAAAAATAATGAAAAAATGAAAGAAAATTTCGCAAAACTTAATCGGAGCTTCGTGCCCCTGATGAATAATGCGCGATTTCATGAATCTCAAGCAACGATCAAAAAGGAACGAGAATTTCATCCGTTCGTTTTTATTTTATACATCCCAGAAGAACCCGGACCCTTTTAGATGGTCCCAGCTTGTTGCATTACGACTCGAGACCTTGGGAGAATCGTATTTCGATTGCTGCGCGCTCAAATATTGACCAAGAAATTCTGAACGAGGGTATAAATGAATCGCACGATATATTACGTACTCCTTCAGAGCAAACTTTCCTTAATAAGTATCAAGTGCAATGTACTGCCTTGTTTCAGCTGTTAATGACTCTTTAAAATATCTACATTTTCATTTTAATATCATTTCCGCGAATGTTGAATAATCAGGGTCATTTGCCGTTAAATATATTCCACCTGCATACGTTTATGTATGTATATGTATACATTTAATACTCGGCTTCCCCCGTATAAAACACAAGCGAAATGGTAATGTGACATTTTTCGTAATGCCCTCATGAATTTTTCAAAGACCGAATTGGGAGCCGTTTCGTTCAAGATGGAATATCTTAGTGTCTTGGAAAATATGTTTCGTTTTGTATTATAGAGTAACAACTTTTCTCTATTCACAGTATTGTCATTCGAAAGCTCTGGATAAAATTGATCAGCCTGGATATGTCAAAAAGTTATTACTGCAGAAATAGACCTGAGCCACTAGATTTTACCAATTTTTCAGTTAAACGTAGTCCTTTTGATAATTGGTGATGTAATAATTATCGAGATGAACTGTAGCAGTGAGACAGTCGAAGATAGACAACGAGACTGTGCGATCGCGGAAAATGCGTACGCTAAAAAGACTTGGAAAATTGGAGGGGCAGCAGTGACTCTCTTTGCATATTTCCCTCTGAAAACAGCATTATCCTTGATGAGATTATGAATATAAATGGATGTTTACAATCGTCTATGTAGTATATATTACCCTCGCGTAATTGGCATGTAAATGCCTGTAATTCGTTTTCCACGCTTCAAGTACTTTATTACGTAATTTATCTTATCCTGGCGTCTTCCTGGAGGAGAATAACGCCGTACTAGGTACATTTATTACTTCCAATATTGCTCTCTGTCACAGTCAGTTCGTCATCCGCAGAGAAAAACATTCACACTTCGGTGCTTTTGCTGTTTATTCACAAAAACAAATGGAATTAATATTCATTCTTTACGCTTGTATACTTATTTCGAACCGGGACTTTGAGGAAAGCGAAATATTTTTCTTTCTTTTTTTTTTTTCTTTTTACTCACCTTTGACGGATCCAAAACGAATCATAAAACCCACGTGCAACCGGTGTAACGGCTGTCACTAACGACCCAACTTTAGCCAATGTTTGCCCACGAGTCACGTATGTATATGTATGTATGTATGTACCTGCCAAACAAAATTATAACTCTGTATGTTTTGGAGAAAAATTTACATTCAATTTTGCTTACGAAATTCACGAATTCAAGGGGGTCACGTTGGCATGAACGAAAATCAGTCATAAAAAACTGTATGTAAGCTCTTGGTGGATCCGATTGTAGATATTAAATATCGAGCTTTCATTCCTCTCCTACCCGCCCGACGTACAAATTTGGAATGCTTGAAAAAAAAAATGTTAAAAATGAAAACCTGAAAATCGAATCCTTTGATTCAAAGCTAACTGCTTCAATGAATATTTTCAAAGTGGGATAAACAAGTTTTTAACGTATAGTCCGTCAGTCGATACGTCGAATAACTTTCGATCGAGTCGACCGATTTTATCGGAATTTGGTACACAAGTATCTTGAATAATTTTTAGATCCAATATTGGAAATAATTGAAATCGGTTGAAAGCTTTCGAAAGGGGATGAAAAAGTATCTCTTTCAAGAATAGTATATGGTTGCCGTAACCGTTCGTGCGATTTTTATTAAATTCGATTCGATCGGTAGGTACTTCCCGAAGCGACGAGTCTTCTGGTAAAATATACCACAATTTTTGGAGAACGAAGAACTGTCCCAATGCTTAGTTGGTACACACAGATATTCACGATTCTGATTACACCAGACTTTCCGGCTTTTACTTCCACTTTAAGTACTTTTACAAAAAGGTACGTAGCTAATTTTTTTGTCAGAACAGGGAAGACGAAAAGCCGACCGTAAAGTCCGTGGATTTTCGCATTAGAACCGTCGAGTTGTTTTTTCTTACTTTTACGGAAAGACGTAATTCGCGGAGTAAAGGTGCAGGGTATAATTGACTGTGATGGCGGAAGAAAAGTGCAGGCGCGCACATTCGGAACGGGTCTAAGTTTTAGTGGTACTAAAATCGGTCGAACATCACAAGTCACTTTAAGACAATAAATCACTGTCAATCCCTTTACCCACGCGCTTTTAAATCTCTGCGTACAACATGAAGCGCGAAATTAATTGCGAAGCTTAGAAAGGCCAATCTCGGGTACCTGGTTTAAATTCTATCTAGATAATACACGTTGCCCAAGGTGTTAAGCGTAAGCTTCAGCTCGTCCTGATTTCTCTTTCTAACAAATTACACTTCCAAGACTTTCAGCCTTCAAGACTATCTGCTTGCCCCTCAATTATTTATCATTATTTATATATTATATTATATACAGATACCTATATAGTATAGGTAATATATATACCTATGTACCCGTCAACCGACAATATACCACTTTATACTAACTTGCAGGACTTGACGCTGCAAACGAAGGACCCTAATAAAAATAAATCGTTTCCTTACATTACGTTATATAGTACCCCCTACCGCTTACGTTTAAAGACGAGATACTAAACATTCGGAGAGTCCGTGGGATAAATATTTTAAATAATTTTCATCTCCAAGAAGTAAACAAAAAAAAAAAAACTAAATTTTATGGGATTGGCAATTAATCACAGTCAAGGTTGATTCTCTCGTTACGTGAGCTTAAATCGTTGTTAAATCAAAAAGACATTACCGTGATCAACGAAAGCCAATTATTCACCGTAGAACAATCAAGTGTCTTAATTTAACGCCGCACGAATCACGAGATAACTAGATTTTCACCAGGCTTTAAAAAAAACAATTCAAAGATTTTTCCAAAGGTAGGTATAGGTATATATCCGTCTAAAACGTTTTAATAAACGTAACGAAGTGAAGAGAAGAAGAAAGTGAAAAAAAAAGAAAAAGAAAAAGCCGAACAAAAAAGAGGGAAAAAAAAAAATTTCCTTGGGCATCTGGGCGAAAAATTAAACTCGGCTAAACTTTTAAACGACTAAGAAACTTTTGCGCCCTTTTCGTACTTATTTTATTTTTATTTTTTTTTGTATGTCTTTTTTTTTCTCTTTTTTTTTCTCGAAACCAACGACTAGAATTTCGCAAAATTTAACAAAAAAAAAAACCCCCAAGGATTAAGTTTTTAATTATTTTTCTCACGAACAGATTAAAACCTGCACGAGTGGACGACTCTACTTTCGTTAATTCCTCCTGAGCCATGAGGTAACTTCTAAAATCGATTTTACATCACCAGAACGAGTTCTCGCTATGTACGTTAATTACTAAATGGACCAAGCCGAGGGCGTATCCTTTGTGTCTCATTGTCTCATTACTATATGAACTGTAATAGCTAACAGGTGATACACGAGCCGTGTATATAATTATGAGATACGAGGTCGAGGCAGGAATAACGGGAAAGGCAAAATTCTGACAGAAAATGTATTTATTTATATGTATGTATTCCTTGGTATACCAAAGCAACGCCGTAGTGTCATCGTATTTAAAAAAGAACGATGTGTAACTCCGCAGGTATATAGTTCAAGAATAAAATTTCGTATTCCGAGTGCGAAATATTTTAGGATCCAGACGAAACCGTCGCGTCGCGTTGGTACCTACCATGTACCTTGCAGTACGTATGTACCTACGTACGCCTTCTTGCTTTTTAATGAATCTAAGAAAGTGAAAAGAGAAAAAAGGAGAGAGAGAGAGAGAGAAAAAAAAACAAGTAAATAAGAAAGTAAATAAAAGAGAAGGAAAAAGGAAAAAAATGGTACCCTACTTATATTCTCGCATAAATAACCGTTGGTGTGAAAATTTTCAGAGCTAGACTCACCCATGCATATTCATCCCAAGGCGCAATTTGCAAATGACTTTACCTGTGTCAAGAATGCTCTCCGGAATATCGATCGATCTACAAGGTGTAGGCGTGTCTATATAATTCATACGACATGCGACGTCGTAGGACCAGTGCAATCAAATTTAGGCAGCATATATTCCGATCTATGCAAACTCGATAAATGGCAAATGTCTACCACCCCATGCAGGACTCGTTGATCAAAACCGTTTGCAGAAAATTTCATTCGATGTATCTGCAGATGGATGTTTATTCGGCTTTAATACAAGCCGAGGCCATGTACTCGAGTCTAAAGGCGACGTAAGAAACAGACAAAATTTCGGCACTTAACCCGAGTCCAAAGACTAAACAGGGCTAATACAGGGAGTGGGAAAAAATGGCTTATTTCTGTGCGACTCTGTGAGGAGGATGGGGATTCGAGGGGTACAGGAGGGATAATAGCATTGTAGAAATGGAACCCGAGCCACCCTCCATCGAAACGTCGAAAGATGCTCTTCCTTTCTTCCTTTCTTTCTTTCTTTCTGTCATCGTAAAGAACGAAGGCCACGGTGTATGTGTTATTTTTCTAATTTAAGACGACCCGTCCTCTACCGTCTGCAGGATGAATCGATACCATTCGATCCGTGAATTTGAAAATATTAGCTGTACGAAATCATTCCACAATTTTTCCATCCTATGAAAAATATTATTCAGGCGTTTCCAGGCTCGATAATCATACGTGTAACGCTCGCGGAAGAGGGGATAAAAAATTTAATCAAATCAACCGAACAAATTCCGAGAATAATTCTCATACGCACGATGCACTCGCATGTAATATATTAATGAAAATGAACGAACGCGATGCAGTATTAACCGCTACATCGATCCGTTATACCCTAATCTAGTAATCGTAAGAGTTCATTAATTAATGAAACAATGCCGTATTATATCGCGTGCTCGACCTTAATGGCTGACTACTGGCTTTTGAACAAAGTCATAACGAACTTTATACGACATACGTGGGTATATGACACGATGAGTATACGGGGGGTTGGAGAAAATATGATCAATTTAATGTAAAAAAATATTTACGACATATTGTATTAAATGAAATGATTTTTGAAAGAGTGGAGGGGAATTTGTTTTTTTTAAATAAACAAGTAAACGATGGGAGTTGAAAGGTTTTAGAAACTCTGTGTTAATAATCAAAAAAAAAAAAAAAACCCAAAAAAACAGCAAAAAAATTTTGTATACTGCGAAAAAAAACTTTTCAATTACCAAAAACATCAAATTCACGATATTTTCAAAGTAAACTGGCTATGGTACATTTTTAAATCTACCATTGACCCGCACGCAAGCGCAAGTCTACGTACTTTACACCCGGTCACTGGGGCTGCCTGCGCTCATCGACCGGTCGTCAAATTATTATCTACCCCTCGTCGATATATGAGCAATTGGCAGACGGGTAACGTTTGTGTTAAGCCCGACAAGAAATCGAGTACATAACTGGGTATGATAGAAGCGAAGGGTGAATGATAGTATCGAGGTAATTGGGTGAGTGAACTAAGTTAATACTCCTTCGTTAGCTATAGGTACTTGGTTTATCAAAAGACTCGGTAGAGTCTCGCGCCAAGTACATTTAAAGAACAAAAAAAAAAAAAAATCTGCGTCGACTCTACCGAGTTTTCTTATACCTGAGTAAAAAGAGTTCATCCAGTTCTTTTTCACCGTATGCACACAATTGCAGTAACTTGTATTAAGTCAATATTACACAGACTCTGTCTATATTTGCAAGCCACGGTATTCGTTCCCATCGAATGTTAGGTATACGACGTATATGTATATGTATGTACCATACATACATATACGGAGAAGTCACTGAATTATGCAGTCTTTTCTCCAGGACTCATTGGTCTACCTCGAGAAAACTGGGTCTTCGAGGTTCTAAGGGTAGAGGGTAAAACCCGAGACAATGAAGGCCGCCTGTGGGCTTTATTGACGGGAATATCGTTCATTTTTAATCCCAATTTTGAACCAAGGAATACGTTAACCGTATTGCACAACCCTTCACCCAATTTATATTATAGCTGCTGTGCTTTGTATCGGCAAAATTTAAATCAGTATTTAAAAAATTCGAAGATGATCCTTATCCGGATTTTGAACAACTCATTATCGTATACGACTTACACATTACCTACACATGCATAAAGTAGTTTGATTGCACGACACTTCGAACTGTTTGGTTCATAAAACTGATTAAAATAACGGTAGAGACTCAGCTGTAAGGACATATATAAGGATAACTAATTTTCAACGGAGTAGACTCGTGTTAAACGTTGCAGTTAACGCTAATTCTGATTCTCGATGTATAAGGTGGGCGGATGGTTAACCATCTGTAAACTCTTAACTTTGTTGATAGCAGACACTAAATTGTTCCAGGCGAATTGTCAAGCCTCGTTTTGGGTCGTTGCTGGTAAAGCAAGCAAACAATCTGAGACACCAACCTTCGCTTGTATTTCATTGTGTCATATAGCAAAGGTTTCTTTTCCATTATTCCGCACCGGCTGAAGGTTATCCAGTCGCGAAACGGAGAACTCTATTTTCATTTAAATTGCTCAAAAATTCCACCGGCTGGTAGACTCCACATGGTATACCTGTATCTGTACCTACGCATATACAGAGAATAGACAGACGAGGGTTGGCGCGAGAGACAAGAACCGATTCCACCCTACTGTGCTGGTTTCGTCGATAGCTACAGCTGAGCTTGGTTGACAGGGTGGAGTAGGCTGCAGGTCTGTATGTATGTACATTGGAGAGACACAAACGTGGGCATGTTGTGTATTACGGATATGGAATGAGAGCTTAAAACGTATTTTTCGTGACTCGCAATATTGCAATAGCGCTGACACACGGCTCTGAGGGCACGTTATAGTTGTCACGTATACAGTTCCTGTACCTAACTGTTTTCATTTGATAATACAAGAGCTTATTGTTACGAGGTAGCCATTATTCTAACTTGGCATGGTGACAGAGGTATTAGTTTTACTCTACACGTATATACCTATATATGTACATACATACATGCATACATATATGTTTGGGGATGGTAGATGCGTCTGTGCTTTCTGTGTTTCATGTGTCCTCTGTGCCTCGTGTTTTACGAGAAACAAAATTCTATTTCAGCCCCTCAATTGTCGCGCACACAAAGCGGCGAACCCCGTTGTTTCATGTTTAGTAACTTTGACTTCAATTTGATTCCTATTCCCGATACCTAGCTCTGCTATGTGCAACTGGAGAAGTTACTCATGTTCGTTAGAAACAGATGATCTTCATTGCAGTAAAACAAATCTACTAAGCTTTTAGCTTTAAGTAAATTGAACCTCAACAGTCGACATACACTCACGTACTCCGTTTTATTTGACGTCACAAACGATGAAAAATAATCATATTTTATGTTCATGTTTTTTTTTCGAAAATAGTAATTTGAAGGAATTCAATCTTGATTCAGTATGTGTCATTGTCTCTTTTATTTGATACTATGATATTCGAAACCCTTTCGAGAAAATGATATACTCGATATATCATTGAATGAAATTCAAGGTTTCCTCCGAAATCTACGTCGACAATATCTCATTATACGTAGGTATAATAGATCGTCCGGAAAACTTCTACCGAATTCGCAGAATTTCTACCCCTGCTTGCCAAATTATTTCCACGTGTTACAGTTCGTATCTGACCTTAGGGAGGCTGCCATACAGCTATTATTACGTACTCAAACCAAACAACTGCTATAGAAATAACTCGAGGAAAGGACCTCACATTTTTGTTATCAAATTTCATTATGGCTGTCGGTAAAATCATTGTCATTTATCCCCATTCAATAGCTGCTGATCTATAGGTAGATGATTTTTTTCAAATCCATCACGAGGTGGACAATTTTTCATACTCACCGCAGATACTTTTTTATTCAATTCATTCGAAAAGTACATGAGCCAATGATCTTTTATCCGATTGGTAGAAAAGTGTAACTAAATTTGAAGTAAACTAGAAAAAGAAATGAAAAAAAAAAAAACTCCATCATACTGGGAGCTTTGTAAAACCACTGTGAAAAATTGGCTGGTTTAATGCAAAAAAGGTAAAAGATCTTGTGAGAAATTTCTTGCTGTTTACGAACCCTTGATGATTTCTCTCCCTATGTCTGTCGAGGAAGGGTGAAGACGACACTTCAGAGTACCTAGATATATCAAGGGATAATAGCTGTGTCCACAGGATCTAATACCAGCGACTTAACTCCCGATTTGTAAACAGAACGAAGCTGTTAGCAACTTGTTGAAAGCTTGGATGAAGCAACGTGGCAACGTTCGAACGATGAATGAAATATAATTTCAGATTGGATAGGAATACAAACATGTATATCTGTGTCATGTGACTCAACTAACACTAGTCCGAAAACTCGTGCATATGATTCAACGGCTTGAGATCAACCGCGCTAAGACAATCGTGGAATAACGTAACGGGTTTTCAAGTCACGTACCAAACTTCCCCCCTTCAATTGTGAAGAGCACAAAGCTATGGCAAAAATTCAATTTACCAAAACCCTGTAAAAGCAATACACCTCCTCATTCTCTATCAGATTCCGAACCCCTAATTTTCACTAACCTCCTTAGCTGGACCCTGCTTCGAACATTTCTTTGAACCCCACCAGTCCAAGGCTATTTCTGCATACAAAATTCTCACCTTTTTATCAACGTGAGTCATGTACAAAATAGTCTTGGCATTGCAGGATTCGAATATACAAGCCGAGACTGTCTAAGGAATCGATACAAAGTTTTGCTCAGGGTCTGATCACCGGAGCTTCCGGCCTTCACATACTTGTTTCACATTTTTATTAGCATAGATTAAGATCAATGAATTTGGGCGTTCGTTATGTATGCATACCTATACATGCGTAAAGATAGAGTCAACCGTAGAGGCTTGTCATACATCACTCACTCACTTACTTACTTACGGGGTGAGACAGAGGGGCGGTGAAAAGAGCTTTCAGACTTAACAGTGCACCAAGGCTTTCGTTATATTATGACATCCGATACGGTGTTCGAGATCTTAATGTTCTCGTATCAATCAGAATGAAGTTGTTGACACGAGCCAATACCATTATAGTGCCAACCAACGCGCGCTTTTCCTAGCCAAGTCGCGTTGTAGATCGATAATGTGAGGTGAGGTAACATCGCCGAGAAATTCCGGGGACCATTTTTCAGCCAAAAAACAGAGCACAAAACATTCCTTAAACGTTGCAACAAACACTTGCACCTCGCGTTAACAAGAGCTACGATAATGGACGGAACCAGAAAGGCATTGTACTCCAAGCTGTAATATCGGATGGGTATAACTGGCCATTCACACGAACCTTCGCTTTTCTTGAGTTGTCTAGTCGCTGAAGAAACTTCTTCTACTCACAGGAAATGGCACACTTCTATCGTCGCGATATTCTACGGTCATTTAAAATTGTAAATAGTAACGATTCTTGTACTCAATATAGTGTCGTTCTATAACGTTAAGTTTTATCGCGGTTTTCATACTGCACTTCATTCAAACGACAATTTCAATAACCTTCAGACGACAATTCGTATATGTCTTGTTACATGTGTTACGATGAATTCTTATGACACAATGATATCAGCCGTTACATCAGACTTACTTACTTCCGTTTCAAAATTGCGTTAATAATTCGGTTGGAAAATAACAGCGAATGGTTGAATTTTTCGAACGGTATGAACCGATAAAATATCTGTAAATGAACCAAATTTTTTTTTTATCACACATGAACGGAAAGCCCTGTTTTGCTACCTGTAAAGAGGGCGGAAAGCAATGCTTTGCGTCCCTAGGTAGGAAAACGGCTGTGTGGAAAGTGTTTTCTCCCGGAAAGTCTTTTCCCCTAGAGAGAAGCTTTTTTTTGTACGATGTATCTGACCGAGGGCTTTATCACTTTAGGAAAATTTACATTCCACACTCAGTGAGCGTCGTTTTCTTAGATTTAAACTATAAGTAGTGGTATGAAATGATTTTACTTCTCTGTGCAGATAAATCATGATGTTTGGTTACTCCAGGACAAATTTATATTTCTATTCATTATATTTATTTATTTATTTTTTCCACCTTTTCATATCGTAAGCTCGTTCTCGCGGCTTTTACGATGATTTGATCCCTTCAATAATGCATGTGACGTATGAAATAGTAAGAAACTTATCGACAAGGAGAGGTAATAAAATTTGATTGTACCACGAATTGCAACAGATATAGGTATATTGACATTATATTATCGTGTCATTTGGAAGTTCAGAAGAAAAATAAACAAAATAAAAAAATAAGAATCGCACCACTTTGGCTATAAGTGATAAATCTATAAGTATTTTTGGTGATTGAAGTTTGTACGTGTCTTATATAAAACACGAAGAAATATTTACGTGATATGTTAGTACCCCTAATGCGTTCTGAAATCACCTGACAATGAGTGATTGACGTATACATATATATATATATTATATATGTATATCGTTGCTCTGGACGAATAAAGCGCGACGTCGCGCTCGGCCTCGAAAACGCGCGACGTCCAGCTCGGCTCCGAAACCGCGCGACGTCGCGCTCTGCTTCGAAACCGCGCGACGTCGCCCTTGGCTCCGAAACCGCGCGACGTCGTGCTCGGCTTCAAAAACGTTGCACCTCGAGCGATGTGAATTTTTTTCCGAATTTAGGTTGATGTTACCGATACGCTAACGGGCGCGTCAACGCGCGATTTTGAAGTTTCGTACATCTTGAATGAAATTGAGAGTTTTGGCGACTTGGTTAAAATTAATGGTTATTTGCAAAACCATAACTTGGAGCTAATTGTGTAACTTATAATATAAGGGAGAGATAGATAGAGAGGCTTTTCTGCCTATTATACTGTATTTCTTTGTATTGTACAGCTGCTATTTCTTGCCCAATATTGCCATGGGTAAAATAAACGACATCTCTTCCTCTCTCTCTATCTCTCCCTTATATTATAAGTTACACAATCAGCTCCAAGTTATGGTTTTGCAAATAACTGTATTAATTTCAAGCAAGTCGCCAAAACTCTCAATTTCATTCAAGATGTACGAAACTTGAAAATCGCGCGTTGACGCGCCCGTTAGCGTATCAGTAACACCAACCTAAATTCGTAAAAAAATTCACATCGCTCGAGGTGCAACGTTTTTGAAGCCGAGCACGACGTCGCGCGGTTTCGAAGCCGAGCTCGACGTCGCGCGGTTTCGAGACCGAGCTCGACGTCGCGCGGTTTCGAAGCCGAGCGCGACGTCGCGCTTTATTCGTCCAGAGCGACGATATGTATAGGTATAACCGAATAAATTTAAGATTGGGAATAATATATACTCTGAAATATTATACCTATCGGTATTTTGATGTTGAATGACCATTTTCTGTCAAGTTAATGAAACGATGAAAAATAAATCGAAAAATTTGAAAAATAGAAGCAACAGCTCCGGGAAAACTCACTCACCAAAACAATATAATAAGCATTATAAACAAAGCTTTCAGGAACGCATTTCACATTATTATTCTTTACTACAAAAAACTCAAGGCGGAAATTCCGTGCCTAGAAAATTATTTCGGGATTTTCCCTAAGGCGATCACTGCAGGCGAAAGTATAAACTTCTCATTCATCGCATCGTAATGTATAAAGTTTGTTGAATTTTTTTACTTCTAGATTCTGGTCCCAATTTTTTCCATTATACCCGGATATTCGTCTGACAGCAGACTTTGAGGAAAATGAAAGATGCGATTTTAAATAAAAAAATTTCATTTTTTTGTTTCAATCTAATCGCGATTTTTATACTCTTCAATGAAATGACCACCCTATCGTCTCTCTTGTTTTTTTCAGTGACGTACCGATGCCCGGGGTCCGCTGGACCTGAGAGCTGGACATAAGGGTGTATCGAGGGGCGCCGTTTGGCGCCGTGGGGCGCCGCCGACCCTCGTCTTCGAGATCGGCGTCGACTTTGCCGTCGATGGGGCCCTCTTGATGCCGAATAGTGTGGCGCGCATCGCCCGACGAACAGTGGCGATCTGCCAACCCCGTCGAAGCGGTTCTGCGTCCTCCACCTCACGTGGCCGCACCATTACCTGATAAGGTTACCTTTCCAATCAAATCTAGATACACAAACAGACTCACCCAGCTAGTCCACAGATCAAATATTTACAGATCGAACGATGCTTTATAAGTTATAAATAATATTGCCTCATATCGGCAATATATATGTATGTACATACATCCAGTAACGAAATGAAAGTGGAACTAATTTTATCGAATTCCGCCCAGCTACCGTGTCTCGACATCACTTCGCAATATTATATATGGAATTGATGCGTTTAAAAAAGTGCTTTAATCTTCCGGGATAATTACCTGTTGCAGTCGGAGGCTGCTAAAAAATTTACTCGGGTACATCGTTGGTGTGTTTTTTTTTTTTTTTCTTTTATTCTTTTTCCTTCTTTTTTTTCTCTCTTTCTCTTTCTCTCTCTCTCGCTATCTCTTTTTTGTGTGATGAGCATCGTTGATGCATTCGGTATATACGGTATGTATCGAATTTCACGACGGGCTGCCCTTCCAGGGCATATTTACTTAATTCGAAGTATAAACGCCTTTGATGTCCGCATCAGGGGGAATAAAAAGCTCGAGCAATGAGAGACAAAAAAATGAAATAAAAATAAAAAGAAGCAGAATGAAAAAAAAAAGATATACCTATATATATAAAAACGATCCAAATTATTATCCCCGAAGAGGTGGTTGGACGCGAATTAAAGCGGCCCTGCAGCTTTCGGTGAATTAATCTAAGCCGAAGCTCCAAAAAAGTCGGTATTTCGTTCAAACAGAGATCTTGGCGAGATACTTCCACTGCTTGGATTCGTCCAGAGTCTTTTATGCAGTGGGCCTAAAGTTTCGCAACTTCTCCGAATCACGGAAATTTTAATTCATCTTTACTCTTTCACGAGCCAGCTGGGCTTGTTAGTCACGAAAAAAAGCCCTCGCCCTCACCCCCTCCGGGCTTACAAAGAAAAACCTATAACAAAGCACTGTGGTTCAACCAAAAACGAGAGAGTAGGTACAAAACAAGCCAAAGCGAAACCTTTCGTACCGTAAATACTAGACAGAAAAAAAAATATCTCGCTTTCTTGCAACTGGTATGAACAGCTGTTTGCATTTTCACCAGAAACTATTGCTAACTGCACGGGTATACTCTGAGCAAAGGTTCGGGTTATTTTTGTGAAAACGATTCTGTAGAAAAAAAAATAAATAAAACTTCATAACATTTCAAATCACGAACAAGTTTTAAAATTTCACTAAAAATAGTCTATAACAATGATACAAATATAAAGCAGAGTAGAGTATGATGGATGCACTAAGTAAATTGGACGATTTTTTTTCTGAGAGAGTATTTTCTAGATTCAGAAAATTGTGAAAATTCGTATTATAGTTGGAGAATTCCACATACTGATTTCACCTAGCTTGAAAAGCTTTAGAACCTAGATAATACTCTCTCAAAAATGACCAACTACGGCTCAAAGTTCGAGGAAAGACATACCCTAAAATCTCCCCCATACAGATTAGGGTGTCCTGAAACAAATCGACATTTTTATGCGAAAATTTTTTTTTGACGTGAAATAAACTTTGGTTGATAAATAAACAGATTTTGGGATACTCCACATTTCCCAAACCAAGTTGTCCTGGTTCCCTCAACCGAAACAATTAGTAGTACGAGAATCTGTATTGATGCTCGGGGGTCTTTGGGTCGCTGATTTCAAATCGGAGGTCTCAAATTCTAAATTCCAAACAATTATACAACCAGTGTCCCGAATATTTGAATAATTCTATTATTTAGATTGACCACCATTCCGGCCATTGAAACCATTCCGGATTCGGAATTTTGGACCTCAGAATCGGAACTAGCAACCCAAAAAAAAAAACCCGAGCACCAGACAGACTTTCGTACTACTTAGTTACGGTCTTGTGACATGAACATTGGTAACGTACGATGTGAGGTTTCGCGGGTTAATCAAATGGGAAAACTTCATTGCCAATTGATACACTGTAATTATTTTTCGCGATGAAAGCTCGAGAAAAGAATGCTGATTTGTTTTGGCACACTACGATGTAGATGCGTGTATGAATGTGTAATCCTTCTCCAAAAAGAAAAAAAAACCATGTTGTTACAGAGCTGGAGAAGCGGCCGCAGCCGCAGCCGCCTCAGAGCTCCGAGGAGCTGGAGGATTTGCACAAGCTGCTACACTTCCCCGAGGAGGTGGCGATCAGGTTGTCCGAGTGCGAGTATCAGTTATTCTACCAGGTACCACCGAGCGAGTACCTGCGGCACGTAGCCCAGGACATCAGTACACTTCGTAAAAGCCCGAGGCCACCACCGTCTCCGGGTTGCACCCCTAGCACTGCTAACAGTGCCACGCAGACCGAAGGGGGGGAGTGGGGGGGGCTGGCACCCGTCTTCTCGTCTGTGCAGACCCTCATCAACCGCTTTAATGAGGTAGCCCACTCAGCCAGCGTTGCTGTTGCTGCCCTTGCCCGGCCCTAACAAGGTTGTTGTAGCACGCGGCGAAGCAGACCCCGAACTAGTCCCACCTTGAAAATAAAATAAAAAAAAATCGGGGAACCCTTCCTTCTCCTGCTTTCTAGGTTCACGGGAATCCTTCCTCGGTAACCTCATTCTGAGAAATTGTTCGCGGCGAGGGAATATTTCTTACCCCTTTTTTTTTTCATCATTTGTCAGTTTGGTCTTTCTACTTTTCTTCTGTTTTTCGGGGGGGTTTTTTTGTTTCTATTTTACGCGTGAGCAGACCGCAAGAGGGAAGGAAACGAAATTGTATTTTTGGGACGCTTTTCGGGTACGATATCGAAATTAAGGTATATAAATCCTTTCCGCCACGCGGGTCGGACAGAAATGGAATGATTCAGTATTACGATAATTATTTCTCCTCGGGTTATTGGATCTTGTAGCTGGGTAAAATGACAAGTTACGAATCATGAGCGGAGGGACGGGTTTGTTGTTCGATCGTTTGTCATTAGATATTTTTTTATTTTTTCCAAACATCGTGTCACCGAAATTAATTAACAGCCAAATGAGCAGCATGCCTAGATTGCGGTTCTTTGAATGACACGGATAAATGAATTTGCAACAATACAAACGACCGTCACACAATTCAAATGCAAATGCAATCGTGATTCCAATTTGAAAATCGCTTGTTTGGAGTTTGGTAAATGCACCCTGGGCACGTCGATTCTCGATTCCAATTTAGCGCATCGTACTTTTGCACGTGACATTTGAACCGCGCTTAATTGCAACAAACGAGGAATATTTATCACCGCCACACCAAATTGTTCCGCTATTTTTACACTCGATGAAATATTTGATTTGCAAATTTTTTTTTTTTTGTTATTCGTTCACCTGCTTCAACTCGTCGTACCTTTCATCATTCGCCTATATCCACGTACCTTTTTTTTCACTATTTAACTCCAGAATTATTTCTCGCCCGTATAAACAAAGTGAATCTCTCGCTTAAAGCCAGCCGCGTGAGATAACGTCTTGCCGCGGCAACGATCAATAGTTTACTACCTGAAAACGAGAGAATAACACTCGAGTGATAAAATCCAACCAAGTCTTAATCGCTGGCTATAATCACTCGATTCGTATGAACTATACTCGTTGAAATATCGCGGATTCAAAGCAACAGGCAATTCCTGAAATCTAATCGTCTCCTGACGGTCGTTCTTCTTTATCACACATCGACACGCGCCGCTGTTGTGTCATCATTTTTCGTCATTACGGTCATATCACTTTCTTTCTGCTTTCATTTGAAGAGAGAAAAAATATATATTTCTTCATTAAACCCTACAGGTGAGCTCATGGGTAACGAACGCTGTTACGAATGGCGTCACCGTCGAAGAAAGACAGGCAGTACTGTCCTGTCTACTCCGGGTGGCCCAGACCTGCTGGAATACGGGAAACTTTAACTCGGCAATGGAAATCATAGCTGGTCTCAAGTAAGAATGAATCCAGCTGTCTAAAAATGTTATTAATAATTATAATAATAAATTTATCGTAACGTATCTAACACATAGCGGAAAGTTTCAGGGTTGGCCCACAGGTCAACCGGTTTCCTGATTTTTTTTTATCTAAATTAAAGAAATTTACCCCGATAAGGAGAATGGTATATATATATCCAAGAAAAGTTACACACTTACATTAGGTTTTGAAATTGGATGGGATTTTTGAGTCGAGTCGACTCGCTGTTATTATACTTAGGAAGTTCTATGTCGAACTTAACCATCGAATTCAACGACCGAAGTAGTGCAGTGTCAGGCACGTATAGTTCGGCATACATATCCTTGTCACGTATCCACCTGATAGTAGGAAACCTCCCGCGGCAACACGGACAGAGAGAAAACTGTCTAGAAGGCAAACTTTAAAACTTGCTTCAATGAGATTTTCTCTTTTATGTCTCCCCGTTTTACACAGAACTACGTTACTCGGGATTAAAAACGGCGACTTTATCAAGTTTTACATTTATAATTAGCTCCTATACACATACATACACATTCGCATACACGTATCTATACGTACACACATGCGATAATCATTTTTCAATTAGCTTCCTGCGGTTATTGGATCGCGGTGCAATTTTCACTTGTTGTTAGCGCGTTTATCGAGGTACATTATAACATGCCTAAAGCTCCGATTTATTTAATCCGTGGCTAAACGTTAGGGTCACGAAAATAATTTCGCGTGTAATATGTATATACAGTGTTGATGAGACGGCCTTTATATCGTAATTTTATAACATTGTTACAGCGATTTTCTCGGCAATAATCGATCGTAACTTCCAAACATGAGAAAAAAAAAACTAGTAACTCTGTGTAAAATTTTTTTCCAAAAAATTTTCTGAACCGATTTTTTTACGTGTCACTCAACGATCCTTCGTATCAGTTAATTTGATGGGGAAAAAAAGTGACGTATATGGACCTGCCAACGTCACACTCGACGCTCGTCGAAGGTGAGAATTCTACGGTTGAAAGGGTATAACCGTGTGAGTGATGCCTGTCGGGTTGCGATGAAAACTAAGAATAAGATACCCCCGATAATATAAAACTTCAAATCCGTCGAAGTATTGACAAATTTTGTAACGGTATAGCAGCCCAACGAATATATACGCCTTACCTATAAGATCCAGTTCGGTCAAGATTAGACTGGACGCCTTACAGAATTCAGATATTATACTGAAAACGTTGAAGCATACTCTGCACGGTCTCTATATTATAAGGACATACAATATATATAAGCCGACAAAAGGGGATTTACGCCGGATTACCGAGTAGCGAGTAGCTTAATACTTGGGACGGAAGTGAAGTAAGTCTGTAACAAAATGGCGTCTGCACGTTTACACGTTATCTCGTTGACTTTTCTCCACGCGCGGTTTTCAGTTCCGCTCTATATAGATTCAGGGAAGCGGCAGAGTAGAAGCGATAACAAATCGACTTGGACAGTTGTCCGATATTTTGACAGCTAGATAATCCACGTCGCAGACGGTATCATGTGTTTAACTGTTTAATGAAGGGTGCGCCACAATTTAGTTACCGAATCAAATCAATTTCAATTTTGATCCCGTGACGAATGGGGGAAGGGGGTGGGGGGGTGTTAAATGGGGTTAGCGCGTATTAATTTTCAAGGGAATAGATCGGTGCAATGATTCACCAAATGGTCTTTGTCCATCGGCTTCAAATCTCGGATATGTTTTACCTTTTTCTATCCCAAAATGAATTTGCCTATCGGAGAAACGAGCATTTGATTTGCTTTTCGCCGTACGATTCCCACCGGAATTTCTGGTTGAAAACTTTTAAAGCTTTTGTCCGAGACGATCGTCGATGAACAGAAACTCGATGGACAGATTCGCGTTGGCGAAGTTCCCTGTACCCCGATATCAAAGGAGAACTGCTGTTGCACATATTGCAACCCGGAGGTCTGAGCAGTTTCCGGTGGGGTGTCCATTAGTCGATCCTACGGTTGGCCTCCGTAAACCTTTACGAGCCAACTCAATTTCCGTCCGCGATCTCTGCCGTTAGTTTCAGTCCGGAGAATCGTGTCCGCTTTTTTTTTTCTTCCCCCTGTCCCCCCAATTCAAATAACAGCTATTCCGTGAAGCTGAAAAGACACTTGCACGAGGCTCGAAACTGAACGCGCCTATATCCGAATTGGAAATTAAACCCTTAAATTCTTTCAGCTAACTGATTTTCTTCAGTATTTTAGTCCCGTAAATTGTTTGGATTATTGAACTCGGTGGGACTCTTGTGAGCTGTTAAATTTCCACTTTCGCGCTTCGTCTAGTGTCTAATAGCAACAGTAATAATAATAATAATGATAATCATAATAATAATAGTAATAAGAAAAAAGTAACGAACAGTGAAAGACACTTTCGGGGCGAGTGGATCCCTGCAAAAAGCCGTCTGTCCTCGTACGTTCGCCACTTTGGGGAGTAGTGGGTAGGTTTATATGGTATAAGAATACGAGGGAGAGCCAAGGATAAAATGATTCGTATAACGAAGTAGCGATAAAATTACTTTGATAAATATACAGCCATCGTGGCTCGGCGAGGCTTCTTCAACCCTCACGAATATACTTAAGCCCTTGGGGAGGCCTCGCGTTTCTCGTTGAATCATTGCTTGCCCCTTTCCCGATCCCTAACCCAACAAAACCGAAAGCACAAAGCGATACCTACGTGAAATCAGAATTTTACGCAGTAGGTATATATACCCGTATTATACTAAGGGTGGAGTTTCACGTTACATGCTTATCACTGCCCGATACTCAAGCTACTTAGTTATATATATACTAGACATTGAAGTTATGAGGATGAGGCGAAACTGATCCAGGTAGCTCGGATCTGGTTCATAACTGCGTATCTTTAGGATATGATTAAATAAATAATCTACTACGATTTCGGTTCCAGATCCAACAAGCTGAAACCCTTCTGGCAGAGCGTTAACGAACCGCTACCAATCTTGGAGGATCTATCGACCGCTCTCCTCTCTTCCAAGTATGAACAAGCCCTGGCTCGGGCCCTGGCAATGCCAGAGTGTCCCGTGGTGCCATTTTTTGGTGCGTTCCTTCGCGAGCTACGAGAGGCTTTGGCTGCCGAAACCAAGGTAAAATACTACACAGATATGAAGAGCAAAGAACGTAGCGTTTCCTCCACATTTTCTAGCAAAAAAAAATTCAAAAATTACATTCTCGGAATAAGAGAATAAAGTAGGAGCCTGTAGTCTACAAGTCGAACAACACGGGATCGGAGCAGGGGTTTCTATCGGCCTCCAGCAGCTACGATGGTTGTAGGCCGGCGGAAACTACTTGCTTCTGTCCTGATACTGCTCATCGTTAAAATAGTTTTATGATGCGTGGCGACGGGGTGAAACGTTCGAAATCGTTGTTGTCGCGTATCCTCAGCTAAAATTTTCTTCGTTCTTGTATACCGGCTTGATCTCGTGTTGCAAAAATTCATTTTTCTTTTTCACGAGATTTAGAAAGGGGATTTTGAAAGCATTGTAAAAATATCGTATCATAAACGAGTAACCGCGCGTGGTCCCGGGGCAAAGAGATGAAATAACTTTGCGGAAGAAGATATATACATATACGTATAAGGAATGCGTCTCAAGTATAAGTCAGAGCACATAACTCGGGGACGTTACTGTGTAGATTTTCTCTTCGAAAACTGAGAGCTCGCGGATTCCGGATGACGCGAGGGACCCGAAGGAAGGTGAAACAGGTAGCGATGGCGAAGCGATTTCTGTCGACTGTGAGCATTAACTTTGCCCCGAGGGAATTTCAAAGTTATACCCAGCTCGACCGAAAGCCAATGTTGGTGCCATGTCGTATTTGCAGTAGAACCGCGGTTCGCCAACTGATATATGGGTATATAAGTGTCTGTCCTCCGTCTGCAGCAGGGTATACCCTTACAGTTTGCCTTTAATTTAAGATTCATTGAGGGACTTCTCACGGGCAGATAGAACGAGCTAGCTAACGAATTGCGAATGAATAAGATGAAGAAATAGTTACAAAACGCTTCAGGCGATACGCTGCTCCGTATAAAATACATCCAAAATTTTTGCTGCGAACCGAGCCGTTTGTAAATGAGAATTATCACTAATTTCGTACCAACAATTTGGACAGAACTTTCTAATTCGCTTTCTGAGAAAGGGAAAGATATTTTGACATCCTTGTGAATTCCTGTGAGTGAGGAGTCCTTGGAGACCATAATTTACGCCCATGTGGCATTCCGAGGTTTTGCTAAATATGCGATAACTGGGATAAAACCTTCACTCGACGACTGTAGCAATGGTTATAGGTATATTAATTTTGAGCTACATCTTCTTATATTAGATCGAATAAGTCGTGGTGTATCGATATTGTAAGGCTTATAACTTTTGTAAGAAAACTTATCGAAACATTAGGCCGCTATTTACGCAGTTTTGAAAACCGTCTCATTAAAATTTGACTGTATATTCGAAAACAGAACAATGTCGAGATGAGAACTTGACTATTATTTACCCCAGAAAATAAGAACAATAACACCGTTGTCAGAGTCTTGGAATCACTCTGCCTTGTGGGAAGCGCCTTTCAAGGCTCCTGTCATGTCTTCCTTTATCTGCCGCCGCCTCAGAATCGTATACTGCTTCAAGGGGGAGAGTCTTCCGCTACGCTGTCACGGTCCTTTATCTTTCTACGCCCTCTCAATCCAGGGCAGCGGTTAATTTTTCATTTTAAACCCTCTCTTGGTTCACTAGAAAAAAGATGGACGCGTTAAATTCAACCGAATCGCTGTCCATCTTTTTTGCTTTATTATTCCTTTACTTGGCGTGGAACGGCGCGGCGATAATTTTAAGCCGACGTCTTACTCCTCGTAATATTTCAATCAAAGATAATCACCGCGTAGGTAGGTATATATTTTATAACAGCTCAGCTAGTCACGAGCCGAAATTTCTTACAGTATCCAGCTGAATCTAAAGAGGAGACTTTGCATGCTAGCAGTAACGAGGGTGAACCCCTTGAACATGTGCCTTCATCCTCGCCTGGTGCGAGGATCAGTGTTGAGAGTAATGCGGAGGCACCCTCCGGGTGGAGTTCGGCAAGTAGCTCGCCAAAGTTCCGTCTTGAAGTGGTCGACGACACCCAAGCTGTCCTCGATAAGGTGGCACTTTTCCATCAGCATCATCACGCGAGAGGAAAAGACGCCGCGACTAGTTCCCTTCATCGAACATTGAGTATTCATACAACTGCCTTGGAGCAGGCTTACATGACGGAGGAATGCGACGAAAACGACTATCATCTGGACCTCGACACCTACCAGCCAGTTCAGCCCTTAGCAAATGATCATGGAGTTGCGCTTTTCCCAGTCGGAGCCCCCCACGCCGGGATGAACCATCACGTTCTTCAGGTACGGTCAATTCTACTTATATACGGTAAAAATTCAATAACGAAGACTACGGCCCTCGGAGATACTCCTTGATCTTTGAGTGCGACAATACGATGCAAAAGTTTACGCAAGATCTTATTCGGGCCTTGAGAGCCCTGGACGAGTTTCCGGAGCTTAATAGAATTACCGTCCCTCAGTTATACTTACGAACACACCGCAGATCCCTTGGTAAGGAGTAGCTCCCCAGGAAATGGCTTTGTGTCCCTTATTTTCATTTCGAGTAGAATGTACCACTAACCGCAATATTTTCATTTCTCGTTATAAGACGCATTTAGCCTTTTCTCATGCCCGTTATACTGCGGTGTATTTTTCAGAAACATATCCGCTCGCGTTATTGCTCTTTCGAATCCCGGAAGAAAAAATAATAATAATAATAACTTCGTATTACTACAAAATTCTAGAACGAGTGGCAAAAATTCCAGTTTTTTTTTTTCTTTCTTAGCATATGAACTTCAAATCCAATTTCTACTTAAAAAATCGTCCGGAATGATGCTTCTCCTTATCACCGTTTGAATAATTCGTGATTTTGTCTCAACCGAAGAAGTAGAGGTAAAAACTTTTTACACCCGAGCTAGACCAAGGGGTTATTTGGTTTGGTCGGTGGTTACAAAGTCTGTCGGGTCAAGTATCGTGTTCTGTGCTCGTTAGCGTAGATAACTTCTCAAGTTTCGGTAGGAGAGTGTTCTCCGTCTGATATAGCAGAATTTTCGCGTTCCACGAATGCCTTCAGAGTTTACCCGTAGATACCAGAAAGGATATGGCTTCGATCCGCAGGTCTTACACCACGGAACGACCTTAATCCATTGGGACTGCGACGGAGGAACGTCGAGGACCGCGCTGGTTTACGCGCGGATAGATCGAGCCTGCGGAACTTTTACCTGGGAAAAACCATCGTGGAGTCCTTTAAAGACGGCTTCTCTCGGTACTACGGTCACCGAGTTTTCCCTATTCGTTAATCCCGAAGAAACGCTACCTGCTGGACTTACAACAAAATATGCAGCCCGGCAGCCGGACTGCGCGGCCGTTACCCTCGAGGATGGTTACCTAGACTTGAGTTCTGTCAAGGAAATAATGATCGGCTGCTGTGACCGAGATAGGGACGCCGATCTAAGGGCCATTTGCAAAAGGTACGGACTCCCAGGGTCCGACTCGTGCATCGGACTTATGTACGGCACCAGTCTTTCGGACAATCGTCTCATCTTTCTCCTTTGTCCACCAGCCTTAAACAAGTGAGTTTTTGCAAACTATGAAATAGTACTCATGCGTGTGCTTTTGGTGTTTTGGAATAGGGATGAGAGAAAATGAATGAAAACGCAAATTTAGCCTCCTAACTTTTCGTCTATCTTCAAAGTTTCAGTCTCACGATCGTAAACCTTAAATTTAAGTTCTATTCGTGGGTATACTGAATGTATCTTACCATTTAATAAATTTTTATCTTAGTGTAGACGGAGATAAGACGGTATAACTTTGTTACTTTAATGCCAAGGGTAGGTATAATATAAACGTGTGATACCGTGTATTTTTGTGTAAGACGATAGAAACGAATGGGTCCTAACTCCTTTATAACTTTGCAGAGCAGTTTCTGTATATATAGCAAGGCTAAATTCTCCTCTGTTTGAAATTCACTCCCGGCGTTCTTCCTGTCGAGGAACGAACGTCGAACTTTACTGCCGTACAAACTTTCAATAGCTATATATGGCAAAGTGGGCTACAAAGTGGAGTAACTGATTATTCTAATAGCCACAGATGGTTAAATGATTAGTTATTCACCCTCGTGAATTTTCATCATCGAAGTATTATCATGATATGACAGCGGGTGTAAGATACAGTTGAGAAATCAGAATCGAAAACCATTTTTGTTTTATTTTTTTTCTTTGAAATTTTCATTTTTTTCTCTCTCGCTCTCTCTTTCTTTTGCTTCTTTTCTCTCGCTCTTTTTTTTCCCCCCTAAACATTAATTGGGTATCAAGTTATAATTTTACCGGATCCGCGGTGGACCCTCCGAGAAAATTGCTTCGCGGACTGATACTGAAAAGAGGGCTCAAAGTTTAACCTCAATTTATTATCAATTTACTACCCGCGCCTATATCCATCCCGGCGTGGCACAACAAACTGAACCCGAAACTTAGATGAAAAAAAAAAAAAAAAAAAAATAGGAAGAAGAAACTTTGCCGAAATTTAATCCCATCAATAATAATTATCTCGCCCATTAAATCGTTGAAAAATAATTCATGACGATGCAGAATTTGGTACATGGGACTTTGCTGGATACTGAGAGGTTTGAAAAGGCAACAACAACTGACAGACAGAAGATCTCGTTGGCTGAAGGAAAAATTCCTTCAATTGTACTTCGAGGAGCCAGGAATCATGCCGATCACAGCAGACGCTATTCGTGTTTTTGGGGGTCGTGATTGGGCGACGACGGACAGCATCGGGACCCTCTCGCCGACCGGAAGTGGAACGATGAGGCGCAGAAATGTAAAAGGAAAGAAGACAAAATCCATAGGGAATATTCACGCGTTGACTAAGGTGTGTACAATAATTTATATTTAAGGATGAAAATGTGCCTTTTATTTTTAGATATTGTCACGACGCTCCAGGATATTTGCTTGTCAATTAATACTCCTTTTTTTAGACCAGTTGAAAATAGCTATGACGCTGTTATCGCGATAAATTATACACATTGGCAGTATCGGAAAACTAGGCAATAAGTACAATAGGGGAGAATATAATGGTTGATTGAATTTTCATCGAGGTCACTGTTCACCGCGGTTTTATTTTCACAAGTTTGCATATCAGACATTTCTGTCGTATATTTTTATCAATAATATTTCACTTTTACGTGTATCAAGAGTTTCTCAGCTTTATTAATCCGAATCCATTAAGAATTAACATTCATATTTTAACGTTAAATATCGGAGAATTTCACCCCGAGAGGATAAAATTTTGTCAATAAACGAATACGAGCGACATTATAATTACCGTCGATTAAGCACACTTAAGCTCTGGCCGTACAAGGGAATGAAAAAAAAAAAAACAAGATTAAATTAGTGGTAATAAAAAAGAAAAAAAAAAGGTGACTCAATTAGTAGCTTGAGGCAAATCGCTAATAAAATTGATTGGAAAAAAAAATAATAATAAGAATAAAAACAGGAGAGCCATAATATTCAAAACTTTTTTTTCACGATTAATCACCCTCGTAAATTTCGGTGGGAAATTAAGTCTCCGTCGCCACCTTCGCGAGCCAGGTCAGCAAGAAAAGTGGTTAACACCCCGGTCAATATAAATGGACCGTTTTAGGCCACGGCAAACCCGGGGGTTGAATAATTAAGAGAGAAAATTAAATATTGGCTGGCCGGTACGAACGACTTGAACAAAAGACGCGCGTAAACCTGAAGGAACGAAAAACGAAGGGGATACTGGGGATTTTTTTTAAGACCGAACAGCGTGGCGTATTGATTTTCCTCAATTTTTTTATACATATACATACCTGGGTGCGTATACCTATGTATGTGAAAGTCTTTTTTTTTTTTAGCACGGTACGAATTCTCAATTGACCACTTTTCCCCTTCTTATAATCGTGAATTTTCGCGATTGTCTATAGGATGCTGCATTCCGTTTGGATTATCACTCCGGCAAGTGCCTCGAAGTGGTTCGATAAAACTTAAAGAGGAGACTCGATACTCTTTCGTTTACGCCCTCGCTCTGTTCACGGGTTTTTTTTTTTTTTTTCTTCCCTCGCTGTTCGAGCGCCAGAAATCGGTCTAATCTCTTTTTGTGAGAGACGTTGTATTATCGACGGTTTAAATAGCCGTTAAATCGTCTATTATATATATATTCTACCTTTTCTATATTTTTGTTTCCTATTTTTTCTTTATTTACCTATATTTCGTAATTACACCGAGGTCAGCAGCTTTTGTCCGAGTCGTTTCACATCGTAATTTATTCAGCTACTAAATTCGTACGAACGAAGCGAGTTTCAAAGTTCCGAGTGCTTAAATTAATGAAAAAGTACCTTCTGCTTACTTTATGAGGAATAACAGTTAAAAATTCGTCACGGACAGGCTACTCCCTCGATGCATGCATCTTTTACATCGCATATAGCAGTAGAACCAGACTGGAGTCCGGCTCGAACGCCGAGATCACCGAACATTGAACTTTGAACGTAAAATATATTTTTTTTCGTTTTTCTTTAATTTAGGTATTCAGTCTCAATTTTTATTCCAATTATTCGATTTTTGGCGTTAATCCGCGTCGTTTTTAGACGCTTTATACATGAGTTTGTTAAAAACTTTGGTTTGATCTAATTTTAGTATGAGGTTCATCGTTATACGACGAATTGGGTATAAATTTGAGAGAAACAGCGCTGACCTCTCGGCTGCATATGCGAATTTATAATTTACTCTAAAAACAGGAACTGAGCTTCAAGCAGTACGACTCCTCGTCGTCTGATGGTGGTCTGACCACGGCACCCTTGCGACATATTGCTGGAAGTAGAGAATCCCTGACAAGGATAATCCCAGCTTCCCCACGGTCCAGCCGGGAGAGAATGCCACCGCGGAGTCCCCCGGGATCCGCGGAGAGGATCGTCACCTCGAATCTCCCTTATTCCAGCCTGCAAAGGTACGTTTTGCCAACTGTTTCTCGCAACGGCAAGCGCATAACGCAACCTACTGAAAATTAAATTTATTTTCCTATCCAGAATTGCTACCGCTGCTTTAATTTCATTATACTCTTCTCTGCACCCTGCAGAAGCGGACCTCTATTCTCGTTCCCTCCTATTTCTGTCACCCTCACCCTCGTCGTAACATTTTTCGTTCTAAACCAGAACCTCGCACTATTCGCACTGCAATAAGTTATAGTTGAGGGATAATTAAGGACGTGTGCGGAATTAGAACTTAACTCGAATTAGTTGATACTCGTTCCCCTATTCCTTTGTAAACTATAAATATAATTATACGATATATGTAGTATATGGCATTCGAAAGTTTTCCCATATACCTTTAGATGTAGTAAACCGATAAGCCATACCCCAGAGACGATCATTAAATTTATTAGATCAATGAAACGTATTAATACAAGATGCTGTATGAGTGGGGTTGGTTGATATTGTTCTATAAAAGTCCTAAAATTCGTCCGTTTCATTTACGATCCTCGCCAATAACGCGGACGCAGTCTTTTATGTGTTGCCAGAGACAAAGACAGAAACGGATCGAGTGGATTGACCGGAGTATCGGAGGCGCCGTGCCACGTTAAGGCAAGGGCAAGCTCAATCATGTACGAAACGCAGCTAAACTTTGTCGAATTCGTCGCTTTATTCCGATCGTTTAGTCTCAGAGCGCGTAAAGATCTACGGGATCTTTTTGGACAGCTGGCAATAACACGACGAAGTCAGAGCGACGGATCTCTCCGCGATTTTAACGCACGTCCATCCGTACTGAGGCAGGCGAGTGACTCGACTCCACAACGAATTGGTAAGTTTCTTTATTTTTTTATTATTATTAATTACGGGCTGGGTTATCGAATTTTAAAAGTACCAAACGGTCAAAACCGACATGAGTAGCGGATCAGATTTATCAATGAGCGAAAAACGTCAGTGAAGCTTTCCGCACCTCGCGCGGTCTCTTTCAAGTCTGAGCTTTTTTATCTGTCAAATTTCTGACGGGATCTATCGGGTTTTTTGCGATAGAAATAAATAGGCCTGTCCTAGTCTGACGTAGTATATGTAAACGTAATAATATTTTGTGAAGTTATTAATAGCCTCAGACGTAAACTACGCGGGACACAAAAAAAACTTTATACATAAAAATTCCTGAATTATTTCTACAGTATATATGTACCGTTTTTCCTAACTTTCGAACGAAATGTCACCGGCAGAATAACTCAATTTACGCACTTTTCACATCCGAAACACTGAAATGAAATAAACTTTTTCGTTTTAATTTTTTTCCACAATTTTTTCCATACTTCTATTCCAATGTCACGAAGTAATCTTACATATACTTATAACTGCAGTCTATTACTTGCCAAGTTACACTGCACACGGTACGAAGGTATAATTACCGTGGAAAACCTTTGTTATTTCATTACTTCGCGCAATGTTCCCAAAGGAACTGGGCTACTCAAATACGAAAGACATATTAGTCTAATGTCTCCATATCGACGCCTGGGCGGAAGAAGATCGTATCTCGGAAAACCCGTGAAGAAGATCGTAACTCGGAAAACCGGTGAAGAAGATCGTATCTCGGAAAACCCTTGAAGAAGATCGTAACTCGGAAAACCGGTGAAGAAGATCGTAACTCGGTCAACCCTTGAAGAAGATCGTAACTCGGAAAACCCCGTACGGGTTTTCCGAGTTACGATCTTCTTCAAGGGTTGACCGAGTTACGATCTTCTTCACCGGTTTTCCGAGTTACGATCTTCTTCAAGGGTTTTCCGAGATACGATCTTCTTCACCGGTTTTCCGAGTTACGATCTTCTTCACGGGTTTTCCGAGATACGATCTTCTTCCGCCCAGGCGTCGATATGCTCTTTGGTCTAGCGCGAAAGTACCTAGTTATTAGTTAAAGCGATATGACCGAGGACTATAGCCTAGACCTTAGTCGACCGATGGTTAATTGTTAATCTTATGTAATTTCTGGGTGCTCAGGTCTATTGACGCGAAATAATTCCATCGATTGTCACGAGTACAAGACGAGTAGTAATTTGCACAAGAAACAAATATTCGACGCCGTGGCTGCGGCTAGTATCGTGAACAATTGCTCCGGAGTTGATACCTCTAAGTCGCAAGTAATCACTCTGACAACGTTCACCAAGTTCCTGGAATCACGACAGCAAGAAAAACTCACCGACGAGGAAATCAAAGCTTTGGTCAAGGTAAGAGGGTCGGTAATTGCGTCGTTAATATTTTAAATCTTTCTGCGATTCTTCGAGAAAAAAAAATCTGACAAACGCAAGGTCTCCTCATTGATTATATATGTACCGCCATAGTTTCTTCGAATGGTCATTCATTATTTCGCAGACTTGACATATAAGATGGAATTCAATTAAACAATGCAATTTCGATCACTGTATACCCTTGTGATAAGTTTTTGGAATAACGTCGAATCGACAAGAGAGAAAGGCACAGAAAAATGATTCAGCTGATTTTTTTTAATCAGTGAAAAAAGATTCGGGGTTCAAATATTTTTTCGACGCTGGGTATTTTCATGGTCGGCGTTTAAAACCGGGCGGTTGGACAATTAGCCAGCTTTTCATTTTTGCTGCACAGCTCGTTAATTACGAAGTAATTTTCCCGCCAGTTGACGCCGCTGTTATGCAAAATAATTCTAATTGTCGCTCCCTCTGTTTGTAAATCAGAGACACGAACCCGACCCTGCGCTACGGACCCAAATGTGTTTATCCTTTGAGGGATTCGCACGGTATATGATGGACAAGGATAACTACGCTTTTGCCAACGAATACGCTGCCCCTGTTGAAACTGAAATGCAACAACCTTTGTCCCAGTATTACATCGCAAGCTCACACAATACCTATCTCACCGGTCACCAGCTCAAGGGCGAATCCTCCGTGCAACTCTACTCACAGGTAACAGACAAAAGAAAAAAAAATAAAGTAATTAATTCTATGCCAGATCTGGAGTCCCCCGGACATTTCATCGATTACTCTTTTCACTTTAGGTTTCACGGTGTTAATATTTTGATAACTTAATCTATTGGCAATGCGAGTGTTTTCGGGGTCAGAATACATTGAATGATAATGTACGAAATCGGCGGGGTCGAAAAGGGTTTGAGCAAATTACACAAGATTTTAGTGTACATACATACGCTTTATGCTGAAGTTATTTCTGCGAAATTAGGTTCGACTTGCGACTAGATATTGCAGCCTGAGTGAATTTGTCTTCTCATTTTTTATTTTTTTTTTTGTAATGAAAGTTTACTTGAGGGGTTGACAAAAAGATAACGCAGTTTCCGCGAAATTATAGGTATAATGTATAAATAATTCGTGAGGTTTCATACAGCCTGGATTAACATTTAACGTCCTGCTGCTGACGTTATTTCTTCAAGTCGTAGAAATTCTGCGAGTTTAGCTAATTTTGGGGTGGATCGTTGTTACCCGCGTATACGTAGTACCTACCAACCCATGATCCAACGGGTATCCAGCTGGGATCGTGAGAATCTTTACTACCCCGTAATATCTCGGCTACTTTACACCTCGCTAATATCACTCGTCGTTTAGGTCTTGCTGACCGGATGCCGGTGCGTCGAACTTGACTGTTGGGACGGTGACGATGGTTCTCCGTTAATTTACCACGGACACACATTCACAACCAAAATCCCATTTCGGTTGGTAGTAGAAGCGATCGACAGAAGTGCCTTCGTCAGCTCACCCTACCCGGTAATTCTCTCCTTGGAGAATCATTGTTCCCAAAGTCAACAGGCCCGAATGGCTCAAATCTTTCAGGTAAGATTTCATAAACCTACCCATAAATTCAACGTCCTTTCTCTTAAAAGCTCAACTTTATCGTCGCTCGATGCCTCGACTCGCTTTCATCCCCGTCATAGAACCCGAGATATATGAATACACGTTTATTATAGACGGGAGGCGAAACTCTTCTCTCGAAAAGTTTTACGCTTTAAATTCCACGCGCCTGTCCGTTTGCAATAACTTTTCAAATACAACCGGCGTTTGATGTATTATTATATATAATCTTGATAGAAAAAGAAGAAAAAAAATCACTTTATACGCACCGAACTTTCTTCTTTCCTTTTCTTCGTTTCCTCACTTTTCTTCTTCTTATGTGTGTACAGTCGGTATTCGGTGATAAACTGGTCACCAAATTTCTCTACGACTCGGACTTCGGAGAGGATCCTCAACTACCTTCGCCGTCCCAACTTCGATACAGAATTCTGATAAAAAATAAGAAACTTGTCGTCGACCCTGGTGGACCTCTCGCTCACGCGCCCCTCGGACATCGAGGAAAAATGCTCATGTCAGACAGAGCCTCTTCCATGAAGCAAATGCGAACTGACATCAATGTCGCGTCCATTGTCGACTACTTTAGCGAGGATGAAGACGATGAGGATGACGAGGACGACGATGACAACGTAGACGGTGAGCGATAGCCCATTTTTAAATCATTTTTAACATTAATGTAACAAATTTACATCTTTGGTGAAAAATCTGAATTGAATGATTAGAAAAATTGAAATTTGTAATTCCCTGATTTTTCGATAGGTAATTCTGTGTTGCCTGAAGTCAGATTTTCTTTGACTAATATATCCAAAAAATCATACACCAATTTTGAAGCGTAAAGAAAGATTTTTACGAGAAATGTGGAATTTAATTACTGGTTTTATTTTTATATTTTGTATACGTTTTGTGATAAGGAACGATCACCTTGATTGGTCTGAATAACATTCTTAACGTTAAATAAAGTTAGAATACGTAAATTTAAAGAAAATTTGCGGTTCTCTCGAAAGTGCTGCAATTTTAATCATCTCCGCAAATGCCAACTTTCATACGTCCTCGTAAAACGCATGCACGCAGGCATTATTAATAGCCCTTTTGGGAGTAGGAGAAAATTTCTACCGGCGTTCTATCTCAGATGATATTAAGAGGGGAAGACAGTTTTATAGCCCCCTCGTAAAAAAGAAACATAAGATCGTCCATATCTCTCGAACCAGCATGCATAAAAAATATTCAAAAATCACCAAAGTTCAGTTAGGCGTTCAGCATTCAAACTAAATTTCACACGACCATATAGCTAAAGTAGAATTAAAAACCAAAAAAAAACAATCGTAGTTGTACATTTGAGTGAAAACCGCGAGGATCATTCCGACTTTATTTTCTTATCCACTTCAATCCACTCCTGTTTCAGATAACTCCATCTCCAGCTACGAGAGGTATCTAGGGAGCAGTCAGATTCATCACGGACGGTTAAAGTCGGACACAGCAGTCGACGATAAATCGCAAAAGCAAAGTAGTCAAATAGCAAAGGAGCTTTCCGATCTGGTCGTCTATCTGCAAGCGATTAAATTCCGCGGTTTGAACACGACTCCGGGGACAGGAATGCCGGTCAGAATACGTCACCCGGGTCAAACAGGACCCATACAACGTCACAGCATCGCGGGAATCGGCACAAGCGGCATACCAACTTCTTCCGGGTCCCCACAGTCTCTTTCAACTTCCGCTTCTTTGGCGAGCGGCGGGAATAACATTGAAAATTTGTTCAGATCAACGCGCGGAGTTCCTGCCTGCTTCCAATGTTCATCGCTGAACGAAAGTGCGGCTAAAAAAATCTGCCGTAAGCAACCTCTCGGCGTAGTGGCTCACGCCGAAACCCAACTAATCCGCACGTATCCCGCGGGGATGAGAATAGATTCTTCAAATTTTAATCCCGTCATTTTTTGGGCCTTTGGTATCCAGATGGTCGCCCTGAACTACCAAACAGACGACGCAGCGTTACATCTGAACGCCACAATGTTTGAGCAAAATGGTCAGTGCGGATATGTGAGAAAACCTTCGGTGATGTGGGACAAGGGACACATGATGTACAGAAGGTTTAATCCCTGGGACAAAGAATTCGACGGTCTTCATTCGGCGCACTTAACACTGTCCGTTGTTTCCGGTCAGTATGTGTCACCGACTAATCTACTCTCGAGCACGTACGTGGAGGTTGAACTTGTCGGGATTCCAATAGACTGTGCCAAGCACAAGACGAAAGTGATACAAAATAACGCTTTAAATCCGATATGGAACGAGAAATTTTGCTACCAATTAATGTTCAAGGATTTGGCCTTCCTCAGGTTCAGTATCGTCGAGGCTAGCTCCCACCATCTGATAGCTCAACGCGTTTTACCTCTGAAGTGCCTAAGGCCAGGTTACAGACACGTCAGACTTCGGTCTTGCAAAAACAAGCCATTGGCTCTGTCGACGTTATTCATATATTCACGACTCGAAGAGGAGAGTCTGGACTACGACGATACCTGCTGTCGCGAACACAAAGAACCAAAACGAGGGCCTTCCACCTCCGGCAAAGAGCCGGAAAAATTAGTAAGTGTAGATCCAGTTCTCGGTGGGGTCACGTTAAAAAGACGTATGTTCTTTCTCATGGTTTATCACGTGATTCCCGACGAGCCTTACACCATTTTAAAAGTAACCCAGGAAAGCACGACCCAGGAAGTGATGCTTCAGGCGTTACAAAAGGCCGGAATATCGGCGGAACACGTCGACGAGTATATACTGGTCGAGGAAGTTTCACGCGGATGGGAAAAACGCGAACGCGAAGAACTCCCAACTCAGCGAGTACTCGACCCATTAGAACATCCGCTTCAAGCGCAGGGTCTGTGGAAAGGACAGGGTCGTTTTCTGCTCAAACGAGTCGGTGATGATCCAAGCAGTAGAGCATGGCTTGCCTCAATCAGAAGCACTGCTGCCCATTCAAGACTCAACGATACTTCACCGAGGGATAAGTCTGCTACACACATTTGGGACGAAGCCGATACTTTCCTTGTATGCATTTACAACGTATCTCCGGAAATACCTTACGCGATACTCAGAGTACCGGTCAGCAGTTCGGCACAGGATGTTCTCGCTCAGGCTTTGGTCAAGGCGAGAAGAATGGAAGATCCGATGAAGTTTGCTTTGGTTGAAGAACTTGAATGGGGCGGTGTCGGTGCTGTTGGTAGCGGTAACCGTCAACAGCGTGTTTTGCGCGACGAAGAGAACGTGTACAGTACTCAAGCTCTGTGGAAGACATTGGGAAGGTTCATTCTTCGTGAACGAGAGCAAGTTATACCAAGGCGGCATTTGCTCCCGGCTACATTGGACAGATTGAGTAAAGGGTTTTCGGTCGGAAGATCGGTTTCTTTGCCTGGTTCCGGCAAGGAGAAGGTACCCGTCGCTGAGGCCTTGTCTGATCCAACGTCCAGGGGTCTTCGTCATCGACTTCTTTTGCCGGGACGAAGAAGAGAGGTTCATTCTGACGGCGAGGAATCACGCGAGTCTGATATACTGAATGCGGCGTTACATCTGAAGAAGGTTTCGCTGAGAAAATTCCGCGTATGGAAATCCTAGCTAACAAATTACACGAGGAACATATTCCTCGATACTTTATAATGCAAATTGGAAACAAAATTAAGAAAATGACACCCACCGTATACTTATATGGTGTATTCAATTTTACCTGGCGCAAGTTCGCCTTTTACTTCTTCGAAGCGAAAAAACACTAAAATGAATAATGATAATTATTAAAAAAAAAAAAAAAAACGCGATCAAAACGCGCGTATACCGATCAGACATTTTTCTATTGAATCCAAAATACTGCGACAGTGGCTTAAATGGATGTGCATATTCTGAGAGCGAGATGAAAGTCCAAGATATACAAGCAATAAATAATGTACCGTTTTCCCTCCCCCGCTGGCGACGGTCTTGAAAGATGAACAGAAAGAATATAAAAACAATTCGTAGCACAGGTTTCGTGAAATTTACCCCAAAAAAAAAAAATAATAATATGACGGTTTGGTTTACTCATTTGCGTATAACAAATAGAGTAGAGAGGTTATTATTAGTCAGATATCGTTATGAATCAATTGATAATACAATCTACAGTTCACATATATAGGTGATTTGAGGGAATCTACTTAACGAGAAAGGAAAATTCTGACGAAAAAAACCAAAGAGAAAAAAAAAAAAAAAAATAGAAAGTATTAGTAAAGCAACGAGTTGATTACTAATTGTAAGATTTTCTGACGATCGAAGGAAAGACATTGATGAAATTTTGCGAGTTCAAGTCTGGTAGGTCCCTTCGAATAAAATGTTAAAACATATTTAAAGCATGCAACTATTCTTTGTCAAAGGCGTGTATCATAGAAGCCGTTAATAATTGATTCGAATTAATCAGTCCCATGGGTGTCTATTGATCCGAGGCTACAAAACACTGAACGTTCAAACGTTCCAATTTGAAAATTGTACATCTAACAGTAAGAGTAAGTACCTACTAATCATTGATCATATCTACCGAATACTATTATTGTTATTATACTAGCAGATAGTGAAAATGGGTTTCATTTGAAACGTCTTCTTGTTGTTGCTTATCGTTTCTCTCTATTTGGCTCCGATGTGTTATCCTGCAGGTATATAAAATATCATTGTAACTCGTGGCTTAGATTTTCAAAGCTGGAGAACTATATACCAAAAACCACCATCACTATAATAATACCACTAAAAACTACCAATCACACAACTACGACTGCGCAATACATTATAAACAGTATATAATAACGAATCAGATACGATACGATTTCCAAATAATAATTGCGTTTGTAAATATGTACCACAGAATTCAGCTATCATATAAAAGTTGTTTCCTTGCATTATAAAAGAGAAAAACGAAAAAGAGAAAAGTGAAAAAAAAAAAAAAAAAAATGAACTTCTTGGTTCTTGCTTTCGCCATGATATTAATAACGACTACTTTAACATTTGGGACCATTGTCATAAGAATAACCAACTTCTTGAAAACCACAAGCAGTATTAAGCTTTAATTCGAGGCATCCGTCTCCACGTGCATATCTCTTGTGTACATATCCGAGACCTTAGCGTACTATTACATACACTGTAATTTTATATAATATACAGAGTGACAGCCAAAAAGTTTCTGTCAGGAGCCAGGCTGGCCGGGCTGCATTCGTAACAGGCACGACTTGAACTTCGCATACGTGAGCGGTGATAGAAAAGGAATTTGTCAATGATTGATCCGTTGATCCCGCAAAGTCTCAACATTATATCCTTAATTACGGAATAAATATTATATTCTCATCTTTTCATCTGTACATACATATCATTATAACTATATAAATATACATAATATATATGTAGCTGACGATGAGTGTAGCTGAGAATCGAGTAAAGTTTTACTTTTAAGGAACTACTCTTCCTCGTGGTGCAAATTTTCATACTTCCATATCCTGGGTCGATACCTGTTTACTCCTTTACCACGTAACGTTAACAATTCGCTTGACTTAATGCGAAATTTGTTTCGAATAACCGATATATGCGAAGTTCGAATCAACCGTTTGTCATTATAATATACAAAATATATGGTACGTACATATACATATAGTCAAATACTATATAAACGTTTCTTATTTAAAGAAATATATCATAGTGTATATTATACATACATACATATATACATACAATATATGTATATATATAAAGCATTGTATTATCAGTAGCATAGAAACTTTTTGGCGTAAATATCTAATTTACTTTCATTTCAACATCTAATCACAGCATGCGGCCACTTAGATTACAAATTATTATAATATATATATATATATAATATTAAATTATTAACATTGTTGAAATATGTACATGTAAATAAACATAAAGAATTTTTTTATAAATAATAATCATCATCCACTTATCCTTATAAAAATTGGAAAAAAAACCATTATTATTTCAAGCACCCTTATATACTTATCAGCGGAGATCAAAAATTCACCTTATCTCATCTCTGGTCCAGCCCCGACATTTTCTACCTTCATTTAAGTAATTACTCATTCAATTCGATGAAAATTTCATGGTGGAATTTATTATGTAAATACGAGATGGAGATGGTATGGCTAGTTTCACCAGAAAGGATTTAAGGGATCGCGCACCTTTTCCTTCATCAATAAGAATGTCAAGTGAATGTTTGATGCTAGGAAAACACTACTGCAACCCCTAAGAAGCACGACCCTCTTCTGCGGTTTACATAATGCAGTATGTATGACAAAAAAAAAATTTCTTTGTAGAGGTTGCACTTTCGAGAAGCTTGGCCGTAAGTTGGATTGAAAATAACATAGACAAAAGTTGTAATTCTGTATAAGAAACTTGAGAGTTTGTTAAAAATTCAACGCACAAAGGTCGAGGACTCGAGTTTCGCTCTCCTTTACATCAATTGTCGGAATAATAATTCTTCCGGAGCTTTGAGTTGACGAAAAGTCTCTCGTTGCTTCTCATTTCCCAAACCGACCACCCTCGCCCGTTTTACATGACCTAATTCAGAAAATCCCCCTCGTTTGATAATGACCCGATTCATAGTGAGCTGGGACGCGAATTGTACTGATACCTGAATTTGCTACAAGCCTACAAAACGTACAACGCAGCATTACAAATGGAACGAAATCAACGTATCATCGAATAACAAAAAAAAAAAACGTCTTCATTTTCCGATTTAGTATTCCACCCATTCGTACTGAAAATTTGACTATGTCTACATGATACATATCACAATTAATAAATCGAGAGCTCATCAGCGTATAGTGGTTGTCGTTAAATATTATTGACAAAAATATGTTGATCCATATTTCCATCATCGTATCAAAAAATTCAACTGTACAGAATCAATGTACCTACCTTGCGATACTCTTATAATCAAGTACCAATCTAAGATCACACCTGTTTTGTACACAATGAGCTGTGCAGTGATGTCAGGAGAAGTTTCCACAAGCCGGATGATTTTTGTCACCCAGTAAAATTGCAGTTTTCTTCTTTTACTTTTCTCACCATTGGTGATCGAATCCATCTCAAATCAAACGCCGAAATTTTGACCAGAATTGACCACCCTTACCATCACCCTTTCCTTATATTCACACCTGTTCTACTAATTAAACAACCATAATGGGACGAGGCGATACATGAGCATTTACCGTACAGCCCTGCTGAGAATATATTGGATAACCAGAAGTACTAAGAATGGTTATACATTTAGTCCAAAATTGCGCCTGCGTGAGCCTTCATAGTCACACTGTAGCCGTTGAACTGGTATCCTTATTTCTACAAAAGCACGAGAGTGTAACAAATCAGTGGATTATTCGTTATGAAATTTCACCACAAACTGCTCACTTAACTCAATGAAATTCAAATAAACTCAGCATCGAATTCCTTGTTCAAATATCTACGGTATGTGATTCTTCTAGTTAATGGAATCCGATGGAATCTATATCTAACTTGAGACGAGGTTATACGTATTTACATAACATACGCCCATACCAATACGTATCCGAAACCAAATGGCAATGTAGTAACTGTAAATATTGTCAATAATTTTTCCAACGGAATATTTCGATCGCCGCCACTGAAGTCTAGGTCCGCTTTTAAGTTTGGTCAATTTGATATTGCCCATGGCATCTTAGTTAGTTTTACAAAACGTGCTTACCGTCGTGTATACCTGAGCCCCCAGACCCTTCCAGGTATTGGTACACAAAAGGTGCTGAGGCCGCTTCAGTGCAAACCTGATCCCTTCACCCGACCCCCTCGTGACGCGCTACTGTCGACGCAGTCAGTTAGTCCTCAGTTTGATTTTGAATGTTACAGAAGAAGTAGGTACGCTCAGTTTACGGAATAATTTTGCTTGTGCGAGTAGTTTTTTATGGGCATTTTTTGTGCAGGGTGTCTGAACAGATCGTTGAAGCGTTTACGGAAACATTTTACCATTTTCGACTATTGGTATTATATATTATATATATATATATATATATATTGGTGAGATTCAAAGAATATGCTATAATACTGCGAACGACGAAATCCTGAACGTTCAAATACTGTACTTCTTGGAAAGTTGGTATAATTCTATGCATGAAACTGAAACAACAACAATTGTCGACTAACTTCTCTGGCAATGTACAGGGTGATTGTTATTACCAGGCCGATATCTCCCACAAGATACGGAAGAAAAATACCTTAGTTAAAACTTTTAAAATTTTGAGCGGGTAATGACATGATGCAGTCAGGTTTGTTATAGGTCGAAATGCTACCGTCATGTGAACGTCGACTTGGTTTTTTTTTGTTAATGGATTGGCCCGTGTTTGTTACAGAATCTGACAGTATTGAAAGGAAGTTAGGGTGTAAAGAGGAGGCTCTTACCTATAAATAGTTTCATTACTTGCCCCAAAGTATCAAACCTGTTCGAAATATTTTTTTACTCAGAATTTTCGAGTTCAGGTAAATTCAGGTTGCTTGAAAAAAAAATCACTTGATATTATCACATTGCCCCGATATCGGCGCGCGATGGAAAAGTAGAGCTCTATCATTGGCACCAGACTATCAGCACGGTGAAGGCTATTTCTGCCGCGTCGAAGTTCGACCGGGATATATCCGAACTGGCTGATCAAGCTATAATTCAATATTAACACAGTTGCCTCATTCCAATCACGTATTTGTAATGCCTGTCGGAATCCGAACGCTAACGTTTATCGAAAGGCCGCAGTTAAATCTGCCGACACAGTTTCACAGCAATTGTAAAATTGTCAAATCTTCGAAAATTGTAATTCGAATTTAGTATTAGCCGTCTCGATAAATACGGGGGAAAAAATTGTGTATATTTTGGTAGCAGGCGCTACAGTCGCTTCAACGTAATAGTGCCTTAGTGTTATCGTAAATACTTTACATAATCATATACGCGTATGATGCACGTATAAATTAATCTCGGCGAGTGACATACCAGTTTAGACTATCTCGCGGTATTTCAAAGATACTTCAGATCTAACATAAGCTCAGTTTGCTTGATTACATGAACAAAACTGATAATATTATACATTACGGCAGCATCTAATAAGAGGCTATAGTCTCAAATTATCAGCAACAGTGATATGAAGCCTGGCAATATTCGCGTCTGATTTGCTAGTACGCTGACGTTTGGGAATAAAATCTTCATAAGACCCAAAAACTGCATCATCTAGGGGTAAAAAAATGCGGGTAATGACACGATTATTTACTTTATTCGGGTGATGTACTTCTGTGAATTTTTGGGTCGATGTCTTAGTTCGATAAATTGAACGGAGGCTAGGTCGGCTTCAAGTTAGTAGTGACATCACAAGTTCGGAGAAGTATTTTACTGTAAATCCTTGTGATTCAAGTTTACGTATCGAGGGCCGATTCAAATATTACGTGAGCAATGGACATGTGATGGGTGACGGAAAGATGCCTATTAAATTCTCACTTTGGCCTAATATCAGGGGAGGAGCAGCAATTTAGAGTAAAAAATCTCAGATCCATATTCGAATTTCCTGTATTTTTTCAGAGACTATGCTACACTTTCAGAGGACATATGGCTCCGGTGCTGACACCATTCCTGAACGACAGGTAAATCACATAACACATCGTCTAATTTCACGCTCAAAGCAACCTGATATTATCACGCTAAAATAGGAACTGGTATTTCTTACGTTTTCAGCACAAGAAGCCTGAACCTGTCTGTTATTCCTCAGTATGCGGAATTCCTTGCAGACCGGGGAGTCACCGGGGTGCTGGGTAAAATGTTTCGATTATGTTTGAAATTTTATTAGCCACTTTGAAATATAATTTTATTTCGCAATAGTCAATGGTACGAGCGGTGAGGGGCCGTCGATGACCGTTCAAGAAAGAAGAACTGTTGCTGAAACTTGGGCACGTGCTGCGAAATCTACTCGACAACACTTGATGGTTCAAGTTGGCGGAACCTCATTACCAAACGTTCTCGAATTGGTACATTCGCATTTCATTACAGTTTGCATAACTAATAGCCAAGATCAGGAACGTCGAAAATCAGGAAAGGACCGGCAGGAATCCGCGTAGATAGATTAATCTTAATTACCAACAGCCCAGCTCGTCAATTAAGTAACGACAACGATTTGTCACTATTACAGGCGAATCATGCCGAGAATATTGGCGTCGATTCTTTGCTCTGCCTCCCGGAACTCTACTTTAAATCAACAACGCCGAAACAATTAGTCAAGTATTTACGACTTGTGGGTCAAGCTGCTCCTAAAACGCCGCTGCTCTACTACCACATACCAATGTTCACAAATGTCAACAGTAAGCGCAGCTTGTTATTTTTGTTAGGTTCACTGAAATTGCACAAGTTTTCGAAGAAAAGTTATTATATGGTCTCGGTAGTTGTTAAATCTTGTGGGTTTTTGCATCTGCTGGTTCCTCTTTTCTTTATTGCAAATGTTGCTTTCAACAAAAGTTTCAAATTTTAAGATTACTTCTCGAAAATAGTTTGCGCGTACTTCTTGAACGAATCCGCAATTAGATAAAAGTATATTGTTTACTATTATATTCATGTTCATGAAATTCGTTAATACATCTGCAGTCAACATGCCTCAGTTCTTCGAGTCCGTTGGTGACAGGATTCCGTCTTTGGTCGGTATTAAATTCTCCAGCGCGAATCTTGAAGAGGCCACGCAAGTATTTAACTTGAACAACAGGGAATTTGTCATTTTTCTCGGCAATGATCAGGTAACACTAAATCATGAAAAGAATGATCAAACTTCATTGCTACTGCAGTGTATGTTAATCCAAAATTAGATCAGGATAATCGATAAGAAACTATATTTTCTTGAACTTCTGCGATCTTGAGATGATTCCATTCACGATGAAAATATGACTGCTGAGAATCCGCCTCATACTCTATCCATGGATAATAATAATTGGAGAATTTTTCAACAAATTTCAGATAATGGCGGGGGGGTTTGCTCAGGGGTTGGACTCGGCGATTACAACAACAATGAATATGTTACCTGATATAGGAATCGGAATATTGAAAGCCAGTGCCTCAGGGGATATGGTCAAAGCCCGAGAATTGCAAGAAAAGTTGGCGAAAGCTTCGAAGGCGATTTCTAAATACGGTAATACTCAACGAGCGAACGGTATCACTGTAAAAAAAAATGTGTTTCAGGAGATCATCTCGAAATTTTCTATTGATTTCAACATCTCTTTTATTAAACACAACATACATATTTGTTGTTTTGAATGAACCAAATGTGGAATATAGTATTGATACCGATACCTATGTCTCATTTTGCAACTGACAATTATGAGATCGTTTTACATAAACAAATAATTGAAATGTTTTCAGGTACCCGAGTTGAAACTATGAAAGCTGCAATGGGGCTTTTAACTCCATTCGATATGGGACCCCCTCGGGCTCCAATGAATCCCCTTTCTACCGAGAACATCGCCTCAATGAAGCAAGGCTTACAAGCATTGAGATACCAAGTTTTGCGATGAATGAAAATTGATACAGAAACTCTCCAGACCTCTCGATGCAGTTTTAAAATTGATTAATTATTTTCAAACGTGCAATTATTGTCATAATTATAAGTGTGTGATAATAAAACCGATTGTTCTTTCGAAGTTTATTCCACCTATTTTGTCAGATCATTTTCTCCCTTAACGCATAACACACGATTAAAAGTGATTTTCGAAAGGAATCTTATATAGAATTTCATATCCTAGGCTTAGGCCAGTCTAGCTTTGCTCTTGACCAGATCACGAGCCTAGCTTGCATCAAATCGTTGTACCGTGTACACTAAAGTAAAATCTATAATATTCGCTATACAAAAGTAATGTCAACAAATTTTACTGCAAACGAATTAATCATGATTGCCGCAGCGTTAGGTCACGAAGAGACGCAAATTGAAAAGCAAGAAAAATTATCGCGAAGAAAAAATCAGAAAAGATTCGACTGAAGGTGATAAAAATGATTCGTAAATCTGGTGAGAACGAGGATCATAACAGTTCTGCTAGTTATGTTAAAAGCATTGTAATCGCTGGTACAAGTGCAGCTGACTCATCTGCAAGTGATCTGAATTTATCACTTGTACCAGTAAGGAGAGAAGATATTGACAATTTCAACACCGGTCGCATTTATAAATCAGAGGAATTACCAGCCATCAAAAGGACTTTTGAGATCAAGGAGAACTCCTCACCAGAAAAGTTACCAAATATTCAATTGCTAGGAATGAAAAAGTATTTGGAGTAGAAGATGACGACAATAAAAAACATAAAAGTCACGAAGAAAACTACAATCTGGTAAGATTTGAAGTGCTAAAATACTGCGAATGGCAGAAAATTCTTATTCGAATTCTCAACGTCTCGTAAAATTGGCAGGTATAATTGTCTAAATGAAATTGAAACAACAAGATGCCCAACTCTTACGGCGTTATTATAACGAGATGTTCATTGTGATTATTCTGTTCGCATGCAGCTAAGATTTGATTAAGAGTTGAGCAAAAAATCTTATCGTCATTCCTATGGCACGTATATACCGACAAAAGCCGTCAAACTCAGGGTTCATAGATATTGTCTTTATCAATTTTTAATAATATTATACACTGACGATATACACTAACGAAATAATCAAAAGATTTAACGAATGTTATCGCTTGGTTGTGTTCATCGAACTCGTGGTACGAATGGCTCTCAGTTCGGCGCTTGGGTATGAATATCTTACGTAATAAATATGGGTACATAGCACATACAAACCAAGTTCGGCTTTTACATAGTGATGTAGACTTCATTTGCTTATTTACGGTATACATAAGACTGATAATTACATTAAAGTATAACAACCAGTAGGCGACTTTAGTCGTGGGTTAGCAGCAACAACAGTTATATCAGCCTAGTGAGATTCGATCTTGGTTTAATCGTGTAGAGATAGTTGGTAACCGACTTACATAGTGAAATCTCCATAAGATATAAAATCAAAGAACTGCGGATACAGGAATTGAAAAATGCCGGTAAAACATAATTATTCACTCCATTTGAGCTACATATGTATTTTTGTAATTATATTTGAGCTTGATCTCTTATTTCGAGAAAATAAGAGGAGCACCGGGGCTCAGTCCCGTAAACAGCCAACTTTAAGATAGTCACGATATTAAAAATTCGAAGAAATATTCCACATTAGATCTTTGAAGTTGAAATTTATTATTGGGGGCCAAAACAAATATTACTTTAGCATGTCATATGAGAAAGAGGCGCCTAGTAAATGTTCGGTATGACTTACCACGGGAGAAGCAGCAGTTTAAAATAAAAAATCTCACATTGATATTCGATTCAAAGTTTCTTGGGAATCAGAATTCGCTGGCCCGGTGTAAGATCAAGTACTAAATTGAAAAAAGAATCCCGCAATAGAGGAGAAAATATATGGAGGAAGAATATAAACTCCGGCTCAAACGTTTGTGTTACATATTAAATCCAAAATTTCTACACGAGTGTGAAGTGTTGGACCTTTCATATATGTGAAATAAATGGATTTTCATTGGTGAAATATCGCGATAACCCATTCGACAAATCACGCAAAAGAAATAATTTTAATAAACGACTAAATTCTTTGTCCATATTTTTATTACAGAGACTATCCTACACTTTTAGAGGACACGTTGTCCCAACGCTGACACCATTCCTAAACGACAGGTAAATCCCGTGACACGTCGCCTAATTTCACGCTCAAAGCAACCCGATATTGTCGCGCTAAAATGAAGACCCGTGTTTCTTGCTTTTTCAGCACGAAAAGCCTGAACCTGTCCATCATTACTCAATATGCGGAATTCCTTGCAGACCAGGGAGTCACCGGACTGCTTGGTAAATTATATGCGTATTATTAGAAACGCAGATTCTTTTCATCAATTATCACATTGTCCGAGACGAAAGACTGCATGGTAGTATATGACCACACTGGTTATGCACCTTAAGTAATGAACACGTAACACAAATCGTCAATTCAGCCATTAAGAATATTTTCAATAAATGACCGGTGATTAATTTTGGCGAACATTTTCGATCATCAGTGAAATTTTACTAGCCGCACCTCGTTACGATTTTATTTCGCAATAGTCAATGGTACGAGCGGTGAGGGGCCGTCGATGACTGCTGAAGAAAGAAAATCCGTTGCTGAAGCCTGGGCCCGCGCTGTGAAATCTACAAAACAACACTTGATGATTCAAGTTGGCGGAACCTCGTTACCAAACGTCCTTGACTTGGTAGGTTCGCACGTTATTATAGACGTTGTACGTGTAGTATGCATATCTAATAGCTACGATCAGTAACGAGATGGAATTATCGCTGCCAATGGCGGCTAAACTTGAGCTTTTGAATTGTTTGCTGTGTTGCTACAATCCCATCGAGCATATCGGTACAAATCTTTAATTCAGTTGATATAAATTTTCAATCCAATCAGAACTCGGTACAACGAAACAAGATTCGGTTGATCTGAAAGTTTCCGTTTGAAGACGTAATTCTTAATTATACCGCTTGCTTCATGCTTGCAATGTTTGTGATAATTAAGAGCATCGAAAATGCAAATGAAGGTTGAAAAAGAGCTAACAAGAAAAATCGTGAAAGGGCTGGCAGAAATTCCGTCTTGATAGATTACTCGTAATTATTAAAAGCCCAGCTCCCTAATTGAGTAACGACAGCGATTTGTCTCTGTTACAGGCGAAACATGCCGAGAATATTGGCGCCGATTCCTTGCTGTGCCTTCCAGAACTCTACTTCAAACCAACAACACCAAACCAATTAGTAGAGTATTTGCGACTTGTGGGTCAAGCTGCTCCTAAAACGCCGCTGCTTTACTACCACATACCGATGTTCACAAACGTCAACAGTAAGCGCAGCTTGTTATTATTGTTAGGTTTACTAAAATTATACAAGTTTTCGAAGAAGAGTTATTATATGGTCTCGGTAGTTGTTAAATCTTGTGGGTTTTTGCATCTGCTGGTTCCTCTTTTCTTTATTGCAAATGTTGCTTTCAACAAAAGTTTCAAATTTTAGGATTACTTCTCGAATATAGTTTGCGCGTACTTCTTGAACAAATCCGAAATTAGATGAAAGTATATTAACGACTATTATACTATTATATTCATGTTCATGAAATTCGTTAATACATCTGCAGTCAACATGCCTCAGTTCTTCGAGTCCGTTGGTGACAGGATTCCGTCTTTGGTCGGTATTAAATTCTCCAGTGCAAATCTTGAAGAAGCCACGCAAGTATTTCACGTGAACAACAAGGAATTTGTCATTTTTCTCGGCAATGATCAGGTAACGCCAAATCATGTAAAGAATGATCGAACTTCATTGCTACTGCAGTGTATGTAAATCCAAAATTAGATTTAGATAATCGATAAGAAACTATATTTTCTTGACCTTCTGGAATCTTGAGATGATTCCATCCACGATAAAAATATGACTGCTGCGAATCTGCCTCATACTGTATCCATGGACAATAATGATTGGAGAATGTTTCAACAAATTTCAGATAATGGCAGGGGGTTTTGCTCAGGGGTTGGACTCAGTGATTACAACAACAATGAATATGTTACCTGATATAGGATTTGGAATATTGAAAGCCAGTGCCTCAGGGGACATGGCCAAAGCCCGAGAATTGCAAGAAAAGTTGGCGAAAGTTTCGAAGGCGATTTCTAAATATGGTAATACTCAATGAGCGAACAGTATCACTATAAAAAAAAAAATGTGTTTCAGGAGATCGTCTCGAAATTTTGTATTGATTTGACATCTCTTTTATTCAATACAACATGCATATTTGTCGTTTTGAATAAAGCAAATGTGGAATATAGTATTGATACCGATACCTATGTCTCATTTTGCAACTGACAATTATGAGATCGTTTTACACAAAAAACAAATAATTCAAACGTTTTCAGGTGCCCCGGTTGAAACTATGAAAACTGCAATGGGGCTTTTAACTCCATTCGATATGGGACCCCCTCGGGCTCCATTGAATCCCCTTTCTACCGAGAGCATCGCCTTAATGAAGCAAGACTTACAAGCATTGAGACGCCAAGTTTTGCAATGAATAAAAATTGATGCAGAAACTTTCCAGACCTCTCAATGCAGTTTTGAAATTGATTGATTATTTTCAAATATTTAATTACTGTCATGATTATGAGTGCGTGATAATAAAACCGATCAATCTTTCCAAGTCTATTTCACCTATTTTGTCAGATCATTTTCTCCCTTCGCATAACAGACGATTAAAATTGATTTTCCAAAGAAATCTGATGCAGAATTTCATATCCTAGGCTCAGGCCGGATTCACACTACAGATCGCTCACGGTCCGGTCTAGCTTCGCTTTCGATCCGATCACGAGCCTAGAGCATTCATATTTGTCGATTATAAAGTTTCAGTCATGAGACAATCAGTTTAAATCAGATCGTTGTACCGCGAACACGCGCTAAAGTAAAATTTCATAAAATTTATAATATTTGCTATAGAAAAATAATGTCAGCAAATTTTACTGCAGACGAATTAATGATTGCCGTAGCGCTAGGTCACGAAGAGACGGAAACTGAAAAGCAAGAAAAATTATCGCGAGGAAAAAGGAAGAAAAGATTTTAAGATCATCAGATGGACCTTGTCCCATTATTGTTCGACGTAACTGTATCGATCATGATAATCTTCTTACAACCTAACGACTTGTAGACATTCCAGAAAACCAATTTTTCAAGGAAAAGGGCTGTGACATGCGGCAGGATGCTATCGCCTGTCTAGTTTTTTCCTTTCATTGCGCGATGTATTCTCTGTGCTGACGCAGAGATCTTCATCTTCACTGCAAACACTTGGGTAGAAACTTGATCCCTTACCAGCCCGCTTCGCAACGCGCACCCATGGACACGGCCAGTTAACTTTCAGTTTTAATTTGAATGCTATGCGCGAGGTACGCTCGGCTTATCGTATAATATTGCCTCCACGTGTTGGTTTAGACTAAGAATTGACACCTCGTGGCAAAAGTGAGGATCCACGATTCAGCCTAGTTGTGTATTGTATGTATACATTACTTTGTTTCAATAAATTGGTACGCGGCGTTTCGCTCAGTTGACGATGGTTGACGGTGACCCGTTCAACAAAACATGTTTTTATCCATTCAAAATTGAAATACATGGGAAAAAGGAAAGAAGACAAATGCGAAAGGTGCTTCCCGCGCACCTTCTCAAATTGAATATTCCAATCTCAGCGGCGTCGTTGCAATACTTTATTGGCGATTCCTGTCGACTAAAGGCGATAAAAATTATTAGTAAATCTGACGAGTACGAAGATCATAACAGATCGAGCAGCAGTTCTGCTAATTATGTTAAAAGCATTGTAATCGCTGGCACAAGTGCAGGTGACTCATCTGAAAGTGATCTGAATTTATCAATTGTACCAGTAAGGAGAGAAGGTATTGACAATTTCAACACCGGTCGCATTTACAAATCAGAGGAATTACTACCCATCAAAAGGGCTTTTAAGATCCAGGAGAACTGTTCACCAGAAAAGTTACCAAAAATTCATAAAACTATGAATGAAGAAGTATTTGAAGTAGAAGATGACGATGATGAAAAAGATAAAAGTCACGAAGAAAACTGCAATCTGGTAAGATTTGAAGAGTGCTAAAATACTGCGAATGACAGAAAATTTTTATTTCGAATTCTCAACGTCTCGTAAAATCGGTACATATAATTGTATGAATGAAATCGAAACAAGTTGCCCAACTCTCATGGCGTTATTATAACGTGATGTTTATTATGATCATTCTATTGAACTGCAGCTAAGATTTGATTAAGAGTTGAACAAAAAATCTTATCGTCATTCCTGTGGCACATATATACCGATAAAAGCCGTCAAACTCCGGGATCATAGATATTGTCTTTATCAATTATTAATATTATTATAGACTAACGATTACCGTAAATGGATTCTGATGTATAATCAAAATAATCAAAAGATTTAACAGATGTTATCGCTTCGTTGTGTTCATCGAACTCGTGGTACGAACGGCTCTCGGTTCGGCGCTTGGGTATAAATATCTTACGTAATAAATGTGGGTACATAGCCCATATAAACCAAGCTCGGCAAGCTACGTGCAGAACATCCAGCGTGGAAAAAAAAATCCTTTCAAATATACTTCAGACGTGATGTGAACTTCATTTGCCTGAATATATACACAAGACTGATAATTAAATTGAAGTATAACAACTAGTAGGAGACTTTAGTCGCGGGTTATCAGCAACAACAGTTATATAAGCCTGGCGAGATTCGCACTTGGTTTAATCGTGTAGAGATAGTTGGTAACCGACTTACATAGTGAAATCTTCACAAGATATAAAAACCAAGAACTGCGGATACAGGGCTAGAAAAATGCCGGTAAAACACAATTATTCACTTCATTTGGGCTACATATGTATTTTTGTAATTATATTCGAGCTTGATCTCTTATTTCGAGAAAATAAGAGGAGGCCCGAGGCTGAGTTCCGTATTGGCCAACCTTAAGATGGTCGCGATATCAATAATTCGGAGAAATATTCCACATTGAATCTTTGAAGTTGAAATTTATTATTGGCGGCCAAAACAAATATTACGTAAGCATGTCATATGGGGAGGAGGCGCCTAGTAAATGGTCGGTCTGACTTACCACGGGAAACGCACCAGTTTAAAATAAAAAATTTCACATTGATATTCGAATTTTCTTGGGAATTAGAATTCGCTGGCCCGGGGTTAGATGATGTACTGAATCCAACCAGTCACCGGAATTGAACAAAGAATCCCGCGATAGGGGAAAAAATATATGGGGAAAGAATATAAACTCCTCAAACGTTTGAGTTACATATTGAATACGGAATTTCTAAACGAGTGCAAAGTGTTAGACCTTTCATATATGTGAAATAAATGGATTTTCATTTGTAAAATATCGCGATAACCCATTCGCAAATTACGCAAAAGAAATGATTTTAATAAACGACTAAATTCTTTGTCCATATTTTTATTATAGAGACTATCCTACACTTTTAGAGGACACGTTGTCCCAACGCTGACACCATTTCTAAACGACAGGTAAATCCCGTGACACGTCTCCTCATTTCACGCTCAAAGCAACCCGATATTGTCGCGCTAAAATGATGACCCGTGTTTCTTGCTTTTTCAGCACGAGAAGCCTAAACCTGTCCATCATTCCTCAATATGCGGAATTCCTTGCAGACCGGGGAGTCACCGGACTGCTTGGTAAATTATATGCGTATTAATAAACACCCAGATTCTTTTCATCAATTATCACATTGTCCGAGACGAAAGACTGCATGATAGTATATGACTACACTGGTTATGCACCTTAAGTAATGAACACGTTATACAAATCGTCATATCAGCCATTAAGAATATTTTCAATAAATGACCGGTGATTAATTTTGGCGAACATTTTCGATCATCTGTGAAATTTTATTAGCCGCACCTCGTTACGATTTTATTTCGCAATAGTCAATGGTACGAGCGGTGAGGGGCCGTCGATGACTGTTGAAGAAAGAAAAGCCGTTGCTGAAGCCTGGGCTCGCGCTGTGAAATCTACAAAACAACACTTGATGATTCAAGTTGGCGGAACCTCGTTACCAAACGTCCTCGAATTGGTAAGTTCGCACGTTATTATAGACGTTGTACGTATAGTATGCATATCTAATAGCTATGATCAGTAACGAGATGGAATTATCGCTGTCAACGGCGGCTAAACTTGAGCTTTTGAATTGTTTGCTGTTTTGCTACAATTTCATCGAGCATATCGGTTCAAAACTTTAATTTAGCTGCTATAAATTTTCAATCTATTCAGAACTTGGTACAACAGAACACGATGCGATTGATTTGAAAGTTTCCGTTTGAAGACGTGATTCTTAATTATACCGCTTGCTTCATGCTTGCAATGTTTATGATAATCAAGAGTATCGAAAATGCAAATGAAGGTTGAGAAAGAGCTAACAAGAAAAATCGCGAAAGGGCTGGTGGAAATTCCGTCTTGATAGATTACTCGTAATTATTAAAAGCCCAGCTCCCTAATTGAGTAACGACAGCGATTTGTCTCTGTTACAGGCGAAACATGCCGAGAATATTGGCGCCGATTCCTTGCTGTGCCTTCCGGAACTCTACTTCAAACCAACAACACCAAACCAATTAGTAGAGTATTTGCGACTTGTGGGTCAAGCTGCTCCTAAAACGCCGCTGCTCTACTACCACATACCGATGTTCACAAATGTCAACAGTAAGCGCAGCTTGTTATTTGTTAGGTTTACTAAAATTGTACAAGTTTTAAGGAAAGTTATCGCGTCTCGGAAGTTTTTTCCATTCGCAACTGCAGGTTGTTTAATCTTGTGTTTCTGCAGCTGCTGATACCTCTTGTCTTTATTGCAAAGCTTGCTTTCAGCAAAAGTTTCAAACTTTAAGATTACTTCTCAAAGACAGTTTGCACGTACTTCGTGAACAAATCCGCAATTAGATAAAAGTATATTGACTACTATTATATATTTATGTTCATAAAATTCGTTAATAAATCTTCAGTCAACATGCCTCAGTTCTTGGAGTCCGTTGGTGACAGGATTCCGTCTTTTGTCGGTATCAAATTCACCAGCACAAACCTTGAAGAGGCCACGCAAGCATTTCACGTGAACAACAAAGAATTTGCCGTTTTTCTCGGCAGTGATCAGGTAACACTGACTCATTAAAAAAAAAAAAAATGATAAGACTTCTTTTTCGCTGCAGTGAATTTAAATCCAAAATTAGATCCGGATAATCGATAAAAATCTATTTTTTCTTGAATTTCTGCGATCTTGAGATGATTTCATTCGCGATACAAACATGACCACTAAAAATCCGCCCCATATTGAATCCATGGATAATGATCATTGGTGAATGCTTTAACAATTTTCAGATATTGGCAGCTGCATTTGCTCTAGGGATGGACTCAGCGATTGCAACAACAGTAAATATGTTACCGGAAGTAGGAATAGGAATATTAAAAACCAGTACTTCAGGTGATATGGCAAAAGCCCGAGAATTGCAAGAAAAGTTCACAAAAGCTGTGATTGCTATTTCTAAATACGGTAATTCTCGAAACCAACGTTCCACTAAAATTTTTGCATTGATTTTTAAACCCTTTTTCAGTTGACACAACATACACATTCGTTGTTTCGAGCAAAATAATCGTTAAAATTAAAACAATATTGATACAATTATATTCAAGTGAATAGATCGTCTAAAAAACATTTTTCTACAGTGTACTATTGATGCTGATTCTTATCTGATTGGAGAATTAAAAATTCATCAATTGTTAAAAATAATCAAACTACTCAATTGATTTCAGGTCATTGGGTTGAGACAATGAAAGTCGCAATGGGACTATTAACTCCATTCGACGTGGGCCCCCCTCGTGCTCCATTGAACCCTCTATCTACCGAGAGTGTTGCCTCGATGAAGCAGGGCTTAAAAGCTCTGAATTATCAAGTCTTAAGATAAATAAAAAATTGATTCAGTAATTTTCCGTACTTTTGAATTAAGTTTGATATATGATTGTTTTCAAAGATTTAAAGACCGTTATAATTGTAGGTATACGATAGTAAAACAGATACCTAACTCTATCAGAATTTATTTAAACTGTTTTGTCATTTTATTTCCTTCCACTACGGATACGTGTTTGAAATTTATCATCCAAATCGATATGATTTGAATTATTATTGATAAATAAATTCCATGATTAAACTTCATGAGTATATCTTTGTGTTCAAGCCGCTGTGCCCTATATTAACTAATCAAGAAAAACACCGGACCCAAGTGCCGATAAGTTTTCCATTATAACAAACTCCAGTTAATCTATCATTACGTAACATTAACACACCTGTGATGTCAATGACCGTATATCCTCGATAAGATTTTTTACAAACAACTCTGAGAGAAATTTATTGCTTCAGTACTGACACTGTTTCTAAACAACATGTAAATCGAATTAATAGTCGTAAATTTTGACGCTAAAAGATGCTCAGTAAATATCTCAAATTTTCAGTAACCGAAGTTTGAACCTGTCGATTATACCGCAATGTGCGAAAGGACAGCTTAAAAGCTTTGAATTGCCAAAAATTAAAATGACTGAAGAATGATGTAGGAAATTTCGATACCTAATGAAGTCTAAAATGTGAATATAGAGATGCAATGATCATGGTAATTCTATATGACAATGAAATCGATTATTCTTTCAATTATTATATGGAATGATTTGTCAGTTTAAATCCTCCTACAATATGCAATCAAGAATATATCGTCGATCAACAACAAAAAATATATTTATTCTCATTACACATTCATAATTGGTTTTAGCTTTCTAATGATGATACATATGGTTTATTTAATATACTGAGTAAATTAAGGTATAGTAATACTATTTTTTTTGTTGTTTAAATTGAACTTATTATCATTGCTGAATACATAAAAAGTGTAAAACACTTTTTGCAACAAAATCTGATCATCACTTATCCTTAAAACTGACATGATTTTGGTGCTTAAAGATAATGCTTGAAAATATTATTGCTATATTAAATGAAACTATCTTTTCACTGTCTTTCGCGCATCGTCGTTTTTTTTCCTCTTTTGTTTTTAATAAAAGTTCATGCATAATCTTGTTCTGACACTTATCAATTCTTTATGGGAATAAAAATAAAATGAAATTCTATATGACTCACATAGGTATAACTTCAGCTTTTCACCAGGCTATCTCATGCCTCAACAATCCGATTACTGCTGAGTAGTTTGTGCCAGTTGTCTTAACTGTTTCAAAACAGTTTCCAAAAGCTTTTTCTTATCACGTTCGCTTTTCTTTAGCACAGAGAATACCGTCTTCTTGTCGGATTCTCTGAGCCTGAAAAAAATTCATTCATGTTTTAGTCCATCTAATTCCACATAAAAGAATCACGAAATCTTCTAGATCGTGAAATAACTTTTTAAAAGATAAATAACTTAATTGCATCAAGTCTTAATCTTACTTCTCCAGCAGTACCACTGCTGTGTTGGGTGTAACCAATTTATATTTGCTTGACTCATGACCGTAATCATGGAAATAAGTAGGCCAATCCCAACTCATAAAAAGATCTAGAAGTTGCCTTAGCTCGGCAAAGTACTGAAGTAACACTCCTTCAGGTAATCCTACTACTGGTTCCGATGCGGCAAATTCTAGGCAACAAAAAAAATAAAATGAAATAAAGCGGCTTCATAAGTCATTTAAGATATTATTATCAAAGCTGTGATAGATTTTCGTCCACCTATGATTCGGAGAGTACAATTGACTTGAATCCTTTGCTCAAATCATGTATTAACTCTATAGTATACAGTTTTTTTTATAAATGACAATTATCTACACAAATATCAGTATACATACGTTCACATTGAATGGTGTCTAAGTTAACTTGTTGGAGTGCGCCCATGGAGATTTGTTTGACATCGTCACTTATCAAAATCCCTTGAATCGCCTTGGCTATGTGTGAGCAGGCTGATTTACATGCAACTTGCGCAACTTCTTCCTGTAAAGTAAAATAATATTTAAAAATTGTTTGATAAATGTATAAATTTATACGTGTTATACTAATTATTTCATAATATTAACTCACAGGCAAATTGGTAAAGCACATGAAAATACTCTGTAGGAAGGCTATGAGGTCAGTCACAAAGCTGGACGCATGTCCTTGGGGTTCTGCCAAATTCCAATCGTAGTTTTCTAATTCTAAAAACTCGTCCAATTTTCGTTCCAACTTATCACAAATTTGCCGTTCCGCATCTTCTCTCGCAACCCGGAACATGGCTGACTGAACTCCACCGCAGCTTAATTGACCCTCGTGGGGCGTTCTGAATATGAAATGAGCGAAAATATTGGGAATCAGACGTATTTGAATAAAAAATCATAGTGAAAACCAATATTCCAGTTAAAATTACGCAACTAAAATCGATTCGAAGATCATAGAGATTGATAAATCAGTATAACAATTACCCTGTTATATTTGAAACAAATTCCTCTAAATATTTAGTGGAATTCTCAAGATAACCGGTGTTTATTATGATCTGTACAACTTGAAGCAGAGCTAGAGATGGTTTTCTAAACAGTGAAGAAAGACAGCCACTAAAGGTCCTCGTTAATAACAAATTAGTTGATTTTCGAATCATTTCATCGACTTCAGTTTGGGTGAGATTCAGATCTTCGGAAAATTTCAGACAGGCGTAAATGAACTCTTTAACTTGTTGGTAAACCTTAGGCACCATCACAGAAAAGGGAAATCTTTTTGGGAACTCTGCTTTCTGCAATGCCTCGTCGTGATAGGGAAATGATCCAAGGATATGATCGTATTCTGCTTGCGAGGAAACCTGGAATTTGTACATAAACATTTTTAAGTATCTCCTTCTCCCTGGTATCGCAGTACAAGATCAACTCACTTGAATTGGTAAAAAACTGTCTTCATCTAAAATATCTCTGAATACTTGAACCCAATGTTGCATCAAAACTTCGTTATAGTGAACCCTAATCTCTTGGAGTAATTCCCAAAGTTGACCAACAGGATAGCCATAGTTCTGATTTTAGAGAAACGACATTGTTTTAATTACACATCTGTATATACGTTGATAGATATCCATAGATATAACTGTTATGCTCACCCTTAGCGTAGTATTGAATAACATCAACAAATTTTTGATCTTCAAAATCAATGTGGCGTCTGTACAATAGGCCTAAAAATAATCAACGCTCAAATTGAAATCAAATATCTAACGTTGTTGAAAAATTAAACTCGATATTCAATCAACTCTTTCGCTCATCCCTTCTTATCATCTCACCGAATTCGTCCTCAGAGCATTTACGATCTTTGAAAGTGCCATTGACCAAACTTCTTCTAGATAAGATCGTGTCGCCAATCCATTCCCAGTGTTTAAAATATGATCTTCGACGACGAAAAATCCAAGAATGCCGTGGATGTAAGATTGGTACTCTGCTATACTCTCATGCTAAGGACAAATGAATTTTTAATACATACAAATATTAATTAAAATGTATAATTTTGTGCCTAAAATCAAATACTCAATAGTTTATAGTGCATTTCAATTTCATTCTCTTGATATTTCATTAATTTTTACCATGTTATTAGGAGGTTGTAGTACAAGTCTAGCTTGCTGCTTTCTTTGTTGCCTGTAATAAGCTTTGAAAGTATCGCTCTCTCGTAACACTGTGTAGATATGCATACAACGATAAACCGGACTGAAGTCCATGAGATCTTGTGCACTGAGTTCTTCTTCCGTATCTCCAGCCAAGATATTTGGCTGTGGAGTAGCTTGTCTCTTCTTTTTCCTTCCAATGATTTCAGCCTCATTTACAAGCTGTTCAGCAGTCTAACTTAAACAAATTAGAAATTTCGTATTAATTGAAACTAAAATTGTTCCATTATAAGCAATTCAATGCATCATCTTTAAAACACACTCACATGTTTCATAGCAACTTCTCCTATCTTTGGTGAATATTTTCTTATATTTTCTAGAAAATCTCTCAAATCAGACATCGATGCATCCTTTATGTTCTCTCGCAGCCTGTAATAAGATGTAATGATGGCTTTAGCAACTACTGCCAAGTAGAACAAAATTAATAAGCATATGAAGAAGTTTAAATAAAGCTTTTTCCACTCAAATTCCCGCATTTAAAGGGAAAGTATGACTAGAGCCTGGCAATATTAATCTAAAACAGGATCTTTATTGATAGCTAGTGGATCTTACAAAGAAATTTGTTGCGTAATCTGCGAAGAGAATCTGTAATTGGTAACTTTAGGTAAATCATGATGCTCGAGTTGTTCAAGGGTCTTGAGTGCCGGATAATATCGTTTATCTTTCATTTGTCTTTGTAGTTTAGCATAAGCAGCTAAAACTGGAAGACACATAGTGAGACTATCGACAGCAGCAGCCATATTATTCTCAACCTTTCTGGCCTTCACAAGTTCTTCTCCTTTCTCTATAACTCCAGCGGCAGTATCAGTTATTCGTTTATCGAGTTCTAATACTTCATTCTATTAAAATATGTAAAGAATTTGATTAAATTATTTAGTAAATTTCTCATCAAAATTAATGCAAAGAGCTATACTAACATTAAGCTGCTGTGCCTGGGACTGAACTTGCAACAACTCTCTAATAGAGTCAATGAATCCTTGATAATGATGGTTGCACATACGCTCTATGTCTTTGTCATGGCTTTTTACCCTGTCGTCCAACTTTTCCATGAATTGTTGGTGTTCTTGTCCATCGTAAATAGCTCTGTTAACAAATCATGTGATGAATTTTATCGAGCAATCAATAAGGTTTAAGAAATTATTCTTTTTTTACTAAAGATACAGCTAAAATTTTGCAATAATTGAGAAGTATGATTGTTATTAATTACTATAAAAATGGGGTAGAGTAACGTTAATTAATACCTGATAACCAGGCCAATATTACTTGCATCTGTAGATTCTAATTCAAATAATAAAAGTTCGTGTTTAGATGCTACGTTTAGAACAGACATTGAGTTTTGGGACATAAGTCGTGGCGAGTTTGTATATAGTCGAAAAAAATACAATTTATATAATTCGATATACTGTTTTTATTTATTGTATAATTGATATCATTCGTGAGAATACTACCCCCTGCATTGCGCAAATGCAAGAAGAAGATACAGCGAGGCATCTGCGTAACAAGGGTGGTTTTTGATACCCGCGCATTTTGACAGCGAAACATAACCTAGTCTAGTTTCTTGGGTTTCTTGTTAGAAAATAATTTTTCCGTAATAGGTAAGGCTTCTTACTTGAATGTCGGGCCCAAGTAATCATCAATTCCCTCGATTTCTTGAATAAGAAGATCATACTGCTGCATTTTTACCGAACAATAAAACTCAAGGGTTACACCTTTTTGTCGGAAAAAAAAAAAGAATTCTGACAGATCTTACGAATGAAAAAAATCTGACACATGACCTGTGGCAGTGACTCAACGTGGCTCATGAAAACGAACCTAAAATACAGCTGTGTGTTTATTTCTACATTTTCCTATTCTCAATGGCCCTTGAAATGTCAACTAAAAAAGTTTTCGTTACCGTAGGAACGACCAAGTTTGATGAATTGATAAACACGGTGACAACCTCTGAAGTATTAGAGGTATACAAAATAGTCTATTTTTCATTAATATTTGTTCACTTCAATACTTGAAGTTAGGTTAGGTTAGGTTTCGGAAGATCTGCATACCGGGATCAACAGTGCCAAAATATTCTATACGAAGATGCTAATTGGCTTACTTAAACACTTTGTTGATCGGTCGACTTCTAGTCATATAACAATGTTGCAATGTGCTAGCGAATTGTTCTATTTTAGGCGTTGAACAATCGGGGCTACAACCACCTGATTCTACAGATTGGAAAAAGTTCATTGAAGCCCGACTGCTCTCCTCGTAACGGTTTTCATCGCATAGAATACTTTACTTTGAGCCCTTCTATACAGGAACAAATGACCTCTGCTGATCTTGTAATAAGTCATGCTGGTGCTGGGAGCTGTCTGGAAGCATTAGAGGCACAAAAACCTCTTATTGTTGTCACTAATGAAAATCTTATGGATAATCACCAATTAGAACTTGCGGAACAACTTTATAACGATGGACATTTGTACTATTGTAGTTGCGATAGTTTGCTCAATTTAATTCAAGTAATGGATTTATCTAAATTAAAATTATTTACCAATAATGACAGCCAGAAAATTGTTGAGTTTATCGATAGAATAATGGGCTTTTGAAAGAAACTTTTATCAAAATTAAATCTCATTTTCTAACTTTAAGGATTTCACATTCCCAAATGGCAAGAAATTGTGAAGAGAAAGAAGCATAAATTAATGAGATTGCAAGTTTTTTGTCATGCAATAGAATTTTTTTGTTATGATCACGAAAAATTGTGATTATTTCAAATCTCATTTCCTAATCCTGATTTGTTGATCAAGTTTTCAATTTTTTTTGTTTGTTTGTTTAAGAAATTACTAAATGCCAAAGTATGTGAAATTATATGTAAGTTGTTATGGATAAGTGAGAGAAAAAAGGACTTACGCATATAATGTGAATAAATATAAAGAATTGATAAAACAGATACAATTTAATTGTGATTTTTTTTTTTCTTTAACATAATTTACAATAGTGAGCTCTGTACATAAATAATCATCATCTTTCAATAATCACGTCTTGTAACATTATACATAATATGTAATGAATCTTTTTACCTATAAGGCAAGCCAGCAAATAAAGCTGTACTAATCCTGTTATAACAAAGCAAAATTGCAGTCTATATATAATTAGATGTTACCCTGCAATGTTTGATATGCATTTTCAGGACCGTTTTATTCTTCTTTATAGAATGTCGTAAAATAAATCGGCACACATATAAAAAATTACAGATTCTGAATGAAAATTTTCTAAAAACATAACATATCCTTTTAATTTTTGGCAAATATTATGCAATTTAATTATAAATATCATATGAATGATTATAGAATGAATGTTAATGTGAAGCATTAGAGTACAGCAATTTTTCATGAGGTTTTTAAATATGGCAAACAAAATGTAATCAATATTACATACCATAGGATTAAACTTGTCATCAAAGTTTATTTCTTTCTTTTTTTTTTAATAATAATTTCTACAGTAATTTTTCATCTAATGTGTACCGTTCATAATTCGGTGTAGCTTTTTTTTTTGTCTTTAGTACATAAATTCGAAATGACACATGTATATATGCAGGGCTGACAGACTATAGGTATTTATATGAAGACGGCATTATTCATCTTATTAGACAAGACCAAGACGAGTCATCTCCTTCAATAGTTCGTTGCCCATTTGGGCAGGGCTCCTCGTTACAATCACTCCAGCCTGGAAAAAAAATACGTTATTATCGGAAATACGACATTATGAAACGATTTTTGGTGCTGAAAAACAAAAGAAAAAAACCTATATGTTTTTATAAGAATAATTATAACTTGATAAAAAAAACGTAAGTTCACTGAAATGTTTTTGAGACTTTATGTGATAGTATTATCAATTTGTTACGTTGTGAAACGCATTTGGTATCAGTGATATGTATATTTGGAGTGTGCGATGTGTGTCAAAGTCCATAAGACTGTAAATATCACGACTTACTTAAATTTCTAAACAAGTATAATCTTTAATGACCAAAAATTTAGCAAACTCTACGAATTTACGAAAATTTCACCTGAAATTTTATGATTAAAAATTATTTATAAATCTTAAATAAATAATAAGAATCAAGATTTTAATACAACCAAAATTTATCGTAGATTTTATAACTGAGTAAATAGGTATATGTATTACGAATATTCATCAATTTACTGCTTCTGATTTTCTTGTCATTTATCAAGCAGCAATGTTATTCTGTCTGAATTCCAATTAATTTCCAATTCATTGGAGAGTAAAACCTCAATTACATTACCTTTTCGAGAGCGTTAATTTTATCTTGAGCTCCGCCTTTACCGCCGGAAATAATTGCTCCAGCATGACCCATTCGACGACCAGGAGGAGCTGTCAATCCAGCGATGAAAGACACCACAGGCTTAGCTTTTCCACCCTACAGTGGAACAAATTCAATCTATGAAATTACAAAAATTGTTTTACACAATTAAGTAAAGACTGAGACCTGAGAATCTTTCATATTTTTCTATTTTCCATTTTTAGGCAAACTATTATCAATTTCAAAAAAAAAACCATGAAGAATTTGTGAAATTTCTGGCTTCCGATAAAGTAATATCATAACTTATCACAATGACCATGCAGGGACTTTGGGTCTCACATCATGATTAGATCTGGAATAGGATAGGAGTGGATTAGGATAATGGTAGGTATGGATACCAATAAACAGCCACCGACAGTGTTATGCTCCATGAGGTATTCAGCAGCCAGTTCTTCAGCGCTTCCTCCGATTTCGCCAATCATTACTATCCCTTCGCATTCTGGATCTTGTAAAAACACTTCCAGGCAGTCAATGAAGTCTGTTCCGTTGAACGGATCTCCGCCAATTCCAACGCATAGCGTCTGGCCAAGCCCAGCCTACATAATTAAAATAAAAAAACAAACTTCAATGTTATATTCATTTCGCTAAAAAATATTACAAAATTATTTTTGCCTCTCATTTTAAATACAGAATTGCTAACCAGTGTGGTTTGGTTCACAGCTTCATAGGTAAGAGTTCCAGATCTTGAAACAATACCGATCTTTCCTTTCTGATGAATATGTCCAGGCATGATTCCAATTTTACACTAAAATAAATATAAACAAGTATAAAAATTGGTAAAATTTAATAAGCGGCGATAAACATTGAAAATTGTTGCAAAAATGCTTGGTTTTACTTCATTCCTGACTAAAATTTATATTACCTGTTCAGGTGCAATGATTCCTGGACAATTTGGTCCTATTAAACGTGATTTATTCTGTTCAAGAAGACGCCTCTTCACTTTAACCATATCGTGTTGAGGGACACCCTCAGTTATACAGACAATAAGTGGCATCTCCGCATCCATGGCTTCCATAACAGCCGCTGCAGCCCCAGGTGGTGGAACATAGATCACGGAGGCTGTTGCTCCTGTGGCTTCTTTGGCCTATCAAACAAATAAATCTGTGATGAGTAAATCTGGAATAACGAATCTAATGAATGCTTTAAATATTGTCTCAATTCTAAATAAAAGAATAATGGTTAAAGATTTAGCTAAAAACTATGCCAAAGCTGAAAAAAATCTTTGATAAAACGAACCTCTCTGACTGATTTGAATACTGGTTTTCCCAAGTGCTCCGTGCCAGGTTTTTTGGGATTAACTCCACCGACAATTTTTGTTCCATAATCGAGCGCTTGTTGACAATGAAAGGTTCCTTGTTTACCCGTAAACCCTTGGCATATAACTTTGGTATTTGAATTTATTTTCAGGTTTTTTCTCGTGTCTGTATAGTTGAATCTTACTTGTGCACGGAGTATACTACTACGACCTCCGACTAAAATAAATAAATGACTTTTACACATTGTTGGTACAATATTAAGTATCAAACAGTAAACAAGTATCTCGAATAATGAATATTAAGCAGTTAGAATAAATTATTACGCGATATTTATTTAATTTTTTAATAATGTTTAAGATCATTCATAAATAATTTTTCACATTGTCGGTTTGTCTTTGTGATAGTAGGCTCTCAAAGTCATATACTATGTTACAAATAACTGAACACTATCAACAGTACTAACAACAGATGCCGGAACTAATTTTATGGCCTAATGACATAAGTACGCGTATCCTAATTGAATGACCTATTCAATTTGTAAGAGATGAAAGAAATGGTCAGATAATCATAAATAAAACGGATTCCATAAGAAAGAGTAAAATTGATATGCTAGTCTCTTTACAGATTTGTGTCATTTACAGTCCACTTATCTGTACAGTAATTTAATGATTAGTGCATGGACGGATAGAAAAAATTGAGTCTACAAAAAACTAAGGATAATAAAATTACATTAATTTATCTGCAGATTTATATCTTTGTGAATCTGTAGTTGCAGTTTGAAATCTGCTAATACTACACACGAATTGTACTCTATAAAAAAAAATTTTGGCTCTTTACTGGGCAGAGAATAAGGGACTGCAGAGGCGTGGTATTGTAATGATAAAATACATTAAATTACATGTAAAATTGTTAATAGTACCGAAAGTGAGATATTTTGCATGAGTTTATCCAAATCTATGAGTTTTATCATATCAAGTGGGGAAAGATATGAGTGATTTATCAGTGAAGGGTAATAAGTACTTGAGTTTTGAAAACGTAATTCAATCTGAACAGCGCAATCGACTTTATAGATTATTGGGCAATTATGATAAAAGTGAGAGTATGGTTTAAATTATATAATTTAAACGAGAGACAATTGTCTTTTAATTCGGTCATCTGGGTCAAGACCAAACCAAGCATATGAAGGATTAAAATAAAACGTATCTTTTACGACTACATAACTACGTTCAAGGCTCAAATTATACATCCAAACTTATTTATCGGTGACGTAGACGGTTATAATCTATGTATTATATAGAGGATTAAGTTACCTGTAATTTTTGATAGATTCCTAACAGCCGCAGCCATTTTATCGAATTATTTAAGAAATATGAAATTATTTTAGTAGGAACTACGGACTTGACACCATAGACGAGGATAGACAGCCTACTCCTTAATACCTACAGTGATTCCCTACTATTTTTTCATCGCGAACGATGCGATTGAAGCGATCTCAGCGCATGGCATTGGAACACATCTAACATACATGTTTTAGATGTCGCTGCAATCGTCTGGAGCCATATTGATTATTGACTAAGAACATAGTTAGATGGAAAATTTTTATTCAATTTTCTTCTTATAAGTTTGAATTTGAGTTTAAATAAATTTTGATCAAATGATTATTGCGAAAATTTGATAACCACATTCTCAGTCATCTTCTCTAACAAATATGCAGAACAATATGTAATTAAATTGTTCAGTTATTGATGCTTTGAATTCTCAGATTTAACCTAAAAATTTACAGATAAACCCTGGGCGTGCTCTGGCCCCGGTTTTCAAATTGTATTTCTTTATAACATTATAAATATAATAATCGATACGCTGGCGGTTTCCTTTGTATGTACTCTCTTACTCGATAAACGCTCGATATCTTGGTAGTTGACTGAATTGAAGTTTATTGAACTCAAGACGGAGGTAACTGAATACCAATAGCCAATGTCTACCAATCAGCTTACAGTCGTTGTTTAAAATTAAACACATACTTATCTGGTAGAGTTAACTACAGCATTTCTTTTCTTTTTTTATTCAGTTGACCCCTGCTTCTTATAGATAAGCCTGTGAATATGGTCAACGAAGAGATTATAGAACCTAACAAAAAGCCTCAGCCTATATTCAAAGACTCAACATTCCAACAAAAATTTCGTCCGATAAGCAGTTCAGGGAAAAAACGAATCTGGCGATCCTTAAAACAGGTGCTCGCACAAGAGCGATCATTACCTTGGCATCCTGAAGTTATTCATTGTACGGTTCCGCCTTCATATTTGCGTGATAACTCTTCTAAATAATCCAAAAAAATTGATCATACTATACTGTACGTAAATATATGAAACCATTGAATTTCAGATAGCTCGATCAATGCGCCTCCGAGTTTTAAACCTGCGAAAAAGTATTCGGACATATCCGGACTCCCCGTAAGTTCAGTTTTTTTCAATATGTGATAATCTTTGTTGTAGATATAGTTGCTTTGTATCCAAATGTTGAGTGAAATAATCTCAATTCTTGATTAACTTTTTGTGTATTTATTTTTCAGGCAAGGTACACAGATCCACAGAGCAAATTGCATTTTGCAACCGCAGAAGAATATGCAACTGTTCGAAGTTTGCCAATGGACATTACTGCTGGTTATTTAGCTTTAAGAGGGGCATCTAGTATTGTTGGATGAAAATCACTCGGCATTATGATCGAACACATTAAATTGATACAATATTTGTATAATAATTCATTACTCAGGCACTTATTGCTTCTGGACTGTTACGATTTATTGTTCTATGTGTTTTATAATGATAGGGAATGATGGGAGTTGAAAATAATCACTGTATCTCAAAATTGCGAAATACTTCCATGCACCTCTGTAATTCGTAATTTTTTATTTATTTTTCTGTATTGTTTTTTCTTTTTCCGAATTTTTTAAAATTATTAGCTGTGTATTCAATTCGAGTAAATAGATTCTCATGCAGACTACTAATGCACCTTGAAATTATTCAAGATGCTAGTAATCGTGAAGATAAAAAAAATAAATAAAAAAAGTCTTAGCGGATGAATTTTTTGCGAGGTTGTCAATCATTTGTTACAAACTTTATACATTAATTTTTTTAGACAGTGATCTTTTTAGTACAGTAAACTCTTCTATGTGTGAAAACAGTTTTTGGAAGTTTTGGAGTTCTGGAAAAAAGAATAACAAAAAAAAAAAAATACAAAATAATTGTTGATGAATTGCTTAATTAAAAAACTGCTTTGGTACGAACAACTATTTACTACGATTACAAGAATATAAAATTCTTATTAATAAACTTCACGTATACACGAACGAGCAAACAAATCTGTGTACTATTTTATTTATCTTATTTTTTTTTTGTGTTTTTGATTATTTTTTTCTTTTCTCTTCAACCATAAGTGCGAGTAGGCGTTTTCTGTGTCTTAAATTCTACCCTTGGAATATTGTTTTGCTTTTGTTTTTCTCAATAAACAGATTTACTGGATTTTTTTTTTTTTTCATTATTTCATCTCCTTAATATTTTACACATTTAATAATTGATTCATCATTTAAAAAAAAAAGCTTGTCCATTATAACTTAGTTTACGAACTAAATACTAAGGAAGGGGCAGGGGGGATGAGGGGAGCGGGATCCGAGGAGGTCGAAAACTGTCTAAGGCTGCTCGTCATTTATCAGCCATATTATCATTTCGTTTTTTTTTTATTTTATTTTTTTTTGTTCTTTTGCAAGTTTTCAGTCTTTCGCGCACCGTATTTTAGCTACGAGTTTAGATATTACGTTGTTGGCCATTGATTATAAAAAAAATTGCAAAAAGCATTCGCAATTGAAATTTATTTTATTTTTTTTTAAACGAGACGGCCATGCGAAAGTTTACGCCGGAGCGCCCGTGTTGGGTCACCATTCTTTCCGAGAGGGTAAGTTGATTTATTTATTTGTTTTTATTAATTTTTTTTTCAAGCAATTTCACTCCAGATCTGGCATATCGTCGTCGTCGCTGTCCGGACCTTCAGCATCGTCTCCCATGTCATCTAAGTCATCAAAGTTTGGCTTGCGGTCCCCAGAACCACCCAGACCTCCCATTTGGCGCATCATCTATCAAGAAAAAAACCAATGAAAAAAATTAAATATATGCAAACCATATTCACAGTATTTTTAGTTCTGTACCGAATAATTTATCCTGAGTTAATCGATTCAAGACTTGAAAAAAAAAAAATATCTTTACAGTAAATTGAGTAGAGGTGCCTTTCGTGCAAATTAATTAATTTTATTTGGTTTTTATAGTTCAAAGAAAAATTGACAGAAATATTAATAATATTTAACATGAATTCGGCAGGTTCTTCACTCTGTAAACAAAGGAATTAGGTCATCGGATCACGTTTTTAAGAATACTGCATTAATCGGTGTAGAGAAAAACCCAAAATTCGGCATATTGAACAATAAATATCATTTAGCAGTGCATTAATGCTCTAAAATGTAAGCTTCTGAAGTAATGTAGTTTGTTTCGAGGTAGAAAGAATTTTTCACAGCACATGCCGTCGGTGATGAACAGAAGCAGATTTGTTAATTCTTATTAAAAGCTAAGTACAAACCACAGCTGTCTTGTAATTATAGTAAAAAACTATGTGAAAATTTATAATGAAGTGCGATATTTCTTGGAAATCAAAGATCATAACTAATACAAGTTGATATGTTGAACATTGTTTGATTAATTTTAATACGGTTTAACATTACCTCTTCCAAGTCACGACTTCCGCCGCCACCGCCACCGAAGGATGGTTCTTCTTCGCTGTCTTCCTCGTCTTGCCATTTGTTAAAATCGCTCTTAAGCCAATGGTACTTTTGCTTTTCCTTGGTAAGGTGTGGCCAGTATGGTCCAAGAGTTTTTTTAGTTAAAACAAGTTCAAAATTTCTACCCTTAGGACTTTGGATTGTCTTTTCTGGATCAATTTCTTTGTATAAATTGATCGTTACTTCGTGCGCTTTACGATCGGTACCTCCAACACCGTGAAAATATATTTTATCTGCTTCTATCTTGATTGTGGGATCCTTACAGTCTTCCAAACATATAGTAACGTAAACTATGTTACTTCTTTGTGCCCACATTACAGGGGGAGGAGTCACCCTGAGAATAACCAAAAAAAATTTTCGGTTGAAGTGATATATGTATAATCGAATAATTATAATATAAGCTGAAAATAATGCCTTAATAATCTCATGACTAAGTAACAGCGTTTGTAAGTCGGTGACAAACGATCTGTATTGATGAATAATTAAATTAGTTATATTCGAATCGTGATTAAAACGTGCGAATAGTAATGGAGAAATAATAGCAAGTCATAATACCGCCGGAAGTGTGGAGATTGTAAATTTTTATCAGAATAAAATTAAAAAAAACCATCCGAATATTAAAATTCAAAATAGAATAAGAATCGGGGCGAAATATATCTAGGAAGAATTGACGAGAAGGATTTATTCGGAGAAACAAGGTTCTCGTGTTACACGATTACGACGAGCCGCATCATTCCGCTAAGAGGATAGCGTGGTGTAATAATCTATGATGTTAAAGTATGGATGTAATTTAGTTGGCATGGCGGTGGGTACGAGAATAGATACAAGTTTATTCGTTAATTGAATGGGGAAGATAGGAAGAAGTAAATATCGTCGGTTATTACTGGTTTTCTAGAAATTTCGAGAATCAATAAAACCATTTTACAATATGGCGGCGTTTCGAAAGCCCACAGGGCGGCAGACACATTTTTTTTACAACGATTTTTGCTGCATGTTATCAACGAATATACACCTGGATATATCGGGGAAATTTAACTATTCGTATTGAAGTAGATTTAAGTCAATTATCCTCTACTTACTGTCCTTCTTGAGTCATTTTTAGCTGATTTTTTTATCGCGAAAAGAAACAAACGCACAACACTTTACGTACCGCGCCGCACAACTAACTCGAGAATGTTTTCGATACTCGAGATTCGAGATCAATCTATCGACAAAACGAGGGACTGTCGGCCATTGTTCAATCTCGAATATCGAAATTTGAATACGAAAAAATTCCCGACATCGCACAGAACGCCGATAAACGAGATACGTATAAAACTATTTCTTACATCCCACAAATTTTATTGAGTAATCAGAGCCAAATAGTTTGTACTAAAATGCATACACAAGTTGGATCAACAATTCATGTAAATAAATATAATCAGCATTGATAACTTGGTTTTGAGTTTGCGCTCGAACCCTATACCTATTCCAATAGCGATTGCATCAAGATGATCGAACATCGTTTGCTGAGCGCGAATTTTGAAAGGTGAAAATTATACGCCACAAAGTATTCCCAATGGATAAAACAAGGAATTTTGAAAAGAGTAGATGCACATTTCAATCCGATGATAATGAGTTCACGTATGACAGAGGAGATATTTTTTTAAAGGTATATTTATACGGGGTCTTGATTTCAACCAATATAATAAGGCTAAAAATCCGTGTGGAAATAGAATCACGATATCAATAATTATACACTCTTCTGATATCCAAATCACGAAACAACTATAATACCACATACGTGTAGTATATTGCCGGTCTGAATAATAAAAAATGATTCTAATAACATAATAATATAATGGTACGAGAAGCGGTTCATTTAACTGGCAGTATAATATAGAACTATCATAATGACAAGCTATCAAAGTTTGATGTACAACACATAAAAAAATAGAATAAAAAATTAGAAACTTTCTCAATCTATTGCGCGCCGTGCCAGATTTATGCATACACCAGGCCCAGTAGCAGCACAATTAAATTATCAGTCAGAATCTTGAATACGAATATGAAATTTCCAAACTGTTCTAACTCAAAAAACCTAATTAAAAAATATATACGATTTCTTGAAAAAAATAAAAATAAAAACATTCTAGGATAGTTATTTCACCCTGCACGTGCTTTGAACGATGTCTCGATCGCTGTCATATTGTATGTCCCGAAACGACTCTGACCAAAGTTTAAATCGACAAATCCTTCCTGACCAAACTCTCCAATCTTCCTTGAGATCGCTGCCGATCAGAGATGAGAAGGTGGTAGGGAGGGACAGCACTTAGATTGTAGGTCACTTGCAATGGATATGGAGGGGCTGTACCCTTCTGGTAGCGACGATCTAACTGGACATACAGTAGGTTTTCCAGTCTCTTTCTCCTTCGAGTTGAATCCAGGTGACGGATAGACCGTCGAGTGTCCAGTTGAGATATAAATGAGAAATATAATTCTAACTAAAGTTTTATTAGCGACAACGATCAGTAGTAAACGGGGCATTTATATTGCCTCATTAAACTTGACAGTATACTACATATAGACTTATTTATCTTTAATCTACACAGTTTTTGATAAACTCTCTGCCCAGTTCGATGTGTTTATAATCCAGTGACGGCAAGTGGACTGCAGTGATAAACCGCGATGTGAGTGTCGTATATAGGTATATATTATATTAATATACGATGATAATGAACGGTTTTAAACTAACAATTAATTTACTTCTCATTTGAGAGCTGCATTAGTGTTGTTGTTGTGTTTGTTAAAAATTAACACCATGTCTACAAGTTCGCTATTCTACAAGGACAAATATGCGGTGAGTATAAACGTACTATTTAGATGAGGAAAATATATACGTAACCGCGTTGCACCTGTATGCACATCGCTCTACAGGTATACATATCGTATACATTTTATGTGCTAGGTATACATGAGTCTTATTATACAGTGTTAATTTTTTTATAAATCATCTTTTTAATTAATAATCATTAATTACGCAGCCATTAAATATATCTGGTTATATATACTCAACGATAAAGCGATGTTACTTTATAATAATTCGTTACATCCATCCAGAAATAGAAAGTATACACGCACATACATGTATATTGATATGTCCGGTGTTTAAAATATTCTTCAATTTGCGCAAAATTAAATTCGTCCTTATATTACACCTTATATAGCCAACGTCAGGTTCTTTGTTGCAACGTGATGTTTCGTATCTTTTTTTTGAGATCAAACAATATCACGTGGTATACGTCAATTTGAGTCGCAAAGAAATTATGCGATGTTATCGAAATGTTATCAGAGCTAATCTAATATAACTACAATACAAGTCAAACGAAGAACTCTGTATAACTTGTGATTGTTATTGGTAAAATTATAGACGAGTTAAAGTGATTGGAATACAACCAAAATTCAATGTTTTTTTGGATAACGAGCTGTCGGTGAATCTGTTCGATGTTGTTTAAGGAAAAGATTGGAAGACTTCAAGAGAAACGTGATCAGAAAAAGGTTCGTTAATTCGTCGGATTCATTCCGATCGTATTTTGATCGTGATAAGTAATGGCCACGAGACGATTGTTTATAAGGCGTTAATCGACGTTTTCCTATACGTATCAATTGATGATTATCTGCTTTTACTCGCATTTGCACATTCGTAGCTGAGGTATTTCCACTAGATTCATTCCCACGAGTCTCTTTTAACAGTACTTAGACCGCAGCCTGCTTTTCAACGCAAAGTTCAACTGGCTTCCACTTCCCTGTCTTTTATTTTGTTACATAATTGCGGATTGGATAAGAGATTATAAGAATTAACTACGTAACGCGTCGTAGTCTACGCCGATAATCAAAGGGCCCTCAGGGGTGAAAGTCTTATGTCAGAGGTTTGCATCTTATTATATTATACTGGACCACTGCATCCCACGCATACAGCATATGGAGACGAGTAAAACAAGACGGCCATGTATTTACATACGTACTACTATATACATGCACGTATACATATCTCACATCGACACATCAAGCACACCTGTATTTCCTCAGAATTTACGCAGTTATACATCATGTAGCAACAACTATCTATATATAATATAATTACATAAACTAAAATCATTTCTCTTTCGATTATAATCGGCCATCATATAAGTAATAGTTATAATTTATCGGTAGTCTTTGCCAGTTTGTAAAGATTAAATCAGCACAGTATTTGACCCACCGACTCGCATAGGCTGAGGATTTTCTTTCATATTATTGGTTCAGTTTTTTTTTTATTACGTTTTGGATCATCGCCTGAGTCATGTGTGTATACCTATACACACATTGCGTAAAATTGCTGAATGAATCGTATTATAGGCGACAATTATAGTGATGTCGCAGTTTGGTAGCGGCAAACAGTTCTTATACTGATTATCATTAATTAAATAAATTCCAATTCAGAGATAACGTAAAGTGCTACATAAATATATCCTCCACATCAAATCACCGCCGGTTTCGGAGTCTCTTTCGAAACTCTCGCTATATCGGAGCCAAGGCATATCACATAGTTTTAAAAGATCTCTTCAAATGGACCAAGGCAGAAATTGTCCGAGTTATACCTATATTATATCCGTTTATGAACGGAAGTATGCGTTTGCCAACTTCCGATAATTAGAATAAGTGATGAGATGATTTTATAGAATAAATGTTTGATTCTTGAAATGTCTAAGCCACTAGATGTATTATGGCTTTGTCAACTTCCGCCAAAGAAGTACCAAGGCGATATGATATACGCGACTGTTTTCGAAATTTGTCCGGCGATTAGGTCTAAAGGCATAACAATAGAAGTGGTATCTTATCATTCACCGTCACCGCAATTTGTCTTAAAATGAACAAAGAAGAATCTGCTTTTTCCATGTTGCTGTCTAAACTCATACGTACGTTTAAAAACGTTCGAGGTCACGTTTAAACGAACTGTCAGACTGCAATAAAATACGTATAGTATTCATTCCGAGTTTTTATTATAGCTCAAGAAACAGCGGGTCTCTTGTACCTATATAGAGACTGAAATTTTACCTTTTCGTTCTTGAAGTGACAAAACGTTGACGTAATATATATATGACTCTAATTCTTCGTTAGAGGTACAAGTACGTCATCATAAAAATTCGTTCTTCGACAAACAAATTATACCGGTACCAATTGTTCAGTAAACTTGGTTTTTTTCGAAATACTGATTCCGTAGTAGTATGTCAAAAACTTATACCCGGCAAATTATATTGCGGTTAAGGTGCATTCATCAGTGCAGTATTATTCTTCAGATAATATGCCAATTATCCTCCGTGTGAAATAACATTATGCTGCAGCACTGCGCAGCAAGAAATTAAACCGTGTAATTAATCAGAAATAATGGTAAAAGGCGTAGTAATATTTATAAGTACACTGCAAGTATAATGCTTTAGTCTTTAAACGTGGTATACCTATACGTTATACCTGCAGCATGTATTGAAACAAAGGTAGCGACAGGTAATAAAAATGATGTTAATTTTAAAGGAGTAATAAAAACGCTGATATAAAATGGGTCAATGGATATATTCACATTATTATAAACAATTTGTAATACATAAAATAGAAATAGAATAGCCTGAAAGGGAATACATAAAAGCTGCAGTGTCCAGCTGCACAGCTCTGTGAAACACGCCACACAAGGCAAGGCGTGGTGTTATACTGTATAGTTGTACTGCAGGCACGTGTGTTGTACGGTAATGTGCATCCATGTGATTACAATACGTGGGTAACCATGGGATGGAGCGAGTGATTGTGAAAGAGCCCGGTTCCGGCTATGGAGTTATTTCCGGTCTGTCCTTGCGTCCGTCCGTCGTACGATACCGCTATTCTAATAAAGTAAGCTCGATACGTTACATGCATACGTTACAGCGTTGATTCGCACGTACTCATGTGCATAGGATATACGTATAAAGTTCGTAATGCCTAATAGGTACACTCGTACATACGTGCAGCTTCAGCCAGGGGACCTATGAGCCTCAAAGCACAGCCGTTACGGGCTGGAAATTAATCCACAGTGGCAATTTAGGACTTTGCTAAATTAGCAAGACTTTTTTTTTCATCTATTTTGCTTCGTCTATCCCGAGGCAATTGCGAGATATAGTACGTGTTGGCGAATAGTAATATGTACAAGATGTTTCGTTTCGTTTATTCCACTTTATATTGATTTCACACCGAATTCGGCTGTATGAAATCGTAATATTTTACGATTTGTTGAGACTCAGGGCAAACATAGATATTAAACGTAATAAAACTTAACGTTACTGCTAATAAAACCCGAATATTCATTCATGACTGTAGTTTTTTCTAAAGACCATATATATTTTTGTTTCATAATTTTGTCATAAAATTTTTGATCGATCGATCATCCATGCGCAGCTTTCTAGCCGTAAATTTGAACCGAAATCATCGAAATTATTGATAGAAAAATGTCGCAAAGAATATTAATTTATAATCCTCTCGATTCACTTAGATACAAAAATTGAATGGTAATATATTTGTATGTCTTCTTCAGTTTTCAATTAATCATTTTATATCCCTATGATATCTGTGCCATTCATTAAAATCTCTACATATATCTAGGCTTTAAGAATGAAAGCAAAACTTTTGAAATCACTGTCATAGATCCATGAAGATGAAGATGAAGAGACGAATCGAACCTAACCGAACGGTGCTTAATGATAAATCGGTTCGTTGACCCAATTATAGAGATATCACGTCTCGAAATGTGAGAGCACAGGACCTAGTAGCACTTGTCCTTTTAGACTTGAAAGTATGAAGAACAAACATTTTACACGAAATTATAATTGTACGAAATATATATCGTAGTTTCACCAAAAAATTTCTCGCCGGTTTCTTAGCTCGTTGTAGTCTTAAATATCCGTTTCCATTAAGGCGAAGCTGCACGCTTATACTCCACGTTTCCCACATAGACATCAAACCATGTGTGATTATACATGGTGCCGTCTCTCACATCAACTATGGTGAAGGTTTTTTCGTCCTGTATAAACCGGACACGAAACATGTGAGCGAGATATTCTCTCTTTTCTTAATTCGTATATCGTGAGGAAAGAAAGAATCTTGACTATACTATATACACTTGTTCTCATATAAATAACACGCATTGTACATATTATTATAATGAAGTCTCGTCGTGATACTGAAATATTTGTGTTTCTTTTTTCTTCTTCGTCTTCTTCTTCTTCGCCGCTAGAGACTTTCCGTTTCTAAATCATCGATCGCGACTCATCTACCTGTTCGATGATAATATCTGGTTGGTCCAGGAGTTTCGAGAGTGTATATAGTTTTAAATGTGAACCAGTCTCTAGATGGGCTAGTTTCGTGCGGTCAGAGTTTTATTGCCCAAGAAAAAAAATTTAAAGAAAAAAAGAAGGAAAAAAAAATAGAATAAAATAGTAATAAGCGTGCGTTCGAAAACCACGTTGATCTTTCTGTCCAGCTTCGGTCTCTCGACATCTACTGTATAGTAGATGTCCTCTCCCCCTTTGAGTTCGTTTCTTGAAGCTTGGACTGTACATCTCATCGGGTGCCTCGGAATTTGCGGCCTCCCGGACACCGTCGTCCCGGAATTAGACGGGAGCCGCATAGTTCTTTTCTATTTATCATAGCCACAGCTCACCCAATGGATAAGGGGCAATTTCTTACATTTCTCTACTTCTCATCCGCGTTCAACCGCCAACCGACATTCTTCCATCGTTGGTTATCGAGAAATTATACATACATACTATACTTGTTTAGGTACCATGTACTTTCTTAATCTTTTTTTTTTTCTTGATACCATTTGAAGAAAAGATTATTCAGCAGCTATGTCAACACCACAGCCTTCCGATTTGATTTTAACATCACCTTCATTGCCTAAATCTTTTTCCTTGCAGAAATGGAGTATATGATACCGAACGAAGTAGATTGATTAGATACTTGAAGCTGAGGGTAACATCGACACATTGGCAAAATCAATGATGAAAAGTGTCTGAAAATCACCACGAAGGTTACCTTTTTACAAAAATTTCAAGTACTTTAATCTTGCCCAGTAAATATTTTCCCTGCACTTATATAATAAGAGTCAGTTAGATTTCTCAACGACACATTTCAAAAGTTGGTTTAGTTTTACCGCGGTTGCTATATGTTCACAGCTATGAGGTCAGTTCGAAATGATAAGAAACTGGTATGTCAACGCATAGCAAAACTTCGTTATTACGCTTGGTCGCGTTCAACATTTTTCCATACATTTTGCGGTCTTGGAAATAGCAAACGAGATCTAATATGGTTTCCTGGGTTGCTAGCTGACGTGGTATACATACCTATATACCATTGTGACAATTATACAGATACATAAAATTTACTGCATGCAGTAATTGAAAAACGTACAAATTTTCAAACACTAATGTATACCAGCTGTTTTTGTCATACGGATTAACTTAGTGAAATAATCGATTGTGGAGGATTTGTAAATCTATTTAATGTCGTTAGTGAGAATTTTTCAAAGTGTCAATTTTCCCGTGTTTGGTGCGTTTCTACACGTAGGTATATCGCGATTATCATATATTATCATTAAGAAACCAAGAACTAAAGTCCGCTTGGTCAATCCAATGAAAAGACAGAACTGTAATCGCTTATTTATTCAATCCTACAACTATTTTTTTTTCTTCTATCATTTGTAGAATGTCCATTGAATGTATGTATAGGCATAGTAATTCTAACGTAATACCTTTCGATCGCAGCGTTATTTCCATAATTTTTATGCCTAATCATGGGTCCAGTGATGGGAAGCTGGAAGAGAGAGTAAATCTCAAATGTTTCCAAATCTTGGAGCCCCGTAGAACTTTTTTCAAGTGTGATGTACATACATACGTATGTAACGTGATTGCATCTTGCCTTTTGCACCCTTTCTATTCGTATTTGCATACTTTTTCGTATCTTTCTGTCTACTTTGAACAGTAAGACATTAGTTTACAGAAACTTCGCATATAGATGGCGTGTGTCGATCGTTTGCTACACTCTTGCATCGTTATATATCGTAGGCTGCACATACGTATATATAATGTATATATGTATACATATATGTATAACTTTATCAGAACACGTGTGTGTATCTAAATATAATCACAGAACAGAAAACACAAAACCCCCCGCCTAGACTTGCGCGCGTAGCTCTTTCGTCTCCGAATTAACACTCCATCCCGGTTAATATACAGGGAGAGCCTGCAGCGGGATACCCATACGATCCTCCCGCATATAACATTAGTATTTTCTCGCGTTCGTCACCGTCAGTCACCCTCAGTATCTAGTGGTGTTTGAAATCAGAAACTAAATTGTCGACTGGGGCACGATCACCGTTTAAAATTTAAACGTTTTGTGAACGAGGAACGATGAATAGCTCGTTCAATCGCTTCATCGCATACTGGACTCCGGTTCCCCGTAGTAGCTACTGCACTTCGGGATCGGTTGATGTGTAGAGAGGATCAGTGCGCGTAAACCACATCGTAATGTTACCTACATTCATGTGTTCGATCTATGGATGTGTATTATATCGTAATATATGTATATGTGAACCGCTGCATAAAGACAGATGTATGTATGTACATACATACACATGAATACGTGTGTAATCAACGTAGACAGTAGTAAGCTCGCTGGGCGTAGTGTACTTTGAACGTGAGAGACGTACGGTACGCGACCGACCTACGCTCGAGTCTCGAGTAAAATTTTAATTGGAATGACACCAATTTCCAGTCGCGGGTTATTTTAGCACAGATAACACTGGTGTTTGCTCAGTTGTGTAATTCGAGGTCCCACGCCTCGTTTGTACGTACGTAGAGATTATGGAGGTGTTGAATTAGAGGAATGGGTCCGTTTTTAGTCGGTATTACTCCAGTATCCGCGGTGCTTGACTATCTATACGCAAGACGACCGATACGTATCTCGTTCTCATTGTCAGGTGCAGAACAAACCGGCCTTATAAACCCGATACGATAAAATCGACTTCATTTTCTTATATATACTCAATACCCACTTGCGAAACGATCGGAGAAAAGGAATTGGCTACGACCGGGATCAAGGTCGTTTAAAGCTATTCGCTATCTCAAGCCTCGTGCGTTCTGCGACAGGTATAACATGTGACGTCACACAGAGACATAGCTATGAAAAACAGGAATTAATTTCCACAATTTTCTACCGATTTTTCACTCGTTACAATTCAACACTATTCTGATATTCCTGCGATCTTCAGAAAACTCAATTTACATGTCTTCTCAAGTTTCTCTGACAAACAACAGATCAAGCTATCGCAACAAATATTGGAAATTTTCGGAAAATCTGTGAAAATTTGAAAGAGTGATTGACCCAATCAAAGCTCCACAGGTACGAAACTGTACATTCGTCAACCTGCACCATCCACACCGCCTGAAAGTGAACGAGAGACGAGAGAATAGCAGATAAATAATGCATAGAGAAGAGAGAACAAATGTATTGTTTACGTAACATAAGCCGGCTGCCGGGGGAAACTATAATGTTATGAGTTTGATACGTTTCAAACTCATTACGTCCGACTAGTGTTATGTATTAGGTTTCAATTCTCGGGTACCTATAATATACGTTCCTATAATATATCGTGTGTCGTGTTTCGTGACGTCGATTCACATACTGGGAAAGTAAATTTATCGATATACGTTGCACACATCCGAATATATAGAAAATAATACGCATAAAACAATTTGTTTTGCCCGCGAGGTACTACTACTTACTCTGCAGCGCACCTCGATTACCTGCTGATTAATATCTTCGCCATGGGCATTTTACTCACTGCCGAACTATAACGTAAGTATAGCTGTAGAGTCAGAACCTGTACGTATAGTGGCGAAGTGACGATGATGACTGATCCCAGATAAGAAAAAGTGACTCGATATACTGGAGAAAATATTATACCTGCAGTATATATTTATACACATAGACGCGGATGGTATAAAGTGCCTCGAAGTCTTCGATAACGTCTAAACGAAATAAATATAGGTCAGTTGACACAAATTATGAACGAAGTTCGACAAGTTTGGACATCCATTAGATCCTCTAGATCTTATAGATCGTCGGTGACAGAGTCGATCGATCAGCGCACCACCTGGTACGACTCACCGGCACCCGTCATAGTCCACAATCGTGATTTCTCCGAAGTAAAAATGCAATCGAGTGTTAAAAGTGTCGAGAAGCCGGCCAAAGAGGAAGAACCGATCGTAGTCGAGGAGGTTTTATATCAGAATAACGTCGAAGCCGCTTTGAATAGTTTGAGTAAAGTTTGCGCGGAGCCAATAAAGGCTGAAATAGACCTTGAAAATGGTACCGGGGACCAAAAGTCTGTTCGAGAAAGACGACGGCACAGTTCGAGCGTCGAATTGACGGCAACAAGTTCGCTGAAAGTCGACGAGGATGGAATGCCGCATATAAGTTTCAGCTTTTTGGGTGCTGAAGAGGCGACCTCTGAAACTTCCGACGTTGTTGCGACGGGTGGCACCGATAAACCGCCGCTTAACGAGGCCGATGACCCGGAGGAGACCCGAAAGGTCGATATTGTGATAATACAAGACGAGCTTTACGACTTCCCGAAGAGTTCTTCTTCCGGAAGTACTCACGAGATAAAAAATGATAGCTGTAACGCGGAGGGAAAAGACCTGTGCAAACGTTATACCGACGACGATAAAGTCGAGGAAGTGATCCAGGACGAGTGGTACGACGTTCCCAAGTCCGTGAAGGAGACTGTCCTCAACAAGGATCGTATTTCTTCAACAGAAAACGAGGAAAAATACAACGACGAATCACGAGCCGTTGCGGCGTCGCCATCGTCGACGATTTCCGGTCAATTACCGGAGGAATCTGAAATCGAACGGTCATCGGCAGTTCGTGACAGTGTTCTTTCGAACTCCGGTTCGTGTTCGGACGTAGAAAGTGTCGACGGATCGCCAGATACTAAACGAAACATTCGTGAGAGACGGTTGAAACGGCAACGACGACGTCTCGGTAAAGCTTGGGGTAGAGTACGGAATTGGTTAAAAGAGGAGAAGTCAAAGATAGGCGACGTGGTAGCAAGACACGCGAAAATGCAGGCCGTGGGAGCGTTGAGTCAGGAGAATTTGGACCTCGACAGCACCACGGGATTCCGGAATCAAACTGGATCCTACGATTTGACAAGGCAGAGAAAATTCGACGCCGGTTCCCTCACGAGGGTCGAAGAATTCGGCCTTTCATCCGTCTCCGAAGAAGGTCAAGCGTCGGATACCGACGCCCTTCGTGACGTCGACGAGTCCAGTCCAATTCGCGGTAGCCATAGCCAAGAAGAGGAATTCCAAAAATCACCCGACTCGAATAAAAGCATTGGAGAAACGTCGGGAGATCAACAAAGTTCAAAGTTGGTATTCCGGAGCTCGTTTCTTCGCAAAAAGACAAAAAGTTCGGAGAATATTTTGACCAGTACAAAGCTTACTTTAACACCGGTTTCGTTCAGTTTGGACAAACTCTGTTCCGACGGTGAGAATGACGAGAGCAATGCAGCCTGCAGCGAATCGGATACTTCAAAGGAACAGAGTAGTGTAAAAGGTCCAGGGTTAATAAAGCGAAGAATGTTGGGGTCAATAAGAGGGCTAATGGCGTCTACCCATCTATTGCAAGCTCACGAAATAGAAGAGGTAATAGAGGTCTTTAAATTGCTATTAATTAACACTCTTGGTACGAATCTCTGGACTATATGTGAAGTTATATAAAATCATCGTAGAGCAATCTTTGGTTAGCTTGTTAACAGCCGCATGAACAAATATGTAATATTGGAGTCACTCCTACGCGCAAGAGGCTCCGTAAATGCTATAGGAGCTATGAGGTCTATAAGCAAGACTTAAACGCAAGTTGCGTAAATGTACATATAAGTAAACATGATATAGATATATGTGGGTGGGTGAGTTCGGTTTGTGGAACTTAATTATTATCAAAGGTCAGTAAACAGTTAGAACAAACGTTACATATTCCTGTTGCAAAGAGTTCTTTTAAATCGTTTGGCTGCTCATCGTCGCAGTTACTCACAATCAGTCAGTCAGTCGGCGTGTCGATCAGTCTGGTCGAGTAGGATCGTTAATAAAGGTTTCAAAAAAACCAGCTTGCGTGAATATATTCATCGGCTATATACTGAATTCAAGGTGTATCATCGATATTAAAACCGAGAGTATAATTCGCCGTTAATTTCAAGTTCTTTCAAGGACCAATTCGAAAAATCAAACAGCATTCCATTCACGAAAAATATCATTGGACAGAAACTGCAGTTTAAAAAATTGACGAATTTCGAGAGGCGGGATTGAGAGTCGTTGTTCTCCTTTTTTTTTTTGTACTTTTTTTTTTTTTTGTTTCAATCACGTATATTTCGCACACGTTTTATATTGTTCAAAGCGTGCGTTGTCATGGAAAGTGTGGGAAAGTGGTGTAGAGAAAATATAACTATGTTCACACGCAGACATGCGCACGTATACAATTTATATATACTATATCTATATACATGTATTAGTATGTATATTTCTCCTTGAACCTTCTCGCCTGCGATCGCTGTCTACGCAACTTGAAACACAGCTTGTATGCGAGAGAAATTCTATTTCACGAACGTGTGCAAAATGAAATGTAAAAGAAAGCATTTCAAGGATCGTGTGCTGCAGGCTCTGTATACCTATATATGCGAGGTCAAACGCGACCGCACACCTATACATTTACAATTATATATTTATCAGTAGTAATTGAAGTATAATATACCTATACGTATACTTATTCGAGTCAATTTAAAAAAGGGATGAAATCATTTCCATGTGAAAAAATAAAAATAAAATAATAATATTAGTAATCATTTCGGAATTATTAGATTCTCATTTTCATCTCCATCCGGCATCGTAAAGAATATCCAGGATATATAAATGATTATAACGTTAAATTAGTTATTGTAAAGAAAAGAAACTAAAAAAAAAAAAAATTTCCGTATAATGTTCGAGGGAACGGTTTGCGGTAAGATTTACAATTCCATTTGCCACGATCATCATTGTAGACTGTAGATCGTTACTTGAACCGCCATAACGTATTTTCTTTGAAAGTACACCGTTAATTTTGTTACAAGCCAGCAACTACAATCGTAAACTATAATTGTAAGATTATAACCAGCCAGAATGACCGTCTAATACAATACCAACTCGTTTGCCAATTATCCTTTCTCTGACTAATTTTTATTCTAATATATGTACGTCTTGTAAACGAATATCCTATGTGCGGGGAAATCAACTATTTCGTTCGTATCTTTATTTAAATTTGACACGGTTTTTATACACGATCAAGGCGTCAAGAAAAAAAGTAAACTGTCTTTATTTCTTATACAGCAGAGAAACTGACAGATATAGGATCTAACATCCTTTGCATTCTAGTCGTCAATTTTACGCTCCTCGAAAGAACTAGTTTTAATTTACGGTAGTAAAACTGGAGTTGCTTGTCGTTATCTGAACTGGGATCAGCCTACCATATCAGAACGACTGTCGTCCAAAATTTTACCGAAGCATGACCTTACCAACCTAATAATTCGATCGTTCGTAGTATGTAGGTCCCATCTTCCCTTTACGCATTCAAACAACGTTCGTATAATACGCAGAGACGTATTAGAGAAAGATTATTAGAAATTCGATTTTTTTTATTTCATTATAAATAAATTTTCTATTAGAATTATTATTTTTTTTTCATTTAGAACGGAGCTGGAGCGTATAATAATATTGTGAACACCGATTTGCAGGAAAGTGAAATTGATTCGATGCTAATAATATTAAACGGAAGTATATAAGCTAAAGGTTCGAACATGGTAAAAACTGTTTAGATTTTCTTTATAGTGTGAAAAGAGTAAGTCGTGTAAGTTTTAAGATGTAACGCTATCCTATCCGAATAAAAGTTAACTCACCGCTATATATACTACTTCTTTCGATAGGTAATACGAAAGAAATGAAATACACTTTCACGTCTTTGCGACACCCGAAGCCATTGGCCGATGTTTAAGAATTGTAAAGGTGATCAGCAAGTATTTTTAATTGGCAAACGGCTTGATTACGAAACCAAATCAGCACAGAGATCGATTAACGGTATACTCCGCGCAATTTTCTCCTTCTTTTTAACGTCCGATTAATTTCGCGATAGGTCGGGTTATACTGCAGTCGCTCAATTTCTCTAGGCTCTAGAAAATCTAAAGTAACGGTCGTAATAAAGACAGTGGAACATTTGACCCGGCACGAAATACGGTTAGCGTCAGGTTCTTCAGGTTATTCAAGCGTCTCGAGGCTAGGAATCATTTTTTTTTTTTTTTTTTAATTATCCTTTCGCAAATAGAACAGTTGTATATTGTACCTATTCTAGATCGAAACAAAAACCGGACGCATGTCTGATTTTTATTAATTTTTTGTCAAAGATTTGAAAATTTTTTACAATCTCTCTCGTATCTATCTCGTCGTCGTCGTTGCTGCAATATAAGCTGAAACAATTATCGAACATAACTCTAATAATCACATTCTCTTCTTTTATGCCATACTTCTATTATTTCACGTTTTTCACAGCAAATTAAAATAATTGACAACAGCCTGTTCCATATATCTCAAAAGATTTTCAAATGGGAAATATTACATACCTATACCCGGTCTTTCGCTCGTAATATACGAAGAGAACGTTCAGCTAATTTTTACTCCCATATAGACAGTAAAAATGCTTAAAAAAAAAAAAAAAATGTTTTATTCAGTTTATTACTACAAATTATAGCAATTAACCACAACTAGTACTGGAAAAAACGTGCAATGCATTACATATATTGTTAAATATAGATCTAGGTATGGGCGTTTGAGTTTCATACACAGAACTAGCACAATAGGTACTATAATTTCAAGTGGAGAATGGAGATCGATGCACAGTATTCGATTTTAAAATCTATAGACCAACTTACGGCAAGAAAAAAATCAATAATTGTACAAATTTTTTGTTCCAGGGAGCTCAAGGTGGGTTCGAAGATGTTCGTAGATACGTTAAACAGGGTGGTGACTTCTGTAAAGAGCTCGCAGCCATTCTGCACGAAAGGTAGAAACATGAATCGCATCGCGAATCGCGTATTTCCAGAAAATCGTCAAAAATTTGTTCAAATATTTGATCTCTACATACAAATCACTGAACTATAATCAGAAAATAATCATTTTTCTGTTCTCTTTCGTTTAAGGGCTGAGTTGGAAGCTACCTACGCGAAGGGCCTTAGTAAACTCGGGGGTAAATTGACAAAAGCCTGCTCCAGGGATCAAGGTATGTAACAATTTACACGACTGGGGATAAAATTATACGAAAAGCATGGCGTTGATTCAATTTTTGTTCAATTATTTAGGTGGTAACAGTGCAGGGGGTGTAAACGAGGCTTGGAGATGCATCGGGGAAGAAATGGATGCAGCTGCCGAAGCCCATAGGGTATGGGGGATCGCCCTTGGAGAACAATTGGCCAAACCGTTAAGGGTGAGGTCCTTTCCTTTTAAACATTACCGAGAACTTATATTTATGCGATTATTAGAGTTGCCTTTATAGTTCGACAATGTGAAAGCGGCCAAAGCAATTTGAAAATTTTATATTTATTTAATAGAAAATTGAAGTAATAATCAAACTACGTGACTATGGAGACTCGTATAATTGTTTAAGGTATATTTCTTCCATGTAAAGACCGTCAGACTTTGATTTACAGGTGGGAGTTGCGGAGGCTCAGGGTCGGTCAAGAAAGGTGATTGAAAATTCGGTAGACAAGTCGGCTAAATCTTTACAAGAATGGAGAAACGTTGCTACAAAAAGTAAAAAGCAAAGTTTTTCATGTGCAAGAGAAAACGAGCGCCTCCAGGACTTGGCACGAATACAATCAATGAGTCAAGGACAGCAAAATAATAACAAATCGTCGAATCATCAAATGACTGAAAAGGAAGCCAACAAATTAGAGACCAGAAGAAGAAAGTCTGAAGACGCTTCCAGGAGAGCTGACACAGAATTTTATACCATAAGCGTTAGAGCCGAAAGAGCAAGACTGGAGTACGAAAGTACAATACGAAAGGGTGCCAAACAAATGGAATTACTCGAAGAAGAGAGACTGAGTGCTTTGAAGGATTTGGCGAACGTTTACCTCGCGCATTTGCACGCGTTATCGCCCCGTCTGCAGCAGGTAAATTGAAATCATTCAATATTTAGTCGACAATCTCTAGGCAGTTTTAAATTAATTATTAATTCAAAAATGTTTGTAATTCAATTTGTTCAGAGCTCGGAACGTCTGGATGCGCCAGTTCACAGCTGTAACGTCCTTCAGGACGTGGAGATCCTTAGAAATTTAACCCGAAGAATTGACAACAACGAATCAACAAACGCTGAACAATTATTGCCAGATTTTTACGCTGAACATGTAACGTTGGCTATGAATCGAGAGCGAAGAAAGCAGGCGCTGATAAGAGTCCTACATTTAATCAGGCAGGATTTAGATCGAGAAAAACGTGGTAGAGTAGGACTGGAAACATTACACAGAGCCTTTATCAAAACCCCAGCATTTGCTGCTGACGAGAGTACGCAAAATGTTACAGAGAAATTGCATCACGTAAGTTATTATATATCAGCCTTCGTAACGTTTAATTTCCATTTGTTACAAGCAGTCCGGGTTTTTTTTTCTCTGCGATATAAAACTTGCATTCGGATTTCTGATACAAATTTTAATCTATATCGTGCATTAATTCAACAGATTTACGCAAACAGCCTTGATCGATCATAAATCTATACCGATCGAAAGTTGATATTTTTTGACTGGCCTTGCCTTTTACTTATAATCTTTATCTTTATTACTCCGTGCACCGGATTTATTATAATATGTATATTACATTATAGGTATACGTATATCGGGAGAAATAACAATGACCTTGTATACAATCTTTTTACTTGTATACGTGTACACATTTACGAATCTCACGAAGTATCTTTAAATCCGTGACTATATACCTTGTCCACAGTTTTTCACCCCCTATTTTTTTCCTCAACTCACAGTACGGTTGATAATCAACAAGATACAACTTCAAAATTTTCTTTCAGATGCGATCTATGCTCACGTACTTAGAAGCTGCAAGATACAAAGTTGGGGGAGCACTATCAGAGATCGAAGGTGGTAAACGGGGGAAACATCCCTTAGCACAACACATTCTAGTATCAAGAGATAGGCAGGGTCTACAACAGAGCGTTCTTAAAGTGAGTTTAAAAGTTGAGACAATAATTACCGATCAAATTATACTATAAAATTGAAATTGAATTTAAAAACGATTGGTAATTATCGATGAAAAATATTTTTCAGGTTCCTAATTGGGTAAGAAACGAATCTTTGGAACAGCTTCAAGAAAATCCTGACGAATTAGACAGCCATTTAACGAAAGATCGTGAAACCGATAACCGGGATTGGGCGGATCGGACAGCGGGTGATGGGAACTCGGAAAATCCACCTGACGAAGAAGAATTTAGCGATTTCGACGAGTTCAGCAATCACTCTGAGGACAATAACAATCAAGAAATAGAATCGACTAATATAACAGGTACTAAAAACAACAGATCGACGGAACAATGCCGAGCTATGTATCAATACTCGGCTAATTTGAACGATGAATTAAGCTTAATTCCTGGAGACCTAATAACTATTCATGAGAAACAAGCCGATGGATGGTGGGTCGGGGAATGTAGAGGTAGAACTGGAATATTTCCAGCCACTTACGTCCAAGTCATTCATTGAATCATTACAGTTTAAATAATAAAACGTAACAATTCGTAATATAATGATTTAATATTAATTTATGCTCAGGCAATTACTTGATCGTATAGGTAGATCGCGTATGTAACATAATGTTTGTATGTACTCATCGCCGCATAGTGTTACTACACGAGGCAATTCGTAAAGTATGGAATTCACGGTATATTATTTCAACCGAAAAGATGGAAAAGGCAATTTTTTCATTTTTATGCAGTTCAAATAGTCGAGAATAACAAAATAAAACACTTGACAAAAGAACGAATAAAAATTATCAAGAAGTCATAGGTTCGTAATTGTTTAAATTCTCAATAATTGGAAATGATTATAATCAGTACGTTTCGATATTTTTTATTTTTTTTTCTTCGAAAAAAACTAAAACATTTTTATCGGAAATTTTACGGTAATAAAATTATCCAATAATTTATCGGTGTAACGTATAATTTCAATATATATCATAATCAGATTACTTTTCTGCAGTTAGATTCATCGCGCTGCGTCATGAATCATCATGCGTGAATCAGTCCTATGCAATAATAATTGTCTATGGGATTAATATTATCATGATATATTATGTATGCAGTGATTAGATCACTACGTAATGACAATTGTGCAGATTAATCCGGTCTGCTATAACGGTGGGTTAATATAAGGAATTGCAATACGGATATAAAAGTCTGATGGGTGAGAATTGACATGGCGGTTTTTTTTTTTTATTTATTTAGTGTGGATAAAAACGGCACCGCGAGTACGAATACTGAATACTTATGTAAATGGCGCAATAAAATCGCAAATCATACACTAAAAATGTTCTTTTTATCATTTTAAATGCGAATTAAAAACGACTGTAAATTTTTAAATTTATTATGTGGTACTGTTACTGCAGTAACTATAATATAATTTAATCAAATAATATATTTATGAAAAGGTGGACAATTATTATGTATAATAAATAATAATAATCGTTAACTCGTTACTTATACGCAGTTTAAATATCTAGTGTATGAGACAAACGCAACCAAAAAAAAAAAAAAACTGTATATAATGTTATTGAAAGAACGAAATTTAATTGTAAATAGTTATAATAATAGTGTGATAATACATCATCGTTATTTAAATTAAAAAAAAAGGCATGCTTAATAATATAAGTCAATAAAAGCATTTATTTACTTAAATTTTTCACGTTTATATCATGTATATACCTAGTTTGAATTTTCTAATTGATTCTTTCATTCATATCAATCTTCTAATTCCTCAGAATGATCCTCTGCGAAGTAATTAGCCAATTGACTATTCTCAACAACAGTATCACCCACTAGAAACATAAAATAATACAATATGAAATGAAAACAATGAGAAAAATGGTAGATCTTAAATCTTATATAAATCTTTTTCCTAATTTTTGTCTGAACAAAAGTTCAACTTTCCTAAATGGAAAGTGAATAAAAGAAATGAAAAGTAGATAATATTAGCATTGGTTATTACAACGACTCATTAAAACAATAAATGGCTATTTTATTGACTCAGTTCTCGGCGAATCTTATTCACAATTATAAGGCAAGTTCTTATAATCTTCATAAAAAAAATCTCCCTGAATCATGTTTCCAACTTTTGGTACTGTGCAATAATTAGTATATGATATTTGTTAGACACAGAATCCTGTATCGATTTCTATATTCTTGCAAACTTACCACAAAACGGTGACTGATCTGCAGTGGCAACATAGAAAGTACCACGATGTGGATAAACCTCTGCTCTGATACCCATTTCTGAGCAATTTCTCTGAGTACAAGACTGCCTCAAGGCCCTAAAAGCACCTCTGTAGGTCATGTCCCAATGATGTGCCCAGAAAGTGCAATTTAACGATGCAGCAGCGATCAATGATTCCGTAAAGTACATGTACGAGCGTCCGTGGTTGCATATGATTTCATCAATTTCTAGAAAATGGATATTAGATTAATATACTTGGTCTTCGAAATTTTCTTAGACAAGCATCACTCACTTGATGTTGAAATCGGTAAAAAGTTAGAGAATGAGGAATTCCCCATAAAACAACCCGGCTGTTTCATGCCACCATTTGGATAAAAATCAGCGTGACCTGAAATGATATGGACAAAGTCTTCGAGTTACATTTCTAAGCATGGATCATTCAATTCCCAATAATATACTTTGCAAAAATAATCATATATAGTGATGTAATTAGCTGGACGTAGCTCGTCTGCATAACGAGATAAAACAGAGATTAGAAATCCGACCTATCGGTGCAGGCAAGCCAAGTCCCAAGCGTGATAAACGCCGGCCGTTTGTATGAATAACATCAACATAAGGCGCATCCGTTCTGTCCAGTTGCATAAGCTTGTCATTTGTGGTAAAACAAAGCTGAGCAGGGTCTAATCCAGTCACTCTTTTGATAAGCCATTTGGATTGCATGCGCTTCAAATTGAAGCTCGCAAAACCACATATGTGAGCTCCCAGGCTGTGACCGACGAAGTGAATAGGACCCCATTTATCAGTGTCTGTATTACCGTTATCCAAAGTAGCATTCATGACCTGGCCAAGAAACCTCAACAAAACAGGGGTATTATTTATAATACGAATATACATAGGTAGTTTTGAAAATAGATCATTCGTCTCGACGTATGAGAATGTTGAATGTCCTGAAAGCTCGCATGTCCAATGTCACAGAATATTTGTTTATCTTATCTAAATGGGAATTGACAAACCTCGTAATTCGTAGACCAACGGTTTGAGTGTACACAACAGCCTTGTAATAATTCCATGTGTATCCTCCGGCGCTCCAATCGACAACAATAACATTGACGTCGCCCTGTGAAGAATTTTGATAATAAATAATGAGAGTAAGTTAATATAAGAATAGTATAATGGAAATTTCATTGGAGACTCATAGCTCACCCATAAAAGAAAGGCCTTTTCCATGTTTCTAACCCAGGGTTTATCGCTGTCGGCTAAAAATCCGTGTACTATAATAACAGTCCTTCGTTCTATTTGGAAGTCTGTCCATTCAAGACCAAACTGGTTTCCAACCATGACCTCGACTCTGTGGGGTTGCTTCCTTGACGATAAGTAAAATTTTACATCTAATGTCTCACAATTTTTGCAATTTCCACCAAAGAGCCAGTGTATTGCCTGAGCAGCTGCAGGTCCCAAACCAAAGCAATCAATGCGATTAGTTCGTAAAAAATTTGTCATGTTTACGACCGAACTGTTGGTCCAGTCAAACGTGAGATTTCCAGCATTTTCGGAAGAATATTGTACGAGACTTGAATTTGTTAATGATATTGAAACATCATATGCACCATCAGAGGATTGAAAAGATAAAATTAAACACTGAACAATAAAAAAAATAAATACACGAGACACAGTCATGTTGCCGTTATGCTTGCTATTCAGAGACAGAACCAATGCTTAAATATGTTCCTTTGTATACAGAGGAAATGAGTAGATATGGCAGGACTTTGCGGTGTGTCAATACCACAATGACATATTACAGTCGTAGATATGAATCAACTACTGGTCCTTGGGGTTTTAGAGTCCCTATGTTACACAAATCATTAAAATGTAATTAAAAATTCTGAAAAAAATAAGTCGGAAATAAAATTACACATATGTGTGTACATTAATCACTACATACAATTGACCAATTGTATCCCAATAAAGATGGAAATTTTTTTTCAACATATTAAAACCCAATTAAATAATTTTTATGTCATAACACTTAAGGATTTACCGAATAAAGTCTAATGTTAATAATGAAGAAGATAAATTGAAAAATGGGGAAATTTTTTTTATTGTTTTTACAACAGTCTGCACATGTTAAAAACAACATTATATTACCAATATTATCGATAATTGGTATCAACATATTTTTTTGACTGTGAGATAAAAATAACAAACAGAATACATGAAAATTTATAATTGTGTTATAATAATTAAATATGCGCTAATGCGTTGCGCGATCTTGAATATATCGTCGATCATTTATTATATTCAAACTCTGTTGGGGAGATTAATTAAACAGACTGACCCTTTTGCTAATCATACTTTACCTATTGTGTATGAATTATCAGGTCCGTCTTTGCTTCTTATTGCCCTTGTTTCCTTTTCCTCGATTTCCTCTGGTATTCTTTTTCTGAAAAATGGGATTAAAATTTGATCATCTGTAATATATAAAAATATAGTATATAAAAATGAAATATTGAGTAGAATTTAAATTAATGAAGCCATGGAACAGTGTAAATAAAAGAGAACATTGAATGTTCATCTTCATTTCCTGATTCATAAACCAGAAGATTCGACAACCTTATTGCTAAAATAATGATACAATAAAATATTGAGCGATTTATAGGGAAATATCTTTTTTTTTGAATTATTTACCTTGTTCTGAGCTTGGAAAGGGATCTGTCTCTGAGTACGACTGCCTCCTTGAAAACTGCTAAAATCAACATTCTGGTGATCGAATGATCCTTTCGGCAGCATCCCAGTCTTCTTTGTAATTCTGAAAAAGATTGAAAGGTAAAAGTTTTTTTTGCTTTTTATATGACTCGCTTCAACATCTTTGGTAACTAAAGATTCTACACTTCTATACATAAATCTGTAGCAGAGAGTTGAATGAAATTCATTTTTGAATACAAATTTCTTTAGAAAAAGGAATTTTACCTTATTGATTCAGTGAATGAACTGTGACCTGGCTCATTCACTGAATTTTTCGGCTTCTTTTTACCCTGCTTATTCGGTTTGAAATCTCTTCTATCTTGTTTATAATTTTGTGTAATTTTTTTATGTAGAAAAGGTACTGGTGTTGACAAATCGACTTGCATATCCGTGGGCTTACTGTCATGATCATGATAATTAGATTGCCGTTTACGTTTCCTGCCCTGCATTTGGCTCAAAGATTTTCGCTCTGGTTTGGACTTCTTGATTTCAGTTGGTTCATGGGAACTTGTAGCAGCTGGCTGCGGTGTGCTGACTGGATTGGTAACAGTCGTTGAGATGTTTTTAAAATGTTCATAAACTCTGTTTATACTATCAGTGGTTTCCTTTTGACTATTTTCTAACAATTTTAATTTTTCAGCTTCCTCTTTCTCTCGGTTCTCCCTCTCCTTAGCTTCCTCTGCAGCCACCATAGGTAATACTCGCTTGTACCTCTCAAATGGGCTGATAAATGGTGTCCTACGTTTCTTTCTCCGACTGCTATTACCTACTGCCTCTTCATCCTGTTAGAGAAAAAAAAAAAAGCTAAAACATGTAACCACTTCAAAAAAAGAGAGTCAAAAGTATCTTAAAATCCATTCATTATCTGTGTAATCTCACCTCCGACTGTGGAGGACTATCAAAAACCGTGACGCAATGAGGTACATTATTTTCTATCAGAAAATGTTCAGCCGAGCTATTAGGGTCTAATAAGCAAGGTAAATCAGCTCTAACTTCCATATCAGGTGGCATATCATGAGGTGAGTAGAGAAGTGTAGTTTCTAGATCTGTGGCTTGGTTTCTCTGTGTCATACGTTGCCTGATATCATCTTCAAGTACAGGTTTTATCATCGGTTGTTCTCTAGCTTTTAATATTATTTTATGAAGCCAGAGTGAGTTTTGTCTAACAAGAGGTGGTATTGGATTACAACAGGCCAATATCCCTTGCATTTCACGAGGTAAACTTTCTGCAATATTTAATAACATGTGATTTGGAAGAACGTAGCCAGTACTATCGTCCTCTTCTCTTCCAGTAACGTCTCGCCATTTATGCAGTTCTCTGAGAGCATATAGCTGTCTATTATTGAACATCTTTTTACTCTTTCTGTACATATTCATACAACTTTCTTCTGTCCATACTGGTTTTCTATAAATTTTCTTACAAATATCCGTACTCCGGTCGTAAACTGATTTTAAAATATTACTCTGTCCATTGGCTTGCTCGAGTAATGCGTTTGTCAGTTTGTCTTTAATGTACAACAAGTAGTGAGTATCTTCTCTCGCATATTTCATCAACTCTTCTGGCAGCGGTCTAACTCGCCAATCGGCAAGCTGAAAGTGTTTGTTAGGATCTACACCACAGTATTGTTTCAAAAGATACGCTAAACTCAGGTATGGTAAATTTAACTGTTTAGCTGCTAAGTGAGTATCGAACATATTCACTATATATAAAGAGAGATCTCTCTGTAGCCATTCGATATCGTTGCTAGCTCCGTGAAATACCTTAAGAATAGATGGTTTAGTGAATATTTCATTTAGCACTTGCAGCTCAGACCTAAGTGACAAAGTATCAATAAGATAATCTGTGTCCCTAGTTGATATCTGCATTAGACAAGTTATGCCTTGAAAAGATCTGTATGAGTGATGTTCTAAATCGATAGCAATTTCAGTGTATTTCCGCAAATCGTCCAATAGTATTTTTATATCTGCAGACTTTTCGATTACGATCAAAGTAGTGTCATCTAAAGAGCTGTATTTGGCTGGATCCCGAGGCTCGAGATGTTTCTCATGTGGGACAAACCTATCGAGTTCAAATTCGTAAGGATGGCTATAAAACTCTCCATTTTCATCCTCCTCTACAAAAAGAGCCAATGGTTTCAAAGAGTTCGGTTTATCGGTGATTCTAGGCTGCCAGGGTTTAGCACTATTATCTATTTTGTCATCAAACTTTAACTGCGGTCTCTGGATGTTTTTTGCCGTCAGTAAACGAACGGATTGAGAATTATTTCCTGATTCTAATTGCTCAGAGCTAGACCGAGCAGCCAAGTTGTTCCAACTGCCGCTTACAGCTGCAGAATTACTGCGTGATACCACAAATTCCACGTCAGGATTTCTCAGAATCCCAGATGCTTCATCCATGCATATTCCCTGAAATAAGTATTAGTTTTTGAGAAAATGGAAATTCGTTTTAGCCGGTGTGTAACAATAAAAAGTAATTTACCGCTCGCTCTAAGAGAACATCATTAGCTTCAACCAAAAGCTCAAACTTTTCCTCCATATCACGTCGTTTTATGTTACCCCTCACTCCGGCTGTTTCCATTACATTTTGCATGCAATCTAAAACGTTTTTTATCTCCCCATTGACGATATTTCGAAAGTTTGGGAAGCAGTTGTAATAGTCATACTTTTGACCACTTGGGAAACTGTTGGCTGCTTTTATACCGGTCTTTAATGCCTCAAATCCAGCCTGAAATATAGGATAAAACAATCTAGTGGTTGAAATTATTTAGAAACGTAGACAGACTAAATTATTACATAATAGTAAAATATAAAAATGATAACAAGGGTATCCACACAAATTTACAAATGAATGCGTAGATTTTTTATTTATTTTCTTTTCGCGAATAGAAAATAATGTAAAGAAATAATTCATCAAGGATGAACACAGTGTGATTTGGTTTTAATTACTGTATATGTATAATCAGCTATAGTTAGAAAATTCTGAATATTCGATAATGATCTAAGAAGAAATTCAATAAAATTGTCAGGATACGTCAGGATCGCTGAACAACCTGGTAATTACATAAAAGAGCTGTGGACGGTATGGTTACTAGTTTTAAGAATGAACAAATGAATCTTTAAAAGAAGTGTAATAATATGAATTGATTGAATTTAATTGAATTTTATATCAAATGTAAAAATAGTTATACAGGTTATAATAAAACTTACGTTAACGAAGTCGTCGAAGTTTGTGAACCCCGGTAAGATTTCAACGACTTCCAACTCTTGGCCCGGCGTCGTTTCATCTTGTTTATCAAATTTATCTTTACTTGATCCTTCTACGTTAGTCTTCGAACTCATTTTATAATAAGAAAAAATTTGGGGGAAGAAGAAACGTTGAATACTTTTTAGGTTACCTCGTAGCATGTGTCAACGCTTCGTGCGCCACCATGCGCCACTCATCGCCGTATACACTGGGTGCGTTCCGATATTAGCTGGCAGTACTGTTAGCAAGTCTCTGTTTGCGTCGCACTGCAGGGTTGTTCCCTAGCCTCGTCTCGCTCCCTCCAGATTTCCAGCGCTGGCAGCGAATATCGGAACGCACCCACTATACACTGGTATAGTGGTATCAAGTGGTATACATTATACATATTGCCACTATACGAACATTGATATTTTTTTTTTTAATCTGAATGATTGATATTAAACTCAGTTTATTATACGGCATATCAAAATAGCTGCATGCAACTACCACCGCAGACATTAATTTATGTAGCTAGGTATAATAGAATAGGAGATGTCGAAAATAAACCAATACTGCTTGCCTGATGAACTATGTCTGTATTGTTTATACCTGAAAAATAATAAAGTTTATTGCTGAAATATACGAAAATTTGTTTAGTTTCAATTTCCTGTCCGTCATATTCATCGTAGAATAGTTTTTTTTTTTTTTCTTAAAGTTTGTTAGGTAAAGTGGGATCAGATCAGATTCAAAAATTCTAAATTTCGTAAGCGAGAATAAGACAATAGCATAGACACATCTATATACGAATGCCTGCTTAGATGTACAGTCAGAAATTTTCCCGCCAAAAATTTCAGCACACCTCCTCGGGTCAGATGTTCTCCTGATACCAAGAGCAATTTTTAAATTAAAATTTCAGAAAATTCTTAATTTCGTAAGCGAATGAGACATGCAGAGAGAGAGAGAGAGGGAGTCACATCTATACAAATGCATGCTTGCTTAGACATACACTCAGGGGGTTTTCCCGCCAAAAATTTCAGCACACCTCCTCGGGTCAGATGTTCTCCTGATACCAGGAGCAATTTTTAAATTAAAATTTCAGAAAATTCTTAATTTCGTAAGCGAATGAGACATGCAGAGAGAGAGAGAGGGAGTCACATCTATACAAATGCATGCTTGCTTAGACATACACTCAGGGGGTTTTCCCGCCAAAAATTTCAGCACACCTCCTCGGGTCAGATGTTCTCCTGATACCAGGAGCAATTTTTTGACTAAAAATTTCAGAAATTCCTTATTTCGTATGCGAATGAGACACGCAGAGAGACATGCAGAGAGACTCATCTATACGAATGCATGCTTGCTTAGACATACACTCAGGGGGTTTTCCCGCCAAAAATTTCAGCACACCTTCTCGGGTCAGATGTTCTCCTGATACCAGGAGCAATTTTTCGACTTAAAATTTCCAAAATTCTACATATCGTAAGCGAATGAGACATGCAGAGAGAGAGAGAGAGAGAGTCACATCTATACGAATGCATGCTTGCTTAGACATACACTCAGGGGGTTTTCCCGCCAAAAATTTCAGCACACCTTCTCGGGTCAGATGTTCTCCTGATACCAGGAGCAATTTTTCGACTTAAAATTTCCAAAATTCTACATATCGTAAGCGAATGAGACATGCAGAGAGACTCATCTATACGAATGCAGGCTTGCTTAGACATACACTCAGGGGGTTTTCCGCCAAAAATTTCAGCACACTTCCTCGGGTCAGATGTTCTCCTGATACCGGGAGCAATTTTTCAACTTAAAATTTCAAAGGACTGGGCAAGCTAGGAAACGCAGTCGATTAGGGCTGGGCGAGATAGGAAAGTGCGGTCGATTAGGACTGGGAAAAATTTGCAATAAGACGACTAATAATTATTTTCTCAAAAATGAATATGTACCCATTGCATTTGATCGAGTCTCTTTATTTGCTTTTTGGGATACAGGTCATCTTAATATATAAATTACAATTGTATTACATACTACTAATAATACACTAGAATGCCACTATTTTAAAAATGTATATGAAATATCAGCATTGTATATGCACTCAAATAAAAATCATTATTATTATTTTAATTATATGAAAAATAATAAAATCAACATCTACAAATTAATTATCCAAAATCATATAAGAATAATCGATGTGCAATAACAATGCCATTGAAACAATGCAAATTAATATTTTTCGTAATTTGTATTTTGTTTCAGGTAAGGATTAAGTGCCCGGACTGCGAACAGATGCTGTGCATCTCTGCAGAATACAGTATTGTATTGGACTGTTACTATGTAATCTGGTGTAAATAAATAAATGAATACATAAAAAAATATCAGTTCGGAGTATTCATTTTGAATCTCGTTCACACAACCCCCACCCGAACTCTTTGACGCCACGGGGGCCACTGAGTGCAGTAATCCCGCTACAGCAGGTGCAGTTGATCAAGTTTAAGGTCGCTGCTCTCCCCACCAACGGAGTCTAAAATGGTATCGCCATCTCGCGGTCGAAGGGACAAACCACTTTGGCATGTAAAATCGGTATATGGCATGACTGCCGGTAAGAGTAGTACATCATCCAAAGTCTGCTTCATAGATGGAGCAGGGAGCATTAAACAGGAGTCAAAAATGTGTTGTGCTGCGTTATAATTCTCTGACGTCAGGCGTGGTGTTTCACGCTGCAACGCTGATGAACGACTGGCAGCTAATATACTCTGGAACCTCGGTTCCCCCACTCTTGACGCGCTGATGCTCCAAAGTCTGCTCCATAGATGGAGCAGCGAGCATTGAAGAGGAGTCAAATCTCTGACGTCAGACATGGTGTTGCACGCTGCAACGCTGATGAACGACTGGCAGCTAATATACTCTGGAACCCCGTTTCCCCCACTCTTGACTAACGTTTGCCTATAGGAAACTGAACGACGCTGATGCTCCAAAGCCTACTCCACAGATGGAGCAGTGAGCATTAAACAGTGCTCAAATCTCCAACGTCAGACGTGGTGTTACACGCTGCAACGCTGATGAACGAGTGGCAGCTAATATACTCTGGAACCCCGGTGCCCCCGCTCTTGACTAACGTTTGCCTATAGGAAACTGAACGGAGGGTCAGTAGCCCTCAAAGAGGCGTCAGAGTTCACATGAGGGTTACGTTTACGTGATTCGATATGATTATTGCGAACTCACCCGGGTGAGTTTGGAAAGTTTTCTATTTCAGAAATTCCTTATTTCGTAAGCGAATGAGATATGCATAGAGACACATCTATACGAATGCATGCTTGCTTAGACATACACTCAGGGGGTTTTTCCGCCAAAAATTTCAGCAGATGATAGTTTATGTCGGTAAAAATCGAGTGCTGCCCCCCCCCCCCCCCCCCCTTGAATGAAAAAAATACGTAAATAAATAAATATCTGTTCGGAGTATTCATATTGAATGAGCGTAAGCACAACCCCCCTATGAACTCTTTGACGCCACGAGGGCCACTGACCCCGCGACTGCAGGTGCAGCTACTCAAGTTCAAGGTCGTTGCTCTCCCCACCAACGGGTTCTGAAATGGTATCTCCAAAGTTGGCCGTTGACTTTGCCGACAGTGTATATCGGCTTGAGTGGGTTGGGAACACCGACAGACACAGTCTGGAAGTGGCGACCTCACCCGGCTTCCGTATGTATGTCATTCCACTATACTTTCTCAACGCACTATACCTAATCTACGTTAACTATACACAAATGGAAATGATTCTTGTTCAAAGTATTCAAGATGGTGCGATCAACAAAGTACGTAGTGTAGTAGGTCCTTCCCATAAGGCTGGTGATGTAAACAATAAAACTTTATTCCTGTTATTGTTCTCCTCGAACAAGCAAATGTGTGGATAATAATTACATCGCGTAAAAAATGGCTAAATCTGTACTCAGTTCCGACACTCTTCCAAAAGCAGGAAGAGTTAACGAAGGTTAGTAGTTAAATACTTTCATCCTTTCAGCCTCAAAGCTTTCTCTTGTCACTTTGTAAGACAATATACAATTACCCCTAATTTCTTCGAGTTAATATCAATTCCCATGTTTCTTAGTCTGTCGGGAGTGGCTCGTTCACGAAGATGGGGCTCTAGCCTACAGACTACAAGATGAAGAGAGTATGTTTTCGTTATAAAACTGTAATATTCTTAACATAACATACATTTATACAATTAACTTGATTATAAATTATTAATACTCGTATAATAATCAGCACTGGCTTTAGACAATAGACAAGTGAGGCATCCGTGAGCCAAGAGTCTGCTTATTGTTATACAAATTTTAATAATCACTATTTTGGTTTTGGAATGTTCATTACTTTTAATTTGCTTTTTGAAATTTTACTGATTTTCATTATTGCAATTAACCCTCCAAATTGGGTCGCAACATGATAGAACATGAGATAATGATTCATCATTATCTGATTAAGGGAATATATCTGTTCAAAAATTTCAGATATTCCTTTTTTTTTTCTTGATTACTGAGCTACAACGATTATTTTTTGTTCATACCATATCTATCAAGGTTTCAGAGAGAATACAATCATTTAACAAAATAATTGAATCAAAGTCTCAGTGATGAAGGTTTATAGAATTTAGAGCATAAATATAAAGAATTATATTTCTGTTATGGAAATTTCGTGTGTTATGGCTATCATCATAATGTATGAAGCCAGCGCTTATTATTGTTATCTAAATAAGAACAACAAACAACTACGCCCCTCCCTATTTCCTTTGTTATCTACAGTTAAAGAACACTACACTGGAAACAAAGTGCGCAATGCTCAAGTTCGAGAGGATTTACCAAAGGCAAAAGTCGAACAAGAACTTGAGGCCCTCAGATATCAATCAATAGTTCAACAGCAGTTAGTGAAAATATTTTATAAATTGATTATTTATATCGCTCACTTTCAGTCCTTTATTTGCCTGAAAAATTAAAGCATTTATGAATAGTATTCTCAGTTTCATTGAGACAATTTGAAAGAATTTTGGCTAATTTTCAACAGTAAAAATTTTTTAGGAACTACTAACTATAGAAAATTTTTAAATAGAGAGGAAAAAGACGCCCTAGTTGCAAAACAAGTTGCTTTAAATTTGGAACGTGAGGAACGGCTCAAAGAAAGGATGCTTCAAGAACGAATGAGACGGCAACTAAGACTTGACGATGAAACGGCACAGCTAGAAGCTGAATTGGAACTCCAAAAACGTATCCAAGAAGAAAAGGATCAGGTATTATAATAAAAGAAAGTTATGCTGTGTACTGAAGATTGTCTGTGAATTTTTTCATCCCACGCTTTCTCCATTGCTAATATAATATGCAACTTTCCAGCATCAAAATAGCAAAAATTTACTTCAACTGTCGATCTAGAAATTCAAAAAAATCATTTTTTTATCTTTATGATTAACGTTATGCTGTCACAAATAGGAATTGGCAAGGAAGTTACAACTGGAAGAAGAAGAGGCGACTGCCGAGGCTGAAGATGGTACAGTGGATGAACAGCTAATGATTGACCAAAAGATAGCAATGGAAGCACAGGATGCAGAGTTGGCACGAATGCTGCAAGATAAGGAGCGCGCAAAAGCTCGACGAGCTAGAGAACGTGCCAAGCAAAAGAAGCTGGAAAAACAACAGCTTCAATTGCTCGAGGAGCAAAATGCTGTTGAAAAACCTCAAAGACCTGATAAATTAGACCTCAAAATACAACACGGAAAAACCAAACCGCAGGCTAATTATTCGCAATATCCAGACCCTGAGGAAATTCATGTACTCGAAAGTCCGCTTAACGATATAAAGGAAATGCCTAATGTTGCTGCTATGATTGATCCTACATACAACAGCAACACTCATCGGAGCTCTTCGAGTAGTTCGAGCAACACGACGAGTCCTGGTTACGTTTTACCAACGCCACCTCATGAACTAATGGATGAGGACGCACCTTGCTATATGCCAATACAAGGGCAAAGACGTAATCAGATTCAATCACCTTCCCATGTTCATGAAGAAAAACAGAAACGTAGAGTCAAAGATGGATGCAAGCATCAATAGGAATCTCTAATCATCTGATGTAAACGTACTGGGAGCGTATTTCTTTTCTGAATGAAAAACAAAAAAAAAGTAAAATAAAAATAAAATAAAATAAGAATATTTAAGAAAAATACAAAACGAAAAAAAGCCTTGAGCTATTTAAAGTATTGATAATAGGGAGTAAATTTTTGTATGAAATTTTTTATAATAATTTTGTTTTTTATCAATTTACATTGATATTGATGAAAATTACTCATAGGAAAAAGTTATCAGGCAACAATGCAAACTACCATTGTTAAAATTGCAAATATTATTCATAAAACTCGGAAGTTTCAGATGCAAGTTACACTGCTAGTACCTTGTACCGTTTATTAAAAGACAAATATCTGAGTCGTTAAGACTGTGGCCTTGTAGTTTATCTCAAAATGTATCAGGGGAATTCAATGTTGTAGGATTATGTAGATTCAAACAACAGACATTCATTCTATGTATATGTAACATAAGATATGCAAGTTAAAAATGTTAAGTAAACGCATAAGAATTTACGAATTTTATGAGAAGCACAGCACGTCGTTATACCACGTACCATGCACTTGGAAACACTCGTTTCATTGTTACTGAAAAGTAGACATTTGAAAATCTCTATTACCACATGCCTCTCTATTGTTATAGACATGTTGATATTTAATTGTATACAAAGATATTCATTAAGGTTCATAACTTGTTCAATGTAAAGACAACATACTGCCAAAGATCTGAAACTTTAACATTTTGGCTTTCAACCAGATTCACTGGTATATTATTGAGAGTTATTTTCGATTATATTTTCTCTACCATCGTAAATAGGTATTAAGTACCATAGGTATAGTTATACGGGATACTTCAATAAATTCCATAAGTTTATTGCACAGAGAATAAACGTTGACCAAACATTATTCCTGTGCACGTTTCAAATCGTCATTCCAATTTCTATGAAAAAAAAAAAAACGAAAAAAAAAAAACTAAATTCCCAACAAGGCTGCTATATGTATAGGCAACTGTTCCCAGTGATGCCTGATCATTTCGCACATCCATTTGTGTCCTGTATGTATATTTAAATATTTAAAATGCAGCAATTTGCGATACTTATAATTAGAAGAAAATAATTGATAGTATAAGTAGTAGAGTCTAATATATAGTATTTGAATGTAAGATTAATTGAATATTGTATTATCCACGGTGACTGGACAATTCTTTTGATATTACTTAGTATTCGTTTTCTACTGCACTATTACCACATTATTATTATTATTATTATTATTATTAATATACTAATATAATTTCACACGAACATATCAATAAATTATTTACAGAATATGAGGCTTCGATTTCATTCATCTGACATGGAATTCATGTTAAAAAAAAAAAAAAAAAAAATTCAACTATTTTCTTTAATCATCTTTCCTCGGGTAAGTATCACTCTTTTGGCGAGGGCCAAGAAGAAAAATAATTACGTACATAATACAAGCAACGTATATAACTTTTATATTTTTACACAATTACATAATACAATGATGAAATATTAATCAAAGAAATGCATAACTACTTGTATAGTACAAAGTTATAAGATGTATTATCACGGAGTGAATATTTTTGCAAAAAAAATGGAAATGGAATATTAAGATCGAAATTTATAGATTATACGTCGGTGAACGCTATTAGAATTTACAAAAATTCCATACTTTTTCAGTTATCAAGTACTAGTATCTTAACATATTGAGAAAATTTCAGTTAACAGAAATAATAATTAATAAGGTGGAAAAAAATTGTAGATTTGAAAAATAAATTTTAACTTTGAATTTAGTATTACAATCGAAATCATTGCAACAGATTTCCCATTATAATTTCAACTTTATTAATAATTATTATTGTAGTATCAAAAAATAAAACTGTTTTTATAGATTAACTTTAATGTTTTCTCAATGTACATTTCTAACTTGATTTCATTACAGTAGAAACACTTAATCTAGTATCGCTTCAATTAACAGTTAAAAACAAATTCACTGGTACATACATTATCTTTGACCAATTTATATCGTTACGAGTATGGAAGTGACTTTGAGACTTACATGAATTTAGCTCTACTGCTAAATTATAAGTTTTCGCATAACATTTACTGTCCAATACCTCACAATTTACCAGAATCTGTGACAATTCCTTTTTCTCTGTCACTTCAAACAATGAAATACCTCTGCATTATGACCATGTAATAATTAATTAACAATTATGCGTATCTCCCTGTAGTCGTCATCTTACTTGATTACTGTCATTAATTCCTTGAATAATTAGCTTGTAAATATAAATGCTTAATAAAAACCTAAGTATGTGAAACTGGATATATAGGATCCAACTTATTCCGCAGATGGTTTCCTCGTTCTCCTCAGAGGTACAACAAACAATGTCCTGGCTGCAAAGGGGGTAGTAGTTGGAATCGTATCTTTTCCAGAAATTTTACCGCCTCTCTGAACTGATGAAAGTTTTTCTTCTGTAGTTAACGGTGATACAAAGTTCTTCATTTCCCTACACCACGAAATCAAAGAAAAGCCTGTATCAATTTCAATTTTCACAAGCTAAAGAACAAGACTACATAAATTGGATATATGATAGCAGATCGTTGAACTGTTTGAAAGCACAGGTCAGATTATAACAAAAAATCATCAGATACCTACGGAGCTGACTGTGCGTGGGATGTTTCGATCTTGTATGTGGAGGTGAAAATACGTATGGTGGAACTTGTTCAACGTCTGAAAATGAATGAAAGACAATTAATCATTTCTTCCTGCCTGCAATGGAGTCTTTGATAAAAACTCTAAAAGCCATCTATAAATGATTGAAACAATCACCACAATTATTACGTAAGAATTTTAAGCATACAAATATTATGTTACTCTAGTTGCTCTTAGCGTTGATAAAGTTTCTCAGCAATTTATTCGACTTCGAATTACATCATACAAGTGTATTGAAACTGCAAGTCAGTATAATTCGACACTCCATACCTTGCTGACTACTTGGAGGATCAGATGTTACTTCCGGTGCAGAAAACAAGAATATATCGCTGTCTCTGCTTTTGGATCGAGAAGTTTTTCGGCTGCCTCTGATCTTCTCAGTATTATTATCTTCAGAATTGTTTGTTGTTGATTCGGTTCTTTTTCCGCTAGTCGTTCTTTTAGCCGGTTTATTCTGCACACTGTGTTCACTCGATTCCTCTTCTATCGTTTCTTCGGTAATGACACTCTTTGCAAGAGCACTTCTGGTCTTCTTTTTAATTTCAGACTTAGTCGGATCCAAGCTGACTGCTCTTCTCTCTCTTGATTTACCTCGTGGAGGTACTTTTTCACTATCCGATGCGTTAGACGATGATCTTTCTCGGATTCTAGTACTCAATACAACGTCCTCTTCTTCCGGAATAGTTTCAACAAATAAACGTCGGCTTCTAGTATTCTTTGCAGGACTACTAACTGCTAATTCTCCAGTACTTTGTGATAACGTTGATGATTTTTGCCTCCTTACTCCAATAGGGGATTTGGTTGTCTCTTCATTGATTACGTCTTTGGCCAGAGAAGAAGCTCGTCTCATTTTTGACGTCTCTGTTATTTCCTTAGGCACTGAGTTACCACGTTTTCTTGTGATTATTTTGCTTGTATTTTGACCATCTTCGACCGATTCTTTAGCTACCGATGTGCTCCTTCTGGATCTTGTTGGAAGTGTAACATCATTGTCCTGACTAGAAAGGCTTGATTTGCGTGATCTTTGAGGTTTTTTGCTCATTGACTCAGATTCTTGGGTTAAATCTGTCTCAGAGATGGGAGTGAGTTTAGAATGCTTGACATTGTCATTAGAAGCTTCTGGAATAGTCGGCATCTCTCTTTGAACTGACGCGGCACGTCTAGAACTTCTTCGTAACGGTACTTCAGCCTTATTACTTTGAATATCTTCTGCGCTAGTTGATGTAGATAATACCTCTTTGTCTACTGAAACTGATCTTCTGTTAGCTCTTCTTGGCTTCGCAGTTTCAGTCTGGTTGTTAGATTCAGAGGTACTCATCTGACTAATATCAATCAAATTTACAGAAGCCTCCGGACATTCTGTCACCACATTATGCGATGTTTCCATTTCCAAACTGACATTAGATGATGTCAGTAACACCTCCTTTGCTGCTGAAGATGCTCTCCGAGCTCTAGTCATCCGTACAGGTGTAGGACTTTTCGATTGTTGCCTATTTCTGTTATCGGAGGTTTTACCTTTTTTTTGAGAATTACTTTGCGGCGAATTTCTCGTACTTTCCGAGCCGGACGATGCGTTTTCCTTACTTGTGTGAGACACGGCTTCAGTTTCTTTTGTTTTATCAATGTTATCCAACTTTTTTGAATCGCCCTTAATGTTTTCTATTGTTGGGGCAGCTATTAGTTGATAAGATTCTGAGCTCACAGCAATTTCATTCGGGTAACTTGCGTGAATTTGATCTATCGGATTTTTTTCACTCAGAGCGTGACCTGTATCAAGATTTGTATCTCTATTTTTCTGTATCAAATCTTGATCGGCGTCTTCTTCTATCTCTGAGTCATCAGCAATTAATTCAAAGTGTTCAATACTACTGCTGACAGATTCATCTTCAGTAAAATTGGACTCTGTGAGGTCTTTACTCTGAGTATAAGACGCCAATGCTGTAGTTTCTGCGTGGTAACTTACTGGAAGTGGCTGGTTTATTATTTCAGACTGTGATTTTTTTGTAATTTTTCGGTTTTCTTCAATCACATCGTTCGAAGACTCATCTTCGGTAATATTAGAATTTTCGAAGACGTAGTGTTTTGTTAATTCTGGCAATTTTCCATCCATTTTAGTTTCTGATTCACGTGCAGGTAATGTTTCTATGCCACTAGCAGCGGAATTTGTTAAACTTTGAAAGCATTCCTCATTCTCCTCTTCCTCTTTGTCCTTTAATGCGATTAGTTCTGCGTCATAATCATCTATTTTGTCGTCGATGTCTTCTGGCCGATTGTTTTCATCGTCGCTGATATCAGATTCACGATCATCTTGAGAGGGATTGTCACTGTTGTGCTCTTCTACTTTTTTAAAATTGCCATCGTGATATTCTTCGGTATCAATGTTCAAGGTTGTAATAGAACTTTCTTTATGCCCCTTGTTCTGTTCCTCGAAACCTCTCCTCCCAACTGATTCTTCTACATCATTTTCTTCGTGGCCAACTGCGCATTCCTCCGTATGTTCATCATCCGCAAAGCATACTCCAGGCTCATGATCTAATCCAAAATCATCTACTTCTACTATTACTTCTTCGTCTTCTGCACGGTCATCGAATTCTTCCGTGATAGTAGTTTTCGTTGAAATTGAACGATTTATAGTTGTAGATTTACTCGTTTCTACAGACACAAGTTTTCTTCCTCCAAACTTGTTTTGATAGTCTTTTACCTCAGTGTAAATATTTGAAGTTTCAGACTGCGAAAGATATTTTTTACCACCATCTTCGGTCCAACTTTCATTTTGTGTATATGATTCAGAAGCACCTGGTTTCTTATCAGAATTAACCCCAGGTGTAGAAAGAAAACTGCTATCCGAAGGTAGGACACGTGAAGAATATCTAGAATCATTTGAAATGGAGTATTGAGTGATTGGAGATAAGGAACAACGCAATGGTAATGAATCTCTTTGTTCTACACCTGCTCCCAATTCTGGCATAGATGTTACAGATATCGGAGATGGACCAGCTGCTGTTGCAGTTAGATTTAGTCTTTCATTCACAGAGTATTTTAATGGTGTAGCTCTGAAATCTTTTTTATGTGTAAGATCTCTGGAATCGATTAACGATTCGCTTGAAGATAAATTACTGCTTCTTCTGAGACTAGGTCGAGGACGTGGACCTCTGATACTCGTTACACTATAACTACTATCTGTACTGTGAGATCTACCGCTTGCATTTGGACTGTAAAACACTTCTTCGCTTTCCACTGATGCATTGTCTTTATCGGTGTCGTTTGAGGTATTAACTCCTGTCTCTTCATGACTGGAATCATTCGAGGGCTGTCCAATACTGAAGCGAATTTGTCTAGCAGATTTGCGTTCCTGTTCTTTTGCAGAATCATCGACTTTTTGGTTGATTGGAGGACGAGTTAATGTTCTAGGTGATGTGGAGCTATGTATCAGTTGACGAATTTTTAATATAGAATGCGGCGTTTCGGTCTCATGTATTCTATCAGACATCGGTCTTTTTCTTTGAATTAATGGTGTTTCAAATGCAACTGTCGCCCCTAACGTCCTCACGCCAGATTTGTCCAATTCATCGCTGCCCCCGGATAGTTTTCTCCGCTTATTCTCTGCCGTGTTTTGCTGTTCAAATTCCTCCTCTCTCATTTGATCCAGGCTCCTTTTTCCCGATGTTTTAGGTGCCAGAATTGGAAACAGAACGCAACTTGAATTAGTCTTTGTACCATTCAACTTTAGAGATGTACATGGTGCGCTCATGAATGGAATCTGGCAGCTATCTCCTCTGACATAAGTCTCCCTTACTTTTCTGAGAACAGTTTCAAGGATTCCTTGTTTTTTATTGTAGCTATGTTTGTGCGACATTGGTCTTGGGTATCTCACTTCAGTGTCAGCCTCCGAATTTTTTCTGCTTAAGATTGACGATAATGATTTAGTCACTTTAGGTAGCGTGGCATTGTAGGCATTCACCATAGTCAGTGGAGCGGATTGAAGATTTTTTATATGTGATTTGGAAAGGCTAGACTGATGTGTGCTGCCTGCTTCGGTATACCGACATCTTTGTAAATAATATAACAGCCTTGTTTCTTCAGATTTATTTTCCTCAAGAAACTTGACAAAGGCGTCCTCTTCTTCGGGGTCCAAAGCAAGCTGTAATATCTCATTCAATTTACCACAGGTCCTGCATGCTTTAAAAAAGGCAGATAAAAGTTGTCTGTAGTGAGACGGTGGCCGCTGATGGAACGCTGTTTGAACTAAGCCACACTCTACTGAGAGGCTTATACTGGTACTTTGATCACCAATTGCCGACAGCGGCGGTTTTCTTACTCTTAAATAAGTCAGAGCTAGCTTGTATTCATTATTGCGTATCAATGTTCTTATTACAAGTTTGTGGTGCCAGTCTTTGACGTCTGAATCTGAAACCAATTGACCAGTCAACGTATCCAGGAACCCTTGATAATCTTCATGGTCGAGTAGCCAGAAGGCTTGAGTTAGTTTTATGAGACTAGGGCTCATCTTGAATGCTGAAGGATACTTAATCAGTTGATCTACGTCAGGGCAAGAACCTTGCAATAGTTTAACTAGATCCATTAACAAATAGATTGTAATTTGATGTTTATTTTCCATTTCATCAGAACCGTTTTGATGACAATCCAAAAGATAACTTCGCAATAGAGACTGTAAAGATGGTGGAGGATAATATCCGCCTGTGCTGATATCTCCACCTTCGCGTTCCCATTGAGATCTTAGTGACTGACATTCTCGAGTCATCAATTCGTCAATGAACAGTTCTTCTTTAGAATATCCAGAATTTTTATCATTTGCTTTAATCTGTTCGCGTTTGTTTTGATAAATCGCGGCCAATCTCTCGTATGGATATGGTATTTGGAGTGAAAAGGTAATCGGTAATGTTTCCTCGGCAATTTCATGGGTCTCAGGTAAAAGTCCGACGTCATAAAACCAGAGAAGGACTCCGAGATGCGTAGCAACCCGGCGTAAAGCTCTTTGCTGCTTTATGAGATCGTTTGACTCGATTGGTAATCTGGCAACTACATTTGACAAGCATTCAAGCTGTTGTGAACAAAATCGTAACAGCTTAATCTCCGTTTCTCCAATCGTAGAACCAGACTGATCAAACAACGGAATGCACAGCTGATCTGCTACCATTTTTAAAGAAGAAGCCCTCTGAGCTCCCCACCTTAAAAACATCGGGAACAAATACGACACGCTGCCATCTCCCCATTCTTTGGCACATTTTATCAAAAATGGTGCCCACCTTTGTTCAAGGCAAAGAGAAAGGAGCATTTCTCTCTGCGCATTTTGATCGCAGTCAAAAGAACACTCAGTATTATAAGGGACTAAGCCAGCGGCGAGGCATCTGTGAAATGTTTCTGATGGTTCAATCAAAATACTGGGACCAGCTACAGCCATTTCGCGCAACAACTCCCATTGCAGACCTCGAGTCATCCAAACTCTTAAATGATTAGTTGTTAGCTCTACCCAATCAAGGCACAATGATTTAGGATAGAAAAGCTCTTCCAGAGAATTACCGCCGTTACTAGGAAACTCTCTTAAACTTGACGGCACGTATGCACAGTTTAAAATAACATCATCGGCAATATTACAATTCTCTGACTTCATATTATAACTAGACAAAAATATGTTAGGATTTTGACAATCGCGAATGTTTCGTGGCATTTGCTCTTTATACCACTGATTCAAATCGAATAATAAAGCTTTTCCAGTTATTCCAATCAACAATAAGCTCTCTTCCCCTTTTTTACTGTTCGTATCGCTATGCTCATAACTATTTGTCTTCTCAATAGACACCAAGCTGGTAACTCTCTCGACAGATTCTAACTGCAGTTCAAATTTCAGTCCTGGTTCACCTTCTATCTTGTAATGCATGTTAGTTTCTTTGTCGCAATACTTTCTCTCTATTAGCAATGCATACATTCGTAAAATAGGAGCTGTTTCGAATGATTCCTCCTGGTAGACGACCCAGAGATAATAAAATGGTCTTGGATCATCGGTCGGCTCGAGTAAAGCCAAGTGGCTAATTGTCATATTATTCTTTGCAGGCGCACTAATCCATCCGACGGAACCATCGTTTTGCCAAATAATAATCCTTCCCAGACATCCAGATATCAAACAGCCCAACTTTTTCGAATGAATTAAAGCTGTTGTTAAATTCTCATCATACAGCGGCGTCATCTCAAATTCCTCTCGATTGAATCTCATGAAATCCTCAATACCTGAAAATCAACAAATTAAAAATTAACAAGTTTGAAAATTATATTCGAAGTTTTTTCCCGAGCCAAGTGCACTCCGATTTTAAATTGAATTCGGAAAGTTTGAAAAGACGACCTTTCTCTATGGAATAAGAACTGGATAATAATCGGCTACTTAGAGAAAATAAATCCGCGGAATTTAGGAATTAGTATCTAACCAGTATTCAGTAAATTGTATGCCAAGTGTTTTCCTCTGTCGCAATGCTGTCTGGATGGAGATGAATACTTGTTTTCAAAAAATTCAATATCACTTGGGGAGAATTCATTTGTACTGAGAGAAGAGATATCTCCTTCCCATAATGTACGACGCAAATCGATTACGATGTGGTAAAGATTGCGGAGAACAACACACGCGATTCCAGAGCTGTTACTCAAAATACCGTGTGTTTTCTCATTAAAATCTTCCCATTCTGCCCCGCCATTCATCACACATACTTGCTCGACGCCGGCAGGCATCTGTAGATCGAAAAATGGCAAATATGAGAAAAAAATTCAATTTTTTCTTATCATGATGTATGATAAATTCAAAATAAACCCACCTGTATCGCTCTGAGAACACGTGATGTAGAGCAATCAAAAATGCAAAGCATACCAGCAGAATCTTTTGCTTTGGTTGCACCATTGTCTAATCCAACTAGAAGTAACGAAACTTCTCCAGGTTGAGTAGGAAACTGTGCGGCGGAAGTAACTTTATCACGAAATGTCCACGAGGCAATGTTATCTCCTGTTTTTGTATTTATAACAACAAATCGTGGCCCGTTACTAAGCCATGCATAATTTGCGTCTTCTAAGAAACCTCCAATAGGTATATCTGACCCTTTGAACGTAGGGGATGTTATAGAATGCCCAAATTCATCTCCACCTGAGATGTTTAGTCCGTCCCATACCGAGGCTTGGATTTCTATTATACTACGAACCTAAATGAAACATTGAGATTTGTGAAGATATGAAAATGAGAAATATTTTTTTTTTTTTTAATGACGGAAAATAATTTGTGAAAAATTTAGCGACTCAAAAATGGCAAAAACTGTTATTTTGCATATCGGTTGATGAAACTTTGAAAGAATTATTGCATTTATGCTTATTTTAATCTTGTTGTGTGATGATTATTTCATTAAATAATATGCAACATTTATTTCAGTATTTATGTTTTAAGTCAAGGAGAATTGGTAGTTATCATACGAATTAAATTCATGTGTAAATAGAGCGTAGTGAAGTTATGTAAATTCTCAAGAGTGGATGGATGTTATGATCTTAAAAAAGTCTGTTTTATGAGTATAGGAATATATTATCTGGTGATTACCTCGCAATGTGTGTCTTCTAACTCTTTCATAATTAAAACTTAATGTTTAGCAGCGTACGTACGTTCAAACCAGGGAACATTTAAAACAAATTGTTTTCTAAGGCGGTTAACGAGGTTATGTTACCTTTCTTGAAGATAAATTTTGAATTCTAAACTGTTAATGCGAATAAAAATGTACACCTAATGCAGATTTTAACGGATCTCTAATAACAGCATGTACCAAAGTGAAAAAATTATCTCTAGTATATTATTAAATATGATTTTTATATCCCATCAAATATAACCATTCAAAAACATCGTGAAATACCCCGTGAAGTACGTTAAAAATGGTCGAATATGAATGCTTCGATTTGATTGGTCATCATTCGAGTTTTTACTCAGAATGCATCGGTGTATGTAACCTTCTTTATTTATTATACTGAATAAATGTGGTGCGATATAAAATGATAAACTGATGAGTTGAAATTTACGCGATGAATGATATCAACGTGTATCCTTTTACGCGATAGAATATATTATTAAATAAATTTCTATAAAATGAAATCCTACTTCTTCATTATTACCGTGCGCAAAATATTCTCGTACCATAACCTTAATACTAAACAACAGATGCGTTTCTGTTCCTTTTCCAACAGCCCGCGAAGCAGACGTTGCTTATCAAGTATTAAGAGTTGATTCCGAGCCAAAACGAAGTGGTGTTGTAAAAATCCTCACTGTAGAAGAAAACCGTTTGAATGTGTAAGAACTTTCGCTTCCCAAAATTTATCATGATCACTTATTTGTTTATTGGTAATCATTTATTTTCCAGGAATTTTACCGGCACGGAAGCTCGGAAGGTTCGAGTTGGCTTAACTTCATTTTTTGAGAGTTTACTTCTCGTTGTAGATACTATTAAAGAGTTTGGTCCACCTGCTCCAGAGTACACACACTATAATTAACCATCAATGGAATTTTTATTTGTCTTTGAAAAGCCATAGGAATAGTTTTTTATAATGCCTGAGCACACTCCAGCGCCTTATACTCCTCGATCAGTTTATGGATACGCCTTATACGTTGGTTCAAATATGTTATTTCTGTTGTATTTGGTATGGGCAATAGTACCGGACAAATTATTGCAGGATACATTAGGCCTGACTTATTGGCCGTTAAAATATTGGGCTGTAGCCATTCCCATTTGGGCATTAACCGCTACTGCGATATTTGCATTTTTCATTTATCCAGCAATTAATATGCTTATGACACCGGACATTGACGACGTCAGAACAATTAGAGATAAGTTTTCATTAAGCACTGGGGATAAAGTGCCGGGAGGAATTCCTCCGGTTTCTGATATACCCATAACTGAGGTATGCAGGCAATTATATATAAAAAAATGATACTAAAGGAAAAGAAAAATAATTGCGTAATGTGATCTAGTTTATATAAATTGCATTTTTATCGTTCTTGTAAAATACATACATACATACTTGGTAACAGTTGGATTATAATTATATTCCTTTTAATCAACAACAACCTTTGTCCACCAAAAAGATGATTTTTTTTCTTCTTATATTATAAAAGTAAATTCTGTGCGAATATATTTATCATATACAAACGACTTAAAATTAAACATATGGAAGTAATGTAAAAAAAGTCTGTGTAATGTTTAAATTTCGTCAAATATCAAGCAGTGTTTTCGTCGATATTTTCCGGAACTGGTATACCCAGTATTTCCAAAAATTTGGAATTCTTAACGTGCTGAGCAGGCCTTTCTTGTGTGAATGAGTAAAGGAGTTCACCTCCTTGTTTTACAACCAAAGCTCCTCCGTTTTGTAATCCGTCTCCTTTTATATTGCCAGATACTTTTAAATGCCTGCCTTTACTTATGGCGGCTCTAGATTCTCCGGTGAACAAAGCTGTCAGTATAGAAAAATAGCTGAACCGTTTGAAGCCAAGATCTGAGTAAGTCTTCTTATTTATATCGACGTACAGTTCTTCCGGAGGATAAAAGAAACAAATATTATAATCAATTTATCAGGTTTCTTAAAGTACGTTTATTAGCAATATTGAAATTTAAGTCTTTTTTCTACCTCCTTTGAAAAATTTTCCGTCTGTAAAATTTTTGGTATCGAAATCCTCCACTCCGACACCGATAAGTTTAACATTGTGCTCTTCAAGAATACTGGCAATTGCTGATATTTCTTTAGCCCATACTCTACAGAGAAGGCAACCCCAACGTCTGAAGAATACAATGACTGTTGTTTGGTCTTTCCAAAGACTTTCCAATGGAACAATCTAGTGAAAAGTTTAAAGGATTTAGGTAATTCTGAGATATTTTATGTAGAAAAATCCGCAAGGGCGTTAAACAAAAATTTACAATTTATCGAGTTTTATCAATATTTTTCGAATTGTTAAGATCGTAACTTTATTGGTGAGATAACATAATATTATTTTAAAAAATAAAAAAATTAATTTTTTTTAAAAATCAATTTCAACGAATATCAAAGCTCGAATTGTTCGATAATCTGAAACTTACCTCGCCGGTCGCCACGTTCTTTATTTGATTCTTGGATAAACTTTTTAGGTCCACCATTGTTGATAAATGCGCTCTGGTCGAGAGGATTGTTAAGACTGCGCTGCAAGCTAAAAGAAATACGCAATATATCTGTAAATGTATATAGATAATTTATCGATAAATATAGTATAAAACTAATTGGTTATTCCGACGAGGACTTGAAATTGCGTCTCAATAAACGACTCGGATTTTCTCTTAACGATTCTATGGAATTTGTATTCATGAATAACCTGTTTAATAATATTATAAGATGAAAATAACGCCATAATGAAAAGCCTAATTTTATTTAATTATCAACCTTGTGGTCACTATTGTTGAGATGATAAAACAGCTATGTAATTTACAACATATTTAAAACGCTCGAAACAAATCTTAAGTTGCAAGAATAAGAATATAAGGTGGGTGATCCGGATGCTCAAAAATAAAATACATGTGATTCGAGATATTTATTGGATTCAACTAGTTACATAACGCCATATCGTTAACTAATTGTCGTGATAAAGCATAAATCGTAATCGCCTTCAATTTATCGATACTGTAATATATGTATGTACTTTACTTTTTTTCAATAAGATTGCGAGGGACGGGCATCAATATGCTGATGATATTAAGATGCAATTAGGTATGAAGTGCTACATAACAGGTCGGGGCGGGTGCAGTTGTGTACAGATTATGATGCGCATTTTTTTTTTATCACGAATAATTAATAGTTTTACATAAATATTTATTGAGATACCTAGCAATATATTATTATGGTCGAGAGAAGGGGCTGAATCTAAAACTAGAAAAGCACTAGCATTGCACTATACTACTGTAGTGGCAGCGGGTTCGCGGAAAAACAGTGGGATATACATGCATTTATACACAGAACAAGTTGAGCCCAACGTGCGTGAGTCCGCTCGATATAACAAGGTATGGGGCGTACTTCAATTCCGCAGCAAATCAACTTGCAGCTATAGCGAGTATTGGTCACTTCTGTCCTACGCAACAATACGATTGACACTTAAGAAACAGGCGCGCTGTGTATTACTTGTATAAAAAAATTGGGCGCATATTATTTTTACCTATCACTATTTATCGGTGTAGCCACTTGCATCGTTTTACAAAAAAATTTTATCCTCAGGATAAATCTTTCTGTCTAATTAGATCACACGGTGTGAACAATTATGCTTGTTGAAGTGGTACGAGTGACGCCAAAAGTATCTTCAGCAGTTCAATATTGTATCATAAGTAGTCAACGCTTGTTGAATACTAAAAACGTAAAAATAGCAGTCCAATCCCAAGCCACGCCCCACCAAAAAACTAATCAACAACATATTTCAGTGGTAAGTTAAGATTTGGTGTAAATCAATATTTTTATGTATTACATACGTATGTAGTTTAGTCGTGTATACTGAAGTGTCGACAGAACATGCATCGTACCGCGGTACTCTTCGGCGCAGAGTCTCGCGAGTCATTTGATGATGAAATTGTTAAATTATCTGTTGAGTTAGAAGATAGAATTTTAAGAAATGAAAAGTTCTGTAGTTTTGAAGTATTTTCGAGTCCAGACACGACGGAAGGGATGTACCAACAGTAAGTATATAACTTCTATGATGGTCGAAGGAATTGTAGTATTTCGAATGTCCGTCAAAAAAATAGATGACCAAAGCCTATAAATTGACAAAGAACGTTCTAGTTTCTGCAGAGCTGAAATTCTTTTTATTTTCCGAACGATATTATAGCTTTTTCAGCTGGTTACACTGGTGTGCACTGAGTGCACATTTGGTACACTAGGCAGCACTACACCAGTGTACATTCAATTATTGTTTTGTGATTCCCTGCACGAGTGTAGCACTCAGTGCACACCAGTGTAACCAGCTGAAAAAGCTATTTATTTAATAATTTACAAGCCAGACAGAAATTTGGCGGGAAAAATTCCATACCGGTATGTGACTGGTAGCGCCCTCAGCCCATTGAATAAAGTTTGAATAAGTTTGACTTTAATTTTAACTCTTATTTCAATTTGCTCTTACGAATATTTACCTACGATCTGCTAGCGATTTCACGTTTTACCGATCTATTTATCAAAAGTCGCGGGCCGGCGTTACGTTATACGCTGTCCCCCCAGCATTAGACTCAAAATCGCATTTTTTGTATCCTTACCAACGATAAATTTTGGTTCACGAATCCTTACCTGACATTTACTAAATACTGGCTTTGAATTTTCCTATTACGCGACGGGGGGCTGGCGAAATGTACATGTAGTTATTCAATGCCTCAGCCACGTGAGATGTCATGTCATGTGTGCATTGTACATACATACCTGATGCAACGGTGATCATAAGTTTTGACAACGTAATTTAGTATTCAGCAATCGACTGTCGTATTATTTTCCCAAGATTAAATATGTAATTTCATATAAAGGCAAAACATGGACTTTGAACCCGATGTATATATCATATATATTAATATATGATATGGTTTCAGATTATTTTCAGAACTTAAGCCATGTTATCCACTATTTTATTCTATAACATGGCACGAAGCGATTCACAGTGGACCCCCGAAGAGTCATCCGTCATTGAAATATTTTGAAAATTTTACCGATATTACCTTACTTCATTTACCAGCCAGAGGATTAAGTCGTAAAAATGTGATGTACGTTTTAAATCGTGCTGTGGAACTTGGCAGAACAAATATTTTCGCACTACAAGGAGGTCAGCGACTAATATAAATTGTATTTATAAATTATTTACTTCATTTAATATCTTATCAACACCCTGATTATTTCTATAGTATACATATTCATACACGAACTGAAGAATAAGTCCGTGATTTTACACAAACATATTTAATTGTATAAAGTTATATATGCTATTTTTCTGGATTAACACAATAGAGTTATAATAAATTAATTCATTGTTATTCCATTTTACTTTTTTATTTTCAGACTTTGACAAACCTGACCTGGAATCAAATGCTATTGATTTTCCTTACGCTGTTGACCTGGTCAAATTTATACGTGCTAAATTTGGATCAAAATTTTCAATTTGCGTAGCAGGATATCCAGAAATGCATCCAAGATCACCTTCAAAAGAAGCTGACCTTTTTTACCTCAAGGCAAAAGTGCGTTTGAATTCTTGTCTGATATTTCTATATCGTAATTAATTATTAGAACTAAATATTGCGAATTTCTGTTCAAACACAAAGGACAAATTTCAGCCAGTTTAGTCAACGGTTTAGTAACATGAATCCATGAAGTGAAACATCATATAATAAGCGACAAGAGTCAAGCTTTCGATTAACTAGAATAAAAAAAAAAAAATAATAATAAATAAATATTTTCAGGTAGACGCTGGAGCAGACTTTATTATAACTCAGATTGTTTTTGAATCTGAAATATTCATAGAGTTTGTAAGAGATTGCAGACGGGTAGGAATCAAAGTACCCATAATACCAGGAGTCGTTTTAATTTCAAGTTTCAACTCTGTTGTAAACGTATTAAGAAAATCTAAGACCAAAATACCTCAGAGAATACAGCAAGATTTAGATTTAATAAAGGATAACGAAATCGCTGTACAAGAGTATGGAATCAAATCGGCAACTATACTTGTTAAAGAAATATTCAAAAGTGGTACAGCAAATGGATTTCACTTGTTCACATTGAACAGGCAAGTTAAACCGCAAGAAATTGAATTAAGAAGCAGAGAAAAAAATGTTCACATTATTTTATATTGAATTTCAAAAAACTGTGCATCTGTTTCATTTGGTTTTTTTTTTTATTTCAGATCGCAGTTTGCTGTTGAACTTTGTACACGCGTGGGCTTATGCAGAGTAGGAAGAGAGTCAGAAAATTCTAAATTACCATCAATTAAACATAATTCTTGATGTCTGTTTGAGGATTATCTTTCTTTTATGTTCAGTGTTCTCTTTTAGGGAAACAGAATTCTTTTACCAGTGTAAAGTACAAATATAATTTCCAGTTAAGAAATCGCAACATGAATCTGTTCAATTTTATTTCTTTACTATAAAGTTAACAATTATTTTTACTAACTTTATTAATTTATTCAACGAATACAATTCAAATACTGCTATATTTGATTAGAATAAAAAATTTTTACTCAAATAACAATGGTCTGTGTTCATTTCAACAATCTATTATCTCGATATATGACTCGAATGAATTTAAACAAATCAATCATGAAAGTATGGGAGCAAATATCTCCATGACCAAAACAAATTGCGTTGATATTTATTGATGAACAATTTAATTATGTAAGATTATAATTATTCATCATTACATCATTAGTTATAAAGGTAGATATATCGTCTTCAAATTTTTCGCATCGAATGGTTGAAAGTCATCTATACCATAATTACATTGCATTTTTTTTTCTCACTCTGAAAAGAAGCGGGAAAATTATCGATTTTATACGGAACCCGTTCACTAAAGATATACTGCAGTGAACGCGGAACTGGAATCGTGAAAAAATATATTTGTTAAGATCCTGAGATAGTTTTTTGAATTCAATCAGTATATGAGCCAATTAACCCACGGAGAAAGCTAACAGCGTTCGGTCGAATGATTATAATGTTTTGAATTTGAATCGATACCGGATATGTCGTATAAACTACAATCGTAGCGCCGCAGATTGCGTAGACGCACGTTTCGCGGATGCGCATTATGCTACTGCGCATCACACTTGCCCGACCTTCTGCAGACGCCAAGTGTCTAGCGAGCACCGCCAACGTTTCCCTGACGAGGTTGAGTTGCGCGCCAGACCTCCGAGTAGTCGGCCAGATACGCGAGCACAGTGAAACAGGACTTAACGCCCCCACAACTATGGCACTCTTTCGATTTTCCGCCAAACGGTGCCTCGAAGCTCAGGTAAGTTCGCATATTTTATATCGTGACAAGTATAAAACATAGATTATGATATTTGAATCGCCATGGAATTCGATTCTTCCGGTATGAGATTCGAACGAGATATCGATGCCGCGAATGTTCACCTGCGTTATGCGTATACCTTGAATAACAGGATAAGAAAAAGGGGCCTGATCATTTTTTAGGAAGGAAAGAGACTTGCAAGGATAAAATTAGCTGTATAATGGTTTATTTTTATAATCTTCAATTTGCGTTTAAACGCCTCCCCCGAACTGGAGAATCAAGTTATCAATACTAGAAAGGCGGTAGCTTTATCGACCGTTCTGCAGTGGATGGAGATTGAAACCATCCGTTCTTGACACGAGTGAAGATCGACCTCGCTCGATCGAAAATTTTATTTTCACAAGAAATAAGTTCTTCCTCATTCTCGTTCTCGATGATCTCACAATATTTGTCTACCTTAAAATTAGGCAATACGTTCAATGCTGCAAACGTTATTACGTAAATAACTGTACATATGTATAGGTATAGAATATACATAATATACGTAATGGTATATCCTTCCATATTCCTAAATTTTCTTTATTCGTCTATTATTTTGGGTTTCCTTATTTCTATATTGTTTTTCATTTTTCATTTTCATTGTATGATAATAATTATTCCCATTCACCCGTAACTCTATGATTTTCATTCAGGGCATCACGCTATCAAGCACGTTTCCGAGATGTGCTAATTTTAGCAAGATTGCGATTAAAAAACTGCTCCACTTTCTGTGATCCAGATACCTACCACTACTATTACTACCCCACCTTGAAGCTCTTTCGGTTTTCATGCACCTGCTAATTCTAACTCTATATGCTCTCTCGTCGTACCTATGTTTATGATGACATATGTTTTTGTAGCTTTTTTTCTTTTTTACCAGTCGACTTTCTAAATGACCGCTACACTGTTTTCGGTTCCGTGTTTTTTTTTTTTCTCCAATTTTTTCTTTACAATTTATATACTTCCGAAGCGCATCGAACGCTTATCAATAGATTTTTTTAGATTAGAACATTATAATTTGTCGTAAAATTTAATCGCACTCTGACTGCCTAACTCGTCCATATTCAAATATGTAGTCGGAGTTACGTAACCTGGCCTTACCTGTTGTATTACAATGAGCTTCGTGGCGTGTAAATATACATATAATAAGTTAATTTTTATCTTTTAAGACAATTTTTCATTTACTTAATAACGGCTGTATAAACATCTCGAATATTTCAAACTTCAGCTCTTGCGGTAAGTATCTACCGTAATCGTTCGTTGTACGACTTCCGATTACATACTGCGGTACTCGTATGTATTTTCTTGACAAATAGTATATTTTTCAATGGGAATAATAAACATCTCTAATGAAATCAATTATTCGTTTTTTTTTTGCTCTTCGACATTTCGTATAGATACATGCGAATGTATGATAAGCTAATTGAATTGACAAAACCATTATACGCCTTTCTTTCAACCTACGAGAATATTGTATTATCGGTTTTCTAAATTCATGATAAAGTAGAATACCAACGAATTATTTACTGCGCCCAATCCCATTTTATACGACAGTTGACCTACACGGAAAGACAAGGACAGAGCGAGAATGGAAAGGAGGAAGGATCTTGTGAGGAGCTCTCAACATAGCTGACGGTCAAGAGTACCGTAAGGCTCCTCCAATCCCTCGTAATAAATAGTAGACCCATGGACGTTATTTTGCTAGAGAACAAAAGAGGCGATGGTGAAGCAAAGCACCTGGAGTTTCTTTTTTTTTTTCTTACTACATACCCATGAATGCCCATAGTTGTGCCAGGGGTAGGGGTGAGAATTTCTATAGAGAAATAATTTACGACAGGGGTTTATAATTCAAGAATTTCAATAACTGGCTTGACTTGGTAAAGTAAATAAACTCATTTGCACTATAAGGCTGATGTGGTATAATAACCTTGACCAGAGGAACGATATCATTTGACTTTTTAGTTTTGTCTGATAAATATAAAACGTTTATCTATAAAATCTGAGTGAAGCTCACTTGCAATTGGATTGCAGTAAATCATATTTGCCTTCGATAAGGACATCAAGATCTTTTGATATACCTTATATACCTGACACGTCTACGATTTGCTAAATGAATTTTTGCAAAGGTTTTTAGACGTCTAAAAATCCGATAAGACGATTTGAAAAATTAACTAAGTCTACTTTATATCGGATAATATGTATATAATCACGGTTCAAGCTCCGCAGATAAGAGATTAAAATTTATCGCGTCAAAGATTTCGCACGGAATTTTTTTTGTGTTTCTGTAATATTCAATTCGATAAATTTCCAACTGCAATTTATTTATTTCGTTCTTTCTTTTAAGGTCAAACAATTAACCAACAAGTAAATGATCTTGCAATGATCGGATTAGTTAACCATTTTGAATTTCTGACCCTGCCAAAATTTTCTACGCGACCTCTAAACGTCCCTAGCCATTACCTAACATCGAGCTGTTTGTCGTCTTCAAATCGTAACAAAACTATTTTCGTTATTTTCTCTACGGGTTTATATTTCAACGACCTGTGCAGTATTTTTAGTACCTATTACCTGACCTACGTGTCAATGTACATGCATACATACATACATTATACAATGCACTTGACATTTTCATAATCTATTCAATTCCGTTTTCTTTTTTTTTCCTTTACTTTATATTAATTTTAACGCGCGTTAAACCATTGTACCATAATATTGTTATAGTTATCTTCGTTTCCTCCTCTCACTTTGTTCTCTGGGATTTCCAACTTTGTATGACTTCCTAGCTGTACCCGCCCACTTTGCGTAGTATTTTATATGTGTGTATACTAAATTCTGTATAAAAACGTTATGTCATAGGCATATACTCGGACTCTACGTGGTATTCATGATCCCGTTATGGTTTTCAATTTGGAGGATATGAGTTTCCCAGTAGTACAAGTCAATGACTATAATAGTAGCCAGATAAATGTAATTGGTAAATTCGTCATTCTAGGATTTGCCCTTCACAGTTCACGCGCGTAGCTGACAATAAGTTCAGGTTGCGTAATGCCAGCTGATCGAATCTACGTAACTTCGTAATGTACATTATGTTATAGATATGTATGAAATAATCAGGTTCTAGATTCTGTATAACACATTAGATATAATCAATTATTGAAATAATCTTTACTACACATCGATCAACTATCTGCGATAATTAGACTCGTGCCATTTCAAAACCTCAAGGTTAACGGTCTCACGCTATCATTTCTCCGTTTTGATATCACTACTGCCATACTTCTATACTACACGTGCCATTTGTCTTTATTCATATTTAACGATTATTAGATGTGTAATAGTTCAAGTAATCATTTATTGTTAGATAAAATTTGCCTATACATATATAGGTATATGTATATTATTTCCATTTTAAATATAGTGCGAAAAATGAGTGAGAATCATTCATGAGGTATAATATGCAATGGGAATAATTTGAATGACAATAAAAACAAATTCTATGATTTATGAGTATTTGCAACGTCTTCGAACAACTGTATATATAGGTATACGTATAATCTAATCCTTTGAACAATATTTTCTCTCTGAGGATATTTAAATTAAGGAATGTTGACCGTTTAGCGTAAATTTTACTCTATTCTTACGTCTCGAGGATATTTAGTTAGGTATGAACGAGTTTCTTTACGTGACGAAACGAGACTGGAATCACTATTTGTAGTATTAGTTAAACGGCGTAAATCCACCAATATAACGATACGCTGTATTTCGGAGTAAATATAGGTATATGCTCACTTCAAGATTCAATATTGACATATATCATACATACGTCACTAAGTACTATGCTGATATGAAATCAAAAGGTATCAGAAATGTCGAGCTGTGTTTGAATATAATGAATAATCGATCCTTAGAGTTGATTCACTATATTCCATTCAAATCCACCGGGTTTTACTAATATTAGAGTTTTACTTTCGAATTATTTTTTTTTTGTTTTGTTGTGTCTAAATATTTCGACTAATATTGAATTTCTCTATTTTATATTTTTCTGTTTTTCATACTTTATCCAAACGGAATTTGTCTACTGTGACATGTCATCTCGTGTCACAGTATCGTATGAGTCAACGTTGCAAAGTCCATGCACCCCGTGAAAACCTGGGCGAAATATAAAGAGCAGGGTAGGTACAGTAACCCGGAAAAGTTCGGTATAATGTCAAAAACAAATCGATAACTTTCCCTTAGCTAACAAAGGAAGCGAAGGAGAGGAACCGGGGTTTTTGTCAAGGGCGTTTGGGTTATGCGGTTGAACGAAAAAATAAATAATAATAATAATAATAATAATAATAAAGAAATTAATAAACATTTACCAAGCCGATTATTTATTGGAATTATAATGCTAATTGAGGTATCATGAAGAGGCGATAATGTCCATATGTATTCCTACATACATATATATTAATATATATTAATATACCTATACTATGTATATAAACGTGTGATGACGTCCAACTCTTGCGGTAAAGACAACTTAAACGCGTTATTATGCCTGGTGCGAATTTTGTGCTATGTATATGTAGGTATGTACGCATAATACATATACATACATGAATGTGTCTATAATACGCTCCTTGTATTTCATTCACGTACTTTTCCTCCTGCCAATAAGTAAACTGGCATCTCCAGTTCGGCTAACCAATTCAACTATTTTATTCTTTTTTTTTTTTTTTTTGCTGATGCAAAATGAGTTCGGACTTAATTTTTCTCGACGTAACGTGCGAAGGAATATTGCAAACACGAAAATATTCCGCTAACTTATATTATATTTCTAAATTATGGTTAGGTACGATCATATAATAAGAAATGTAATTATTCCAACATTAAACTATAATCTCTCGGAGATTTTGAATTTATTTATAATCGCAAATTATTACGGGTTTGAGATTTTAACCTCGCCACGGTTGGTAATTATTATTCTTATAAATATTGTATTAACAGATTTTTTTTTATTATAGAGATGTAGAATATTCAAATCTATCTACGCGAACACACTTTGTCTAAATTTTCAGCTATTCATTGAACGGCCATTAAGCTTTGCCCATTATAAACCCTCAAACATTCCTTACATTGACGTAACAACGACAGTGATCAATGATACCTGTTCACGTCTCGAATAATTCCCCATACGTATATATATCTATAGGTATATACCTTTAATAAAATAAACTTCTGGATAGACTGATCGATAGCTACTGCAGATATTGAGTATAGGAGTTTAATATCGGTATTACATTCTGTGGTATAGTATATCAATACCAGGATTGATTTACCGGGGTATTTGTATTCAAACGGTATTTATAGATGCGGAAAATAGTACGGTCACCGTTCATTGAATTCAGATTATACATATGTAAAGCTGTTGCACCTTATAGGCTTTACCGTGTTTCATTGTAGAAATAGATTTAGTGATTAGAAAATTGAAAAATTTTATTTCAGATTATAAATACCTGCAAAGCAACGTGCTAAAAGCTTTATTTAAAAAGACTAATCTCTTCGTATATATAAAATCCACTTGACTGTTTGGTTTGAAAATATTTCACGCTTGCTCGGAGCAACGAATATCGATTTAATTTACTCGATGTATAGGTAGGGTTACAGGGTACTGTAGGTAGGCAGCTAGCGTAATGTGAATTAAACAGCGCGGGCCTGAGACTCAAGTTAAGTTCGATGCGCTTCTTATTATTAGACATGTTTTGGCCGAGATCCCATTCAGTATATTTGCACACCGCCGCACTTTATGTATATCAGACTTTACAATTTCTCTAATTACCGGCTTTAATCTATTTATCAATTTGGTAGATATATAATATTAATTAGCAAAATGTTAAACTCTAAGCGTCGTGGTATTAATGATTATACATGACGCACATATGATATACGTACATACGTATACATATTTTCTGTACTCAACATACGTTTATACAGCTGCAACTGTAAATTATCTTGAATTTTCTTACGTAGAAAGTAGGTAAGTATAATATGAAGTATATATAATGACCTACGTAAGCGGTTATATAAGACAATCGCATTTACAGAAGGTGATGGAAAATTTATCGTTTTACCGATAAGAATAGATTGTAGAATACTTTGAATTAGAAAAGTATTAATAAAAGTTAAGCGTAGGTATGTACATACGCGAATTACAAATTGCGGATGGAAATCGCATATTATGATTTTTCAATGATTAATTGAAAAAATCTAAAATAAATTACGTCAAGGTATTCGGCATTATTAATCGGCAAGTTTATCTTCACTTGGGTTCTAGCGCAAAATTCTCGTCTGCGATAACGCGAGGGCGTTTTCATTTCACAGTATATAAGATAAAGATTTAAACATCACGCGACTTCAAGATATAACTATCGTGAATTTCTAAAACGTTAAAGAATGAATATCGTACGAGTTCTGTTGACCTAGTAACATCGGCAGCTTTAGAAATGTAATTTTCAACGATATTTATACGATCCGGTGGTAATAATAAAATAGGTCGAGAGTGGCTGTATAATAGGATTCTCTTTAAATCGTATGCTTGATCAGTCTCGAAACGGCTATAGAGAGAAAGTTGTTCTTATAGGAGCTACTATAGATAAAATCAAAATGCCAACGACATTCCGTGAACTTGGCCAAGAAATTATAATATAAACTCATCTTCAAAGTTTTGATCTTCTCGTGCCACACGAGTCGCGCTTATAAAGAAGTCGGAGTTTATAAATGAACAATAATTCTATAATCGAGTCATTTTATCAATTTTAAAATAATCAATTTTGATTTTCTCTCAAATCTTTCGCAAAGATACTACAGTCGTTCCGAATTACTAAGTTTGCTATGCGTTTCGATATTTCCATTACTCGAATAGCCTATTTGGCATTTTGAAACAAATTTCAACGTTTCTTCAGGACATGTTTTTAATAAAATTATGCAAAAGATCATTACGATGTCTTTCCCAGCAATGTATGTATGCACATACAAAAGCATCATACCGGTGTTCAATTAAAAGTATCACACTCTACGATCATGTTTCTACACCGTTATAGATTCGGCCCAAAGAGTTGACCATCAAGAATGTATCGTCCTCCTTATCGTATTCTATGTCGAGCTGGTATTATATATTTAATTGGAATAAGTTTAGAAATATCCAGAATTCAAGCCCGCTGGAAATGGCATTGTTTATTAAATCCATTCGTACATATTTCTCTCGTGAATATCACCGATCGATTGTATATTCGCAAAAGAACAACGTATGGTATACGCGATACGTGTAATTTCAGCGTCAGTTATAACGGTCCACTAGTTTTTTTAATTCGCTTATTATTTTTTCATCAATTAATTAATTAATTGTGTATTTGATTGAACACTTAATGAAAATCACAAGTATTGATGAATTTACATCTATTGGAAATAAAGTAAGATATTTGATGTTATCACTGAAAGTTTGAACGGCGGTCGTATGATAAGTACGTAGTCGAGTTGGCGATACCGGTATCTTACCTGCGTTGTAAATTTCAACGTGGCGAAATTGATAATATATACAGGAATTCAGTATGGGCTAGTTCAACCGTTTTATGCCTATATTTTAAAGAAGGCTTGAGTATACATATAGGTATATTGTTATGGAATGTTCCATATTTAAGTATAATAATCTGGGCGGTATATGTGTAGTTGAGTATACGTATAGACTGTAGGACTTCGATTTATATAACGCGTTTTTACAATATTATACAGCTACAATTCACATATTATCATCATCACGCACATCTTTATATCTCAACCTTGAAACTTTTTTCCTACAAGGTTCACAGTCTCACGCTGCTGAATATAACCGAGTTAAAGATAGAAGCGCGGAGTTATGTATTATATTTTGTAACAATTTTCAACCATCGAAAATTTCCTGTATTTAAAATCTACACTGAGAGAAAAAAAGGGGACAGCAATATTTTAACGTTAAACCAGACCAAAATTATAGTTTCTTTTACAATATTATGGTATTTTGCATTATAAAAATAGTTATCCTAACTATAAAATGTAGATGTCACCTGAGGAAACTATTTTTATAGTGAAGTTAACTAGATTTTTTTAAGAGTGTAGGTGGCTAACCCTTGATCAATATCTATTTTTTTCATAACTTTCTATCTGTGATCGCATACTTTTTTATATTTCGCGAAATATCTCTTTCAGAGAAATTCCAACATGTATACATAATAATAATAATAATAATAATAATAATAATAATAATAATAATAATAATAATAATAATAATAATAATAATAATAATAATAATAATAATAATAATAATAATAATAATAATAATAATAATAATAATAATAATAATAATAATAATAATAATAATAATAATAATAATAATAATAATAATAATAATAATAATAATAATAATAATAATAATAATAATAATAATAATAATAATAATAATAATAATAATAATAATAATAATAATAATAATAATAATAATAATAATAATAATAATAATAATAATAATAATAATAATAATAATAATAATAATAATAATAATAATAATAATAATAATAATAATAATAATAATAATAATAATAATAATAATAATAATAATAATAATAATAATAATAATAATAATAATAATAATAATAATAATAATAATAATAATAATAATAATAATAATAATAATAATAATAATAATAATAATAATAATAATAATAATAATAATAATAATAATAATAATAACAATAATAATAATAATAATAATAATATTAAATTTCCGAGAAATTTTTCAACGAGAATTCTCATTTCCCTTTCACTTCATAAAGGGATTATTTCTTTCGATTCTAATACACGTTTCTAATATATTGACATGGGTATATCTCGCTTTATAACAATGGATAAAATGTTATGAATACATATCTACAACAGTATAGTATTGTATCAATTCCGATAAAGGATTATCAGCTGTACATAAGAGAATGATTTCGGTCAAATAAGATCGAAGCAGTTACGTAACACTCATATACGACATCTAAGAGGCTCTTTTTTGATAATGATATTATCAGCTGCCTCAGATTGGTCGTGAAATCTATCTAGACAGTCCCGAAAGGTCATTGTAAGAATGGTCTGACTTTACAGTACATTCACGTAGTACATCAGGCGATAACATCACTATCGATCATTTTTAATATTTTATTTATTTAGTTTTATCATATTATGTCTAATGCTATTCTATTTCGTTTTTCCTCATAAATTTATTATGCATCTTTCGATAAATTATTACTAAAAAAATAATTAACAAGGATTTTTTTGCATTTTACAGAAAATAGGCTCAACTGCAACCAACGTTCTACGACCACTGTCCGATGCCTCCACTGATCTCAAGAAGGTATTATCTGAGCAAATTCCCAAGGAACAAGAACGTGTAAAAGCTTTCCGCAAAAGCCATGGTGCGGTCAAAGTTGGGGAGGTCACCGTAGACATGGTAATATTTTATACTACAATTCAAATACCTTTTTTGAGTTTTCTATGTTTTAAGAAACAATTATTCCCATTCAACTTGTTATGAAAATAAGAACATAAAACATACAATTCATACATCAAATAGTTGATCTAATTTTGGCCAAGTATTAGAAGACTCTCACAGAACAAATCTCATCTCATCTATAATCTCACGAGTATAAGTGTGGTTGACCTTTAATCACTCCTGTGTGAGCCTTATCTATTTCAAATTTATACTGAATAGATATCAAAGAGTACCGTTTTTACTTGTGTGATGTAAAATGTCGTTAAGACTTTGACATTTTCTCAAATCTGACCCGTAAAATTGATGAAATATCTTAACGTGGTCTGACAAATAATTCTCGCACTAACCATACTCTGATAAGCAGTTGCGTGACAGTACACACTGGCTACGTTCCTACTGCATGTTCTGAATGTGATCAAGATAAGATTATCGCAACATGAAGAACGTGCTAGTTTCTTTTATTTGCTGATACTTAAAGAGAATCTACTAACACATTAACACAATGAACTCATGACCAACAACTTAGTAGCTGAATCCATTTTTTTTTTTCAAAACATTTTTCTTGTCACCTAAAGTTATTGTCTATTGCAATAAATCTGCAAAATTTTTAATTTTAATAATTTTTTTAATTCCAAAATAGATGTACGGAGGAATGCGAGGTATTAAAGGTCTGGTCTGGGAGCCTTCGGTGCTAGATGCTGATGAAGGTATCCGTTTCCGCGGCAAATCCATTCCCGAATGTCAGAAGGTCCTGCCGAAAGCTGCCGGAGGTGCAGAGCCTCTTCCTGAGGGTCTGTTTTGGCTTCTAATCACCGGAGATGTTCCAACCGATGCTCAAGTTAAGGCTGTTTCCCAGGAATGGGCTACGAGGAGCGCCCTCCCAAGCCATGTCACTAAAATGCTCAACAATTTCCCGAAATCTTTGCATCCTATGACGCAGTTTTCTGCAGCAATTACCGCACTGAACAGCGAAAGCTTGTTCGTCAAGGCATACTCTGGCGGAGTACATAAAACAAAGTACTGGGAAGCTGTATACGAAGATACAATGAACCTTATAGCAAAACTGCCTGTTGTCGCAGCAACAATTTACAGAAATACTTATCAGGATGGAAAAGGGCTTGGTTCAGTTGACGCTAACAAGGATTGGTCATGGAATTTCTCTAGCATGCTTGGCTATGACAATCCCCAATTTGTTGAGCTGATGCGTCTCTATCTTACCATCCATTCTGACCATGAGGGAGGCAATGTTTCTGCCCATACAACTCATTTGGTTGGATCTGCCCTCTCAGATCCCTACCTTTCATTCGCTGCAGGAATGAACGGTTTGGCTGGTCCTTTGCACGGACTTGCTAACCAGGAAGTATTAGTTTGGCTCCAGAAACTCCGAGCTCAAGTTGGGGACACTCCTAGCGATGAAAAACTCAAGGATTTTATTTGGAATACCTTAAAAAGCGGACAAGTCGTTCCTGGATATGGACACGCTGTTCTTAGAAAGACGGATCCTAGGTATACCTGCCAGAGAGAATTCGCATTGAAACATTTACCTGACGACAGCCTTTTCAAGGTAATAACTGGCCGATTTTTTAATCAAATATATGATGCCCCAGATAGATGAGTGTTTAGTTATGTAATTATATGATAGAAACCTTGAATCATTATCTCTTGCAGTCTTAATTACGCAGTAAAGTATACCTTGACATAAAAGACACGACTAATAATTACATCAAAAAAATTTGACTAATTGAAGAAGTTATTGTGATAGATTTCTTTTTTTTTATGCTAAACATTCTTTATGTCATATTCAATTTGAACATTTCTAAACACTCGTCATGAAATGAAAACTTTATCAGCAAATTCAAGTCAAGTGTAGAAAAAAATTTGTGTATAAATATGGTGAAGGCAAAAATTATCTATTTCTTTGAAATATTACTTAAATGTTAATTAAAGTAACATGTTGACTCAAAAAATTCTGATAATCCTTGGCCAGAACAATATTTTCCATTGATTTTTATCGGAAAAATAAAACCATTACATTTCAGAAACTGATTGATTTCGCTGTACTGTTGTTGACCAGTGTTGTTCAACTACTTTCGTCTGACCGTCTTATCTGACTTATTTGAATATTGTTGTCTTATTTTTCTAGTTGGTGTCTCAAGTTTACAAGATTGTTCCCCCCATTCTATTGGAGACTGGCAAAGTGAAGAACCCATGGCCGAATGTAGATGCTCACTCCGGTGTACTTCTTCAGTACTACGGACTAAAGGAAATGAACTATTACACAGTTTTATTCGGAGTTTCAAGAGCACTTGGAGTTCTTGCATCCCTTGTTTGGGATAGAGCTCTTGGTCTGCCCATTGAGAGACCAAAATCTCTCAGTACTGAACTTCTGATGAAGGCTGTTAAAGCTGCTTAAATCGACCAAGTCGATATGAAGTTTAACATCTTATTGTAAAATTAAGACTCAACCACCCACAATCATGCCAAGCTATGTTTAGACGAAGTTTAGAAGCTTGGTTTCATATTTTACGTGAGCTGAAAGGAAAATGTACCGCGAATATATCTGAGCGGGGACAAATAATTAAACGCGTTTTGATATTGATATGCAACGAACTCAAGTGAATTGTCAAACTTTTGCATAAATCAGTCTCGAAAATCAATATTGACAAATAATCATGTTATCATACCATCATGTGTTATTAGTTATTACCATCTAGGGCAACGATAATAAATATTATAAACAAAAATTAAAATAAAATTAAAAAATAGCAGTAGGAGATTATTTGTTTTTCGAGAATCGTCAGCTGAACGGATCAGCAGTTAAACTGTTGAGAATAGCGGAATATTATATTAGAGATGTAGATACGTCATATGTGTAAAGAAATTATAGCTATGCCGTTCAATCATTCTTTTACTCATCTAAGAATAGAGAATTTTAGAATTATTTCTAAACACTTCTTTATACTAATATTTATTGAATATTTTTATGCGACATGTTTACATCTTCGTTTATATTCATATGCTGGCAGTATTAAGAAAATACTACCAGCTTTTGGCTGGTTTTTAGTAGGAACTTTATTTAATCAGTTATTTGAATCGAATTATCAGTATGTTGTTGAAATTTGATTATTTATTTCTTTGAAATTGTAAATTATTATTCTCTGGTTAGTAATGGCATAGCTTAATGAAACATAACGGCACTGCAGTAATTTGCAAAAATATGTAAATTAAGGACGCGTCGAGTGGTAGATCCACTGTCGTATGAATGAATGTGTGAGTGCGATACTTTATTTATAGTAAACGTAAAAATAAATAGATACCCTGGTACTATACCCTACCAACGTCTATGTATTTGAAAACCCTGTTTTCCCGGAAAAAAATACAGTTTAGTGGCTATACTCCACAATCGATGAATGTCCTTTATTTTCACCCACTTACACACAATAATCTTAAGATAAAACTCGGCTTTTTATTCGTGAAAAAATAATTGTATTTTTATTTCCTACTTAGAGAGCGTTTGTTTATTTTCTTCGACTGCATTATTGATATTCGATATCTGCCTTTGGTGGCTGAATAATATTTCATTGAATAGATTGAAAATCTTACTAATCAGACAAATTATCAGACGAAACGAGAACCAAATCTAGGAAGAGAAGTGAAAGCCTATCCCGGGACTTACTGTTTACTGTTATTTTTTAGAACTTAAATCTTATTATCTTCTTTATGATTCGTCATTATCAGATTTTGATCAACAATTCCACGTTTATAGAAGTTTGTTAGTATACTTTCTTTTACCTCATTCAAAGGAAAATAAATTTGGGTACGCAATGTAATGTTTGAAGTATTATCACATTATGGTTTTATTTAATTATTCCAAGATTTCGATCAACGAATCAATTAACATTTGTACACAGTTTGCATATTATCTATTCAATTCGTAATATATGTAGCGATCTGATAAAAGATTAATTTTGTATTCGAAAAATTTTGAAAATAATGTAATTCATAATATATCTTTTATTAATATAATTGATTTACAAAGTGCATTTATGATAGATAGGTATATGTAATGAGACTTGTAGGTGCTTATGAACGATATTTTATACTTTTATATTCATCAACGTTTAAAAAATCGGTTTTATCATATCTTATACTCATACAGTATGCCAGCTTCTGGGTCTAACATTCTAAAAACAACTAAAGATGGTAATTTGTCCTAAGAAATTTTCTCAATATGAGAAAAGAAACTATTTTTCTCTAAATCTATTTATTTAATTATTTATTTATTTTACTTCAAACGTGTATCACCCTAGTTTTAGATGAAATTAGTCTTTTATGTGGCTTGTCAACGATCGTCATTATGATTACATTATTTCATCAATATTCGTTAATTCTTTTCTGTTAGCATATGTTACAAATTACGATTACAATTTACACGATAGAGTATTCAAATTTATAGCTGCATCCAAAAACTTACTAACTACATTCACAACACAAATGAATACAACAAGGCAGGAATAACACAAATCTCAGCTGAAATCGTAATTTTTTTAACATCCCCTTTGATTCTGGGAGCACAAAAACGCTGAAAATCAATGACAATGATTATATTATTAATCCCATAACTGCTCCGCCATTAAAATGTTCGTATTCATCACAAAACATTGTATACTCTGGTATTGGAGTTTTGGTATATTTTATCTAATGACCTCGTCGTGAAGTCTTACAAATTGTTTGCATGTTTGAAGCACTAAAAATTCATCTCCCGTCTTATATGTATATCAGCTAGTAAATCTCTGAGGATTTTTTGGAATTATATTAGCATTTGGTGTGTAATTTCTTGAAAATTATCGCGTCGTATTCTATCAACTTGAGAAAAAAAAAAAAAAAAGAAAAAAATGTATGCAATAGTAAAATTGTTTTCTCACACGATACCAGCGGCGCAACAAGCCAAATAACATATTACTTAGTTTTGTTATACCTTTCTGCTTATCATTGTGTTATCAACTTATTTAAATACACTTTGACGACCGTACACATCGTACATAGTCCAGTGCGATTGAAAAATTCAATCAGATTGGATTAACTTATTTCATATTTTTTACGGCAGTCAAAGTGGCATAATACCTAAATACCTCACATATTTTACATTTCAGATAATTTATCAACAAAGGCAGCTGGAGCTTTCATGATTTGGGTCATGTCTTCTTTAGTCTGCCAACAATCCACTCCAGTCCCTGGTAGAGCCTATAAAATTTAATTATTATTGAATCCTGAAGTGTTTACTTTTCGTTAACATAAACAAACCCTGAACGGTTGAGTTAGTACTCAGTTAAGATAAGATTACAAAGATGAGAGGAAATATCATATCGCTTAGTAACTGTGTACAGAATCAATTTGCGTGACAGAATTTTTATTAAATCATAAAATAACTAAGAATTCTTTGATTTCAAAAGAGTAAGGGAGTCAAATTACCAGTTTCTTATTTTTTTGTTTTTATGTTGTATTTCTTTCCAAGAGTAGAAAATACTCACCCTTCACCTGTGAGAGCACAACAAGTTTGTATATGCCACTGATGTTTTTTGATCGATGTCAGGTCTAATTGCCTCGAAATTTCAGCCGCACTCATGCTTCCTTTCAAGTCTTGTTTATTAGCATAGACAAGAACATTGGCTTTGCTCAATTCCTCGTGATTTAACATTGAGTATAATTCTTCTCTAGTAACGCTTAATCTTTCTCTATCTGTACTGTCAATTACCATGATAATAAATTCTGTATTTGTATAATAAGTAGACCAGGCGGCTCGCAAGCTTTGCTGACCTCCCAAATCCCACATTATAAAATGTATATTTTTCCACACAACTTCTTCGACGTTTGAACCAATCGTCGGCGACGTATGAACAACCTCGTTCATTAAAAATTGATACAGAATTGTCGTTTTACCCGCGTTGTCTAAACCAACCATCACAATCTTGTGTTCTGAAATAAAATCAAAAAACTATATTTTTCGCAAATTTTTTTTTTTTTATCTGATTTATCTTTTAGCCATAAATCAGATAATCATCGGTACAACAACATGATACAAAAAGCTGGACAAGTAAGAAATCAAGGTAAACACCAAAAATTTGAATATTTTTGGATTCTAATTGTGAGATTAAATTATAACACGCAGTGTTTGTTTGTATGTGTATGAATTAAAAAAAAGTAGGACATGACCGTAGTCAAGGACATATATTTGATTTACAACTACTGACCAACATTCTATTCCATTCAAAATGTGGAGCCATAGTTGTTTGGAAAATTCTTTCCTTGGCTCTTGGGCGTGTGTAAAAATTATTCGACTCAACAGGTTTCAATTATTTATGAAATATATTTATTCGTACAATCGCAAGATTTATTGAATAAAAACTATAACTCTTTTCACCTAATAGCTTAGGGCAAGGTTTAACAACCAACATGATATTGGTGAAAGTTTGCAACGAAAGTATTCATTGCATGAATATGTATGAGTTTCTACATGGTTATAGGATAATATGGTTATGTAGCTGCTGAGGAATTATTATATCGTTTTAATTCTTTTACCATTGAAAATAAATGGACATCAGACTAACAAAATAGGGTATTCCCAGCTGAGTAAACAAGAATAAGATACAGCCAAATGATTTTTTTTTTTTGTAATTTTAGCAGTTTTTATTTTTTATTCGGAGTTTTTTTTTTTATTCGAAAAGGAAACAAAGGGGTTTGGTTATTACTTATGAAGGGTATGTCAAAAGTATGAACGCATTGACACTATTGACAGTAATAGTGATTAAATGGCTTGACGGCAAGTGGTTTTTTTTTTTTTTTTTCTTTATAATTAAGTTTAAACTGATTCGTGGACGACACAAAGGAATTATAAATGTGAATCATATTTCATTGTTAGTATTAATGACTTACCTTCGTTGCCAAAAAGACTCCATAGTTTCGAGAATAAAAGTCCCATATTGTATAAATTTTGTAGATCAAGGTATTTTATTTACTTAAATACACAACGTTATTATCTTAAATTAATTGCGTAAAATATTTAGATACTTTTGATTAGATCTTGAGCAGCTCATATTCACAGGGTTATGTATTATTACTGCGGCGATTTTGAACAATAAACTGGTTTAATGTTCGATCTTCAGAGATCTTAGAATGCGGATACAAGTCACAGACCAATGTAAATATACTCCCAGACGGTGGGTAATGACGTTAAAATATGAAAAAACTCAAGTATGCCCTAATTCGATCAAGCTGAACCCGACATTTTGTACTTTCTCATGAAACTATCCGAGCAGCCAATACCCTGTCGAAGAAATACCGAGGATGACGTCACGGGGTATTCACTTTTCCCATTGGTTTACAAGCCACAAGAATATACATATTATTGTTGTTTTTGATGCGCGCGCAAATATCAAAATGGCAAGTCCATCTGCGAAATCCACAATTTCCAGAATTATGACATGGTATGTCAGGGAACAGCTGTGACGTATACACGGCTAGTTGTCACAACGGTTGTCACTATAACTTGTCGCTCGTGACCAATTCGCGGATGATTCTCTTAATTCTAACGCAAACCAACTTCCAGCTTTCCAGTGTAAATTATTACTAACACATCTTATCCTTAACATAGACCGCGCTAACGTTACGATTTGTAATATTCTCCGAAGTATAAATATTAAAACATTCAGATCAATTTGAATTATAGAATTACTGTGGATATAATTAATAATATTGCTTTTGAAAAATGCTTCATTTATAGTTGTTTTCAGTCATTTATATTGACAGTGGTTATAGATAGGATTCTGGGCGGTGTTAAAATGGGATCGTTAGAGTTTATTTACATGAATATATAATAAAAAGTACGTAAAAATCAATGACAAAAATTATTTTCATTATGTATTATGTTGGGTATAGATACAAAATACCGCGCGTGTCATAAATTCTTTATCTATATGGTATACAGTATAGATGTCCAATTATGACAGGATTGCGCAAGAGGTCGAAAATCGCAGATAGAAAATTTAATTAAGACTTGTCTAAGTTGTTATCAGACTGATATATGAATAGCTATATCATCTATTGTTGTAAAAAATTTAGTAATATGAATGAATTAATTATGAAATAAATGTCAATAGACCGTTGCGTTTTTAGAATGCTGTATAACGACGTCACAATGCTAATGCTGGTATTATCATTAGTAGAACCATATCGATTTCAAAAATAAAATAAAAAACGAAATTTCTTCCATAAATTACTCCATCGCTTTACCTGCGATCTAAACGCATCGGTGTACGTAATAATTAGGTAGAAAGCGCAGCTACGGAAACCAGCTTTACTCATACAATTGCATTAATTTAAACAACTGTGCGTACTACGTAACTTAAGTAGTGTCTGTACGAACTGCATCAATGTATGTATGTACGTAAAATGTGATAAATTCTAGAACATTGGAGTATAATTGATTCGATAACATCTCGCGAATCGAGAGCAAATACGTGATTGCTCCAATTGAATTATAATGATTCAAGATATATAGTATGTCGCAATCAGGCTCAAAAATCGTGACTTGATAGTAACGGGGTGATAATGGAAAGTGACGGCCTCGCTATTACGCCGATTGGTTCATACGCGGTGGGCTGACTCAGCCCGGTATCGTCTCGTTCTTCTCATAAACCACGACGTCCTTTGCTTTACGGGATCGTTCAGTAACGCACGTACTGCAGCTACTTGTTGCTGGTATAATTCCATAGCTTTGGCTAAGAATAAGACTCTCTACGGAACAATAAATACCACCATGACAGAGCCGTAAGTGTACACATACACGTATACCTATATCTTAAATAATTCCAAGTCATCAATTAATGTAATATCAAAATGAAAAAATGCATCTAGCCACACCTCAGAATAGTAATAAAATACACGATTCTTTGCACATCATTTCGATTTCATTATGTGACGCAAATTTTTCGGCGCGAAAAATAACCTGTTCTTCCTGCGCATGATGTCCGTCGAATCGTCAAATCGGATTATACAACAACAAGAAAAATAAAGAAGACGAAACAAGCCAAGGGCAATCAATGTCGATTATGAATTTTCGGGGAAACAAATTTTTGCTCCTCGATTATTATCGAATGAATAATTTGAATATCAGTGCCGAAATTTCACGTTTTTCAGATATCCATTATTTTAATTTATTTATTTATTTATTTTTACTTCTTCATTTTTGTTTCACAGCGTAGCAGATATCGCCCTGATCGGCTTAGCCGTTATGGGACAAAATCTAATCCTGAATATGAACGATCATGGATTTGTTGTTTGTGCCTACAATCGTACGACAGACAAGGTCAAGTCATTCTTAGAAAATGAGGCAAAAGGAACAAAAGTAGTAGGTGCATTTAGCTTGGAGGAAATGGTCGCTAAGCTGAAAGCACCGCGCCGTATTATGATATTAGTTAAAGGTATACCTTTTCATTGATATAATAAAACAGTGGCCATAATTTAACTTAAATAAGAAGAAATTTGCACAAAAAAAGGGACACAATTTTATACGATAATAGTTCTGGATAATTCTTACGAAAAATTCTTGAATATTATACTTTTTGTATGGATTGACGTAAATTCATGCAGCTTCATAGCCAATGGAATTTGCAATTCTTATTCGGCTCAGATTACCATTATGCTGATATATGCACAAGCGCTAATGACCAGAATTTTTTCTACTGCGTCATAAACGTTATGTAAGTTTTGTTTTTAAGTAAAACTTTTGCAAAAAAGATGTTCAAAGGTCAAACCTAACAACGTTCCATCAATGTCTTACATTGGATTGAATCTTGAAGTTGAATAATAAGAAACTAAGAAATTGTGAAAGAGGATTTCATAAAATACAGTCTGCTTCATTACATATTTAAATATACTGTATCATTTCCAGCTGGTCCTGCTGTTGATGGATTCATTGAAAAGCTAGTACCACTATTGTCCTCTGGAGACATCATCATCGATGGGGGTAACTCCGAGTATCAAGATACTCAAAGACGAACAGAGGAACTTGAGAAAAAGGGACTTCTTTTTGTTGGTAGCGGTGTAAGCGGAGGAGAAGATGGTGCCAGATACGGGCCTTCTCTTATGCCCGGCGGTAACCCCAAGGCTTGGCCTCATATCAAGCCAATTTTCCAGGTAAATAATGATCATCATAACAAGAGCAATTTTTGGATGACTCGGAATGATTAACCCGATTTAATTGATCAAATTTGAATATGTTTCATGCTTTTAGTAGGAAAAAAGCCAATATAACATCTTTACCAATTCTTTTTAAGGCAATTTGTGCAAAATCCAATGGAGAGCCATGCTGCGATTGGGTGGGAGAGACTGGAGCTGGACACTTTGTTAAGATGGTACACAACGGCATAGAGTACGGAGACATGCAGTTGATCTGCGAGGCTTATCACATAATGAGAAACGGATTGGGGCTTAATCCTCAAGAAATGAGCGATGCTTTTGGGGAGTGGAATAAAGGGGTGCTAGATTCATTCCTGATTGAAATAACAAGAGACATATTAAAGTACAAAGATGAGAAGGGATACCTGTTGGAGAGAATCAGAGATACAGCGGGACAAAAGGGTACAGGAAAGTGGACAGCAATTTCTGCCCTTGATTATGGGATCCCAGTAACTCTAATCGGGGAATCAGTCTTTAGCAGATGTCTCTCGTCGCTGCAGAGCGAGAGACTAGAAGCTAGCACTGTTTTGGATGGACCAAATACTCTCTACCAAGGTGACAAAAAGCAGTTCCTTGAACACCTCAGAAAAGCGCTTTACGCATCGAAAATCATTTCCTACGCACAGGGATTCATGCTGCTAAGAGAAGCGGCTAAAATTCATAAATGGAATTTGAATTACGGTGGTATAGCACTGATGTGGAGAGGCGGATGCATCATTAGAAGGTGATTGAATCCTCTTTAACATAATTCTTTAACTTTTTTACCTAATATGCGTGAAAAATTTTCTTGGGAAAATTCGGGAAGCAAAAAAAATATTCTTCATGTTTGAAATATGCTAATAACTAAATTCTGTACTTGTTTATTATTACAGCGCCTTCCTGGGCAACATCAAGCAAGCCTTCGACAAGAATCCAAAGCTGACTAATCTACTGCTCGACGAATTTTTCGCAAAGGCAATGAAAGAGTGTCAGGCTAGTGCTAGAGTGACTGTTGCGACTGCAGTTACCCTTGGAATACCAACACCAGCTTTGTCTACCGCCTTAGCATTCTATGATGGATATAGGACTGCTCGTCTACCTGCAAACTTGCTACAAGCTCAGCGAGATTACTTTGGAGCTCATACTTACGAGCTCCTTGGTGCAGAAGGGAAATTTGTACATACTAACTGGACAGGACATGGAGGAAATGTATCTGCGTCAACATATGACGCATAAATAATATGCGGTGCGATATGAATTGGGGCAGTTCTCTGTATACATTGAAAATTGGAGAAAGTATCTTATCTCGCCATTGCCATTGATTATCTTTGCCGATTGTTCTACGTAGTTAGGAAATAGATGCATATATTTTTTTCTAATGGGGAATTTATCAATAGATTAATTATTTTTATTGTATAATAATATTATAACCATAATATGGGCAAAGATAAGCATACGGTATTCGGTATTTGACGAATCCTATATTATGTAAACCATTGTAAATACATTTCTTAGATCGAATATCTGAAATGTATTTATATAACTATTATGATATGAAAATTGTAACAGTTAAAATGATTTAAGGTAGTTGAAGTAATAAATGATCAGTATATAGATATATTTATTAGTATCGTTTGTTACTCTTTAGACAATTTTTAACATTCCGAAGTATTTTATTTCCTTGTTTTATTTGACTTTTTTTTCATAACTTTGTATATTTTGTGATTGTCATTTTAAATTATTATATTGTTATTTTAGAAAAGATAAAGAATTATGAACGAAAAATAAATGAATTTATGAAAAAAAAATATGCAAGAAAAATGTTTGATCATTGATTAGAAAATTCTTTTATTCATTTGTAAATACAACGTATTTATACATTATGATCATTATAGTACTACATATAACTGAGAGGTGAATGAACGTTGGAAAAAAATAAAAAAATAAAATATTTTTTTCCTCAACGTTTTAAACGTTTGCTACATTTTTGCGTCTCCATTCCATATAAGAGCCCCGTTGTACGCATACAGATGACACAATCATTTCGCCGATTAACGGTAATGTGTAAGAAGTCTCTTGAAATTTGTCTTGGCTATAAAAAACGAGTTCTGAGGGATATAATAAGATGCATAAATTATTTCATTAATAGGCGTCATGTATATTCATAGACGAATTTTTATAATACGGATAGAAACAAAATAAATCAACAAAAATAAAAAATAAAGAGTGACAAAATTTTTTAGGAGTCGGTATTTTTAACGATAATATTATTTAACAGGTAAGATATTTTATCGGACCCCGAAAAATTATACGCTCCTGTAATCAATGTCACGTAACGCGTAACAATACCGTCACTTGTAATGAGTGGAACCCTAGCCTTTGATTCGCTGGTAATTATAATCCACAATTATTATACCGAATGACAAAAAAACTGAAAACAATTTAAAAAGAATAAAAGTAAATATTGTAAAGTTAAAATTTTTTGGTTTTAACAAAACGTATAGCGGTCAAGGAGGTAAGTTTTAGCGGTGGTTTAAACTGAAATTTCTTTATTATACGGAGATAAAAATAGTACCGTTATAAGGATGCCTTTAATGTGTCTGCCCTGAAGCGGTTGAATTGGTTCCCGGTGTCGGCAACGTAAACGACGACAGGAACGGTAGACACATTCATTTGTAAAATGGCTGATCACAGAGATCGCGAGGCGTATTATTCTCAGTCTGATCCACGTTCGAAAAACGACGATCCACCTAATTCGAGATTATTTGTGATTTGTCATAAAAGTTTAGAGGAAGATGACCTCCGTAAAGCTTTTGAAAAGTTTGGCAAAATCGAAGACATTTGGGTTGTCAAGGATCGCAATACTGGCGAAAACAAGGGTAATGGATAAATCAATAACTTTCACTACTCGCTCTTCTTCGCAATTATTTACTTTCTTTTTTATTTTAATTTTCTTAATTATTTATCACTATTATTATCATCTCCCCCAATGCTCCATTTCGTAATTACATCTCTCTCTACCTGCATCTCTCTCTCTCTCTTTCCTTCTATCCTTATAAAATGTTTATAAAGGTGTCACGCACATACAAATACGTCGAAACGCCGACAGCGTTTACCAAATTTCATACCATCGAAACTGTTTAAACTTGGTTTTAACACTTCCGTTAATTAAATATTACGCAATGTGATTTAGAAATTGAATATTATAATTATTCACTATGTCAACATTAGTAAACTGGTATAATGCAATCATCCGTCTAACCTTAATTCGTGTATCTAGAAAACTGTATTCCATTCAAATTCGTATTTAAAATATGTCAAACTATAACTAAGTATAACTTACTGAATATAGTTCAGAGTTTTGGAATATTTATTTACCATTTAGCAGTTGGACTCGAATTGAAAAAGAAACTCTTTCAAATTTTACAAACTTCAGCTAAACGCCACCTCAATAATCATGAGCAATTGTGTCACCGTTACTTCATCCAATTTATTATACATTATATTTCTATATCCACAGGGGTTACATATATCAAATTTTCTAAAACATCCGAAGCTGCTTTTGCTTTGGAGGAAATGAACGGAAAAATGTTGGGAAACGTTGGACGGCCAATCAAAGTTATGATCGCTTCAAAGTAAATATATATACATATAACATAAACATTTACAGTATACACTAAATACATTTCACACATGAATGGATTATAAATATTAATAATTATATTGATATTTATTATCATTTTTTCAAGATTCTTCTTTTAACTTTTTGATAGAAGTTAAGTTTTCAATCACGTGTCTTTTATCTGTGAAATAGAAATACCTATATTTATTGAAAGAATGAATTAAATATATTTGTCAAATGTTTCAAAAAAAGAATAAGAATAATAGTTTAAGATTTAAATATGTTTTAGCCGGGATCAAGGATCGGTCAGAGAAACGAACGAAGAGGAGAGATGGGTCCGTCTATTTTGTGTATTACCAAAATCAATGACGGACGGTGAGTTACAGCAGGAATTTTCAAAATTTGGAGCTATCGATTACGTAACTGTTGTTAAAGACAGAATAACAAATGATTCAAAAGGATTTGGCTACGTTAAATTTCGTAAGGTATCAAGCGCAGCTAAGGCATTTGAAGAATGTGATAGAAAATACAAGGCTGTATTCGCCGAACCAAAGAAGCCGAAACCAGATCACAGCGATTTAAAATACAATAATGGTATTTCTGTAAATTACGATAGTCACGGGGGAGGATACGGCTCTAGTAATTTTGGTAAAAGTAGTATCAGCCTAGAAATTGCAACTAATTACCCAAACGCCGAAGGTTATACACGGCTACAAGTAATAGCACATCCTGCTTTGAACCAAGATCAGTTATGGAGACTTTTTGACATTGTTCCTGGCTTAGATTATTGTCATTTAAAAATGGACATGAGATATCGAATGCCCAGAGGTCAAGCTACTGTAGTTTACTCAAATTCTAGCGCTGCTGCTTACGCTAGAGAAAAATTTCACGGTTTTGAATACCCCCCTGGTCATAGAATGATCGTAAAACCTGATGCTACCGGCGGAAGTCCTCAGAGAAGTACAGCCAAAGCTGGTACCTCAAATGCATCTGGTATTGCCGGTACCAGAACAGATTTGGCTCATTTAGCTGAAACAATTGCGCAAGCTACTTCGTTGATTCAAGCTGCCGGTCTGACTGCACCAAGTAAATATTGAATTTAATTGATTAATCAAAATTTACTTGAAATTGTTAAACTATGAAGAAAAGTATATTGGAATTAATTTCATTTAATTTTTTAACCGATATATAATGGCGATATTTTTTTAATATGGATTTTATAACACGAACAGGTGTGTGTCCGTTGGTTACAGGTCTGGAACATACAGTAAATATAAAACTTCCAGCAGTTGAGCCAATGGCTAGTATTGATGCAGAAATTGCTAAGAGATGTTTTATCGTATGTGGACCACCTGTGCCTCCAATATATGCTATGAAGGATGCTTTCTGTAGATTTGGTAACTTGATAGACGTATATATGTTGCCTGGTAAAAATTGTGGATATGCTAAATATGCGTCAGCCGAAAGTGCGGACGAAGCGATTAAGGTGAGCTCAATTACTAGTTTACTTTTAAAATACCGTTCCCGAATGAAAGAGAATATTTACTAATATATATATATATATAGAATTATTTACCAATTAACAGATAACGTTCAGCTGAGAAGAAGCGAAATATTAAAAAAAAAAAAATAAATAAAAACTAATCTTCGTTAAAATTGTTTCCAGTTTTTTATTTTCAGAGTAAAATAATGGAAGATTGGATAGACCAACATTAGTACACAGCCCCTATGGTACACAAATTTTTTTGGTACACTAACACTATATGTGATGCAATGTCGAAATGTCTTTAGTTTATCAGAATGTTGGGGTCATTTTAGTTCGCTAAAAATTTGTCGGATATATTCGGTACAGACGTTTTTTCATTCTCGGAAACTGTTCATTCTCAATTATTCATGTCACAATTCATGTATTGTTCTTTTTTAAGTACTTGCTGAACACTGTTCTGAATGAAATATTTCATTGAATCAATACTTTCTTGAGGTTTTCACAATGATTATAGCTTTCATTGAAATCTGTAGCTACATTTCATCCATTACCACAAACCTGAGTTACATGAATATGCAGCTGTGTTCTTAGAAAATTCAACAGCCTCCAGTTCTGTAATTTTTCCAATCTTTTCCTCTTCTTCTTGTGTAGCAAATATCTATGCATCGTCGTCAGGTGTATAAAGCGTCTATTGTATATAAAAAAAAAACTGTGCAGTTGGGCATTCTATCAATGAATGAATCTTCTCCGAATAATGTACATAATTTTAGACATATTATTGTAAAAATCTGATAATTGGGGATAACGCTTTTTAATGTGTATTACATTTTTCTGTACATACAGACTTTCCAATTTGTTTTGTTTCTACAGATATTTTTGGGATGGATTCTTAACGGGTAAGAATGATTCTATAGAAAGAGTTGCATGTTTGATTACAGACACTTCATGGACAAGAGATTTGCGGATCACGTTTGAAGGTGTTGGAAGCTGAGGAGAGGAACGTAGGTGATGATCGTAGAAAGCGACTTAGAATGGACGAAGATGAAAATTAAAGATTCATTGCATTATGCGTAAGTAAAATATTGCACGGGGAAGAAAGCACTGCACGTTTGCAAATTTATTATTCCCTAGTAAATATTATTCTTGACGGTTTTTTATATTTTTTGAATCGAAGAAAAAATGTAATGTTTTCTCTATTTGTCTCCACAGACTGACTGGTATACACAAGCTGGACGCACGCAACAAATGAGACGAATTTTAAGACACACTGACCACGTTGGGCCCCCGCAGCCAAGGAAACTACTTCATCCTACTTTTATACAATCGCTTACGTTGGAAAACCTGAACGTTACTGAAAACTAACGTTACTTTACTTATCAATACTTATTACTACACTTTACTTCAGTTTCTTCGATACCGTTAACTACTTTCTATAGGCCTGTTAAAGCCGTATTTCTATTCTAGAATAGAACAAAGTTTATTGTACCGAATTGACACAGACAAAACGGCATAAAGTTCATTTCTAGAGAGACGTAAAAATCAAAGCAGTACATATATGTGTATGTGTGTGTGTGTGTATGTACGTATGTATGTATGTACGTGTGTGTGTATATTTTTTTTCTCGTATTCAATATTTTACACCTTTTACACAATATGAACGAGCTGGCCGGGGATTTGGAAAAATTTTCAAGTATCCATATCCATAAATCTTCTTTTCCTTTTTTTTTTTTTTTTCTTTTCTTTTTCTTTCCCCATATGTATCTTATTTACGTAATTACCTATATCAATGTTTTATAATTGCATAACTTTACTCAGGCCTACTTTTATCCGTGTAATGTTAAAAATGATGATTGGACTGTGTCATTATTATTTTTTCTTTTATTTGATTAATTCAACTATCAAATTTGCGTGCTTTATGGCAAAATTTCGTTGAAACTATTCGTACATACGTTCTAAGAAATCGTAATTGTACTAAAAAAAAAAAAAAAATTCATTATATTTTAGTGAAGTTTTTTTCTGGTAATGTTACATACCATTCAACGTATATTCAATATTGGTCTGCAATCCATCACGTACTATCGGAATAATTGCATTAATGAGCAAAAATTAAATTTTGTTCTTTGCTTATTTTTTCTGTCGTTTTTTTTTTTTTTTTTTCTTTTCGAAATGACGAAAAAAAAATCAAAGGAAAGAGCGAATCAATTGGTTGTTAAATGTATCGGGGGGGCGGAGGAGGGAGGGGAGGGGGGATTATTTTACACTTGATAATAAAATATTTTCAACTACATTTGACCAATACCACTATTTATGTTAACATCACGAACATATAACGAGTTAATTTTACACATTTTAATTGACGATCAGAAAAATACGATTTAAATAGGTCTATTATTGGACAGAATATTTTATATTCATTAGATTTTAATATGGCATGTTGATGACTAATTGAGGCATTTAAAAAATTTTCATTAAAAATCAAAGTTGAGTATATGTATATATAGTATATACCTATATATTGATATACATACCTATATACAGTGAAAATAATACAGTTAATACAGAATGCCTACAGTACATTCATAACATGTATATGTAGCTACGTTTTACAATTTACATGACTGTAACTGACTTGTCCTTAAAGAAATCAAATACACATTCTCTACCAAAAATTTCCCGATTGACTTTAATTAATTATTATAACATAGATAAATGATTTCCCCAGATGACCATGACTGTTGACTAAATATAATTTTCTCAATATTCATATATATCCTTTTTCATTTTTTCAGGAAATCGAAGCAAAAAACCGTACCTGAAGACTGTGATAACTTACGAAAATTAATATTTTTTATCTATAAAATATATACTACTCATATACTCATTTACATGCTTATATATACTATATTAATATATAATTATATACTTTTATTGTAGAAAATGATAAACGAGCTTATATTACAATAAAGTATATTTTTTACACGTTCAAACATCGTTTTTTTTTGTGTATAAAAGAATTCGAAATCTCTAATTATGGTTACGACTTATAGTCCTTATTATTACATGATTGTAGGATTCAGGGATTATCAGGCTATTGGAAAACTCAGGAAATAAAATAAAATAAAATAAAAAAATGGAATGAAATAATAAAAAGGAAATATTTAAGATACTGATATTTTGTGATATTCAGAAATAATTGGAATTCTCTCATGATACGAAGATGAATTTATATTTCACTGGTAAAAAAATGTCTGAAAAAGTTTTTCACCAAATTTCGAAGAGTTCCATTTTCGCACATTTTTTCTAATCCAGAATCTGTGTGTGTATTTATTTCTCGATATTTAAATTTCAATGATTTAAAGTGTAATAGAAGATGTGTAAGAAATAAACCTGCACATTACGTACCAACAAAACTGATAACATTCCACATATTTTAATATAGCCATGTCTTTGTTGAGTAATCCGCCAAACGGAAGTCTGCGGTCCTACACCGGATTCACTTGCCTTAACGCGCTTTGTTAACGTCATTCAATTCTCGTTTATTTTGTAACCGGGAATTGCGGTTTCCTGGCTACTTATAATCATACGTCATATCAAGCTCATTCTGATATTTTCTAACTTATTATTTAAGACGAAAGAGTCATAATGTAGGCTACTGTTAGTTAAAGAAAAAAAAAAAACCTGTTTGATTTATTTCTATAGTTTTCAAAATTGGAGTTCCAATAAACTATATGAAGTTTATAGTTTATCATAAAGCACGGACACAGTACGATGAATGTTGATGATGTTACTTTAGAAAGAATGTTAACTTACGATCAGACTCTTAATTTCGTTAGGTTCCTTTATTTATTACTATTTAATATGAAAGTTGGATACATTATTTTGGAATCAATGAAATATACCTATATTATACACCCTCTCTTCAACGATGAATTAATTAGACGAAATTTGCGTATGTCTCGAAAGAATCGAAGTACTGTGTTGCGGCGTCGTATAAGTAAACGAGTTGCTCCTACGAAGAAACAAACATAGTTTATTGTATAGTTATAGACTATAAGCTATTACGTTTTCAGTGTACTTATGAATACCGCGTTCAATTGTGGAACACGAAATAAATATCTAGATTTTCTATTTCTTGGATAATCATACTTCGTTGACGATTTTTCTAAATAATATTTTAGGACTATCGTAAAATATGGCTATACAAATTTATTTTACCTGCGACTGCACATATTCGTTCCTTGATCGGCGAATAGCTCGGACGGCAAAAATGATGTCACATTCACGTTCCACGGCCATTCGTTCCAACAGGAAGCTCAAAGCTAAGTAAAGACCGCATCCTGCCACACCATCGCTAAAAATAAGAATAATCGTTATATTGAAGAAAAAAGTATGAACAATGGGAAAGATATTAATTTCTGGTGATTCATATGCCCTGTTTGTTTGGTAATTGTGGTGATCGCAGAAAAATGACTGATAATTTAAAACGGGCATAGGCCAGCTGCGTATATGTATTATTTCAACACGTAAATTAAGGGCGCCAAAAAGAGTGAGAAAAAAAAAAAAAATAAATGAAAAACCTGGATGAAATGCACATAGCAGTAACATACTGAAAGAGCGACAAGTTACTCACTGGCAAAGAACAAGGGTTGGACCCTCTCCTCGATGAATAGTTTCTGACGCTATCCAAAATTCAACCAATTCATTGGGTGGCGGAGGTTTTCCATTTTTTCCTGGTTCCCATTCTATGCACGTTAGCACAGTAACTCGCTGAGTCCTCGGAGTTTTCTACGCGATACAGAGAAGTCATATAATGTCGAATTAAGCCTTCGAATAGACAATTTTCCAGATTTTCTACTCAAGCAAGTTTAAATTTTGAGAAACTCAAGTCGAAAGATCTTAGTTTGAAAAATTTTACACAAATTGTTATACAGACCTCTGATGTATCGGTGAGCAGAAGTTCAACGATTCTATCAGGCTGCTCAGGGCCCGACCTTGCCTTCAATTCCAGTCTTATAAACGGCACAGGTTCAAGTGGTTCTTCACCAGGGATGATTTTACAACACGTCTATCCAAAAAGATGAAATATTTCACATTGAGTTATTCAGGGCAACTACGAAATAAGTGCTTTAATTTTGGGGAATTATTAAGGGGGTCTAGCTTAGTACTCTGCTGTTTGAAATAGTGGTCTCTTTTGGAGCGTCATGCAATTGGCTGGAAATACGGGCCTAATTTTTTTATTTTTTTTGTATCTCTGGACTTATTTCAGTACTCACAGGATCGTCTAAATCAGGTCGTTGCAAGACAATAACAACCTCGATCCTTTGCTCTGCGATTAATCTCCAGAAGTCAGATAGAGTTGAAGGCAGAGGTAATTGGGATGCTAAGTATTGCTTCTTGATTCTAACACCATCGACGATGACCGCGCTGATATAATCGCTATGGGTGTCTCGCGATGGATATCGTGTCAAGTACACCGGACGGGAACTGACTGGAATTGATATTGTGCGCGGGAAATTAGTTATACAATTGTTTTGGAATTCGTAATTACCACAGTCAACAACTTGGATCTTGATGTGTTACCCGACCTGGTGCAAGTTCTGGAAATCTATTTTTTGCGAGCTGTTCCGGAAACGGAGTTCTCGGTGGCAACTGGGGATTCAGCGCCTGATCTTGCCACGCGGTATTGCAAAGCCTGTTACAAAAATACGGATACAAATGTTTGATTGATAGTTTTATTGTATTGAAATGAAGTCATCTCCACTGATCGATAAAATGCCTACCTCTTTTTATGCTCTGGCAATTTTTTTTTCAGCCTTTTTATTGCCTGTGGCAAATTGATGTTGCACTCTACCTCAGTTGGCAGGGATGCAAACATTTCCGTGAGGACCACGTGAGCAAATACGTATTGCGGTTCATTGTCAACCATGTTCATGCGATAGTCACGTAGTTTTTTGAACTCTGTTAGCACGTCGACAGTCTGAAAAAATTCAAGTATTAAAATCCATTAAAAGACCCAAATGGTCAATTAATTGCTGAAAATTTTAGCGAAAAGTCTCAATGCAGTACGTTTTTTGAGTCGTCTGCAACATTCCCCGCGATATGTATGTACGTACATACATATACTTACTCCTTCAACAGCAGCCCGACGAGAGCAGATGTCGCATAAAATGATCGTACCAGTTCGACCTATACCTGCACTGCAATGCACAATTATTGGTCCATTTTCATCGGGTATTGATTGCAGTTTCTTCAAATAAGCAATAACGGGATTTGGGAACATAGGTACACTGTGATCAGGCCACCCCGTGTAATGCAGATGCTCGATCTGTGGAGTTGAAAAAATACTACAGCGTTAGTGACCGTAAGAAAACGGGTAAAGCGGAGCTAATTTGTGGAAAGTTGCTCGAACGTACTATTCGCGATTCCTTTTTGCAGCTCACTTGAAAGGTTCTGAAGGTGTAGTCGGCAAAGACGTCGTGATTCACGGTCACGACAACAATATCACCGAAAGTTGTGCTGGCTCCCATATCTGGCCAGTATTGCACACATTTTATCTGAAAAAGTTATCGAGTAGATGGATAAATTCCTCGGCGTCTTCATTTCTGCTCTGTTTGCTTTTTTAATCACGAACTTAGCTGAAATCCTCACCCTTTCACCTTCAATGATATTCGTTAGCATGCAAATTATCCGTGAATTCTCTTGCCATATCATTCGCCAGAAATCTACAACCGATTGTGCTTTTGGACCTTGGGCTGCGATGTAGCCGTTTTTTTTGCGGAAGCCCTGGGATGAGTGGAACATTAATCGAACTCGCGGACTTAGACACGATATTACCGCGGAATCTATACGTTTCTTTGCTTAATTATTGATAGTCTTACCTGGACGTAGTTCGCGTTGATGTAATCGGATTGATGATCACCCGGAAGTTTTTTCAGAATAACTCGCGACTCGTCATCTATTATTTTTGATCAATACCAAAGATTTAATATTGTTTCAATCAGCTAAGGAAAAAATATCAAATGCAAGGACTAAGTGCACGGTAATAAGAAATTGAGCAAAAATGTAATTTTTATTCTCCAGGTTCTTTCCCTTAAATCATCATTTCTGGTAGATATTATTTAGCTAATTGCAATGAAGTTTCGATTTTTTTCTGAGCAGAAATAATATCTAGAGTTGAAATAACTGATACTGCTGTTCCACATTTTGGTAATGAACAATGGTCCTCGTGTGCATTAGTGCTCGCTAATAATACGTACATGCTATTATGTTTGCATATCTGTTCTTCTGTTTGTTTTCTGGCAGCGATCCATATTTATGCGGTCTAATCAGGCCTCTAGGAAACATCTAATGGGAAAAAGAGTTCATCAAATTATTCTTCTCTATTCCGAAAACAGAAGAAACGACCCCTGAAGACCACCCGTGCTGGCTTTTGGCGGTTTGATAAATAAGGCGCAACTTATCAATGCCAGTTTTTGGTTACAGTAACGGGTCTTGATATTTCTCGTTGAGTTAAAAATCGAATAGATAATAGACAACATTGCACATTGATTATTTCTCGCATTGGTTTAGAGATCAGCTTGATAATCCGTCCCAGACTAATTTAGACTCACAATTGGAAAATTGGAAAAAGAACGCGTCTCACCATAAATTGCGACTTCAGTAGCCCATTAGCGAGGGATTCTTTGACATAATCTTCAAAATCCTCGACATTAACGGAGTGCGAGTAGCGACTCCATACAACTGCCCCGGGGGTGCTGACGATATCCATGAGCTCTCTGTTGTCTGATACATGCAAAATCGGCAGCTGTTGAGTACTAGAGGTGGTCCTTGATTTGACGAAATTTGCGAGAGCTTGGGAATACGCAATTAAGTTTTGTAGACGCATTCGCTTCAAGGCATTGGAGAATTTCCTGCAATGTTGATAGCTTGATTTTAGCAAAGATTAATTTTTGCAAGGAAACGGAAAATATAGTTTTTGGTAGAGACAGATTATTAGATTTTTTTTTAATGGAAAAAATATAAACATAGATGGATTTTGTCTTGTTTAAAGTTGTTCGGTTTTTTTGGCTATTAATCGCTTCCGAAGGATGCATGCATTCGACCTGTCGTACTAGTACAGAATTTTGGTACGATCGAAAGATGTTATGCTTACCGGCGCCAAATAAAGAAAATGACACAGATCAGAAAGATGGAGAGAAAAACGATCCATAATGCCGGGTTTCCAGAGTCGTCAGTTGTTTTTGTTGTCTGCTCTTGGCCGGGATTCGCTGTTGGAGTCGGCGACGGGGCCAAGAACGGAAGCATATAGACCTGATCATCCTCCAATACAACTATCACAGTGTAATTTTTTTTGAGATCCAGAGCACACGCTTCTGAGTTGTTGTTCATCGGGTTGCTGCCAATCGTCAAGCTTACAGGACTATTTTCTGTAACCTAGAACGACACGGAGTACGGTATAGGATGAAGAGCTGATAGGTTTATCGTGCAAGGACCGAAATTGATCATTCTCGTACTCACATTAAACACTCTAGCGATCCATCCCTCTTCAGATTCCGTCATATTGAGAAGCTTCTCAAAGTTCCCTGATATATTTGTTAACGTACTACAGGGCAGTACGGGTAGTCCTTTCACAACAACCTTGATGCGGCTGTTCCGTGTCGCGTTTTCAACAGCAGGAATTCTCAGTTCGATAAAAGTTCCGTTACGGTTTCCCGCCGGTACTTGTCCACTTGTAAAGCCTACACTTGCCGGAATTTGAAACGAAGCGATGGCTGGTTTGCTATCTCCATACTTCTTTTTTGCTTTGATCGAAAAATTGTAGAGCGTCGAGGTCAGAAGATAGAGTTTCACGTCGCTGGTGAACTCTTGCTGGTTCGGTGACCATAGATAATGTTGTAACAACTTGTCACTCTGTAATAGGGCCTTCTGTAATTTCGACTTCACGACGACGGCTCTGAGTGCAAAGTGGTCGATATGTGTGTAAGTATGCCCAGGGTGATGCCATGTTAGCGTCACGACGCCCTTCCCTTGACTTATCACTCTTAAATTCATCGGGTCCGTTGGTGCTGCGAAAAAGGAGGGTGCTCAGTATATTTATCTGTCTGAATGGCAGGGAAAAACGGAACATTTGAGATAAAATTCAAATAAACCTTCACCCTGGCCACATGACGCGGCTGGTGGAAGCCCACGATAATTGCTTTCTTTGTCACATGCACCCGTTGCCGATGCTGCAGAATCTGGGTCCACGGGTTGGGCTGGAAAGAGAGCTTGTTTATGATTCAATACCGTACTGGTGTAACGTTGACAATGACTCGTTACTCAAAGATAATAGGGGATCATGCCGTTTGTTAGAGTGAAACTGTTCTCGTATCATTTGGATTATGTTTGGAAATAAAACATTGAAAGACGCTCGCTCGACGCAGGTCACAAGCAGGTAGATCCAGAGAGGTGCAAGGAGAGAAGTGATACCACATATTTCCACTCTTTTCATCAATTTATCTACCAAACTTTGTGTGAGAATTGCAATGATGACGGTACCGCAGTAAACTCACCCGAGTTGGTTGTAATGAAATCTTTTTCCGGACTCTCAAAATAGGCCCAAAATTTGTATGCGGTTTTTGCTTGCATTACAGCCCTCACCGTGTACCGTGTCCCAGGTACCAGTCCGCAGATGGTGGCTTCAAATATGGACAGGTTCTGTGATTTTATTTCTGGAATTGTCCAGTCTTCTTGCCCCGTCTAAAAATTTCAGACATGTAGATGATTGCTTCCCGGGAAAATTTGAATGCGTCGGAGTTTATAACCGAAGTAAACGATTGTTTAATATTTCACATCGGGATGCATTGCGTTTTCAATATGGCGTTAATTCAAATCAAATAACAGCACCAACAACAACGACGACGAACAAAAGGTCTACTACAAGACAACGAGGACTTCTCATAGTTACTTTTTGGTACCTTTAACTGGAAGTGAAGGTCACATATCTCATCCACATTGAGCTCCATAGAATAATTCAAACGCAATACTGCAGTCGATTCTCCAACACCTAACACAGCTGGCGGCTCTAGCTCTGACGAAACCGGAAATTATATCGAGTTCAGTATGCAGAAAGATATTTGATAGAACAATTGGAATATTGTTTGATGGTGTAGCGGTAAAATCAGAAATGAAAGATTCTAGCATTATCTCTTAGAATCTCACCGTAATACTGAGAGTGAATTCAAATATAACATTCTATAGGCTATGGGAATATTACTAATACAGGACGTTGTTTATAGATGTGAATAATATTTGAATAGATTCGCTATTATTTGACTGAAAAGATTATTTGAAATTACTTGTCTTGCAGAATGGAGGCAGGTAATAATCGAGGCAGTCACCGTTGCAGAATCCAGTTGTTTTTTCGCAAGCTGCGTCCTGGCAGTGGTTACAACTTTCTCGACAGTCGTATCCGTAAAAACCGGTACTACATTCTGTAAACGTGATACGATTAAAATTGAGTGTAATCAAGATTCACGGAGCCTTGCGCTTACGTGTTCGAAAGACAAATAGCACTCGCCTTTTTCGCAATCACTGCCTGTGAATCCTGGGGTACAGATGCAGCCATCACGCTCACAAAAAGACGCTCCACTTTCCCAAAAACTCTGCTGGTACCGACAGGACGCACTTCCACTTTCACGAAGACACTTTTGTAGACCTGGGGTAGGCAATGATAATTTTTGTAATCCCTACCTTTATCTATCACTGTCAGGTATACCTGGAAGAATGTTCTGCCAAGGGGACATCACCAAGTATTTCTCAATATTTGACGTGAGCTTTGATGGAGTGAGAATATAGCGCAAAACTGCGTCAACGCTTGCGCGTCATTGCCAATTGGCCTTTTGTCTCGAAACATGTCGCAGGGAGATTGTGTAGTGTCACTGTCTGTGGAATAAATGCCACATTTTGGATTGTATTCCCATAGGTGTTCGTTACTCCGGTCATGCCGCCATCACATCGAAGCTCGTCTTGAACGGTGAAAAGTACTTGGCGATCTATCCTTGCGAACCAGAAGAGTTTGGAGTATGATTTCGGTCGCAAGGTGTATACTCACTACTGGACACATTATAATCACTTGCAACGTCCGTCCTGACTTCTGAAGTATTTGTGGAGGATAACTTTTGGCACTTGGCGATTGGGAAATCGTACCTACTTTCGTTCCATTTTCCGATCGTAGATGATGTAGACACTCGTACAGCATCTGCATAGGAATGCATATTCAATCGCCTAGATCGAGGTCTATTACAAAAATCGCATCAAGCAGAGCTATTTCGGCCACGTTCAGACTCACCTACTAATGGACATTTACGCCAGTGATCTATTGCCCATCGGCCTTGCACGCCTTCCCTGGCGTTTCGACTCAATTGAGTAGAGATTTCGAGTATGCTGTGAAGCAGATGGTTTCGCGATAGATTTGCATGTCGTCTCTCAAGGCGCCAGGCTGGCAATTTCTTTGATGCAGTTTTTCCTTCTCCAAAAATACTTCCAAGGATCGTAATATGATAACCTTTATCATCCAGAATGCCGAGTATCAGTTCGCATTCGGAACAGAGGCTGACAAGCAGTTCGATGCAGAGATGATTCCGATTTTCCATATTCCAGATATGCAAATATATCTTGGTATCTTTCTTTGTTGTCAGCAAATAGTTGTCTGAAACGGAGTTGGTCAAGTTCGTAAAAACGAATCTACAACAATTTTTATACGCGTACCACTGAAAGAATATACCTATAAATATAAAACAGCAGTGTACTACTTACATTCGTGGAATCGTACGCGCCATGGATAAGGACTTCCAATATAAATACGATTGAGGGTTTCCCAATTATGTGACATTTTATTCGTTATGATTTCGTTGCTGCCGTGGGCCTGTATTTTCATCGTATCATAGTCCCATTTAAAAATGAATGTCTGCCAGGTATATTCGCTGTTGGATGGTTGGTTGAGCTGTGAAGATTTTTGTAGCGCTAATAATATATATGCATACTATTCGTCCGATATGGCAGATCAATTTTGAGTAATGCCCTAGGTTTTCAGAAATTCAGACCCGCTTGCCGATCTGGCGGACCCAAGATAGTGATTTTATAATAATTACCTCAATATAATAATTATTCGTTGAAAAGTTTTTTATTGTGGACATGTCTGATGTCTTGTTTGGATGAGCCGGTATAGTGACCCCGGAGCAAGACTCAAACGGATGATCTTGCGGTGGGCACACCTTCACGGTAATGGCTCCCAGCCCGCGAAAAGAGAATATTACGGTGCCTTGCTGGAGGAAATTACTCCAGTACATATACTCTGCTCCATATGAATATTCGGTGAAGTCTGTCGAGCCCATGAATCAAAGCGAGATTAGTTCACACGGTTATACTAGACTCGAACGAAAAGAACTAAACGAAAAATGAAATGAGTTTAGGATGAGCTACGTGTTCGATGGAGAGTCTGCAGGGTACGACATCCAGTTAATTCTAGGTGATTTTTGATCATACCCAACTTTTAGTAGGTACAGGTAGATACGAAAAGATATATTTTTTGAGTTGAAAAAAATGGCATACAATCGTTCCGACTCGACGATGACTCAAAGAATCGTTGCTATTGGTCGTTATAATTATTTACCTTCCCATCGATAGTCGAAGACAGGTTCCATCGGATGTTCAAAGGATTTTACAACTTCCCAGTCACCTGTGACCCCCGGTTTAGTAAGATTGATGCAGTTGGGACACCTTACGCAGGTTCTGTAGCAGGTCGCAAAATCTGTAGTATCTAAAATAGTTTGATTGTATGGTAAGTTGGCATTTTCGTATTAACCATGCACTTTGTCGAACATTTATAGTTATAACATTTTCAATGCCGATGGTGCGCAACATGTAACGTTGCAGTCAGTGGGTGATCTCGTAACCTTAGCCCCTTTCAAGAAGAAAAAGTCGGAACTTTTTATCTAAGCACAATTCTGCATATTTGCATGAAATTTCAGCTCCCACACTTGACTTCTAAGATCTGCTGAATTCGTCAATTAGCTTGTTGCCTAAACAGGTACCAACCCGACAAACATTTGTCAAGGTATGTACGTAGATATCATAATACTTTGAGTTATATAAAATTTTCAAATTATAATACGGACGAGGAGTTTGGAAAGGGCAGTGGAAAATATGTTTCGGAAGGAAACATATTCGGAAACAATCCAGATTTTTGGCCGAAAATTTTCGTTGCGGTTCAACTCGGAAATTATTCTATAGATTTTACTATACCTAGATGTTACTTGATTTGAAATAAAATATTCGACTCCTGCGTCTGTATACTTATTTATTTGGTTCAACAGTTGCTTTTCACTCAATGATTCAGTTGAAAGTCAAGTAATTGCGTAGTTCAATTGATTGTGATACATAGCGATTTTTACGCTAATTTACCTTACGTTTACGTATTGTAAAAACGAGGTTACTACCTCAATATACCTTTGAGACGAACAAATATTTTCCTAAATTTGTGTTTACCTAGTTTTTCGTCGGAAATATTTTGTCTCATGAAGGCTTGAATATTTCAAAAAGTAACCGTCGGATCTGAAAACTTTTCGGACCAAAGTTTTCGTTTTTTGCGCAAATCTGAATCTAGGTTTCTTTCCAATGAAACGAAGTACACTGAAAATACCTTGAGAACGTCCTCCAAGCCGAAAACTAATCACATTATAGTCTTTGTTCCCCCTCGAGATTCTACAACTTTCGTACGAAACATTTTTTCGTGAGAGTCTAGTGGTCGATATATTTTAGGTGTGCTGTGAGATCCACAGGAATGAGCGGAAGCCGACCTACTATGGCGCGTGCGTAACAGTGCTACTATACTATCGGACTGTAAAATCAGGAACTCTGAGTTCAAACCTTCTTCATCTTCTTCTTCCTTAATCCTTGGATGGTTATATCCGAGTTCAAACCTCAATAGCTCTGCCTCGAACAATCCAAGACCATCATGTGAAACATTTTCTGAAAATATCAAATCTCCCACGTCCCTTCATCATACGCATATTGTTGTCGAAGATCCGGCAGCAGAAATATCGCTCTCCATGAAAAATATATGCTTGGTCTACTTTTGCCCGTGGCTTAATTTCAACTCGTAACAGTTTCGTTAATATTACCAATAAAAATTTGAAATAATCTTCACGAAATGCTACGAATCTGATAAGTGCTACGCCGTTTTGAAAATCGGATTATTTTAAAAATTATGGTAGCTTGAAGTAATAATAGGTGATGTGGTAATCTCGGACCATGGTTATGTCAGCCAAATGTGGTAAGGTTGATTAATCAGAAAAAAGTATTACCAATTCAAATCGGTTCAATAAAATTGATTGTAATTACGTTTATACTGTAAACGGAGTTTTATTTTTCAATAATTTTTCATTTTTAATCATCAATGAGAGGTTTGAACTCGGGGCTCCCGACTTTACCGCCCGATAGATGTGTGTTATCAAAATTCGAAGCACTAGCGCTCTTATGGTATCTGTAATTTTAGAAAACGCAAGCTAAGCATTTTGGGTTGTAATCCCTGGTATGTGATTCCATGGACCTGTATTTCTTTGCCCGGGAAACGTGTTCCGATTTGAACGGTATGCGCGAATACGAATTCAATTCATAGGTATGGATTACAACTTAACAAATATAAACTTGTGTTAATTGCGAAACTCACTTTTGCAGGACTGGGCATTATTTTCGAGATCGACATTCAAAGTCAATGCTGAGCCATCATCTTCGGCCAAGCAGGTCAGATCTCTTTGATAGTACTCTCCATCTCGATACTTAACCGGTCCTTGAATCAGAAGGAGTTCTTGGAAACCGTCACTTGCTGGTGAAATCACCCACAACGCAATCAGATACGTTGATATCCAGGAAAAACGCATTTTTACAAATCAGATTTGCACGTACAAGAGTCAGACTTTCAGTCATTCGAATCTTGGGGATTCTGTCCTATACTACAGCTACTCTTCTACAGCTATTAAGATTCGTGTTGCTTCCGTTGTATATTATAAATTCATTCTTTGTCGAGCCCGTCCATTCTAACTCTGCATGCCACTGTTCAACTTTTGGAAAACTACGGCTTCATGTGAATCCACCTAAACACCGTAGTAACTTTTCGTACAGCACGAATAGAAAGCCCGTTTAAGACTGGAAATGTCATCCAGCTGTCGCTTGGCGGACAATTTTGACGAAGCAAACCACAAGAACTGTAGCTTTGTGGAAAGCGGTTTCCTGCTTACCCGTTCATGATAAGCAAATGTGCACAATCTTGTTATATTTATTTTCTACTAAGTGCATCATCCTTATATTCAGTTTTTCCTTGGCCAAATCCGATCAAGTAATCGTAGTAACCACGCCGATTCGATATTCTATACACGACTAAAGCAGTGATCCAGTCAAATTTTGTTGAAAAAAAAAAACAAAAATAAATAACAACTTATATGTCAATTGTACACCATTGGCCAAAAAAATGAGCTGCAAATTATAAATCGTTCTTCTTCATTCTTTTATATATCAATTCTTTGCTGACGCAATTGCGGTTTCCGTTTCCGCAATGATAAGATCCTCTGTCAAGCAAATATTTTAATAACACAGAACACACAGTCACGGTTTGGTTATATTATGGCAGAAAAAATAATTTCTTAGGGGAATTTTTTAATAAGAGGCTTGAAACATCGAAAAAATCGAATTTTAGTACTCTACATACCTATGGGTATTTCGATATAATCGGATATAATAGCAGGATCCTTTAAGAATTTGTTCCAGTAAATTTTTCTCTTCAGAAATTTCCAAAGCTTTGGACAGGGGAGCAAAAAACGTAGAGTGGTGAACGGTGATACGCATTTCCTATAAATTCATATTTTCTCATCTACAAAGTTGTGCTAATCATATAATCATATTACATGACATTTAATTGTGCAGAGGGATACACTCTAGTTGTAAGTCATATTCATGGTATATCTTTCAGTCTCAGCATTCGAAAAACATATTCGAAAAATAAAAATTAAAAAAAAAATAAAATTTTTTGTTCATGTTTTTAGCGCATAACTCGTAAACTGTTTGTGTGATTAGTCTGAAAACTTAATCAGATTTAAGTTTCGGATAGCCCTTTCGATTGCTGCAAGATTCATAAAAATCGAACGATTAGTTTAAAAGATATTTCACGACAAAATTTTTTTTTTTTTGTCGTAAGATACCTACCTTCCTTTGAAACGAATTAACCGATTTGAATTTTTCTTGCGTCGAACGAAAAGGTATACCAAGACTTAAATCTAATTGAATTTTGGAGTCAATAGGTCGAGTAGTAGTCTCAAAGTTATTCAAAGAATAAAAATTGAAAATAACATTTTTTCATGTTTTTGTCGCATAATTCTCTTTATTTAATAATTGAGTGATCGAATTGGATCCAGAATTAAAAAAAACCCTGCTCAGCGGAGGCACTTATTGAATTGCGATTAATTTTAACCCATTTTTTCGACATTTCGACATATATTCCCGGGGATCTGAACCTGCGTATAAGACCGCGAAATTCCCAGTCCTTGTAGTTTTTCCAATCCTGCTCGATAGGAAAAGTCATGCCTGGTGCGGCAGACAATACGATGTATAACTTGAAAAACGCAAGTAAGAATAGCTCTGATTCTACCTTTACCCTTCTGAGTCTTCAGCGAGTTTTCGAATCCTAATAAAGAAAGTTTTTGCGCATAACTCAGCGATACGGCATATCGTACCGTAGTCATTGCGGTCTTGATATATCATCGAAGTTCTCTGATAAGATTTGAAATAATCATGTCAGCTGGAGTTGTGTGAAAGGTTTTTCATTTTTATTATAAATTATTTTTATTATAAATCCAGTTTTATTCAATGACTATTAAATAAAGTTCCTATATTATCATTATTATTACATAATTTTGAATGTGAAGAAAGATACACTGTTTATTTCATACGATATACTATATTCTTTATAATCTAGGTGAAATTGGCATACGTCTCGAAGGACTCGATATACTTCACAGCCGCGTCGCACAAGTACTCGAATTGCTCCTACAAAAAAGAAATATGTATCATGTGGATCTCATCTAGCAATACTATTTATACTATTGAGATTTCGTGCATCAAATGAGTGTGCAGATTGTTGAGCAATTTTTGAAAATTATATCGATATCAAAGTCGAATTAGATTATTTGTAAAAAGAGATGAATATCTATATCAAATACTATTTGTATACTGTACGGTCTTGCTGCAGATTTATTTTACCTGCGATTGCACAAAGTTTGGTCTGGACTGGCGAATAGCTCGTACAGCAAAAATAATATCACATATCCGTTCCGAAGCCATTTGTTCCAAGACGAAACTCAGGGCCAAGTAGAGACCACAGCCCGTGATACCATCGCTGGAAATAAGTATGATTGTACTCGAGGAAAAAAAAATTGAAAAAAAAAAATGTAGAATGAAGTTATGACAAATTATACTTTATCCGTTTTCATTGTTTTCATTTACCGCATAAACGGACTATGTGCGTAACAGGAAGTTTGAAAATATATTTATCAGGACAAAGAGAATCGAGAATAAATGTTAACCATAAAATATATATCCCAGTATTCGAACTGGCAAAAAATACTTACTGACAAAGAACCAGAGTCGGTCTTGGTTCACGCTGAATATATTCGGACGACATCCAAAGTTCAATCAATTTTTGTGGTGGGGGTGGTTTCCCATTTTTTCCCAAGCCCCATTCTGGACACGTTAAAAAAGTAACTTGTTGAGTTCTTGCCACCACCTATACGAGAGAGAAAGGAACCCATAAATCGTTGAATATTCCTTGTTCTACGTTTATGAGGAAATCCTGTGTCTGCGGTATTGCGACACTTAATATAATATTATAGCTACAGCAATTCTAATGTCGAATAAAACATTCGTATAAGTTAACATGAATTGGTTGACTCACCCTCGACGTATCCGTGAGCAGCAATTCTTTGATGTTCGGGCATTTTTCGTGGTCTGTGCTCGTTTTCAATTTCACACTTATAAAAGGCACGGGATTGAACGGTTCTTCACCTGGGATGATGTCACAACATGTCTGTCCAAAAAAATAAAGTATTTCACGTTAATTAAGGCATATTTTTGAAGTCCCTTTTCTTAGGGCCAATGGAATATCCAGCGGTGCAGGGAATAATTAACAGGAAATAAGGACAATGATTATTTTTTTTTGATTCTTGGGCTTATTTTAGTTATACTCACAGAATCGTCTAAGTCGGGTAGTTGCAAGACAATGACAAGCTCGATCCTGTGCTCGGCAATTAATCTCCAGAAGTCAGATAGGGTTGAAGGCAAAGGTAATTGGGATGCCAAGTATTGCTTTTCGACCCTAAGACCATCGACGGTTACTGCGCTGATGTAATCGCTATTGTTGTCATATCTTGGGTATCGGTCCAGGTATACCAAACCAGTACTAACTGCAATTAAAATCGTTTCATACGCAATCAGAGATGAAATTGTATTGAAATGTGTGATTCTAGTTGACAACTTGGAAATATTTAAGGTGTCGCCCGACCTGGTGCAAGTCTTGGAAATCTATTTTTCGCGAGCTGCGTCGGGGATGGAGGTCTCGATGATATCTGGGGACGCAGTGCCTGATCTTGCCACGCGGTATCACGAAGTCTGTTACAAAAAACAGGGATGAAAATGTTTGATTCATGGGTTAATTCCATAAAAATGACGTGAACGTCACCGTACGACAGGATGCCAACCTCTCTATATGCTTCGGCAATTGTTTTTTGAAGTTCTTTATTTCCTGCGGTAAAGCATTGTTGCACTTCAGACCAGTTACTGGGGATACAAAGCATTCTGTGAGAACCACGTGAGCAAAGATGTATTGTCGTACATTGTCTATCATGTTCAAACGGCAGTCACGTAGTTTTTTGAACTCTGCGAACACATCGACAGTCTGCAACAAAAATCAAGCAGTCAGACCTAGCGTAGCCATAACAGCCAGCTGATCGCTGCAATGTTGAGAAAAATTTTCAATGGAATACTTTCCCGTGATGCACTTACTCCTTTAGTAAGAGCCTGGCGCAGGCAAATGTCGCATAAGATGATGGTGCCAGTTCGACCGACTCCTGCACTGCAGTGCACGATGATTGGCCCCTCTCCAATGGGTATCGTTTGCAATTTCTTCAAATATGCGATCACGGAATTCGGGTACATCGGCACAGTATGATCAGGCCATCCCGTGAAATGCAGATGCTCGATCTGTGGAGTAAAAAAAAATTCCCCAAGGTTGTGACTGACAGTAAGAAAATGATTACTAAGGATGCATTTGTGACAAGTTATTCGATCATACTTTTCGGGATTCCCCTTTGCAGCTCACTTGAAGGGTTCTGAACGTGTAGTCGCCGAATACATGGTTGTTTTCGGTTATGACGACAATGTCACCGTACGTCACGTTGGCTCCGAATTCTGGCCAGTACTTCTCACATTTCACCTGAAAGAGTAGGAGGACTGATTTTTTTCGGCAAGTCTTCGTAATTTTGCTTTTTCACTTTTGAATTGAGTTCAATGTCTTACTCTTGAACCTTCGATGACATTCGCCAGCATGCAGATGACCAGAGCTTCCTCCTGCCAAATCATTCTCCAGAAATCTACAACCGTCTCTGGTTTGGGGCCTTGTGTCGCGATGTATGTTTTTCTATTGCGGAAACCCTGAAAAATTTGAATCAATTATTAATTGCATACATTGAACCCGACTTAAGTGACATTAACCAAAATAATACACTTCTTTCGTCGATCATTAACAGTCTTACCTGGACGTAGTTCGCGTTGATGTAGTCGGAGTGAGAATGACGCCACGTCTTTTTTAGAATGACCCGCGAGTTGTCATCTGTCATTTGTAATCAACACCAAAGGTTTAATGTAAAAGTAGAAAAATAAATAATTACAAACACCATGCGTGTGAGCCAATGATAAATAAGGAAAGATTATAATTATTTTCCTTCCATTCCATGCATTTCATATTTTCAGATTCTGGTGTAGGTAGATATTTGCTTTGCTAGGATTACGAGACAAACTAAGGTAAAATAAATTTGGATTCCTGATTTGAAATGATACCGAGTCGAAGTGACCGAATTCTCTGTACATTTGTGCTTTCTGATGTCCACGCGACGGTGAATAATAATGGCTTTGGAAAACAGAGCTGGTATTCAATATTCATAAATTAATGGGTACTAATAATACGTACATGGTACGATGTCAGTATATCTGTTCTTATGCTGGTTTTGTGGTAGTGTTCCAAATTTGCACGGCCTATTTATGCCTCTTGGTAACATCTGACGACAAAAAGTATTTATTAAATGATTTTTTCTCACTGGCTGCACTATATAGGGAAAGTCTTTCAACGATAAGCCTGTAGATTGTTTTTCAGAGGTAGGTATATTGTACAACCAAATTCGCGAATCATGCTACATCATTGTCTTAAGCTGCGGATCCTTTTCTGATGCTACACGGAGAGTATAAATTTATTACCTGAAACTGCGACTTCAGCAGTCCATTAGCGATGGAAGTCTTGACGTAATCTTCGAAATCCTGCATGGTAATTGCGCGTGAGTAACGACTCCATGCAACCGTCTCTGATGTACACGCAGTCTCGTCGTAAGACAGCTCTACCTCACCTGGTATTGCACAGGGTGGTGGCTCTTGAGAAGTGCAGGTAGTTGCTGATTTGACGAAGTTCGTAAAAATTTGCGAATATAAAACTATATCCCGTCGGCGCTCTGGCCTCAGAACATTCGAAATTTTTCTGAAATGTTGATAACCAGGTTAAAGTATTGATCAGCTTCTATAACTGAAATAAAAATACCCTTTAGCTAGGCGAGATTTTTCGATTTCGTAAGATGGAACGAATGTCACAACATATAGACTTTTCAAGGTCTGTTTTACTACAATCAGATATGTGTTTTTTTTTTTTTTTTTATTAATAACTGGTAGGAAAGAGTCTGTACAATTGATAGGAACATCGATAAAGAATTCAGACAAGGCTGCATGAATATATGCTTACCGGCGCCCGATGAAGAGTAGAAGGATGCAGATCACCAAGATGAAGGGAATAATGAGCCAGACTAAATTCAATTTCTCAGGTTCTTTAGCAGTCAAATATATCGGCAACGAAGTGATTACAGCTGACGCGCCGTCGACCGAGTCGACCACATCGACCACAACTACGTAAGTTTTATCGGAATGTAGGAGACAATTTTCCGAGCCATCATCAGTTGAGTCTTTGCCAATCGTAAAGTATTTCGGCCTGTCTCCGGAACCCTGAAACAACACACGGGTTGAGGAAATATGAACAGTTGGGAGCTAGTGGGAGATAGGTATCCTGTCAAAGGGAGAAAAGTTAACGATCCTCGTACTCACGTTGAAGATACCAGCGACCCATCCCTCATCGAATGTTGTCATCTTGACGCGCCTTCTTACGTCTGGAGGCACTGGAGAACTCTCACAGGTCGGCGACCCCTTCACGACAACTGTCATGACGGTGTCAGTGGTGTCGTTGATGACGGAAGGTAGTTTTAGAATGATGAAATTTTCGTCTTGTTTCACTTCTAGATTCTCTTCCCTGGCGAATCCCAGACTCGCTGGGACTTGAACATCCCAGTAATCAATCCAATTGCTAGTTTCATATCGACCTTTCGGTTGGACATGCAGATGGTACTGTGTTGAAGTCGAGAGGTATAATGCTACATAGTAATGTGTCGAATTACGTTGCTGCACAGGAGAATGTAGTATAATCGATGAATTCGACTGCATATTTCGTAGCTTTGTAGTTAACCATTCGACGCGAACTGACGTGATTGCCCGAAATGTTTCAATCTCACAGTTATACCGTGATGTTTGATTGCAAATCAGCTTAATTATTCCATTCCCTGCAGATTCCACGATGAACCTCCAATCTGGTGAGCTCAGTGCTGCGAACATGAAGGGTTTGCTAGATACATTGATAGGTTGCCCGTTGTGTTTTGTTGTACTCTATTTTGACTCGTTTAAAACCCAGAGGCCGTTTGGACACTTCCGAAATCAAATTGTGAATCGCAATGATCTTGGACCAAGAATAAGGTTCTTTTTTTCTGACAAGCACGTATACACATATACCAAGAAATTCAATAATTGGGGAGGGAATTTCTCGGCGTCAAATAGGGACATTCGATCCTAAAATAGCATTCACTTGTACGGCAAAGTCAACCGCTGTATCACTTACGACCTACATTTCCGAGATTTCCTGTCACATATTCAATTGGGTAATCCGGTACAACCGGTGCTTCTAGCTCTGTCGTGAACAAAAATCATACCAAGCACGTTACGAATGACAAATGTGTTATCTGAAAAGGCAGGCATGACATTTTCCTCAACGTGCGCTATAGCATATGCTAGACAAGAATGAGGATTCAATCGTAAGCTTGAGGAGCTTTTCATTATACATGATATGATTCTGGCCTTCGGACAGCTCAGAAGACTCAACAATCGTTATCAATGAATCGCTGAATATTTTATGTAAGAGATGATTCAAAATTACTTGTTTTACAGTCGTGCGGAAGATAATAATCAATGCACTCCGAGTTGCAGTATCCAGTTATTTTATTGCAATTTCCAGACTTGCAAGAGCCACAGGTTTCTTGGCAATTATATCCGTAGTAACCGTCAGAGCACTCTGTGAATAAGATTGCATTATAATTGACGTCATACGCACGAATAACATTCACTTACCCGTATTGCAATCACTGCCCTCGAACCCTAGGGCACAGACGCAGCCAGTTTGATCACAGATAGACGTTCCATTACACAAATCAGTGCAAGAGAACCCACAAGTCGGACCTACCCATCTACGATCGCAATCTATTTCTGGGATACACAATATCTTGGGATTATATGAGTAAGGCGTTGCATTTTCTGCTATAAAATATCTTACGAATTTTTTCAATTCAAACGTAGTGGAGTATAATATGGGTCAAGGGTCGTGTACTCACTGATCGAATTATTTCGAGTCGTTTGAGCGTTAGAACTGATTAAAACATTCTGACTGGATGACAATTGCTGGCATCCAATAACTGGCAGAGAAGAAGATGTCGAATTCCATAATCCAGGGAAACTTCTTGTGATCGCCTGTACATCGCCTGGAAAATGCATGCTCTTCTTCATCGAAGCCTGTCACGAAATCTGTTTTAAGCCGTCTAGATTGGTCTCGGACTTACCTAATGATTCACACTCTCGAAGACTACAATCGATCGCCCACCAGCCTTGCGTACCATTTAGTTCCGATTCTGTGATGACTTGGAGGGCAATCGGATTATCACGGAACTCATCCGGAATCGGATCAAGTTTGACAATTCGCCAAGGGGATAATTTACTATTCGTAACATCCTCATCTCCGGAAATCGTTCTAATTATTCGAGGTGTGGAGCTCGTATCTGCACTTTTATAAGCGCGGACTTCAAGTTTGCACTCTTTACAAAGGCTGACCATTAATTCGGAGCAGTTCTTTGAGTTCAAATGGGATTCAAATTCTTCAAAATGAAGGGAGGTGTTTTTTTGTTTTGTGAGGAAATAATCATCTGAAACATACATCTTCAAGTTTGTAAGGGTGATGGTGCAGGAAATTACTTCGGTATAGGATATAGAACGACGTTTTACTTACAAAAGTGGAATCGAACGTGCCCTGCATCGGAACTTCGAACAGACAGACGGCTGACGTTTCTTGATATGTTAAACTGTCTTTGAAAGTAAAAATTTTCATCACTGGAGGAGTTTATTCCTATACGATCCGTGTCCCATGTAAGAGTGTAGGTTCGCCACTCAGATGCGTTGATGGTCGATTGACTCGGAAGCTGTGGAAACTTTTATTAATAAGCTGATACAAGCGACAACTTGTCAGGGCTGGTGTACTGATTTCGAGTGGAGTTAGAGGATCCAGGACAACTCAGATTCATTTCCCAGAATGAAGGAATAGAGAAAGCAATTTTTCCGTTTCATACCTCGGAAGATAGTTCGCTCTCGCATAGCTCTTCTGATAATTCTTCGTCTACTTTCCATCTACGGACGCAAGACCGAATGATAGACGTTGTATTTGGCCAAGCCGGGATAGTAATCCAAAAGCACGAATCATTTGACGAGGGTATATCCTCTTCGCATAGTCGTACGTCAATGTCTCTCAACCCACGGGCAGAAAACACCACGGTACCTGATTCCGACACATTCCTTACGAATTGGTAGTCGTTTTCAGGGTGATCCCGTGAAAAGGAAATTTGACAGAATTCTGTAATGTTTGTGAAAGTTGAACTAATATTAAAATTACTGGAGTACGTGGTGTCATTAGCGAAGAGCGGATATAATATTTTCTTCATCTTTGGAATAATGCTACTTCACTGAACGCATCCATGATTTGAACGATCGCTGCTATTCGCCACTTGTATACTTACTTTTCCATCGAGAGTCGAAAACGGGAGCCATTGGATTTGTGACCGAATTGACTACTTCCCAGTCGTCATTCTTCTTCCATTTGGAAAGGCAATCGTTCTGCCCAGCTAATGCACAACTGGAACTGATCGGGGGTCGATTCGTTACGGTATCTGAAATATTTTCCTTGCAGGTCAGTCGGCGCTTACGTATCATCTATGCAAATATATTTCGAAGTACGATTTATTATATGCGATCATGCAAAGTTGTACTAGCGTAACATAAGGATGTCAGTAGTCTCCCCAATAAATACGCAATGATTGAAAAGTGGTCACAATTTTCACCAGGTAAAGATTTGATAAACCTATGGGAATTCCGGAAATTTTCACACGTTTATCGGACGTGCATTCGCCGTATGCGTTTTTTTGTGTAATTCACATGCATCGATCACAATTATCAATTTTTCTAATTTCTAATCACAAGCTCACCCTCAGGTTGATTTGAATCTTGAAGGTCATCATTCCAAACCAATGCTGTGCGATGATCTCTGGAAATACAAGTCAAGTTGTAAGAGTCACCTTCTTGTAGGGGCCTTTGATGAATCATGTAAAGCTCGCCAGAACTATTCACTGCTAATGACCCCAAGCAAAACGCAACCAGGTATATGGAAAACGAACAAATCGTCATTTTCACAAACTTTCACGAAGATCTTTTTCTACAGCGGATGACTATTTTCCTGGTCATATGGTCATACGGTATCTTTTTTTCTATCTTTCACACTACGCTTTCCGTTCGAATTTTCTCTAATTCAAAACATTTTTCATCGTAGAGATCGCGAAATATAAGTCTGCCATTTATTGTTAAAATTTTCAAAAGTGGTGGCTTATACACACGCTATTCCGACGAACTACTGTCGTAACTTTTCGAGCAGCACAAGCGAAATCACAAAGAACCCGTCAAAGACTGGATATTAAATATAATAAATTGTGGCTCGACGAACGTGACGTTGAAAACCACATCAACTGTAACCTTCTTGGTACACCATCCTGTTTGTCCTTTTGCGATAAGCGATTTGTCATATTTCGTATTTTTATTTTTCATTTCGCTAGTTCTACCCAGGAAACCGCGGTTGATACGTCGTGCCGATACCATTTATTCCATTACTTAAGTCATAATGCAGAAACGCTTTATAATTTCAATAAAACAATGAGCTTTCCTTGCGGAAGCTAACGACACCCTTACGTTGGGAACATCATAAATAACACATTCAACGTCTTAGCCTTGTGAGCCATCAGTTTCTGTGGTTTTTTCGTTGAACCATAAGAAACCCTGTTAATTTTTCCGAGAGCCGAGCCTATCAACGTTCCAGGCCATCCTGAATTATCAAGACTGCTTGCGTGCTCACAAATGGATTGTTTTCGAAGACTTTTTCATAATATTCTTTTCTATTTTTACCAACGCACTTACTTATCAGTACATAGTGGTTAGCCACATCCTATAAGTATAAGCAAGCAACTCGAATGCGGAAAAATTCACTATAATTCTTATGCGTCATGGTTTTCTATTAAAATTTATGTGAAGAGGTTAGACAAATTCATTGTCATTTTATAGGCAAAATCGAATGTTATAGGATTACAGTAATTGAGAGCTTCTGCATCGCGAAAACTTCGTAGATTCCGTTACTGGACAAATAATTATTGATAATTTTTCCTCTGAAATAATATTACACATTATAACAGTGGGTTCTAAGCTCTGATAAGTCGTTTTGAATTTTCGTGGTCAAGCGTGACATCGTATAGTTCAAAGGTTTCGTTTTTAATTATTTGTTATCTCTCTAACGAATAATTCAAAATTCAAGTCATCTGTGCAGAATTCCGGGGAACCTAAATTCTGAAAATTTATAGAATGAATTTTTCACATGGCAATGAATCATTCAAGTAATTATCCAAAAAATAATAAAATAAGATAGTTTTGAACGTCAAATAAATTGCAGCGGATTTCTTCCGTTTACACAATTGAAAGTAAAACAGAATGCAACTAAAACCCGTGCAACATGCGTATCACCGTCAGAGGAAAACATGTAACAGCTTGACGTACTTTGGATGTCGGTTTTCTGATTTTTATGCAGCTAAGGTTTGGATTACATTTATAGGTTGTAGACTCATAGTCTTGGAGGATGTTTTATAACATTTAAAAATTTTTAAGTATCTGTCTACGGTTAATATAGCAAAAACTTCAGGAAAAACGAAGTATTTATTTTATCAAAGCCCTTTTCCCAGAATATTCATATTCATTGGCATTAAATTGAAAATAATAACGAAGATGTAGGCTGCAGTTTAGTATCAGAGTTTTTGCCACTTTCGCAATCCTTCAGAAAGTACATGAGCTTCTTTGAGGTCGTTGCTGATATTATCTTGATTTTCTTCGTAGTGTCGTCAGAATCACCGGAAACGTCGGTCAATTTATCTCTTTCCAGACTCGTCACCAGCTGCGGTAGAGACTTCGATGGATTAAGGCGTAGTTATTTGAAATGGTAAATTTATTTTAGGGTTGAAAATATGATACAGTTTTAAGAAATAATTCATATAGATTACACGTAACGAAAATTGTGTCGAGTAATTGTACCGTAATTGATAATTTTATACACGACCAGCATTTTTGTAGAGTATAAGGTATAGTTTGGTCTGCATCAGATTCTATGCATGATTTCACACGAATATGCGATGGGGAATCACGTGAAATTTGAGTAAGTCTCGAAGCTCTCAGCAAAATGTACCGCAGCGTCGTACAAGTATTCGAATTGCGCCTAGAAATAGAAGAATTATAACGTACTCAATAGAGTTGTTCAACTCAAGGCTAACTTGACGGTGTCTCTATCATGTTAGATAATTTTCAAATAGATACCTCTCAAAAAACAAATTTTGCTCACCTTAGAGTATATAAACTCCGCCCTGGAACGGCGGACTAGTCGGACAGCTAGAATGACGTCACATTCCTGCTCCACATTCATCCGTTCCAGTAATATACTCAATGCGATATATAGACCGCAACCTGTGACGCCGTCACTGATAAAAAAAAATAACATTTTCTGAGTTCATGCGAAAGTTGACGATAAATTTTTACCGGCTGAATTACTTACTGGCATAGAACCAGGGTGGGTCTTTCAGTGCGCGAAACCCTCTCGGAAGCTGACCACAGTGCTACCAATGCCTCAGGGGATGGTGGATGTGCGTCTTCTGCGATGTTCCAATCGAGGCATGTCAGTACAGTGACATTCTGAGTTCTCGCTTGTTCCTGACGGGGAAAAAGTCAAATAAAAAAATTAGCTGATTCCTCTGTCTCTCTATCGAATGATTATGATTGCAACCTACCTCCGATGTATCAGTAAGCAATAGATGGTCCGTTGTAAAATATTTGCTACGATCAGAAATCCTTCTGTTTTGCACCGTGATGAAGGGTACGGGATTGAGCGTTGTTTCACGGGGGATGATATCGATGCAGGACTGGAGATTGAATTACGAATTATTTCCATAATAATTGGGTTATTTTTCTGGTCTAGTTTTAGTATACTCACCGTATCCTTTGGGTCAGGATGCTGCAGTATTATGATAAGTTCGACTTCTTGCTCGGCAACTAATCTCCAAAGATCCGAAAGGGTTGAAGGTAAAGGTAATTGGGAAGCGAGATATTGCCTCTCGACTCTCACTCCGTCGACGCTGACCGCGCTGATATAATCGCTGCTGCTATCGTGTATCGGATACCGCTTCAGCTTCACCAAACTATGTTTGACTGTAATTCGCATAGTTTTTGTACAGTTTGGAGAAAAAATAGTTTTTCAATAAATGTCAGCCAAGATAAAATGACTTGAGTACATAAAATGCAATGTTCAACCTGGTGTGAATTTTGGAAACCTATTCTTTGCCAAGTGTTCCGGATTTGGTAGTGTTAACGGTTCCAAGGGGTACAGTGCCTTGTCCTTCCAAGAAGAAGCTTTAAGTCTACGACAATACAAGGTTGTGAAGAAAAATTAGACCATTGATTCATTCATCTAGTTCGCAGAGTTGATTTTCGAAGCAAACTCAAGGCTGTAGTAAAATGGCAATAAAAAATTCAACAGTGTTTCAGAATATCCACGATATCCGTGATCGTTTCTTGATCATCAAGCAGAAGGGTGACGTAATAGATAGGCAGACATATAAACAAGAAAACGACGGTGAAAGGTATTCACCTGCTTATATGGGTTGGCAGGTCTATTTTCAGCTCTTCAATCTTTTCCAGTGAGACATCACTGCAGGGTAGTTTTGTCGGTAGTAAAAGTAAGCACTGTGTGGGCATCAAGTGTGCCAGTATGTATTGCTGCAAATTGTCCAACATGTTTGCTCTAGCACTGTACATCTTCTTAGCCTCGGCGAACAAGTCTACCGTCTAAAAAAGTTAAAGGACTTCAAGATTTCTTTTTACTAGTTGTGCTATTAGTGATATTACACTACACGTGAGATTTTAGAATTTTTCACGCGGCAACTCTGAAAACTACTTACTCCCTCGGCAGCGGTATAATTCAGGCAAATATCACATAGAATTATGGTTCCAGTTCGACCAGTACCGGCACTACAGTGCACAACTATGGGTCCAGGCCCAGGATCTATGGCCCGCAACTCGTTTAAATAATCAACGATGGAATGGGAATACATGGGTACCCCTGTCTTCGGCCAGCTCGTGTATTGAAGATGTTCGACCTGCGATCAGAGGAAACCCAGCCGAGGTTAAACGCGATAAAGAAGAAACGGTGATATTGGTCGGGTAATGTAGCGATAAACGTAATTTTAATATACTTTTCGTGATTCTGTTTTGTCATACGATGATAATTGAAAAGTCCTGTAAGTATAGTCAGCATATATACGTTGGTTCACGTTCAATATGGTGATGTGGCCGTACTTCACTGCCCTTCCAACTTTCGGCCAGTACTGCTCACACATTTTCTGCAAGTGAAAATTGATCAGTTTTTGTCACATTTACTGTGTACACTGTACACACTATTTTGGCATTTTGTTACCTCCCCATTCTCCATTACGTTTACCAGCATGCAAATAACTTGGACTTCTTCTTGCCAAATCATTCTCCAAAAATCCACTATCGTGTTTGACGTGGGACCTTGTGTCGCTATGTAGGCCCGTTCTTTGTAGTAGCCCTGCACCATGGTAATTAATGAATTGTGAGCTCCTGACAAGTGAATAATAATTCTCGATTGACGATCAATGGGCCTACCTGAATGTAATTGGCGTTAATATACTCAGAGTGAAAATCACGTGTTTGGTTCTCCAAAGTTACGAGGGTATCATCATCTACAAGAAATTTGAAATTACGATTATCAAAATTACGTGTGATTTCTAGTTTTTATGGATAATATTGCGATGATTTAACGAAAAACAGTCCCTGACGCAAGTTTCGCTTGCGTGACTGTAGCAACAACTTCATCGTTTTACCAATAAGCGTAAGGGCAATTTTTACTATAATCACGTACACGCTATTAAATTCTCATATCTGTTCTTGTGCTTATTTTCCGGCAAATTTCCGTAATAACAATGTTGCACCAGCCCTCTCGGTAGCATCTGAAAGATAAAGAAATTTGGTCATTTCTCGAGATGGAAGTGCACTGCAATCTGTGGGCTGCCTGCAAGAGAATATAACAACGGCGATCTTTGTGCAAACTGACTTAATCATTCTTAGATTGATACTACTGAGTATGAGAATTGAAGAATAATTTTCAAATGCATTTACAACAATTATTCGTATCCTTTGTGCTTACGTAGACCCAAATGACAAGGCCTTGTTGGCAGAACATCACAACAGAGTTCAGTTTTCTGATGATTCAAAAAATAAACGCATTAAGGTCTGCGAATCTTCGCAGGCTTCTCGTTTATCTGTTCTACTTTTCTATGCAATGCAAAAACACTATTATACCTCAAACTGCGATTCAAGCTCTCCATTCTGAACAGCTATCTCGACCTGATGTTCGAACTCCTTTAGTTTGGCCGGATGAGGGTAGCAATCGAATACCGAATCGTCAGGCGTCATAGTCGATGAAAGGTCAATGTACTCAACAACAGGTTGTGACGTCATTTGTGCACGGCACTTCTTACATCTTCGAAAAAATTGATAACGACATTAGATTCAATGTTATTAAAGAGTTTAGTACTTCACTACACGAATGTTACGAATTTTTTGTAACAAGATATTGAACCAAATAACAAAACGATTTCTTTTCTCTATCGTGATTTGAGCGATCTCTATATACCTATATTGGCGTCTTCCATCTGAACCGACGCATTGGTTCAGTTAGCCCGACCCAAAAATTAAAATCCTTAATTTTATTATCCTTGCAGTATTGTGGCTTACCGATGAAACCAGAAGAGAATAGATAAACAGGCCAGCAGTATCGGGACAATAACCAGCCAGATAAGATTCGATGTCCAGCGTGTCGCATCGTAGGAGGAATATAACGGGCTTACCATCGACGATGAGATGAAATCTGAAGTCTGATCAAAATTATCGTCTACAACGACTATAACCATGTAAGACTGGTCAGGAAATAGATGACAATTTCCCGAATTATATTTGGTCGGTCCATTGCCAATCGTCAAGGATTTGGGACCGCTTTCTAGAGCCTAAAAATTAACGAGCATTGAGGTAAGATGTATAGACGAAGGCTAAGAGTAAAGTTCATGGTTCTTGTACTCACTGAAAAATTCGCAGCTATCCATCCTACATCAGAGCTGGTCATATTGATGAGCTTCTTTAGGTAGTCTGGGACTGTTATTGAGTTTTCGATTGCACAGGTCGATGATCCTTTTACAACGACTTTGACGACACAGTCCCGCGTGGTGTTTATCATAGAGGGAATTTTCAATGTGATGAAAGTCTTGTTGCGTATCACCACCATTTCCTCTCCCTTTGAAAAACCTATGCTCCTCGGGACCCGATACCTTTTGGTGGCTGCTGGGCTACGTCCACATTGATTTATTGCTGTTACGGAAAAATTGTATTCCGTCGATGTGTGAAGGTCGAACGCTAGTCTGTAGTCTGTTGTGCTCTTATTTGTCGGAATATCTTCAAAATTTCTCGAAAGTCTTGTCTTCATGAAGTACACGCCGATTTCAAACCGTATGATAGCCCAAGAATGCTGAGGTCGATCCCATTTCAGCAATACGACGCCTCGTCCCTGGGTGGTTATGTTCAATTTCCGTGGTACGCTTGGGGCTGCAGAAGAAAAAAAAAACACTTTTAACATCTTTGTGTTGCATGTTCCCTTGCCTTCGTTCCATGTATGAGTCAGTTCGATACCGTTTTAGACCCGGAACTATAGTTTAGACTGAAGAAATAATCTTATGGCTATGTTTCTCAATACGATGGTGACGTATTTCCGAAGTCCTGATCAATTGAAGATAATCCGAAGGTGATGTAATTAGTTGAGCACGATTCTGCTTACAACTCGACGATTTGACGTGACTCAGCATTTTCATTTGATTCAAAAATGATAAACGTGATTCTTACTTGATTTACTGCGTACGATGTTTGATTTAGAAAGAGAAAGAAAAGTGATACCTGCTAGATATTCATGTTCAAAATTATTTTGTATACCAGAAGTCATAAGCTTACCCATGCATTCTGTAGTGAAGCTTGCTTCCGGGCTTACGGAAGTCGCCCCTTGTGCTCCTTTCAAAATTACCATTGCTTGGACACTATACTTTGTTTTTGGTGTTAGGTCGGTGATGTTTTTAACCGCAGACTTTCTTGAGCATGCAGATGTGTTGTACGATTGTCCATTTACGGTCTGAAAATATCAAGCGTTTTAGTCGATATATGCGATAATTTTTTTACTGCTGTTTTCTCGGTAATAGTAAAATAAAAAAAACGCAATTTCTCAGTAAATATTATAGCGATATGGCTCTCTGGATATCTACGTTGTCTTTCCCTTGTTACCTTTATCTGAAAGTGAAGTTCATTTTCCTCTTCAAAATTCAGATCTGCATCACAATATATCAAGGCTCTGGTAGCAGTGATGTTTCGTACGTCTGGTTTTTTCAACTCTGGTGGGAAGATAAATTATAGTTAAGATATTGCTCCGAATGCACCACTATAATCAAGGTACAGACCACTCGTATAAAATATCTTACTGGCGCTAGATTATTTAAATTTATCCTAAGCCACTTCAAATCGAAAATTTTATTAGCTATTTGCATAAGTTTTAACGTATTTCTAGAATAGTATCGAGTCAGTTTTCCGATCATTTTTTATGATGTGATATTATTATGAGATTCTTCGATATAAATTACTTGTTTTGCAGTATGGCGGTAGAAAATCATTGTCACAGCCGTTGATACAAGATCCCTTCGACTTGTCGCAAGTTCCATTTTTACATGATCCACAACGTTCTAGGCAATGATATCCATAATTACCATCAGAGCATGCTGCGGATGTAAGAATTATTGATTATAATTGAGCCGTAGATAGCTGTGAAGCACCTGAGTCCGCAAAACTTTACTTGCCTTTATCGCAATTCCTGCCGCTGAACCCTGAAGCACATATGCAGCCAGATGGGTTACAAACAGACAATTTCTTGCATGATTTAGTCCACCTGAATTCACACGACGAATCCCCCCTTTCACGAAGACATTCTAGTAATTCTGGGAAAGGGAATGATTATCTTTGTGAATTATAGCTAGATGTTGTGTTGAATATTTGAGCAAAGCTCCCAAACCTGCAGAAGCGATAGAATATTGGTAAGAATAGCTGAGCACTTACCATCAGAAATGTTGTTAGCATAATATGCGTGTGAGCTGACAATGGCATTCCCATTATTTGACAATTTTTGGCATCGGGTAATTGGCGTATAACATTTGAATTGTGAGCTTGGTTTTGTTATAGAGAGGCTTATGGTGGACTGTCGTACGGCATCTGGAAAAAAAGAGACATGAACTTTCGTCGAATGGTTTTAAGTACGTTTGTTTTTTCGACTACTTTGAGACTTGCCTATTGATTGACATTTGCGAAGGTTACCGATCGCCCATCGGCCTAGCTGGCCTCCACGATTCATTCCGGTCACGATCTCAAGTTTGGTAGGATACTGATAGTCTTTTGGTAGTCTCGTGTTTAATTTGACAACTTGCCAGGTCAACAATTCGCTATTTACAGACTCGTTGACCCCAAAAATATCTCCGATAAATATCTGTTCGATTTTGCTGTTCACAGCACGAACTTCAAGTTTACAGCTTGAGCAAAGTGCGACCACCAGTTCGATGCAGAAATTTTCTTCGTTGTATTCGAATGGATTTGTAGTTAATTTGCTATTATTTTTCATTGTCGACCAATATTTATCTAAAACAGAGTTTCTTCATATCGTAACGATGAAACTGTTACAATTCTCGTAGGTAAGCCTGATAATGGCATAGGTAGACATTGTATACTCACATAAGTGGAAACGAACACGTCCTGGACCAGAACTTTGAATGAATAAATGCTTGAGATCTTTCCATTGTTGATGGGTCTTGTTTTTCATTAGCAATTCAGGCTGGCTGACCTCGTAGGTCTTTATATTCTTCAGGTTTTCATTCCACTGAAAGACGAAGGTCCGCCACTCATGTTCGCTGATCGGCGAGTCGTGTAACTGTCAAAAATGTTTCATTTAGATTATTATGTACTGTATACATATACAGGGTAGAGCGTTTATGTTATATAGTTTAAAATTCAAAAATGAAAACCAAAGAAAACTCATAATTCCTCTTCAAACTGATTAAACCAAGTATGAGATTCATCTATTCAATACCTCAGACTGAGTTTCGTTTCCATCGCAGGATTCTTCTGAAAATTTGCTGGCCGTGTAATATTTATTTTTTTCAACATTCTGGGGGAATTTAGGCTGTATGGTTATCCCATAACATGAATCCTTCGACGGTTTATTGTGTTGGCATACTTTCAGGTGAATGGTTCCCGCACTTCGGGCAGAAAACACTATCGCGCCTGACTTGTTTATATTTTTCACGTGGTGAAAGTCTCTGTTAGCGCTGTTCAACGGAAACGTAGTCTCCTCGAATTCTGTAATATCAGAAAATTAAAGCAGGATCGATTCACATTATTACAAATAAGTTATCATATACATTCAATCAAAAGGGCGTGTATAATTATGAAGGAACTAATAGTTGCCATTAGTCGTTAATAATTATCGGTATACCTTCCCATCGGGAGTCGAAGACCGGTCCCATAGGGTGATTGAAGGAATCAACGAAGTTCCAGTCGTTGGTGTTTTCCCACCGCACGAAACAGCGGTCAGCTTTGGCTATCGCACATTCGGATATATTCCAACGACGAATCGGTAAGAATTCTAAAATTGATGTAAGATTTGTAAGATTTTCTGTACAATTCTATGAAACTAGATACTTTTATATCTGGTCAAGTTGATCCGCTATTAAGTCCGCGTATGATTATCGTGTATGAGCTTACCTTTTCGACCAGAAGAGTTCAGGCGGAGATCATCATTCCAAACCAATGCAGCACCATCATCTTTGGACACACAGGTCAAGTTTACTTCACGTGGGACCAAAGGGCAGCGAATCATTAGGATTTGTCCGAAACTTTCGACTGATAGTGACGCCAAGCAAATTGCAATTAATATCGTACAGATCCAAAGAGATCGCATTTTTGCAAATGGAATATTCTTATTCAATGGCTCGACTGCGCGTTGCTGTTTAAACTTTCCCAACCAGCGGATAACCGAGGAACAGGCAAAAAATCGTTGGAACTTTTGATCGAGCGGAAATGGGGTTGTCGAGACGCTGGTGAAGACTAATTATAAAAATTACACTCAGCTGTGGCTTGTCGACGAAGACAACCGCATGAAACATAACTGAGTCCAGAGTATGTGTCTAAGCGATTAACTTACGTCTTTTATGGGTTTATTATTTTTCTCTCGAGGAAGTTTGACCAGGAAACTGCGGTTGCCTGCACATGCATGTGTAACTTCGTTAATATATTTTAGTCATTCCAGAAAATTGAATTCTTCATAATTCTGATACGAATATGAAATGCCTTGCGATATATTAAACGATGCCTCTACGGAATATGTGAAATGCGGATAATAATGATCGAAAGGATTGATGATGAATTCCAGTAGTTTCTTCATGGCTTCGAAAAATTGTGCGCACTTGAGGCAACATTTGTAAATATTATTCCTCTTACACATTTTTTTGCATCATGGAAAGCCCGCAGCTTTTACTTATGACTTATCACCAACTACTTAACAGTAATTCTCTACATTTTCCAAGAAATATTCGTTGACTCACTATGTTCCGTGGGTTCGTATCTACGCAGGACTTTTGTGGTCAGATTAAGCATCAACTAATAAATTAAAAATTCATTTTATATCATTCATGCCGAAGAAAAAATAAATTATTAATAGTTCAAGATCTTTTGAGGAAGTCGAATATCCTTTGAAGAAAATTGTTTTTTTTTTCTTTCTTTTTTTTATATTCTAAATTCACATGACTTTTTCATATCCGATATGAGCAAACGGAAATGAATAATTTGATTAGTTATTTCGGAAAAAAATAAAGAGATGATCGTTTAAAGGATCGAACAAGCTGCAGTGGAATTGTTTGTTGCTTCAGTTATAATCGCGTTCATTTATTTCATTAAAAAAAGAACAAGACTATCGTGATGAAGAGATTAAGCCGACTTAAACCCGTTTATGGATTTTCCTTACCAATTCCGACAATATCTCTGAGGTTTAGTGTCCGCTTTTTATCTTATGGAAGCAGTGAGATAGTGGGGACTTGAGTTTTATTCGCATTAATGTCCACATTATATCTATATATACACTGAATAATTATGTATTAAAGCATAATCACGATTGATCAATAAATCCAAAAACAAAATTCATATCTCAATTATTCTGAATACCCACGAGACAGGTCGGTTATTATTTTGGAACCCAGAAACGTGAGAGCAAATCTATAAAAGCGTCGCCTATTTTTGGGCACTCGAAGACACATCTAATCTTGGAATTATCTCAATGGGAACGGTTTATTTAAAGATTGTTTTAGGGCTGCTCGGCGCTTGCCACCCTCTACAGTTATTATACAATGTATTTTTTATAAGCAATCTCTACAGTCACGTAACGTGAACAAGTAGAGGTGCACGCGATTTCCTGTACACGTGCTGTCACATAATCAACCTGGAATAGAATCGCCAGGTTCACGCGTTGATACCTTTCGTTAAATTTATAGCAACATAAATAGCTGTGTCCGAATTAGGTGGAACAAAGGGTAGTTTTTGCTAATTTTGTGTTTTTAGTTACAAATAGGTATATATTACAATACATACGTTCAGATAGAAATAATCGAAAGTCATTTATGTGACCATAAAAAAAAGTGAGACTGATCTTGTCGGATGATGTTACGAGTAGTAGGAAATGATGATCCCGAACATGATTTTAAACATGCTTATCCGAAACGTCCAGCTTGCGATAAGTGAGATCAAGCGAAGTTGGAGTAAGTATCAAAGTCCTCCAGAAGTTCCACCGCCGCATCGCACAAGTACTCGAATTGCATCTACAGAAAAAAAAGGATGCTTTCTTTTACGATAGATTCATTTGATTTCGTAATTTTGCACAACAAGTGATATCAAACCGCTCACCTTTGAGCTCACGAACTGTGTTCTCGATCGGCGTATTGCTCGGACTGCTGAAATTACGTCAAACTCTTGTTCCACAATCATTTTTTCGAGTAGGAAACTCAACGCCAAGTACAAACCGCAAGCCGTGATACCGTCACTGATAAAAAAAGAAAAAAGAAAAAAATCAGAGCGTTAAATAAATAAGGCAGAATTCTTCGACGAAATATTGCAACTCTAATTACCGACAGAGAACCAGGGTCGGTCTTTCGGCACGCGAAATGCGCTCAGAGGCTGACCAAAGTGATACCAATGCTTCCGGTGGTGGCGGTTCCGCGTTGTCTACCAGTCGCCAGTTGTTGCACGTAATCACTGTGACATTTTGCGTTCTCGCTTCTTCCTGAAGAGTGATCAAACATATAAAAGAATTATAATTAATTGTGACGAATGTGGGCTCTAGATCTTACTCTACGGTGAAGAAAAACCGCCCTTAGCTGGCAACATTTATATTCACTGCACAATAATTTCATTACTCACCTCCGATGAATCAGTGAGCAATAATTCATCAACAGAAAAATATTCTCCGTAGTTTGAACTTTTATGTTCCACTTTTATGTAAGGTACGGGAATTATGAGAGGCTTTGTTCCGCTGGGAATGACGTCGATGCATGTCTGCGGATCACATTATCAATTATGATAAACAATTCGATCACAGTTTTGGAGTATTCGCTGGTTTCAGTATACTCACCGAGTCTTCTGGACTAGGACGTTGCAGTATTATGACCAGCTCAATCTTATTTTCGGCCACTAATCGCCAGCAATCGGAAAGGGTCGTAGGTAACGGCAATTGAGAAGCTATATATTGTTTCCTGACCCTAACACCATCGACGCTTACTGCATTTATGTAATCGCTGTATTCGTCGTGCTGTGGAAATCGCTTTAAGGTCACCACACTATGTTGAGCTGAAATTCACATCATTTTGTACATGATTATTAGGAAAGTGATTCTGCCAACATGCTAATACATTCTTACCGTTAGAATGTCTTCGGGATATAATATGCAACCTCTAACCTGGCATGAGTTTCGGGAATCTAAGCTTTGCTACGTGTCTCGGGTTTGGAAGTCTCTCTGGTTCAAAGGGGCGAAGCGCTCTGTCCTTCCAAGAGGAGTTCACAAGGCTACAAAAAAAAATAAAGTTGTGTAAAATCAGTCTGTCTATTCATCTGATTTATAGAGTCACGGGCTGGTCGTCTATAGATCCGCCTATTCGAATTTGGAAAACTGGAATTATGTAACAAATTGACGAATTCTGAGATATTCAAAATCTTCCTTCCTTCTCTTTGGTACCTCAGCTAACTAATTTCGTAGTCATCAAGCACATGAGTGACGTGGCAGATAGATAGACGTAAGCACGAAAGAATAAAGGTCTGAAATGTCACTACCCTGCACCTTTTCATGTGGCAAGGCAAGGCTTTCTTTAGTTCTTCCATTCTATCCGGCGTGACATCGCTGCAGGGTAATTTCGTCGATGGTAAGAATAGGCATTGCGTGGGCATCAGATGTGCAAGTACGTATTGCTGTAGGTTGTCTAACATGTTGGGTCGAGCATCGTACATTTTTTTAGCCTCAACGAATGGATCTACCATCTAAAAACGTCCAAAGATTAACGAGTGATAAGTGTGAATATCGTGAGATTTCCACAATGGATTTGCATCAAATCTAAAAATTGCTTACTCCTTCAGCAGCGGTATAACGCAGGCAGATATCACACAGAATTATGGTACCAGTCCGTCCAGTACCAGCACTACAGTGCACGACTATGGGTCCAGGTCCAGGAGGTGTGGCTCGCAGCTCGTTTAAATATTCGACTATGGAATCGGAATACATGGGTACACCTTCTGCTGGCCATCCTGTATACTGAAGATGCCTGACCTATAGAAGGCAGGAAAAATGAGCTGTGATTGAACGAGACAAAGACAAAGAAGGGTTGAAATTTTGGTACCGTTCGGGATGTTGTTTCACAGCGAGTTGTCAGTTGAAAGGTTCTGTAGGTGTAGTTCGCATATACACTTTGGTTTAGAGTCAAGATAACGATGTGGCCGTATTCCACTGTCTTCTCAACTTCTGGCCAGTACTGCTCGCACATTTTCTGTAAAATCAGGTCGTTTCATTTTAGCCAAACTTTTGATGCACGGTTTTTTTTTTTTTTCAAGTACCAATTTCTCTCGGGTTGATATACCTTTCCACTCTCAACGACGTTTACTAGCATGCAAATAATGCGAACTTCTTCTTGCCAAATCATTCTCCAGAAATCCACTATCGTATTTGATTTCGGACCCTGCGTCGCGATGTACGCCTTTTCTTTGCAGTAACCCTGCATCGATGGAATCAATGAATTGCAAGCATGTGATTAGGGAATAATAATCTCCGATAGACGGTCTTACCTGAATATAGTTCGCGTTTATATAGCTGGAGTCACAACCAAGCGAGCCTTCCCCCAAAATTACTCGAGTCTCGTCATCTAGGGGTGATAACTAATTAGATACTAATCCTGTGAGAATATTCGATTTACACAATCGCTTGAACGACTGTTGCGAAAATGCAATGCTTTCATAAGTATAGGTAATGATAATGGTCACCGATATAACGCACATGCTATTAAATTTCCATATTTGTTCTTGGATTTGTTGTTTGGCGAACTTCCGTGTACGCAGGGTCGCATCATTCCTCTTGGTAGCATCTGAAATGATAATATTACCATTGTATGGATTAGTTGCAACTGCAAAGTACAGTAACGAATATTTGATGATTATCCTGGTCTCCTGAAACCCGTTTATCCCGTTTACACTTTTGCATCATAAGAAAATCACTCCGTTACCTCAAACTGAGATCTAAGATCTCCATTTGCAATAGCCTTCTTGACATTATCTTCAAATTTCTCTATTTCTGCTAAACGTGTGCAGTCATCGACTTGTCCGACGTCAAACGTTTCATTTGGCAAGGGTGGTGTAACATCGACGTACTGAACCCAAGGTAGGGAGTTCAAGCGTGCATAAATGTTCTGACGTTTTCTGAAAAATTCATCAACACTTTTGGATTTTGTAATTTGATTGAACTCTTCATTCGCCTTTACATCTAAAGAGGTTCGTTGGTGCACTGAAAGTGATCAAAAATGCTGTCGGGATCTTTATCAAATTTAAAACATTATCTTACCGGTACAAAACTAAGATCAGCAGCGTACACATCATCAACATCGGGAGAGCAGTAAGCCAGATTAAACGTGGCTTCGAAGATACCTTGTCATCGGTCGGAATTAGCGACGGCGAAACGCGTATACGATGATCTAAAATTATCATTGCAAATTGCTTAGTCGACAATCGGATGGATTATAAAGATTTGATTCAATCATTTCAATTTTTTATCCTATAAGCGTTACCTACGTAATTGTGTAAACTTACCTTGACTTGTATTAAAAAAATTTTCTACGCTTTTTACTACACTTATGTAGTTCGTTCGTTCCAGCGTTACTACAACCCGTACCGTGTACAGCGTTTCGGGTGATAAATTGCCGATCCGTGTTTCTCTGTGATCAGGATCCCGCGATTCCCATGGGTCTGGAGTTAGGGTTATCCAATCTGTTTTCTCTGTCTGAAAATGTCAAGTATGGCCATCAGCTCGGAGTGAAATCTTTCTCAATTCAACTTCGCATAATTAAATCTGCACGCAATGCCTGTGTCAGGAGACAACTTCCTTTGATTCAAAAGGCAGTCAGCTGGTCGCCCTATAAGTTGCATTGGATTGCGGCTCTTTCGTGTTACCTTTATCTCATAGCGAAGTGTACTTCGTATTTTTCCATTGGGTTTTATAGGGTAACTCAGTGACGCGCTAGTTGAAGTGATGTCCCGCACACGTGGTGGTTCATGCTTTAATGCTGAACAGAAATTATATTCATAGTTTATCAGGAATCACTATTCGATACAGTATAAGAAATTAATTGTTTGTGAGTGCATTGGTACGATTGTGGCAACCTGGGGGTTAGATATCAGAGCACTTAGAACATGAGATTCAATCCAGAGATGTAGTCTGATTTAAAATTCTATTGGCCATTTACATATTTCTGTATATGCACGTGTGCATGTATGTGCAAATCGCGTTTAATTGTGCAAAACCGGACCACCATTTCACGGAAAATTTTCGAGAGATCAAATCGACCGAAAAATTTTATCACTCAACAAGTTCTGTAGGGAAATTCAACTCATATCCGTTTCTAGTGTTAAATGTCCGGAAAAAGATCCTGAATCAATGAGGACGAAGCATAATTGAAGTTCTAAACTTACTGTTTGAGATATTACGAACGGTATCATCGTCCGATTTGACCAGATAATTATCACCATACCATAGTTTTTGACACAGGACATTTGAGGTAGATTTTTCAACAGACGATACCGATCTTACAGCTTCTGCAAGAAATAACGTCCAATCACACATCGAGGCTAGCTGTTAGCAGCATTCCTCAGACTTGACTTGGTTATTTTCTTTCAGACTTACTCTTTGGTATATACTTGCGAAAACTATCGATTGCCCATCGCCCATTCAGAGATTTAGAACGATTGGTGATGATCTCGAGCCTAATAGGATCTTTATAATTTCCTAACAGAGCCGCTCTGAAATTGACAGCTTTCCATGTTGGTAATCCGCCATAAAACTCACGCTCATATCCAGTGATAGTTCCAATTATTTGTCTATCGCCCGTTCTATACGCAATACGAACTATTAATTTGCATTCAGAACAAAGACTAACTAGAAGTTCGATGCCAAAGCTTTGGTTTTCATTAATGAATTCTAACGTAGATAACGTGGTGTTTGCCGTCGTAGTCATGAAGTATTTATCTAAAATAGATTTTTACGGATTTTTATAAAGGACGAAGTGATAGCAATTTGTTTGGGTATAAAGTGATTTAAAGATATCATGCTCACAGGCGTGAAATCGAACTCGGCCTTGAAAACCGTTCACTGACAACGGAACGTTCGTCACCGACCATTCATTAAAAAATTTTCTGGTATAAGATTCGGCAGTGTTGTAGAGCCGAAATATTGTCCCCCTCGTATTCCATCTGAGAACAAATGTCCGCCAATCATCGTCAGACGTGTTGATGACGTACTGTGAAAAATGTTATCACAGGAATTTGAAACATGCTGATTGTTAGATTTGGTAATTGATCTTGGGTCTGCTTTTAGAGTTCCAACATGTTGGGATCTACTCGCTATACATTAACTAAATGAAGAAAGCGATTTTCATTTCCCATACCTCGGGGTATATTTGAACTTCATGGTGGGAGTGTGCTCGAAAATATAAGATGAATTGAGAGGCTTTCGTGGGGCATGGGTGGACTCCGGTCTCCGTAAAAGAGCCACCTGTTCTTACGATCTTGAGGCGCGATTCGAGTGAAATTTTTTCCGTTCCACACAGTCGTACATATATATCGCCCGCTCCTCGTATAGAAAAAACCATAGCCCTCGAATCCGTTACATTATTAACGTACATGTAGTCGTAGTAGGTAGAAAAATTCGATGATAACGGATGTTCTTTGAAATCTGTAACGTCGATAAATTACAGCAAGATCAATTCAAATTGTTAAGAGTACGTTACATGGGATTCAATCAAATTATAAAAAAAAAAAAAAAACAAACATGTTGTAAAGGGCAAGAAGGCAAGAGCATACAAGATCGTCGGATTCAAAACTCTCTAAGCGCTTTAATCCCTCTTATCTCAAGCTTTTACATTTTCTGCGGTTGCGGAGACATCCTTTCCTTGATACTGACCATTAATTAAACCGTAAATCCGTGGCAAATTACCTTCCCAGCGCGAGTCAAAGACAGGCCCCATCGGGTGGTGGATGGAATTGACGATTGCCCAGGTATCGGACTCTTCCCATTCAGTGATGCATCTGCTCGGTGCGACGATTGCACATTTTGGGGTAGTCTTTGGCCAAATCGTGGAAAAAGCTGGAATTTATTATTCTAAGATACAGTCGGCCTTTCGTATCAACGACTCGAATAATGTGATGGGATATCATTTCACTCGAAATGTTTCGAGACTACTTCCTGCACGCGTCGAAAAGTGGGCACGTTTACAGCATCGATACGGCGTTAATCTGTCGTCATCGGTCACATTTAAACAAATTTGAACGAATTTTCATCAGTGAACGTACCTTTGGGTTTAGATGATGAATACAGATCGTAATTCCAAACTAATGCCGCACGATCGTCTTCGGACGCACAAGTCAGCGAGATATGATCAGCTGACTCCGATGCATGATAAGTCATTACAAGCTCACCAAAACTGTCAACTACTATTGACGCTAAACAAATAAAAACTAGAGACGCAAACATTCCGGAAAAGCTCATTTTTACAAATCCAATCTAGCTCTCCGATGATCAGACTTTTTTGACGGTAATTGTTCGAGATTTTCCTCTTCTGACTCAGACCATATCCTTTATCCTGGGACTACCACTTTTTTATTCGGTTTCGTTTTTCATCACAGATTGAATATTCGATAAGGTTGTCACTCTAAGATTGAGGTTTAAATTTTGCAAGACTGAATACAGACGGAGACTCAACAAAATCCTGGTATAACTCTATACGCAGCACAAACAACGTTGCAGAGACTGTGCCTGAGACTAAACAATAAACGTAAATGTTATCTGATAAATAAAGTGATGATGAAAAACGAAACCACATCCTTGTTGGATTCATATTATCCGGCAAGAGATTCCCTGGAAAACCGCGATTCTAACGCTGATCAGATTATTCTAATTGCATGAGTCTTTGGAGTGAACAAATTATACGTTTTTCATAATTTCGATCGGAAAATTGGATTCTATTGAAATATTCAGTCATTCGATTCACGCGGAAAATGATCAAAATTTCATAATTTGATACACTCATAGCTGCAAGACGTACGACGACATATATACTTGTGGTTATCATCAACGCATGTAGTAGTCAGATATTTAAGAAAAATGGAATAGAATCACACGGAACAAGATTTTTTAAATGATTTGTCAAGTTCGGTACCCTCCCTCTCTCTCTCTCTCTCTCTCTCTCTCTCCGGTTTTATAGCATATATCGTTTCCCTTGCAGGGACTACCATTCATTAGAAAGTTTTTTTTTACCCTACCTCTGCGAGTCACTGTTCGAATATTTCCAGGTGATGGACGGAGGCGAATCTAACAAAATACCGTTGTAAGTCTGTGCGTAGCAAAACAGAAATTTTAAGAACTGATCCTGAGACTAAAAATGATACGCTGCAACTGTCACCGAACGAATAGTTTTGATCTATAGGGGATCGCACGAACCGCAGTGGAGTCCGGGATACAATTTGCTGTTTATTCGTCCGTGGTAAGCGATTCTACATCCTCTGTACATTTATAGTTCATCGGACTCAATTCATATAAGGAGAACACTATTCGCGCTATTAAACTAAAATAGTTGCGACTATAAGACTAACGGACGTAAATGGATCAAAAGGTTTTTCGTGTTAGTATAGGCATATTATTGATTATCAATGTGTTACAGTTATAAATTGAAGCGGAATGAAACAGAATTACATGAAGCCAATATGTCTTAAGTAATTGTTGAATAGATAATATGTATACATATATATATATATATATATTTAATATATCAGCATATCCTGGTATAAGATCACATTAGGCAGACCGATTCAGTGTGCTCGGCATGCTTGCTTGAAAATCAGACTGATTTCATCGGAAAAAAGTCGTATATTGCTGAGGTTGGTGTTACGAAATTAGGATTGAATATTCACTGCAGTCAATGCTATTTCAACACAGGCTGGAACATTAAGCGAAGTTGCAGTAAGGTTGGAAAGTCTCAACCAGATTCATGGCCGCGTCGTACAAGTACTCGAATTGTTCCTGGAACAGATAATACTCTCTTATGGACCATTCGATTTGCTGCTAATTTATTTTTCGACCCTGTCTTCTGCGTACGTTTAATTATTTTATGTTACACTGGATATACTCAGCCATTCATATTCTTAACCGCTCTTAGACTTGAGCCTGAAAGCCTAATTTCACAATTGCAGTAAATTTTATAACGTAAATTTTTTAAACATCGCACTGTTCGAAATCTGTCCTACCTTAGAGTTCACGAATTCTGGTCGTGATTGGCGAACTGCTCTAACCGCCAATATCACGTCACATTCCCGCTCTACGATCATCCGTTCCAGCAGGCAACTCAACGCCAAGTACAAGCCGCATCCCGTAAGGCCATCACTGTGATTAAAAATGGATGAGAACACACGTAATTATTTGTCAAAGTTTGAAGCAGAACTGTGGGGCTGTATTTTAGAGCAGAATTACTTACTGACAAAGAACCAGGGTGTACCCTTTCGCCCGTGGAACCCTCTCCGAGGCTGACCAAAGCGTTACCAATACTTTGGGCGATGGGGGTTCTGCGTCTTCCGCGAGACCCCAATTATTGCACGTCAGCACAGTAATATCCTGCCACCTAGCTTCTGGCTGAAGAAAAAATACAAAAAAAATTTGTCTTACTCTTAGACAATTGAGACTCTCCTTTTTTTTGTGCGTTGCAGAAGAAGGATTATCATCAGTGCATAATTTCACTCATAGATCAATTCCTGTTCTTACCTCGGACGTATCGATGAGCAATAGTTTGTCAGTTGTGTAATATTCGTTGGAATCGGAAGCCGATGTGGTCTTCACCGTGATGTAAGGAACAGGAGCAAACGTTGTTCCTTCGGGGGGAATGACGTCGCTACACGACTGAGGAATTCAAGAATAATGAACAATAAGTTGTGTAACTTTTCTAGTTAGTGAACGGTACGTACAACAACCGGAGTAGACGACAGTGTTAAAGTACAATTGAAGTATAAATAAAAAATCACTATATAGTCGTTGGATTCATAATACTCACGGTGTCCTCCGGACTGGGACGCTGCAACACCACGATGAGCTCCACTCGTTTCTCAGCAACTAGTCTCCAGAAATCAGAGATAGTTTCGGGCAACGGTAGTTGTGAAGCCAGATATTGACGCTTGGTTTTCACGCCGTCGACGCTCACCGCACTGATGTAATCGCTGTTGGTGTCGTGCCTCGGATATGGTTTCAGCCTCACCAAACTAGGACCTCCTGCAATCCAGTAAATTTTACATATGATTACAATCAAGATTCTGGTGACCGTTCCAGTCAACTTGGATGCATTTGGTAGTAACGTGTATCTACCGACCAGGAGTAAATTTTGGGAATCTGTTCTTCGCTATATGCTCGGAAATTGGAGGTCTCAGTGGTTCCAACGGTCGTAACGCCCTGTCTTTCCAAGCAGAGAGCTCAAGTCTGCAGAGAAAGAATGTTGGATTAAAAAAATTAGATCGCGGATCAATTCGACTTATAGAATCGTGAACAGCAGTTCACAGTCTGATATCAGCCGTGAATATTTAAGCTCTAGCAAATCGTTACTGGTTGTGTCGTAACAAAAGTCCTAAGAACGATGTTATAGTCGAGCGATGATCGTCAAAGTGCAGCAGCTTACCTTTGCACGTGTACTGGCAAATCTTTCTTGAGTCGATCTATCGTTACTGGCGAGACCTCGCTGCAAACTATTTTCGTCGATTGGAAAAGAAAACACTGCGTAGGCATCAGGTGGGCCAGCACGTATTGCTGCAGATTGTCCAACATGTTTGCTCGAGCGTTGTACATCTTTCTAGCTTCGGTGAACACGTCTACCGTCTGCAATCAATTTTCAGGATGAACGGGTGATTATACCTGTTTAGAATTATGTCAGTATCTAGGTACAAAAGTTCCGAGAGTCTATAGCAGACTGTATGTATCCATTCCGGAAAACTAATCAATTTCAAAGACTGCTTACTCCTCCAGCAGCTGTATAACGCAGGCAGATATCAGAGAGTATTATGGTCCCCGTCCGGCCGACACCGGAAGTACAATGAACGACTATGGGACCTGGTCCAGCGTTGATCGCCCGCAGCTCATTCAGATATTCGACAATGGAATGCGAGTACATGGGCACCCCTTGTTCAGGCCAGTCCGTGTAATGAAGATGCTTAACCTGCGTCGTAGAAGAGAAGAGTGGAGGTTAAACGCGACAGACAAGAGATGGATAGTAGGCCGAATAATTTTCGGCAAAAATAATTTCATTGTACTTTTCGCGACCCTGATTCGCGGCTGGAAGTCAACTGGAGTGTTCTGTGGGTGTAGTGCGCGTATATGCGTTGCTCCACGTTCCGGACAGTGAGGTGACCGTATTCCATTTCTTTTTGAACTTCGGGCCAGTACTGCTCACACATTTTCTACGCATTATACCATAAGAGTGAGTCGAATAATTTTCGTGACAAGTACCATCTACGTAATATTCTGTCGTTTGAGATTATCTGTAGGCGTTATACCTGTCCATCCTCGATTACGTTCACCAACATGCAAACGATGCGAACTTCTTCCTGCCAGATCATTCTCCAAAAATCAACAACCGTATTTGACATTGGACCTTGCGTGGCAATGTAGGCATTCTCTTTATCGTAGCCCTTTGCCATTAAAATCAGTAAATTAGAAGCAAGTCATGATTTGACGTTAAATATTTTCAAATACGAATCATTCAGTCGGTATTACCTCAATGTAGTTTGCATTGATATAATCGGCGTGAGGATCACTTAAATCACCTCCCAGAACTACTCGAGTGTCGTCATCTAGATACGATAGAAAATTAACAATTGTTATTCCATTCGAGGTGAATATTACCTATGAAATAAACGGTAAGGTTCTTATCGAATGACCAGATGAAAGTCAGATTCCGTCGCGGTACGATGTGGTGTCAGAATAATACATTGGAAACTTACCGGAGCGGCATTATCTTTCGTATTTGAATTTAGAAAACTTATTACACAGGCTCTTACTTCCATACACTAGCATTCATTTATTTTAGTGTTACCGGTCGCACGTACACGCAATTAAATTCCTGCTTCGGTTTTTGGGTCTGTTCTCCAACAAATTTCCACGGTCGCATGGGCGCAGTAGACCTCTTGCTAAACTCTGAAAGACGAAATAGTAACGATTGTTTGCGTTAATGATCAATTCAATATTTCATTCACAATAGAGGATCGAAAATATTGCGAATTACTAGCCAAATAAGCTAATTTTGTTTATTAACGATTGGTGCATCACATTTGTAGGAACAGATGATATTCAGTGGCAGGATAATTTTTTATAGGCCTATAGATCTATCTCGTTTCAATGAAAACTGAACTTCTCGCAGGCACGTTGCACAAACTGCATATTACTTTGTTTTTGTCTCCGAAATCACGATGAAGAATTGTTTACCTGAAACTGTATTTCGAGTACTCCGTTTTCCGCGGCTCTCTTGACATAATCTTCGAATTTCTTCAATTTCATTGGGTGTGGGGAGCAATCAAGCGGCCCATCGTCATGCGAGCCGATCCGCAAGTGTGGCATATTTATGACGTTGTTAGCTAAAGATGCTTTCTTTCGTCTGAAGATATTGCCGTACCTACAACGTTAATATATTGCTAATATTAGAAGACAGTCTCTTCCCCGCTAAATTGTGGCTTTTGATTTCTTGTCATGCTTCTCAAAAAGGGGTGAGAACGAAAGAGGTGACGACCTAATCCAAATAAAGAGAACGGCACAGATCAGAACGATGAAGAGAAGCACGATCCATAATGTCGGGTTTACAGAGTTGGTATTCGCTGTTGAAGTCGGCGACGGGGCCAAGAACGGAAGCATATAGACCTGATCATCCTCCAATACAACTATCACAGTGTAATTTTTTTTGAGATCCAGAGCACACGCTTCTGAGTTGTTGTTCATCGGGTTGCTGCCAATCGTCAAGCTTACAGGACTATTTTCTGGAACCTAGAACGACACGGAGTACGGTATAGGATGAAGAGCTGATAGGTTTATCGTGCAAGGCCCGGAATTGATCGTTCTCGTACTCACACGAAACACTCTAGCGATCCATCCCTCTTCAGATTCCGTCATATTGAGAAGCTTCTCAAAGTTCCCTGATATTTTTTTTAACGTACCACAGGGCAGTACGGGTAGTCCTTTCACAACAACCCTGATGCGGCTGTTCCGTGTCGCGTTCTCAACAGAAGGAATTCTCAGTTCGATAAAAGTTCCGTCACGGTTTCCCGCCGGTACTTGTCCATTTGTAAAGCCTACACTTGCCGGAATTTGAAACGAAGCGATGGCTAGTTTGCTACCTCCGTACCAATTTCTTGCTTCGATCGAAAAATTGTAGAGCGTCGAGGTCAGAAGATAGAGTTTCATGTCATTGGTGAACTCTTGCTGGTTCGATGGAATGAGATAATTTTCAAACAACTTGTCACTCTGTGATAGGTCCTTCTGTAATTTCGTCTTCACGACGGCGGCTCTGAGTGCAAAGCTGTTAGTATACCCAGGGTGATGCCACTTCAGCGTCACGACGCCCTTTCCTTGACTTATCACTCTTAAATTCATCGGGTCCGTTGGTGCTGCGAAAAAGGAGGGTGCTCAGTATATTTATCTGTCCGAATGGCAGGGAAAAACGGAACATTTGATATAAAATTTGAATAAACCTTTGCCATGGCCACATGACGAGGTTGGTGGAAGCCCACGATAATTGCTTTCTTTGTCACATGCACCCGTTGGCGATGCTGCAGAATCTCGCTCCGCGGGTTGGGCTGGAATGAGAGCTTGATTATGATTCAATACCGTACTGGCGTAACATTGACAATGACTCGTTTATCAAAGATAATAGGGGATCATGCCGTTTGTAAGAGTGAAATTGTTCTCGTATCATTTGGATTACATTTGGAAATAAAACATTGAAAGACGCCCGCTCGACGCAGGTCACAAGAAGATAGATCCAGGGAGATGCAAGGAGAGAAGTGATACCACATATTTCCACTCTTTTCATCAATTTATTTACTAAACTTTGTGTGACGATTGCAATGATGACGGTACCGCAGTAAACTCACCCGAGTTGGTTGTAATGAAATCTTTTTCCGGACTCTCAAAATAGGCCCAAAATTTGTATGCGGTTTTTGCTCGCATTACAGCCCTCACCGTGTACCGTGTCCCAGGTACCAGTCCGCAGATGGTGGCTTCAAATATGGACAGGTTTTGTGATTTTATTTCTGGAATTGTCCAGTCTTCTTGCCCCGTCTAAAAATTTCAGACATGTAGATGATTGCTTCCCGGGAAAATTTGAATGCGCCGCGGAGTTTATAACCGAAGTAAACGATTGTTTAATATTTCACATCGCGATGCATTGCGTTTTCAATATGGCGTTAATTCAAATCAAATAACAGCAACAACAACAACGACGACGAACCAAAGGTCCACTACAAGACAACGAGGACTTCTCATAGTTACTTTTTGGTACCTTTAACTGGAAGTGAAGGTCACATATCTCATCCACATTGAGCTCCATAGAATAATTCAAACGCAATACTGCAGTCGATTCTCCAACACCTAACACAGCTGGCGCCTCTAGCTCTGACGAAACCGGAAATTATATCGAGTTCATTATGCAGAAAGATATTTGATAGAACAATTGGAATATTGTTTGATGGTGTAGCGGTAAAATCAGAAATGAAAGATTCTAGCATTATCTCTTAGAATCTCAATACTGAGAGTGAATTCAAAGATAACATTCTATAGGTTATTGGAATATTACTAATACAGGACGCTGTTTATAGATGTGAATAATATTTGAATAGATTCGCTATTATTTGACTGAAAAGATTATTTGAAATTACTTGTCTTGCAGAATGGAGGCAGGTAATAATCGAGGCAGTCACCGTTGCAGAATCCAGTTGTTTTTTCGCAAGCTTCGTTCTGGCAGTGGTTACAACTTTCCCGACAGTCGTATCCATAAAAACCGGTACTACATTCTGTAAACGTGATACAATAACAATTGAGTGTAATCAAGATTCACGGAGCCTTGCGCTTACGTGTTCGAAAGACAAATAGCACTCGCCTTTTTCGCAATCACTGCCTGTGAATCCTGGGGTACAGATGCAGCCATCACGCTCACAAAAAGACGCTCCACTTTCCCAAAAACTCTGCTGGTACCGACAGGACGCACTTCCACTTTCACGAAGACACTTTTGTAGACCTGGGGTGAGCAATGATAATTTTTGTAATGCACCTACCTTTATCTATCACTGTCAGGTATACCTGGAAGAATGTTCTGCAAAGAGGAGACCACCAAGTATTTCTCAATATTTAAGGTGAGCTTTGATGGAGTGAGAATATAGCGCAAAATTGCGTAAACGTCTGCGCGTTATTGCCAATAGGCCTTTTGTCTTGAAACATGTCGCAGGGAGCTTGTGTAGTGTCAACTGTCTGTGGAATAAATGCCACATTTTGGTTTTATTACCATAGGTGTTCGTTACTTCGGTCATACCGCCGTCACATCGAAGCTCGTCTCGAACGGTGAAAAGTACTTGGCGATCTATCCTTGCGAACCAGAAGAGTCTCGAGCATGATTTCGGTCGCAAGGTGTATACTCACTACTGGATACATTATGATCATTTGCAGCGTCCGTCCCGACTTCTGAAGTATTTGTGGAGGATAACTTTTGGCACTTGGCGATTGGGAAATCGTAACTACCACCGTTCCATTTTCCGATCGTAGATGATGTAGACACTCGCACAGCATCTGCAAAGGAATGCGTATTCAATCGCCTAGATCAAGGTCTATCATGAAAATTTCATCAAGCAGAGCTGTTTCGGCCACGTTTAGACTCACCTACTGATGGACATTCACGCCAGTGAGCTATTGCCCATCGGCCTTGCGCGCCTTCCCTGGCGTTTTGACTCAATTGAGTAGAGATTTCGAGTATGCTGCGAAGCAGATGGTTGCGCGATAGATTTGCATTTCGTTTCTCAAGGCGCCAGGCTGGCAATTTCTTTGATGCAGGTTTTCCTTCTCCAGAAATACTTTCAAGGGTCGTCATACGATGACCGGAATCCGGATCCAGAATGCCGAGTATCAGTTCGCATTCGGAACAGAGGCTGACAAGCAGTTCGATGCAGAGATGATTCTGTTTTTCGATATTCCAGATATGCGAATATATCTTGGTATCTTTCTTTGTTGTCAGCAAATAGTTGTCTGAAACGGAGTTGGTCAAGTTCGTAAAAACGAATCTACAACAATTTTTATACGCGTACCACTGAAAGAATATATAAATATAAAACAGCAGTGTACTACTTACATTCGTGGAATCGTACGCGCCATGGATAAGGACTTTCAATATAAATACGATTGAGGGTTTCCAAATTATCTGACGTTTTATTCGTTATGATTGCGTTGCTGCCGTGGGCCTGTATTCTCATCGTGTCATTGTCCCATTCAAAAATGAATGTCTGCCAGTTATATTCGCTGTTGGATGGTTGGTTGAGCTGTGAAAAATTTTGTAGCGCTAATAATATGTATGCATACTATTCGTCCGATATGGCAGATCAATTTTAAGTGCTGCCCTAGGTTTTCAGAAATTCAGACCCGCTTGCCGATCTGGCAGACCCCAGACAGCGATTTTTCAATAATTACCTCGGCGTTGGCTTTGCTTTCTTGCCGGTTCGTTGAAAAGTTTGTTATTGTGGACATGTCTGATGTCTTGTTTGGATGAGCCGGTATAGTGATCCCGGAGCAAGACTTAAACAGATGATCTTGCGGTGGGCACACCTTCACGGTAATGGCTCCCAGCCCGCGAAAAGAGAATATTACGGTGCCTTGCTGGAGGAAATTACTCCAGTACCTATACTCTGGTCCATATGAATATTCGGTGAAGTCTGTCGAGCCCATGAATCAAAGCGAGATTAGTTCACACGGTTATACTAGACTCGAACGAAAAGAACTGAACGAAAAATGAAATGAGTTTAGGATCAGCTACGTGTTCGACGGAGAGTCTGCAGGGTACGACATCCAGTTAATTCTAGGTGCTTTTTAATCATGCCCAACTTTTAGTAGGTACAGGTAGATACGAAAAAATATATTTTTTGAGTTGAAAAAAATTGCATACAATCGTTCCGACTCGACGATGACTCAAAGAATCGTTGCTATTGGTCGTTATAATTATTTACCTTCCCATCGATAGTCGAAGACAGGTTCCATCGGATGTTCAAAGGATTTTACAACTTCCCAGTCACCTGTGACCCCCGGTTTAGTAAGATTGATGCAGTTGGGACACCTTACGCAGGTTCTGTAGCAGGTCGCAAAATCTGTAGTATCTAAAATAGTTTGATTGTATGGTAAGTTGGCATTTTCGTATTAACCATGCACTTTGTCGAACATTTATAGTTATAACATTTTCAATGCCGATGGTGCGCAACATGAACGCTGCTGTCAGTGGGTGATCTCGTAACCTTACCCCCTTTCAAGAAAAAAAAATGCGGGACTTTTGAAGTGAAACTTCTTTTCAGCCGGTTGGTAGGGTAAGTCGAACCGTACCGAAAAAGTGCAACGTAAGTAAAATTTCATTACGGCCTGTAGAGTAAGTCGGAGCATAACGAAAAGTGCAACGTAAGTAAAAAGCTCGAATTGGAATGAAAAGCACTGTATTTAATTTTTGTCTGTCAATACATATGGTGTTCCTTGACAATAGCAAATATTTTTCACATAGAATAAGTGCTACGCCGTTTTGAAAATCGGAATATTGTTAAAATTATGGTAGCTGAAAGTAATAATAGGTGATATGGTAATCTCGGACCATGGTTGCGTCAGCCAAATGTGGGACGGTTGATTAATCAAAAAAGAGTATTATCAAATCAAATCGGTTTAAATAAAAGTGATTGTAATTACATTTATACTGTGAACGGAGTTTTATTTTTCAATAATTTTTCATCTCCGGACTCTACGGCCCAATAGATGTGTGTCATCAAAATTCGAAGCACTAGCGCTCTTATGGTATCTTTACTTTTTGAAAACGCTAGCTAGGCATTTCGGGTTGTAATCCCTGGTTTGTGATTCCATGGACCTGTATTTCTTTGCCCGGGAAACGTGTTCCGATTTGAACGGTATGCGCGAATACGAATTCAATTCATAGCCATGGATTACAACTTAACAAATATAAACTTGTGTTAATTGTGAAACTCACCTCTGTAGGATTGGGCATTATTTCCGAGATCGAGATTCAAAATCAATGCTGAGCCATCATCTTCGGCCAGGCAGGTCAGATTTCTTTCAGGGTACTTTCCATCTCGATACCTAATCGGTCCTCGAATAAGAAGGAGTTCTTGGAAACTGTCACTTGCTAGTGAAATCACCCACAATGCAATCAGATACGTTGATATCCAGGAAAAACGCATTTTTACAAATCAGATTTGCATGTACAAGAGTCAGACTTTCAGTCATTCAAATCTTGGGGATTCTGTCCTATACTACAGCTACTCTTCTACAGCTATTAAGATTCGTGTTGCTTCCGTTGTATATTATAACTTCATTCTTTGTCGAGCCCGTCCATTCTAACTCTGCATGACACTGTTCAACTTTTGGAAAACTACGGCTTCATGTGAATCCACCTAAACACCGTAGTAACTTTTCGTACAGCACGAATAGAAAGCCCGTTTAAGACTGGAAATGTCATCCAGCTGTCGCTTGGCGGACAATTTTGACGACGCAAACCACAAGAACTGTAGCTTTGTGGAAAGCGCTTTCCTGCTTACCCGTTCATGATAAGCAAATGTGCACAATCTTGTTATATTTATTTTTTACTAAGTGCATCATCCTTATATTCAGTTTTTCCTCGGCCAAATCCGATCGAGTAATCGTAGTAACCACGCCGATTTGATATTCTATACACGACTAAAGCAGTGATCTGCAGTCGTAAAATTTTGTAAAAAAAAAAAATAAATAAATAAATAACAACGTATATGTCAATTTTACACCATTGGCCAAAAAATTTAGCTACAAATTATAAATTGTTTTTCCTCATTCTTTCATATGAACTCCTTGCTGACGCGATTGCGGTTTCCATTTACACAACGATAACATCCTCTGTCAGGAAAATATTTTAATAATACAGAACACGTAGTCACGGTTTGGTTATATTATGGCATAAGAATTAATTTCTTACGGAAATTTTTCAATAGGAGGCTTGAAACATCGAAAGAGTCGAATTTTAGTACTCTACGTATTTCGATATAATCGGATATAACATAGTACGATCCTTTACGAATATGTTTGAGTCAATTTTTCGCTTCAGAAATTCGCAAAGCTGAGGACAGGGGAGCAAAAAACGTAGAGTGGTGAACGGTGATACGCATGTCCCATAAATTCATATTTTCTCAACTACAAAGTTGTGCTCATCATATAATTATATCACATGACATTTAATTGTGAATGGAGATACACTTTAGTTGTAAGTCATATTTATCGTATATCTTCCAGTCTCAGCATTCCTGTGATTTTTTTATCACTATTCCTTCATAGTTTAATGTGACTTGAGAGAGAATAGAACAAATGGTCCTTTATTGCTACTTATGGCAACTGTTGTTCGGTCAACTCGAATCAAATTATAAAAAAGCAATGAATTTTCACGCTTTCGCGGGTCTTTACTTTTTGAATTGGTTATTTAAGATCACGTCACGAATACGTAAATCTTAGCTGTGACGCTTTTTTGAATGTGCTCTTGTCCGTCGAATTCATTTTATTCAATAATTGAGTAATCGAATTGGACCTAGAATAAAAGAAAGCTGCTTAGCGGATTAAACCATCACTCATTCAATCGCACTTATAGCTTCAACCCTTGTTTTCGACATTTCGACACATGCATTCCCGGAAATCTGAACTCGCATACAAGACCGCGAAATTCTCAGTCCTTGTAGTTTTTCTGATCTTGCTGGATACGGAAAGTCATGCCTGATGCGGCAGACAATCCGACGTACCTATAACTTGAATTTCAAGATTTTGTGCATCAAGTGAATGTGCAAATTTTTCAGCAATTTTTGAAAATTATATCGATATCAAAGTCGAATTAGATTATTTGTAAAAAGAGATGAATATCTATATCAAATACTATTTGTATACTGTACGGTCTTGCTGCAGATTTATTTTACCTGCGATTGCACAAAGTTTGGTCTGGACTGGCGAATAGCTCGTACAGCAAAAATAATATCACATATCCGTTCCGAAGCCATCCGTTCCAAGATGAAACTCAGGGCCAAGTAGAGACCACACCCTGTGATACCATCGCTGGAAATAAGTATGATTGTACTCGAGGAAAAAAAAATTGAAAAAAGAACAATGTAAAATAATTGAAGTTATGATAAATTATACTTTATCCCTTTTCATTGTTTTTATTTACCGCATAAACGGACTATGTGCGTAACAGGAAGTTTGAAAATATATTTATCAGGACAAAGAGAATCGAGAATAAATGGTAACCATAAAATATATATCTTAGTATTGAAACTGGCACCATTTTTTTCCAAGCTCCATCCTGGAGCTTGGAAAAAAAGTAACTAAAAAAAAGTAACTAATTAATATTACCTTAAAAAAGTAACTAATTGTTGAGTTCTTGCCACCATGCCTACGATAGGAAAAGGACCCCAGAAAACGTTGAATAATCCTTGTTTCACTTCTTACTCTTTGAAATGAGAGCAGGACAAACTCGATGTTTTAATTTTTATCCAAGATTCAATTTTTTCGGTACTTAGAAACTGTTTTTTTTTTGTGTCAATCATACCCATGGCTAATAGAAATACGGTTCGAGCGAGTACTCGGAATTTAACTACAGTCCTTCACTTTGAATTATATCACGTTTCACATTTCCGTTCTACAGCGACTCGCTCCAAAAGGACACTCGAGGTCAAGTCAAAACCACAGCCCGCGATAGCGTCGCTACAAATAAGTATGATTGCAAATCTTGGTTCACATGACTGATTGTGAGGCACAAATGTATCCCTCGCAATGAAAAAAGTCTTTGTGTATCGCGGTAGCAGCACAAACAATTAAATTTCTATACCTATAGATACGGATTCATTTTCCTTCAAATTTCTACGATCGCATGGGGAGTGTAAATGTTGGATCTACAAGGTTCGCTATAACTTTTGTAGATAGACAAAAAATGGATTTTTATTTAAAAAAAAAATTATACTTTACTGAATTTCTGAAAAGTGGCGCCATCTGCGATACGAAAAATTATCTCAAATTTCGTTTTCCACGGAATCATGATTTGTAGCAGTCCTATAATTTTCCAACTTATTGGACGCCAAATGTTGTACTTCTATACAATTTTTCGCAATTAGAGTACATAGCACATATTTGAAAAACTTATTTTGTTCGATCGCTGATATTGGCTTTTGCAGTCGACATGAGGTCCAGTTGGTACCAGACGCCGGAAAGAAGCTCGCTTACCAATATCCATAAGTGCATAGATAGTGCATTCTTCTAAATCATCTCCAAACGTGATAATTCACTATAATTATGCCCTCATTGCATCTAGCTCCTCAATCGGGACCATCTTATAGTTAGTTAATTATCTCTGACTTTGATAGTTTCTACTCAATACCTGAATAGCATATTGGTTTTGTAAGAAATTTAAGAGAATACTATTGGGTGTTGTTGAGTCCCGAGTTAACCCATCCGATAATTCGAGATGGTATAATCGTAATAATAGAAATATGACAATTTTTTTTTTTTTTTTGAATTCGAATCTCTCGCTTCTAATAATAAGCCCGCATAAACTGTCAAAGCGGATGGATATACCTTTCATCGCGTGGGAGTTCACTAATTTCTAGAAACAGTAGGGCCGGTAGTAATTTTAATTTCGATTTACCAGAGCACGTTCGTCGACAGTACACACGAACCCATAAATGTCTGCAGATGTGTACGCATGTATCCAACACATTCAACTTACAACGAGCCCGGAAACCTGCGCAGCTCTGCTTCGCAGTATTGCGGGTAGTAGAAGGGAGGAGTAAAGACTCACGTTTCCCGCCGCGTGCCCGGCAAAATTTCAGCAAGTTGTTATTGGCGAGTCGTGTACCAGACGTCGCGGGTTTGTTAAGGTTCGCACTAGTCGATTGTCGACAGTCAGCAGTACAGTTTACCTGAAGAGTTAGCTTTTCGTGATCAGTAACTGGGCGAGTGTAAATGAATATAATAGAAATTGTTCGATTAAAATGACTACGCGATAATAATTAATGACAAAGTGATTCCGCGAGTATTTTTTCAAACGTTAAGAGCTAGATAAAAGTTCATTGCGATCATTCGCCACTTTATAGATATTTGTTTTTCATCAAGTAATGACAAGTTTGAACTATTAATGACTGGAGTTTGTGCTCTAAATAATATAAATAAAAATCATTTAATTATGGATCAGACATCAGCTGAAAACGCCAAAATTTCAGACTCTGCCTACTCCAATAGCTGCAGCAACAGTCAGTCGCAACGCAGGTGAGTGTCATACTGCAGTTACCAAATAAAACATTTTTATGATTATTACAGATTCAGTGATTCGAAAATATTATATAGTCTCGATACAAGTTTCACTCGAATTAAGTTCATATAAAATTATTTTTTCTTTCATTAAAAGGGTTCAGTGAAGTTTGAAAACCAATTGCAAGTGCAATTTCATTTAATCTCGTAAACGTATGTATGTTCACGATTTTTTTATGCTGTGACTATAATTTTGCAAAGTCCCATTGTCTGAGATGACAAAATTTAACTCGATTTTGAAGTTGGATCAAGCTTCAAGATTTCAAATTTGTTGGTCAAGTGTATTGCGTGTAGTTTTTATATCACACAATGTTTTGAAAATAATTTCTTCTCGAGATATCAAAATCATCACGCAGATACGCGAAGAAATTCCCAAAAGCCGTTCTAAATTTTCCAAAATCTTATGTCACATATTTATGTTTATATTTATTTTGCATATTTCGAGAATTTGTTAGAGCAAAAAAATTGCGACTGGAAAAAATTTTCCCTACATGCGTGTGTGCCATTGCCACACAGAGCCATGCCAGTGTATTGGCATAGCACACGAATGCATACGAATAGAAGGGGTCTTGCAACTTGTGCGAGAAGGTATATCAGCACGTGGCTATAACATGTGCATCGGAGACTCACCTTGCGTTCGAACTAACATTTTTACATACTCGGACATGCAGGTCATAGGCATAATCACACGTGTATTTAGAAACTGAAAATTCTTGTCCAGGATATTACGAGATGACTGCAGGTATAAGCGAATGGTTGGAATTGAAATTGATTGAGGTAGCAATTTTTTATGTGAATTTAATTACGCAGGCTCAAGGTGTAGCCCTATTTTCGACAGTGAGAAGAAGCGACAATATCCTGTCAAAGCTTACTGCTTTTGGTCAAAAATTAGCCCATAGTATCGAATGATATGAAGTTCGACTATACCTATAATAGTTATAAGTATATTTCTGTCTGCACGTTCACGTGTGAAGACAAATGTGGAGGAGGAGATCAACATTTCGTTCTACACCATTAGCGGAAGCAAACAAAGTGGCCTATGAATACGGAACACCCTCGTTGCATTGGCTATTTACGTGTATATCCGTATGTTCATGATTGGAGGCTTGGAGCTGCCTAATTCTGTCTCGTATAATAATTTATCCAAGCATCTAATTAATAAGTATCTTGGATCTACATCGATAGCTATTTGACATTGTTGAAAACTCCTCTTCTTGCGCCGTTCATACATAAAAGTTTGAAGGTATGAGGATTCGATCTTGTAGTTATTATAGAATGGAAATTATTTACGGAAATCCAATTTTTGTTTTATTTAACAAAAAATTCACAGAATTAGATCTGGTTTGAAATCAACTAACGACCGTTGACAAGATCAATTGACGTGTATCATACAACAACACATTAATAAATGCAAAAATCCAGACTTGCACAAAGACATCAACATCGTTTTCCACTTCAAAAACTTACAAGAAAAGTGTACTTGACACGAGGTTAATCGACTACATGAATATTTATCATTCCAAAGTCAACTGGCAAGCCTCTGCGTATAAGTACTTGCCTCTGATATCCGATTAATAATAAGTCATGATCGTTACTATTATTCAATAACGTCGCCTGTTCTACAGCTGGGTTTTAGTAGCTGTATTGTAACGCATCTCGAACTCTTCAACGAATTAACAATTTTTAATAATCAGTCAAAAGTTAGCTGATAATGATGGGAGTGGACACTATTCGCTAGTTTGCTTTCCTCTCCGAAGTTCTACCGAGTCTCGAGTCACGGGGCTCCAAACGTGAACGGTAAAGCATTCCTTATGCAATCGTTATTTCTCTATCATTCTCGAGGCTGAACAAGGTGTAAAAATTCATGACCGAGATACCTACTTCATAGCTATAGATAGGTGGAAATCCGACTCATTGTCAAACGGGAAACTGCAACGGTTCAACGATGGTGAAAGGACGCGAATCTGTCTGGTTATGGCTGTATCGTTCACGTGGCTAACATGTGCAAGGAAGGAATTTTTCACTAGATTTCAAACACGTGTCGCGGCTCATGGTACGTTCCGGAAATTCCTCTCTTCAACTTTAATTGCATATTAAATCTATGGTCTTTGGTCTGAAAAATCGAGAAGCGGGTTCTAACGAATGACGACGTAAAGATAATTACCCGATATTTTTTATGTTAATAATTGGGTTAGGGGCTGCAAACTATTTTCATGATTTTTTGGAATTGGTATTCATTTTCATTTCGGACCTTGACTCACTGTGGTCGTACATAACGTAAGCTCAGCTGCTTACATCATGTTCTATAAACCATAACCCAGCTGTGCACTCGCAACGTTTCATCGATCGAGTACGGGGTAATTGCGTATTGGGCAGAAATAATCTGTATCTATTTATAAACCGAACAAAATTAGATGGGTTTACGCTGATGACCAGAAAATTATGCCATGTTATACTCGGCTGGTCAGTATGAAATTGTACCTAAGTACATTTGCGGTAAAAAGGATGTACGATAGTCATTCTCTGTTGTTCAGGCAAAAAGAGGCGTTCTATTGGCGAGACAATTGCAAAAAACGATGTAACATTTTTTACAAGATTCCTTGTGTCGATGATCCGAAAAAGAATTAAGTATCTGATGTCCATGCGGAGTGGATTTAATCATTGGTTAATTGAAGTTAAATTAGAAACCTGCCTGATTACCAAATAAACGGAAAACGCTTTTAGAAAATGAATAATTCAAAAATAAGTCGGCAAAGCTCTAGACTGAAAACGAAACCAAGTAAATCCCGAACGAATTGGAAACGTCGTTGTAATTAGAGCCGTTGGGCTCTGAAGTCGTAAGATTGCCGGAAGTCACGTGTAAGTGCCACGCATCAATAAGTAAGAGCCGACGTATACTCAAATAGTCTACTCATTGCTAGGGCTACATCTCAATTTATTTGCACCCCTGTGTGCAGAATTCGTTTATCAACGTTAGTATCAAAATGAGTAAAATTCTTAAGAATTCGTTCTTTTTTTGCGCCAAAAATGCAGTGGGCATGTAATACCATGTACCAAAAACCTACTGCCTCAGATTACGATGAAAATATTTATGATAAATGTGGTCAGGAATGTTGAACGTCAAATCAAAGGAGTATTGGCGATTTCCAACTGCTGTCAATCAAATTTGGATAAAATTTGAGTGGGCGATGGATCGCAAAATGTTGTCCTTATTAAGTCCTGGCTGAACCAAACAACCATAAATGTAATCCAAAATAATAGATTTATCCTGCACAAGAGGCAGATTACGTTGTAGGACTATTGTTGAGCTGTTCCAACCCCTTTCAATACCTATAACTGGACCAACGTGACTCTATCCTCGAAATAGATTATCTTTAGCACGATATTATCCTCGCCTGTTTCAAAAACGTACATAACAATGCGGAGTATCTAAATATAATTTCGTTTATTGGGTCATTACACTTCTAGTCACGCCTAATAATTACCGAAACTTGGCAAGCTAGAAACTGAAGATGCACTTCGGAAAGATAATGGGGATCTCATCGAAGCTAGAAATCGTAAATCATAAGATCTACACGTCAAGCTGATATATAGAAAATAAACCAGTATCTTGTAAAAAGAAAGTAAAAAATATGGCTCCCAATTTTGGAGTATCCACAAGAGAGATCCACAACACCCAGAGCCGATTTTCAAATCAGTGGTAACCCGGATTCGAAAAATGTCTGCGTACAAAAATCCTGTACCCTACACTTCATCATGGCAACACGCATGGCACTTCTTCTCGTAACTCACCTGTATAATGAAATTAATCAATCACTCTAGTCATTAGAATAGGTTAGCATACGTTAGGATGAACATACTGGTCCCCTAAAATAAGAAGGTTGCAGAAATACAACGCACATGCACCTACATAACCAATCAATTAAAACGAACCAATAGTTCGAGCCCAGTGGCACAATAGGACCAAATTAAGCTTAAGGCATGTATAACGACTTGCTAACACACACGTTACAAATTGACGAACAAAGGTATTGAATCTCATTCTTGATCTGAGAATTGGTTACGATCAGTGGTGCCGATATTTGCGGAAAATATTCCCCTTTATTTCAATAATTATTCGTTTCTGGTATATGAAATGGAGAATTATTTATTGTAAGATATTGAATTCATTTCTGAAACTATTGTTTTATAGAAAACTAATTTTAGTCTTTAAACGCTTTTTTTCTAGCAGTGGAAGTTCGAAGTCGAGGCACAGTAACAGCTCCGAAAGCAGTGGCTATTATGGCGGGCATCCCTCAACCCTTGGCTCTAAGTAAGCAGAAAACGTTTGCTTTAATTTTTCTATTTAATATCTTGATCTCAACGAGGGAAATGGACAAAGTACGAATTAAATTTAGGACTGATGATTGCTTGGAGATATTTTCCGACTCTCTTATAGGTGCCACGTGCGGTAAAAATAGATACAATTCGAACACGTTGAATCGTCGTAATCAAACACGGGGTATGCGGACGATTCGTATAACGTAACATGAATTCATACTAAATATAGCCGAGTTATTTACCCCTTCGCTAAACAAAACCACAATTGTACAGTATTGTTCTTATTGTTAGTCGATTATAGCTACGTACTTACATACAATTACGAACCAGTTTCAGCAAAAGTCAACGGTTACGACTTTTGCAGGGGGTACCCCTTTTGTATTCCGATAAAGCCTGTTTGAATTATTATAAGATTTACAAACCAGCAAGAACCTCGTTGATTCAATTAAGAAACACCACAAGAATTTATATACTTATGAAAGAGTTCTGGAATCTTAGTAACAGGTTTTAAAATAACTGACTCTTTTGTTACGGCTATATCTTTGCAAATGAATTGACCAAGTTCAGACAATGTTTATACGTTATACCTTGCACGTTAATGCACAAAAATACTCAGTTTTTGATCTACCAGATAATTTGGTCTAGAAATTGAAAATTCATTGCGCTCAATCGAATTGAATCGTCAATCTATCTGGGTAAATAAATTTTTTGCAACAGCCTCTCGGAAAGTTTGATTTTCGACGCACGTAAAACGTGCGGAAAATGACCTATTCCCGAGTCGTGCGGTAAAGTTATCGATATATAAAGTTATATTTGCATCGGACACGTGTATTGATATATATGGTAGGTATATAGAAGTAGAACTTTCGTTGTCTGAAATAAATATCTTACTGGCGTGAGTTCTGACAACGTGCTAAAACACGTGAGTTTTATATAAGCAGCTGCTAAGGGAATCAGACGTTAAACGATTCGGATCAAGGCCTTTCTCATTATCGAGAAAAACGAAGTTCTGATATTCCGTTGATTAATTACGTACATCTACATCTCGTCAATCTATTTGTGAAAAAAACTGATCACAGGTATACGTAGAATAAAAACGACTGAAAAATAGAGAAGAGAAAAATCCCTGAAATTTTTTTTCCACTTATTGAAGGTGCAGCTCTCGTGTGATACGTCGTATATCTACAAATAGATTTTCCCACCTTTCAACCGAGATGTTGAACGCACGTGTAAAGCCATGTGCAGCGGTATAAGGCGCGCTGCAGATGTAGGTAGGGGAACCGTTGATTAATTCGCAATGATTCGATGAAACTTAACTTATACTGGAGATGTATAGGTATAACGTACTTTCGAACTTTGATCGAAGACTTCATTAAATTTTGCTTTGACGAAGGCCCGGTGATTTTAACCGTCACCCACGATCTTATTTTCCACGGAATTATTCCACCCACAGCTTGACTTGAGCTTTAAAACGTGCCTCGAAATCAAGCCTCGTACTCTATGAGCTTTCGTAAGCGAAACCTCGTGCGTGAGCGACGTGACCGGTCTGCGAAGACTTATAAGACCTCTGGCTAAGAAGGAATCACTTCAATTGCTTCAGTTACCAAAAATTAATTGGGATCAGTATCTACTTTCGGAATTACACGTCTTCTTCATTTGTCCCACGATTTATACTCAAATATTTTCTTTTTATACCAAAAAAAAACAAATTTTTATTCCTCAAAAATTGGCAATGAATTAACGTTTTTTATATCAATCTGGAATTTTATAATTGTGACAGAATTTATATGCATATTATTTGAGGTACTTTCGAGGCGCAACGAATAATCCAGGCTCCTGGTAACAAGGAACACGTGTTTTTCCCGCATGTGCCTCACTTCTCTTTTTCATTCACAGTGCATTTGAAATCGCATTGCCATCCTCGTTCCTCAGGAAGTGCTGTCAGATATTTGGCCATTTTTGATATCCCGGAATAATTGGGAATCTGGTCTAAAAAATTAATTATTACAAGTATATTTGGGGAAGCATCACAATTATAGTATAAAATGTGTGAAGAGCACAATAGGAAGTAAAATTCCATACCAAGCCTGAGTGCAGGTTATAGATTCATTAAATTTCTCGTTTGCTTTTCCTGATCCAAATTTGTTGCGCAATAATAAACGCGAAGCTATAAACAGCCCTGTAGCAACTTCGATAAAACGTGGAAACCCGATGTGTATAAAATTTTCAGTTACATAACGTGAGTCCGTAACAATGCCTCGTGAGAGCTAAAATAAAAAATAAAAGAAACAAATAGAGAAAAAAAGAAGGAGAAAAAAAAATAGTTACTACACGTACGTAACCTAAGCTTGTAATTAGGAAATCAATACTGCTTATCTAACTTTCCTCTATCATAAGCTAACGAGTAGAGGTACAGATCAAACTGAACAATTACACGTTATGAACTTTTTTTTTTTGAAAATTTGAACAAATTTTTGGACATGGCCTAAAATCGTTGATAATTATAAAACAGTTATGAGATTAGAATTAATTTCGATAGCTCCCGTGTTGGAAAGGTTGATCTAAGATATACCCCGGAAATTGAACACACGATTGATCAGACGCTGGTAAGAGAAAACGAGTCTGAGACTGCATCGCTTTCGCTAGGATTCTGTACTTTGTGCTGCAGTACCTAGTCGAGAGAAAGCGCCTGAAAATTTGTTACATGATGAATAAATACAGATTATGATATCCCTGAAGGTATATTAAAATTCGCAAATATATTTGCACAGGGCTATGTTTAGAAACGAAGAAACTTTTTTTTTTTTACCTTATTCTGTTTAAATTTATCTGATATCCACTTATTCAAGTTTATAGCTATATGTATATTGCTTCGGTAAGAGGCACATGGCAAAACACGCGGCGTTGCTAGGCCAACAATAAGTTTATGTAATTCTGTCAATCCATTTGATATCTACTTGGAAATTCTCTCCTGCAGGGCTTTCGTGTATTTGCTTACAATCTATTTTCTGCATAATGGGATTCCGGCTGAATGATGATCTTTCGTGCGGCCATTGAAATTCATGACCGAAAATTTCGATTACCATTTTGCGATCCTTGAAATATTAGGTACTTTATACGTACTTTGAGCCGTAACAAAATCGTACTTACGGGTATCGGGAAAAAGTATAGCTGATTATATTGCTCAATCGCGATATAATGATGTGCTAAATTTTCGTTGAGAATGAGGTAATACGTTGGACAGAAATCCGAGAACAGACTTATATCTAACATACCAAACGGTAATCTCAAGGTACACGCAGAAACCTGATTTGATTGATACAAGGATCGTTCCTTACTCGAGTTAAAACAAAAAATGCCATGTATTTTGGGATTACCGTAAATATTCTGCGTAAGTAAGTGATTAGTAAACCTGAAAGCCAAAAATTACTCGGAATAATGATAACACGTAGATAATATGTATCAATTTAGCAATGCAGCCTTACCGCAGCCTATCAGCAAGCGAAAGGACAAGGAACACAAAAAGAAAAAGTCTAGACCGTTGATCGTCGTTCCTGCAGAACCTGAGCTTCCGGTGAACGTTGCAGAGCCTCCCAAAGATGCAGTGATTCCCGCCTCCTCCTTCACCGACGTTTTACCACAGCCAGAGTCTCAAAAAACAGGTTGGTTCTGACTAAAAACAACAAGTTTTATTTCCCATCAGGTAAACTCTCAACGAGGGAACAGAAAGCTCTCTCGAATCGTTCACAAATTCTCTCTGCGATAAATAGGAACTTGCTTAACGACATAATACCGTGACAATAACGGGTTTATTGTTAGTATAAATAGCGATTACACAACGCTTTTACGCCGTCTGTTCGGATAATCAAATCGACAAGATTCCTATCGAGTACATTCGCAGCATAGTTTTTTTTTTTTTTTTTACCATCTGTAGTGGCTCAAAATTTCTTCAATTATCTCATCGTTGGACGTAGAGGAATTCAAGCTCAATCATTTTACTTTTGTAACCATAAATTTGTACGTTTTTATGTACAAAGAAGCTAAACTTAGAACGTCACGTAATTCACTTGAGTCCATGATAGTATTTCTTATGTTTTATAAGAATTCTCATAAGTCTATATAAAAGTTAGGCTTCTTTCAGCCTAAGTTAAGCTATCCTTTTACGTAATCGTAACTCTATTCCTTACGCGATTTTGATCACGTTTTCTTATGATTCGGTTTGTATTTCAGCCGGGCGTAGAATTGTTGCAGTATATTTATGGTCATTGGCTAACTATAGCTGTTGTTACAATTTAATTGAAAACATATGGGTCTTACTCGAGAGAATAATTTGGAGTCGATTAATAAGCGTTGCATAACGGCAGAGAACAACCGTGGGTGTTGTATAACATATTAACAACGAAGAATCGAAGTTAAACGAACGTGTAAATTCGTGCCTCTAAATATTGGAATTTATAGAACCCAAAAAAACGAACCAAAGTCGGATGAACCGCGATAGTTGAAACTTTTCAACAGAAATGTACGATAAGAGGTAAAGAAAGGATATAATAAGTGTTTTTGTTGGTTGTTGCAAGTGGAAGTAGCTGTTGTTGAGTTGGTGGATGCTACGGATCCTGAAGAACACAATTCGAACTCAGACGCCTCCCTTGGTCCATCCGGAACGGCATGTTTGATCGACGACACCAAGTCCCAGGCTAACGTTAGTATGAAGTTCCTAATAAATTAATCTTAAAAAAGCCCTGAATAAACAAACGAACCACAAAACTATTGACAAAGTTGTTCTATAGTAAGTCAAAGGATAGGCAAAAGCTCGAGTTTCAGCGAGCGGTGCTGTAGGTACTTACTCGTTGAAAAACCTATAATAGTATTCTAATCTTTTCGTCGCGTAAAGAAAAAAAAAAAGAAAATCGGAAATTAACCCAGAATAGGATGGTAGAATTTTATCGAAATAAATGTGAACAAAAACATTCATGAATATATCAAGCTGATTATTCGCCATAATTTGCTGATAACTGAACGCGAGTCGAGGTATTGAACAACTTAGGAATAATCGTCATTAGATATGTGGGTGTTAACAGGGGTACCAAGGTTCAAAGTTCATTTGAAAGTTCCAGAGCTTCATGCCCTCATCTCACATGCGACAAATGCTTCATACGCCAAGGGAAAGCATGGGTAAAAAAATTCGACTACACTTATATCGCGTTCATCACATGCTTCCAAAGGTAACCTCGCATTGTTTTAATCGGATATTCTGCTGCCGGGAGAAGTCGAAAGCATGTCCCGTTTCGGTATTTCATTGATCATATATCCTCCTGCAGTAAACATGTGGTAAACGAAGAATTACATTTATATTCCTATATAATATCACTTCACAATAAGCCGTCTAATTATAATCCATTCTACTATATTCTTACATAAATAATATCATGCATATTACATATGTATATCGATATTTAGGTATACTCTATATCGTTGTTGTAAATATTCGATAATTTTACAATCAGTCGAAGTCAAAGCTCACGTAGATCTTTTATTCTCCGTTTTGTCACAGGAGGGATTTTGTGCAGTCATCTCGATGTTCGATGGCGTCGTTCTCTACACAACACCGTCATTGTCTCCAGCGTTGGGTTTCCCGAAAGATACATGGATCGGGAGATCCTTTATCGACTTTGTTCATCCTAAGGACAGGAGTACGTTCACCGGACAGATAACCAACGGTGTAGCGGCACCGCATGCTGATAATCCCAAGGGTAAGGGATCCTTTCCTAATAACTTTGTGCCTCTTACTAATTCTTCCTTGTCGGCTATCATCTTCGAACATTATCCCTCACAAAACCATTCGCATTTAATCACTACAGGAACCAATGGACAGCGGACTAGTCTATTCTGTGGTCTGCGAAAATACAGAGGTGCGAAATGCAACAGCTTGTCGATAAACGGACAAGTTAAGATGGAGAAACCAGTCCGATATCTACCCTTCCACCTTACTCTGACCTGCAGAGATTTTCGAGAACAAAGCACCGTGCAGCATCCCAAAGCAATGTTCCTCGTCGTAACAGCTCAGCCAGTCCATTCTGCCTACAAAGGTAGTTGGTTCTCATTTACGTTCGTTCGAGAAAATTTTTATTTTTCGAACGTAAATTCTCTGTTAACAATCTTTCGTTCCGCAGGATATTTATAACTGCATTAATTTTTTAACATTTTCAATTCAAGAAGACATTACGTCGTGTGAGACTGACCTTAGGCCATCGTCCGTTATTACCGTGCTATTAATTTAATACGGGATTTTAGATTACCTGTGTAGTAATCCTCTCGTATTTAACGGGAATTAGTTAATAATATTGGTCTGTGGTACCGTATAATTCTTCGCAGCACCCGAAGAAACAATAATTTCTTCAAAATTTACAACACGGCACACAGCAACGTGTCATCTTTCGCACTGCGATCCTGAAGTAGTTCAATACTTCGGATATCTACCGCAGGAGATGGTCGGCCGTTCTTTGTTTGAATTTTATCATCCCGAGGATCTGCCGTTCATCAAAGACATCTATGAGACTGTGAGCACGAGAACGTCTTATGGGCTCTTAGATTACAGTTCATAATGCTAGATGAACGTGCCTTTTTTACATCAAACAAATCTGTTTATCTTAGGTTTTAAAGCTGCAGGGAAAATCGTTCAGATCGAAGCCTTACAGGTTCGCTGTACAAAACGGCGGATACGTCGTCCTCGAGACGGAATGGTCATCTTTTATTAATCCGTGGACGAGAAGACTGGAGTTTGTAATCGGTCATCATCGTGTTCTGAAAGGACCGATTGATCCGGACTTATTTCAACCATCCGACAACACAAAGAGCAACATCCTCGCCAACATCAGTGAGGAAGTACTAAAAGAGAGCAAAATTATCCAGGGCGAAATACACGTCCTACTCAACGAGGTACTGTCCCAACGACAAAAGAATCGTCCTCATTTTATTTCAACCCTGAATTTCGTCTCCATTTATAAAGTTCTAGCAAAACACTATAATTCCACTAATCGTGAATAGTCGAAGGAAAATTCGAAACTCCATCTCTAACCACGAAATCGTCAAATTTCTTTCCGATCTAATAGGTGATTCCCAGTCCCAACGAGGTCTCCGAACAATGCAAGGACCTCGAATCCTTTATGGAAAATCTTCTGGCCGAGGCCAAGGCGGTGGAACTCAAGAACGATGTACCTGCGGACGTCAAGAGTTTTTCGGTGACTATTTGACCCCTTTTAGTATCTTCTACCAGTTACAAAATTTTTTATTATAAATATAAATATCCCGCTTCGGTGAACCGATGAGTTTGCATATTACGAGTATCAAGAGACTCGGTAGAGTCTCGCGCGGTGTACATTTAAAAGGATTTTTAAACGCATATCATAGGAAGGGCGTGTTGAAGAGTATTGACTGATCAAACCGCTGATTATAAATAGTAACAAAGAATACGCGAGCGAAGAGAGGGTGTTAACAAAAAAAAAAAAAATTGAGATAAAATGTTATGGAGAATTGTTCAGGTATCGTACGTTGGAGAAAAAGCTAATCAGCGTATATTGTAACCCTTTAATATTATACGTAAGAGAAAAAAAAAAAAAAAAAAATACGACGGTCAAGCGGGCAGGCAGAGGGACACGGAGGCAAACAATGTTGTCGTCCAATGCGAGCTCCGATCATCGTAACTGCTGTACATACATACAGGCTGAACTGCAATAACGAAAAGTAAATTGCATATATCTTCTTCTATAATTTCAACCTAAATGGAAATCAAAGTTATTTGTACCTAGACAGGTCTAGGGAGAATGACGTTATTCATTATAGGGCGGGTCAAGGATATTCTTGCTTCAGGCATCTTAATTTCAAAACCTTGTAGGTAAGTTTGTGAGTCGGTAAGTCTCTAATTTTTTTATAATAATAAGCATTCAAAGTTTCCAAATGACTAATGTACAATGTGCAGTAGGCAAATAATCTTGGTGGAACGTCGCGTCGCTCATGGCGATGATCCATTCGCAGATACCCAACGATGTCAGTTTTTCAGGACGCTTTCTTTCTATTGAAGTCCATTTTCGTTCTGGATCACAATCTCGATCACTGTTGTCATGCTTTTTCTTTTCTTCTTATAATTCGTTGAAATCTGATTCATGTTCCCGTCAATTTTTATGTTCGCTTCAAAACGCACTGTGGTATCATACCTACACAAGCCCAGGCACGCATAAAATGCAAAATATTTTTAATGCATGGCTGCACGAACACACATAACAAAAAAATTTCATCTCTTGCTTGATTAAACTCACTAATCATGTTTGGGATTTCCATTATAAATTACGGGACCACTCAAACAGTACTGACCAGTACAAGTACAATAGTTTTTCATGTAACGTTCATTTTAATGAGTTACCGTTTTACTCCTTTCAAAAATTATTGCATGATGTGATTAAGTTCGAGTACGTTGCTCAGGAAGAGTAGCTGCGAAAGACTAGGTAAGATTTTTTCAATTTGACGATGAAGTAAAGAGTTTAGGAAATTATTTGTAGATAAGCGTTTCTGAAAAGTTTTTTGGGAAAAACCTATTTCAGAATCTGATAGGAGGTATAGAATCTGGGGTATTTTTTGAGTGACTCTCGCTCTCCTATATAATGTAGGTATATAGTTGAATGTTCAGTTATTGCAGATGAAATTTATAATCATGACAAAATCAAGGACCTTCTTGATCGAATTAGAGGGAATAAAAGTGACGTAAGTTATTTTGTCGTCACTGCAGATCGTTAGAAGGCAAGGTTTTAGTTGATAAGTCCTGATTTATGACTTTCACGTCTGAATAACACATCCATAGCGCAACGTCACCGTGTCTACTTACAAGGTTTTGAAACTGACTTGGTTTAACGCAATGCTTGCTACGTAGCGTAGTAGACCTAAGGTGTTAACAAAATGCATTCAATTCAGCTACGACTAACTCGAGAACCTCTCTTTTTCAACAACGGAGAGACGCTACAATATACTTTCAAAGGGATCAATTTGTCCCTTGTTTCAGGAGCATGACAGCGTCATGCTCGGTGAGATATCGCCGCACCATGAGTACTTTGACAGCAAATCTTCAACCGAAACACCTCCCAGCTACAACCAGCTCAATTATAATGAAAATATACAAAGATACTTCAAGAGCAAACCCCTCACGACTACTATCTATGGAAGTGATGAGGAGAATGTCAACGTACCGAGCAGCACCGACGACGACGACGTCGGTCATAAAACAAAAACTCCACCTTTAACAGGTGCGTTTATTCTCATATTTTTCACATTATTGCTTCGACATCGGTGCTTCTATTGTCAATCCATGTTCCTATAGAAGATCTTATTGAACGCATGTTTAATTCCAGCTCCAGCAAGGAAATGTATGTCTCCGGTTAACGGAAGTGGAGCTAGTGGTAGCGGAAGTGCTGGTAATCTAAGCAGTGGTTCAAATAATCAAACCAGCTCCGCAAGCAGAGGAAACACTAGTCTTACGACCAGCAACACGGCGGAAACGGCTGGGTTCAAGCTACCCACACTCACAGAGTCTTTACTATCGAAGCACAACGAAGATATGGAAAAACTGCTGGTTCAACGTCACAGACAAATTCGATCAACAATTAAAAGCGACAAGTTGAAGGACTCGCGGTCGAAATCTGCCGTCGAAAAGACGAGTGATCTTGCTTATCAGAGTCAAACCTTGAAGAGGAGCGGAAGTCCGATCAGGAAAGACGCCAACGTCAAGGTAATTAATGGCGAAACTGATGCCACGACTTTTGGTTTAGCGTTATCTAAGTAAATCTATCTTGTGGTTTAGGTATCGAGACGGGCCAACGTATCCAGTAGCAAGACCTTCGAACCTGCTGCATTCAATCCAACCATTTCGAACGCCACTGCTGGCCTTTCATCGACAGTTAATCAAACAAGTCCAAATGTTACAATGTGGCCTTCGCACTCAGCCGGGATCCCCTTGGCGCAAACCTCGCAGCATTGCAATTCAGCACAAAAGTATGTATCGTTAGGTCTGCTCTTTAGTGAAACGCTTGTACAGTTTCTGAGTTGTTATTGGTCTTCGTGTTATTATCATTACGCTGACAACGATCGTTTTCTTATTTGCAGTGTATCGCCTCAAATCTCCACCACGTATCCGGCAATGACGCAAATGATTCCGGTCTACTACTTCCCAGCACCACAAAATCGACTTGGTCCAATTTACGTCCCTCAGGAACATCCCGGACCACCTCAGCAAATGCAATTAGCACCTCAAAGTCCCTACAGTAAGTTTTTGATAAGATTAAAACTCTTGAGTGTCGGAAGGGTTGAGAAAGGATTACAAAAATGTATCTTCTTTATTTTATTGATCTTTAGTTCAATATTTGACAACGGGAATGGCAGGACTCGTTTACCCTCCGGTTTTGGGGACGACAACACAGACGGCGATGATGTACAGACCGTTTATGATACCCGGGCCTGTTCCACAAAATATACGTGAAACTTCACAGCCCATTGTCGATAAACCGGAAAAACCATCGGACCCAAATCGACCAGCTAGTCAAGCGACAAGTGTCAAAGCGGAACCCGGAAGCATTATGGCGATGTCCGAGTGCTCCAAAAAGGTAAACTGAGCCCTGATTGACATCAGGAATGATTTCGTAGTGAGGAAGTTTTCAAGTTAAACACGAAGACGAATCGATGAAGAGATGTTGGATAGTTTTCTGATGATTTGAAATTATTTCAAGGTTCTATCTCCCGGTGAACTCTGTTCGCCTTGCGTAAGCGTGGACGAAAATTGTCAGAGTGACGATGACGAGCCCGCATCGAAGATCGCTAAACAAAACCGACCCTCGGAATACAATGAAGACGAATCAAGCAGTTCTAGTCTTTACAGCAGTTTTCTAAATAAAAGTAGTGACAGCAGTTGTAATCCAGATCAAAAGGGAGTTCGAGACCAGTCAGAGGTAGGTTGAAAAATGAGATACCTCAATTGCTCCGTCATTCAATTAACAACTGGCTCAATGATGTGCAAATCGTGCAAAAGACGAACCATGTAGTTGATAATTATGCACTGTTAATAAAATGGCGTGTTATAATTTATCATTGCAGAGTGTTGCGTGGAAACAGGCAGATATATCGAAAAGCGAAAAACAGAGACGAGCGTTACGAAAACAGCCTCCGTGGTTAGAAGAAGTGAATTTAACTTCGGAGTTGATTTTCCAGTATCAAATGGACTCAAAGACATTAGAGGAGGTTTTGGAGGCGGACAAAAATGCCTTGCAAAATGTGACGCAACCAGTTTTGGTTAATGATCAGCTAAGCCAGTTGTACCTGGACTTGGAGCTGGAGGGTTTTGGTACGAAACTGATGCTCGACGAAGGATTGAATTCCAGTGAAAGTGCAAGTGTTACTAGCACCGAAGAAGGAGCGGATGATAGCAACAAGGTGAGATACCCCAGATGGCGATCGTGCGAGAATCGATCATTTCCTCGCAGAAACTAGAGTTAGAGATCATTGAGCGATCGGGATCTATTCCATTCTCTTGAGTTGGTTTTTATCGTACAATATTTTGCATGCTTTATTTTCAGAAATATGCTCAATCTATGTTTGATTTTCGAGGCAGGGTTGAAGTTTCGAATTTTAAAAGTATAATCTACCGAAAGGTCAAAATTACGAATTCATTTGAGACGATCTCGAATTTTCAGAAACGTTAATCTCAAAATATTACAATTCGACAAGATCGGGATGCAGACAGCTCAAAATTCCGAAAGTCCAAGAATCCGAAAATTTGATGGAGGGGCAAGACGCTCACTGTGTGAATATCAAGTTTCCGAGATCTGGCTTTTCCGATCTTTAACTTTCGGAATTTTAAATCTTCGACTATGCAGACTTTCGGGGAAATATTTTTCTAAAAACTTTGATTCGGTGATATGAAAAATTCGGAATTTCAATCCAATCCCTGAATTTCTTTTTATTGTTTCTCTGATTGCGAACAATTTATATCTACCAGAATATCTGGTAAAAATTAGCAGAAAAATCTTGTATCGACGTAATGTTTGGGGAATGATCATTGAAAAGAAATTCTTTACCCAGTTCATAGCAGAAAAAGAAAATCAGCTTACAAAAAAGTATTCGCAATGCGAACACTTGAAAAGAGTCTGAATTGTTCACAGCATAAACAGAAGCGGTACGGACCTATGGAATATGGGAGACTAGCGATGATCCACGAGGAAAACGCCCCGTTCCCTTTTCCGCATAGCCTTGTAGCCGTTGGTAGTACGTTATAATCAGTATTACCAAATTTACAAAATAAACTAGATTCCTGCCACGGGTATATTTATAGTCTAATGTGATAATCAAATCACGAGCGTAAAGATAATGTTTCTCGAAAAGAATTAAGAGGAGAAACGTTATTAGCAAGTTTTTGCGTTATGCCAAAGTATGAAACGTTTATATTGTATATCACGCATTTTGATATTAGCTTTTTATATTCTAAAATAATTTTTCTGTGTATAATAATAATTTTTTTTTTCTACACTATTTATTGTCCTTCGACGAGTATTCACGCAGAAGAGCGTATAAAATGAACCTAAAACGAAAATTTTCAATTTTGGTTCTCTCACAATTCCATGGGTTTCCGAGTAACACTTCAGGTAAGTATAACTAGAAATATTAAAATAAGAAGAAAAAAAAAAAAAAAAAACTCTCATCATATGCATACGAAGCTGGTCAGGCGTAATCAAATTTTTGGCAACTAAATACAGCTCGAAATTTGCGCTGAGACAGGCAAGTCTCTGAAATATTTTTTCAAATATGACATGCAGGTTGAAATTATTTTTAAATTAACACCGACGTGTCCGGCCAATGTGCCTGAACTTCCTACACTCGAAATTACCAACTAATGTTATTTTAAAGTAAGTATAACTACGCCTAGAGTTGGTTTAAGAAAATTTTATCATATGTAAGCAGTCAACAACCTTTAGCTGTCAGTTTATGCCTAAGACATAGTCAAGATTAATATTATTATCGATGTGCAGCTATTAAACTGATTGTGAGATTATTCATTAGGATATAGCTACACACTCTGTAAATCTGAATTCCTATAAAAGGAAAAAGATGTTTTGCTGTCACAACAGAAATCGTCGAATTACTGAAATGAAGAAATTTCATTTTTGCTAGGGATAGTTGAAAAATTTTGATGTAACGATCACTTGTTCTCCGGATAAGAAAAAAAAAGTATTAATGTCCAACGTAGTCGTTTGTTTCTACGGGATAAAGTTTTTTTGACTTATTATCATGCATACTCAATTTTTTCTATCATCGCAAGATCGTTATATAACAATTGAATGAAAAAATTCTCTTCGTAACTCCCAAGTGAATAGTTCGATATATATTTCACCAATCTGAAATTCGGGATTGGGACACATATCTCTTCAGTTAAATAGATTTATGGTTTAATTAGGGGTTAACAATATTTTGTTAAGCTTTTCAATAATTCCTGCAGATCAGTTAAATCTTAGGGTACGTTATATATACGTATTTATGGTAGATATACGCATTATCGAGATACCTACAATCTAGTGAAAAAATTTCATAATTTCTGACATTATATAGATATTGTAATGTAGAAAATAATTCGAAACAAATTTACAGTTCGATATTTCACATTGTTATATTCACTACGAACTACTGAAATTGTACAACGAAATAAAAAACAGCTTAAAAAGGGTTAGAAAAATTTACATCTCTATATCGTCAGATAATATTTCAACAGCTTGCTGACTAGCCACGGGTTTAAGCGAATTGGTCTGTGATAAACAAATTATTTTACTTACTTATGCGCCCAGGCTCTGACTGTCTGCTAGCTGTTGTGTAAATATCATTTGTATGAATTTTGGAAGAAAAAACACTCGAGAATTTCACCGATTCTAAAGCTTTTAACAATTTCAAGGGAAAGTGGTTCGATAATAGATTTCTGAAGTGCAAGGGTGTCGGTTACTATAGTCTGTGCTTCAAGCCTTGCTGTGAGTGTCGGACTAAAGTATGAGTCTCACTTTTTTGATTCAACATTAATATCAAAATATTTTTGCATAAATTTATCTTCTCGGTAAGTTTGTTGTTGAATTTTGATACAGTGAAGTTTCAGGGTTAATAATTCTGTGGAAACTGATAGACCGTGGATAATGCAATTGATATTATATAATGTCCGAATTGCGATACTCAATCGGTTGTAGGTTTCTTAGCTATAAAAATTCAACGAAGCTTGTTTCAGCTGTGTTATAAATGAGGTTGAATAGAACATGTAAGCAGAGAACGATGTGGGCACAAATTATATATTTTTGAAAATGTTAAAGTTTCCGAATTTTTATTGTTATATACCTAATATATCATAATATTTATTGGTATATATAGAAAAGCCCTTGGTCGAGCTTACACGAATATTTTTTATTTTTATTTTTTATAACCTTAGACATACCTATATGAATGGCGTGACGTCAATCACTGGGCTTCAGTGAGCTTTAACAAGAAGGGTTGAATAGTTATATCGCTAGACTTGCCAAAGAAATGATTTATCGTAAATATAAGCCTACCAAACACTTTCTTTTCGACAAGTAACAAACTTTCATTCCTCACGAATAGAAGAATATTTAGAACAATGAAACGAGCGTTTCACCTGAAAATGAATTCCTCTGCAAAGTTCAAATATCCAAATAAAATACATTCTGTCGTTGAAAACTTTTTTTTTTATATTTGTGAATGATAAAAGTTTACTTGTCACAAATCAAATTGCCTATCATACTCAAAGTTTTTTTTTTGTGTCACTGGAAAGTTGAGATAGATTTATTATAACAAGGGTCGATTATTGTACAAATTACTGCAGAAGTGAGCTACTGAAACACTTAACAAGATATAGTAACGGATGATTGAAATTTATTTATAAGAGTACAAAAATATTTGTACAGTTAATATCATTCTATATTTCGAATGTTTTAAAAGTTTATATTTTTTCACTACATTAATATTGAAACACATATAAAAAATGCCGAGCTTACAGTCGATTGTATGGATCAAATTCATCAAATATCTATAAAAATGATGACGAAAATCTAAATGAAAAAATTATGCACACGTACGATAGGTGTATATTAATGATATACATATATACATACATAAGTGAACACATTTTGTTTCAGATAAGATAATTTTAATAATGCATATATGCTGGGGATACTCAATAATTCATCACATACCTACTCGAATCATTTGCGCCAATTTATTTAACCGCGTATTCATTAAAAAATAGATTTCTTTTATATCAAATGAAAAATTATATTCATCAATTTTATAATTTTCTCGAACTTTTGAGAGATTGACTTACAGTGAAATGATATAATAGCTAGTGAATCTTGTAGCTTCACATTACATATATACCTTATCAAATGAGGTAAAGAAGAAAAAGAAAATGAAAGAAAAGAAAAGAAAAAAAAAAAGAAAAAAAAAAAAAAATCAATGAACTTAGAAATAATGTCTTTTTAAGCGTATATAGTATATATTTATATAGGTAACAATTCACATGCTTCTTCCTATGAAATTATTTTAAGTGGCCGCATATTATTGTTGTGCTGACCAATAAATTTACTGCTAAAGAGTAAAACACTAAAACTATTCCTAAATTGGTTAGCCTATATAATAATTTAAATACTCAAGCATCTAAACTGGAAGCACAATTTAAATTCCTGCTCTAAAATGCATACTGTGAAATTAAGAAAAAAAAAAAAAAAAATGAAAACTTCTCGTGAAAAACGTGAAAACCCTATAGCTAAATCCGAGCCGAGCTCCGTATAGATATGCCAGTGAGCTGGTCTATCTCAACTATATTAAAAAAAAAAAAAAATTGATATTAAAAATAATACCGTAAATGCCTGCAATGCACGCAATTAATTCGTGTTAAATTTAAGTTCCATATATACGTATAATGGTATAATGGTAAAAATCTGGTTACCTCTTCTCTAAATATATATATAGTCTTTGTACACCTAATCTAATTTACATTAATTTGTAATATCGAAAATAAAATATGACACATTACATATTAATTTCATGGAGGGTACGTACTTTCTTAATTAATAATCACTGATGATCGTGTTATGTGAACTTCCTTAACCCTCCTCCTTCACCCTTACCACTGACCATTTCCGATGTCTCCAATTCCAGCTGAACGACCTGACAATGGTCAACAAAAATTTGATTCCTTGAAGAAAAGGATAAAACACCCATACATCAAGATAGGCTGTAAGCACAACTTACGTCATTCATTTGCAGTTCCTCCGGGCGAGCTTTTAGGAACCTTCTAACAAATGGTGCCACCAACAGCGGGTCCAGCTTCTTGGTGTCTTGACACGAGATGAGGCTTACTAAAAAACCTACGCCCATTGAGACGAAGGTACCCGTCAACGTGTACCACAGGTAACTCAGGCGATACAATGCCCATGGCTCTCTGAAAAGAGGTAATTCGGAATTGTTACCTGGGCGGTTTGATACTTGAATAGTAAGAGTCAGCGACAAGACAGTTTTGTCAGCACTTACTCCCAGAGATAGAAACAGAAAAAAAAAAAAATTGTGCAATCATTCATCGCCGTGTTAAAAATCTGATTCGTTCCATGGAAAACGAAATAATTCGAATAGATGATAAAAAAATCTGAGAATCATTTTCAGCTGGCAAAGAACGCCGAAGGATTTGACTCTTGTCTTTCTAATTTTGAGACCGAGTAAATGAAATTTCGACATCCGTCGTTTGATATTCTGATCTTTAGTTTTTTTTTTGGGCTTGCTGGTACCAGAATGCTCGGTGAAGGCCTCAAGATCAGCCCCACGTGCCCAGAATAAATAGAAGTTTAATGAGAAATCTGAATTTCCAAGCAGCAGGCCGGCCGTGCAACAATCGACTGCATTGTCAGCGAGATCGTGAGTGGGTGGTTATAAGATTATGTAATGGACCCATATCTGTATAAGAAAAAGAATGTGCAGTGAATCTCTTGACTTACGAGACAATGACTTCGTCTGTTCCATTCAATACTGCGTTTGGTGGTGAGAACAAAAGTAAGTTCTCAATTTTTTGGAAGGTGTAGGTACAGCCCTCCGTGCTGACGGGTTTCTCTTCGAATCTAAATCGAGTGAAGGAAAAAGGAAAAGATAAAAAGAAATTAGAATACTATACTGGGACGCTGCGTTTCATCGAACGTTAAATATCGTTCAGAAATCCATACCTCAAATGACCAGATGAAATAGCAGCTTGGGCCGTGATGCTGAGCCAAGCCATTAATCCCAGACCAGAGGCACCGCCAATCAAAGCACCCTAGAGTAGTAAATAATTAGATGCATTAAATTATTCAAATTACATAAATAATTTATTTCGAGGTATCGCGTCCGGAGAAAGAATACGGGGATTGTCTACCTTCGAATTTATCCAAGGAAACAAGATACCCATGGTGAAGATTCCCAGGGATGGTCCACTGGTAATGGAACCGAGGGTCATCGATAACTTGAAAAAACAAAAAAAAAAAATCTTAATTAGATGAATGCTTTTCGGATTTTATCGAAATAAATTGTGTTTACGACTTACCTGAAGAACGTGACTGCCCATTCTCTCTACGACGAAGACTAGTCCGGCACATAGAGTTCCTAAAGTAACAACGGTGACTTTCATCAGGATATCTGCAACTTTGGGACTGAATCCGGTCTTTCTGAACGGTTTTATGAAGTCCTCTATCACCACAGCTGCCATGGAATTGAGGCCTGTTGATAGTGAACTGAAAACGATAATAACGATATGTAAGAAAGCTCCTTGATAATCGACAAATTGTAAATTACGTTGGGTACGTGATTTACAGTGGCTTGAATCCGATTTGTCAGCGACTAACCTGAGAGCTGCACTGAATACTCCGGCAACAAATAAGCCAGGTAATCCGGGATAATCTCCGAGAATATCCATCACTAATAACGGGAGTAGCTGGTCCTTAGCACGAGCAAGCTATAGGGATTAAATTTACAGTTATATAGACTTATCTACGAGGTATCATAGCTTGAAATTATATCCTGAGATCAAAGTGCCGCCGGAATTGTTTTACTATAAAAATTTATCGGTTCAAAGTCGTTCTTATTTAATTCTAAGCACTTAATTTAGGCCTGCCTTTGTTGTGAGAGGATCGCATTCTTGGTACGTAGCGTAGATTAGCATTCCGGCATAGCCACAGGCGCCTACAAGGCTCAGGGCACCTACGATGAAGATCCAGACAGCCCTGAGGGAATTAATTTTAATTTAATTCTGTAAATCACTTTTCTTAATTAAAACGTCTTCAAACGAAAGCTAAATAAACGGAACACCTACCGCTTTGCCGAGCCGAGAGTTGGGAGGGAAAGATAACGCTGGATCATATTCTGATTGACAGCTGATGTCTGAAGCCAATGACCAAACCCGCCAAAAACTAAAGCCCAAATTGTATGACGTGTCAAGGGGTTCCAGTCAGTGCTGTAATCGAATTCCAGAGCGGTTAACGACTAGTTATTAATAGATCCTCAAATAGTTTGAGCATTTTATTCGCAAGGTAGTGTCACAAAGCTATTATATGTATACGTATATGCAAGGAAGGGTCCCTGATTGAAATTATTGAATCACTACGTTGATGGATCTTAATTTAGATCACTGACCTAGCAAAGTATTTAGAGGTCACTGTGCTTGGGTTATATTTGTCCACCCTTTTGGTCGTGAATTTACACGGGAGTTCCATAGGTCAAGGGTTTCTCAATTGGTTAACAAGAGTGGCAGTAAAATGCCGATACCGGTTCAAATGATACAAAAAAGTTGGAAGAAATAGTTTGTTTAAAAAAATTCTTGGATCTACGGATTCGGTCTCGCCCCCGAGGTTCATATTTACAGCTTTCAAAACGACAGACAGTTTTTTGATTTTCCATCTCGACATAATAGATACCAATTCGGATGTTGGTGTGTGTTAATATACCGATCGTTGAAGAAATTGCTTGACCTTGTGCTTTTAGTATATGTATATAGTTACATGCACTATTCCTCGTACTTACTCCGGTAATTCGAGTCTTCCGGACTCTAGGTTTCTGTGAATGACAACTGCGGTACCACCCAGATCCAGGGTCCCCTTGATTATGACTAGTAATATGGCGCCAAACATGACGACAGTCTGAATGACGTCCGTCCAAACAACAGCTTTCAAACCACCCTACGAAATACGAGAAACGAGATGATGATTGTAGGATGTGGACTTGAGTGCGAGATCATCTTTGTTATTTTCGCAAGATGAGATAAGATGGTTTGAATCGCAATACATATTGTTCGAAAAACAAATTTTCAAACTCGATATACCTATCGCTTACTTACCACACATGTGTAGAAAATGCACACGATGCATACGAACGGTGTAATTACATGAACGTTTATTCCAGTGACTGAAAAATGGAGAACAGAAGTTGTGGTTTATATTTTAAAAAACTTCTTCGAATATCCTCGTTAGTCAATCGATAGATTTTTACCTTGATTGAAAGCCAGGGCTGGTACATAGATGACTATCGGAAGCCAGGTTATCTGCAAGTGATAAATAAAGAAATAAATCATGGAATCCACGATGGCCATAGAAGATACAGATATTTCCGGCTACCAATTCTGAACATGTTTCGTATTTATAGATGTGGTAGGAATATACAACGATAATGAATCGTCTTCAGGATGTAGTTTGAAATTGATGTGTCAGTAATAATTGTTATGTTTACCAGTTGCGGTGGGATATGTTAATATGTCTGTTAAAAGCTCATGACGTAGTAGATCTGTAGACCAGTCTCCTAGAGGACAGTTTTTTTTAATGAAATCTGATAGGATGTGTTGACAGTGATAATTCGACTGTGCGTGGTTTGCGCGACACGATATTATACGCATGGATTATCTCGTTCACTAAATTTTAAGAATTCACGTGTGGGCAGGCGGTCGTGATATACCCTTCATACTCGACCATTATTGTGTCTACTTATAAATTATTATAATTAGTAAGGCGAGTCGAGACCAATTACAACGAGTTTCCTGCGATGGCGGTTATACCAGTGGTATTTTTTTTTTTTTTTTGATTGCGCTGTTTTTCGAATGAAGGCTAAACTTTCGAGTCACACGTTTCTAATTGCAGGAATGCTGATAATATGTTCTAATGAATAATACCAAATGAATTTTGAGTCAGCTTACGATTCCAATGGAGAATAAAATTGATCCAAACAATCTGGTCTTCTTGTCGAAACGTCTTTCGAGGTATTCGTAGGTGCTGGTTAGCTTGAGGTCGTGAAAGACAGGCAGGTAAACAGTGGTCATCACGATCCCCATGAGGATAACGCCGCCCCCGACGAATAGGTAAGTGATTCCATGGACGTAAACCTCCGTGGGAGTTCCGAGGAGTGAAATACCGGAAATAAAACTAGCTATCAGGCTCAGACTGACCGGAAATGTTTTCATGTTTCTTCCGCCTACAAGGTACTCGTCTTCGCCCGAGGACTTATTTACGAAACCAAAGTAAACCCCGACGGCACCGCAGCACACCAACATTATAATAAATATCGCGTAGTCCGGAACCCCGAAATTTTGCATTGATCGACTCACTTCCTGAACCGTTGGCATCACCGGCATTAAATCTGACAATAGCTCGTTGGCCAACCCCTCGGATGCCATTTTGAAGAGCTGGTTTTACTCCCTTTAACAAAGTTTCTTTCACAAAGGGCCTTGGTCGTATAAATAAAAGAGTGTCCCTCCCTCACTGCGTTATTAAAATTCTTGCCGCTTCTGAAACTTTATTATCGATATCATGGCAATTATCTGTTTTCGTTTAATCTCGAGTAAGCTTCAAATTTTTATCAGTTTTGAATAATTTTCTCTAAAATTCAATAATCTATAAAATTGGCTATTGATTTACTGATTGATTAACCGAACCAGTTGTACGGAGACTTTCGTAACTAAAATATTCACAGGTGATTTGAATGATTTCAAATTTACGTCAAAAGGACTCAAGTTGGCTCAAAAGATTTCCACAAGGTTCCACTAGACGCCCCAGTCTATTTTTTTTGTTTCTTAATCTATTTTTCACAACGGAGAGAAAAGACCCCTGCGACCGTTCGCTCCGGTGTCTTGATAGACTGTCTCCGTTTGCTGCAATGCGTGGAAGAGATAGAGAGCTATTATAATAACTACGACATGCCGGTACATATTGTATCATCACGACAATTTTCTGCTTAAATAGACAATAGGGATAAGTGCTGGGGGTAGGGAGGTCCTGCCCGTTGCGAAGTATTTCTCAAGTGGATAATACGACCTAAATATAAACGCCTGGATTTATCAGCGTAATTACACTTCGCGATTCGAACAGTTAACCAGACGTGGCCGACCGCTCGAAATCCACCCGCCTAAACAGAACGGAGAAACAAAAGCTTACCTCTTCCCTCTTTCCGCACGTCCGTCAATCAAAATTTTCAGACAAAAATCACCGATGATATAGAAAAAAATCCGGAAGTTCTGAAGGTGCTTCAGATTTATTTATAGAATCGTCGAAGCTTCTCACATTTGCATCGATTGGACGTAATAAATACAATCTGTTCAAATTTTAGGTCGAAAGTGTTATGATTGTTGTAGATTTTTTTTTCTTACAGATTTTGTTGGACTCATTTCGCACGTGATTATATTTTCGTTCTGAAGAAAGTTAACTAATTATCGTACGATTATTAGGTGTATTAACCATGGTTCTGTTCTTGGGATAAATATTATCAAGCTCAAGCCCATTGAAAATTTTGTCTACCGAGAACAGATGCTAATTAGAGAAAAGTTTGGTAAAAGTTTGATAAAAACTTTTTTAACAAACCGAGGCACGAAATTAAAAAAGCCTTTGAGTGGTGCGAGAACTCAGCAGGGACTTCGCCCTTGATTTTAGCTTTAAAAATTAAAAGCTAATTGAAGTGGACTTTCATTTCTTTAATTAAGAGAAAACAGATTTTTTTTCATCAGGCACGAATGTTTGATGGCTCTTAGACTCAAAGCCACTCCCACGGCTGTGTGGGTACATATAATAATAATAATTATCTGACGAGTGCGTACAAAGTTTTAACAATTCTTTATCAAAGGTGGGTACACATTTAATACAAGTGGAATCGATGTCAGAGGTCCGAAAAGTACATATAGAGATTTTAAAAAGTCTAAAACCTGTACTTGATCAGCATGGATACAAGCTGACTTCGAACTTGACATTCATTTCTTCAAATACGTCTCTAAAGCATTTCACCAAGGAGCAAATATCCCGCTTCCATTCCTTACATCTCCTCCTACCATTTATTGAATCTTGAATTTGAAAGCTGAGGTAATTAACTCCTGAAATGTTAGAATGTAAAGAGGAATTTTAGGGCCGGGAAAAGAGCTTCTCGAATAGTGTGAGACAGACTCTGACTTACTGCACTCCTTGTCACGAATTTGACAGCACATCGTGCAAAGAGTTTCCAGCTTATCAATTTCCCCAACAAATTCAAAGACTTTTAATTTCGGCAAAAGGGGGAATAACTTTTTCAAATCAAAGTCCAAAATTTCACGATGGTGCCATAGCTGCAGGTACAAGTAAACTGGGGAAGAAAAATAAAAAGAATGATTACTCGACGAGCACTGTTCTAAATTCGAGAGAAAAGATTCATCCATTTTTTTCATGAAATAAATTTAAAAAAATTTCAATCCGATCGCTTTTTGGATTCAGTGATCTTCCGAACAATCATCTGTGACTCGAGGCGTTGCCGACTAGATGGCAGCAGCACAACCTCTGCCGTTTGTCGAGTAACTTAACGATTCAAGACCGTCAGAATACAAAATTTCTGATTGCTGTAGCGATCATGGTGTACTTTTTGTATACAATTTTCTGATTTCTGATAATTAATCGATAAAGTTTGATGCGAAGATAGATCTGATTGATTCCTGATTATCTTAAGCAGGAAACACTATACAGTTGAGTGCCAATAAGTTACCTAACGTATTTGGGTACCATGACCAGAGCATTTTTATGGTACAACCAAGATGCCATGGTTGACGAAATTGGAGATCGATCGATGTAGAAAGCATGAACGAATGTACGGGAGTATTTTCTGTTAAAAACATCTTGTGCTTATCGTACTCTGGTATTCCAACTGGAAAGAAGCTACTCATTAGTCAAAGGTAACGAGGATAACACATGAAATATCAAATCGCATGGATATAGAATTTGAAAACGTACTAAAAACAAATTGAACTTTAAGACACGGTGCCCAAAGCCTTGCCTCCATCCAAGCAAGATCGGGTATTGCATAGCCACCGACTCCATCGCTGGGATCACTAATCACCGGTATTTCCTCGTTCAGACAAAGAAGTTGAAGCCAGTGCCAATGGAGACCGATTTTCCTGTTTTTGTATTTAATTTTTGTTTAGCAGAAATCTTCGCGAAGAATGAAGCATGAGGTTTGGCGTCTATGAGTAAGCATATTGCTTAACTGTATGACAATAACTTGGACAAGGCAACCAGTAGATCCCCATCAGGTGTTGCCAGGTACGCGTAATTAATCGATAGTGTAGTCAGGGATTCCAGGCAACCGATGGCTCTGAACCAGTTCTGTTTTTGAGACATCCTGTCCTTGTAGAGGCCAGATCCAGCCAGGTGACCCGTGTCCACAAGCAACGGGCCTTCCGTCCGCTTGAAGGCTCCCCAGCAGTACAAATTTGTCACGGTTTTACGCGAGTTTATGAGAGCGGTTAACAGACGAAGACCTTCTTTTCGCGTTAGTTGGAGCCCCTCGATGCAGAAAGATGCTACGGCAGTCTGTCGACTGAAGAATTTAAGCCGTGTGAAAATTAGCTTTAAGTATCGGCGTGAATTGCTATTTGAAATTCTCATGTCCCATAAAATACGTCGAAAAATATCGACCAAAAGATTTCTCTATAGATATCTGAGGATTTGAAAACGCAGCAAATTCCGTATAAATTCGTCTGTACATACCGAAGATATTTTTCAAGCCCATCTATCAGCCTTTTGCGAGTCAGGTAATCGAACGTATTAATTCTAAACAAGTGTGCCGATAGGATAACATCCTTGGACAATTTCTTCCTGTGAATCATTCTGCGAAAGATTTCTCCCGTTAAAATGATCCCTGAATATTAACCAATTATTGTAACGAACTTGTACAAAGCAGCGAGAATAGTCGTGTTCAACTCTCTCTGATAAAACGGTTGATGTCTCGCCGAGGCTCCGTACAAGTGCCAGTAGAAACGAGCCTATGGAATAAACAGGAGTAAGAAATAGTTAGTCGAGTTACTTTTATAATTAGACAGAAAAAATAACAATGATCATTTAGAAAAATGAAATTTGAGTATATAATTAGATACGTACGTGGATAAGTACGTTACGGTTAATCGTTATTGCGCACCTCGTTATGATACTTTTTAGGTAAACCAAACGTGGTGTCAGAGCTTATTAAAAGAGATGGATAAATTACTATACGGTACCTCTCGCGTAGGCAAGGGCAAATTAGGCAGCGGCCTCGGAAACATGGCTTTCTCACAGTGCATCATCATTTCCCAGTGTCTTCGAGGTTCGTCAGCGTGCCATGTTCTACATTATAATTGCATTGTGCATTGTGCATTGTACGTATATAAATAATTTCAGTACAGTGGTGTAAATACTGTTCGAGGTGTCATAATGGACCCCATATTGCATATGGAAAGCCAACACTGACCTGGGTAAGTGTTTGATCATGTTGTGTACGTCCCACTCGACTGGTTCCTGATGCGTCATACGTTTCAAGAGTTCCGTGCACGTGCATACTGCTAAAGCGTCCATTTCTAATGCCGGATTTGAAGCGGAGACAATTGTGCCAAAACTTTTGAGCAAAAATTTCTGGATATTGGAAATTATTGGACATACAAATATTTCCAAAATGACAGATCCATCATCGTTGACGTTTTACCGTCACTGTTCTTCTCTATCACTTCTACTATTCATTTATTTTATCGAAACGAGTAATATCGGGAACGAAGTTTATAAGTGGTTCGTTTAAAAATGCAGAGATTAGGAGAAAAAATAATCATGGTACACATGTTTCGTTATCGAGTTCTTAGGAATTTTCAGATGGCTTTCAAAGGGCTGAAAAGGTATTGACTCCTCGAGGGTTGGGGATTCCCGAAAAATCGTTTCGTACAAAATTTTACCCTCTTGTCGTGCGCGGAGACGAATACTTGTGTAATTAAGTGTCGAATGAAAATTGTACGGAATTCCAAGACCACCGCTAAAAGCGTTGAAACAAGTCCCCAGTATTTCGACGATTTACATAGTTGTAATTCTCCGACAATCATCCGTCTATCTAAATTATAAAATCCCTGAAGAATCTTTTTCGATCAATTAAAAGTTACGCCGGCTGATGATCCTCAGAATGATCATCCCCCGCATCTCCCCATCATCTTATTTCGAGTCTTGCCGGTGGTCTCTAATTTTAATTTCTTCTTATTTATTTCTTAACGCTGGAGACCGATCGCTATTATTCTCGGGTTTCAATTTTACGAGGCGTTCGGCAATTTGTGATACAAATTCGTATACGTACGTAAGGTGGGCCAGACCGCCCGTCCCTTCGTCGAATATAGGGCCCTGGTTAAAGCTGAGGGATGTCAGAGAGCTTATGTTAATAAATCTGGCCGGTGAGCGGCTGACAATACCGATGATGCATTGAGATTGGGCCCTCCCGGCCCACGGTCGGGTGTGTGAATGGGCATCAGGCCCACGGACCCACAGACGCACGGACACGCGTCCGCAAGAGATGCTGTTCAGCGGACGACCGTTGAGCTGACCGTTGTGGGTGCGGTCCCAATTATCCACAGTGGCTCTCAAAAAGAAAGACAGGTAAGAAAATAAAGTATTAGGAAAAAAAGGGACCCACCTTCGTCGTCACGAGGTGTCAAGAGAATCCCGATTATCATTATTATAATAACAATCATCCTCCTCCTTATCATCATCATCATCACCATCATCATCATTATCATCATTATAACCGACCACGAATACCTATTCCAACGAACCATCAAAAATTCAATTTTCGTGAAATTTCTGGGTCTTGATCTGTACTAGAACCGGCAACGAAGAGTACCACCAGGAAGTGGCACGACGAACTGGAGAGGCGGTGAAGAGAAGGGTGTGACCGCGAGCTGAGAGCGTGCGTTTAGTGACACTGCACGTTTCTGGCGGTCGTAGGGCATAAATAGAACGCCTAGCCCTTTCTGGTGGGCCTATTTTAGTGCGATGCAGCTATGTAGATATACCATAATGGTAAGATTGTGTGTTCGAAGAGAACACAGGATGCAGCATGGCATTAACGGTAGGTGAACGCTGAGGAGCTGATGTGCAGTATATAAGGTAAGAGAAGAAAAAAGAGTTAAGGAGGCGAAAAAAAGGTATAAGAATAAGAATAAAAATGGAATAGGAACGAAGAGAGGAAAAAGGAAAAATTAAAAACGAAAATAGAAGCACGCAAGGTTGTTGTGACATTCTGGTGGTCGTCGACTTAAGTTACTGGGTATATACTTGGCCGGTTGGTTCGTTGTAGAATAACTGTGGAGCGGAAAAACCTTTGGTATACGAGAAATAGACGATGTTGTTTTAACCCCGGATAGCCAGAGGTAAAGAACGAGTTTGGTAGACTGTCAAATAATACCAGAAAATAGATACGTTGTACAGCGAGCCCTGCAAAGCGGCGACAATTTTTGAGATTACTTTCTGAGCCTTGCCCTGAGCCTGATCTTTTTCTCGGTAAGAGATTATCTCCCAATAGCTGCACGGTGTGGCGAAGGAAAAAGAATAAAAATATATATATATATATAACTTTATCCGTGATAATTCGCGGCTCAAAAGGGCTGCTTAATTTAACTTTAAATCCTACGATTTGTCTTCCGGTATATATATGAAGAAAAAAAAAAAAAAAAAAGTAGGAAAGAAAACCTTATACTCTCATGTTGCCACGACGAAGACGTTAATTACGCATTTATTACTCAGCTTAAATTCTACACCCTGAATTAATTTCTAATCTCACACGTTTCTCCTCGTATAGCAATGCCTATGTATATACCTTTATATGCTTATAAGAGACATGTTACGCTTCTGTAACCGTCCTCGGATTATTTATTTGATTTTTATTTCAATACTCAACTCTAATTGTAAGAAGAATCTTCTTCAGTATCTATTATACAGATATTATATCTGGTATAGCATAATATGCTAATTATACCGCAGTGTCGATTATTCTGTCTGAGTAAAAAATAAATCAGTCTTACCGAGAGTCTGGGAAGATTATCAGCATAGGGGGATTGAGGTCATCGTATACGACTAGAACTAAGTTCGTTTAAATTTCTTCTCCTATGATATAGACAAAAATTTTAATAATCTCACAAAGTCATCAACAAAACTTCGACGATTCTTGCTGTATAGTGCTGCACGCGTACAAAGATGGTATGTAACATACAAAGGTCGCCTCCCTCGCCTATAAATCTTATTGTTCATACGTTAAAACCTATTTCAACACGTGGCGAAAGCGGTTTATATACAATACTGAAATACAAAAACAAAAAAAAATGCAAAATCTCTAGGACATAACTTGGTCAGTATACTGGACAGGTTCGTTAAGACCCGGAGGTATGGCTGGCTTACCGCGCCCGTAAGTTTATACAACTATGGCCTTAAATAACAAATATTTTCCGCATCAATTATTCGCGTCGTACCCGTATTTTTGAAAAAAAAAAAAAAAAAAAAAAGAAAATATATAACAATATTTTTTATCTTCACCGTTATTGAAATACGGATATTTAATTCAAGAAATATATAGGGCGTAGCTGTTGTAGGTATCTCTCGATAGGCGAAAGGGGCTGAGTAAAATCTCGAATAAAATCACCATAAATAAGAAAAAAGAAAAAATAATAACGATAGTATTACATAAATAATTACAGGATTTGGTACGATAATAACAAAGACAGTCGATATACGACATATGACCCGGGCGTGTGCGGGTCCCGGAGGCGAGATTAAGGATTGTGGATGCGTATCAGATTGAAATGCGTCGAATACCTTCGAAATTACGCACTTAAGATGCTTGAAATCTTTGGCATTCGGTGGTTGGGGAGGTGCGTAATTCCAACTACACGCACAGGTATATATTAATACTACAACTATACTCGTACATACATACATATGTGACTGAAGTTTATATACATATACACGTATAACCACCGTGTAAGAGATATCAGAGGGTGAGTCGAGTCTCATCGGCACAAGTACGTACGCAAGTATTCGTATGGAGTGTGAAGATCGTCGAACCGGAGGGCTGATTTATTACTGCTAATTAATGTTATTTATTAAGTTAGAGTCACGCCCGGGAGTTAGATTAGCCCAAATGAGTCCTAACTACCGATTGAGGACCACACAAGAGGTGGCAACTGGCAAAGCTCCCAATACTATTCGAAGAGGTTGATATAGAAGGACAAACGAGCGGTAAAACGGTTGATTTTGATTTTAAAAGAGGTTGATTTTTAAAGAGGGTACAGCACGGTGTAGAACCACGCGATCATGACCGCCGTCCGGCACATTATCGTGTCTCATATTTTACCGAAAAGTGGTTCCGATGAAGCGGTCTGATTAGCTAACTTGATTTATTAACATTTATATATCTAGAGCTTCTGCTCCTTCTTTTTTTTTCCATTCTATGTGTTACAGCTGCTCCCTCCTCGCAGCCCAATCCATTTTTTCTTCTTCTTATTCTTCTTTTTCTTCTTATTTTTACTCTTCTTTAACCTTGTCTTCCTTTACTTGGTAATCTTGTAAAATTTATTCATGATTTACTACACGAACTATTCGTACCTCGGTTAGGTACCTACACACCGCCCGGGCACCAGAGAGACTGGTTTAACTGGTCTAAAAGAATTCGGAACCTTATTCTCGGTGTATAATCTGGTCTAACACCTTGTAAGTGTAGTCCTTTGATTAGAGGGATGTGATTTATATGTCGATATTGTAACATGCCACGATAAAAATATAATAAAACAAAAGTATACCGAGTGTAATGAAAAGAAGAAGAAGGCTAAAAAATACAGAAAAAGGACAAAAACTAAAAGAAAGAAAAGGGAATTGGATCGAATAAATTCCTTCACCATCGAATACCTCATTCCAAAAGTTTCGAAACTGAACACACACACACACACCAAGTACCATGTATTACGTATACGTGTGGTGAATTTATTAGCGCGTGTTCTCTTGTAAGTACCACCCTAAGTTGCCCCCTTTGTGATCCAAGTTCGTCTTGTTGCTCGGATAAATTTTCGGTTCGTCGAAATCCCAGCAGCTCCCCCTTTTCATTGGGACACGCGAGTAGCTGGTAGCCAACGAAGAAACATGAAGTGAGTTTCAGAGGATGAGAAACGGAGCGAGAAAGGAGGCTGACTGCTCGGCTGACTGGGCTGCCTGATTGTACTACGTAGTTCGGGATGTGTACATATGGGAGTGTAACAATAAAGAATGTCCGAAGGCGTTTTCTCGAACGTGTTGGCTGTAGCGGTACGCCAGCACCTCGTCTCTTGCTCGTAGGCGTCCGTTGGCGTTCACTGGCCATCATCAACGAATACCCTACCTGACCCCCCTGTGCCGACGCCCTCAGCAGTCGCTGTATCTTCAACGCTCCACCGGTGTACAGTGGGCTTCATAAGTTCCTTATTCATGTATGCCAATTACGGAAGGACCCAAATCATATTGACACTCCTCTGAGTTACCTATTCGCAAACCCTGAGGCCCCCTACCCGAGTTTCCCGGGGACCCAATGTGCGAAATCAAATGCACAAACCGTTTTTTCAAGGGTAGAATAGTACGCCGTTTTAAATTTTACTATACTGATTGCAATTTGCATAGCAATCAAAAACACTTGGATATAAATGTGGGATAGAGAAAGGAATGTAACCCTTTTTGGAGAAAAGGGATACAAAAGCTTGAGTAAACTTATGACGTCGTATCTTGAACGTGACGAGACAACTGGGGGTCGGTACGGTGCTCTCTTGTGCTGGGAAGATACTTGGAGACGAGATGTCTTCTCTAGTTAGTGGTATTGTTAACAGTTTTCGTACTTTTAACCTTTTTCGAACAAAGTCCTGTTTGCACAGCACTTATGGGTGGATGTTGGATCGTGTTGGACGAGGTTAGGGTTTGACTACCACTTCACCCGCTTGTATGACCCGAAATTCAAATAGGTACCTAGGTACTCGAGACGATATGGGAACGGATTTTAGGGAAGCTTATGGGGGCGTTTATACGCACCTTAAAAGGGGCTGTATTCTAAGGGCCATGGCTTATCGAAAATGAATTATTCAGTACCCAATCCGAACAAAAAAACTATAGATACTGAAAGCTTCGAATGAAAAATTTCTTTGGGGCCTGATGGAAGTTCCGAATTTGAATATCACCGATTCACAGTTTTTAGAAAGTCGATTTCGAATACTTCAAATCGAAATACAGCGAAGATTCAAAATTCCGTAAGCTAAAAATCCGGAAGACCAAAACTCCGAAACTTGATATTCACGCATGAAGCGTCGTGTCCTCTTCATTAAATTGTCAGACTCCTGAACTGTCGGAGTTTTGATCTGCCGTTCTGAATTTTAATAATCTGAACTTTAACGTTTCTGAAAATTCAAAATCTTCTTAAATGAATCCCGTAATTTTTACCGTTTCGAACTTTTAAAATTCGGAACTTCAACCCTGCAGCCCCGATTTCTTTGAGATGCGTAATTGGTCCGTAAATTATCCTGTCAAATGAAATTAAAAGCCGAGAAGAGTTTTTTTCCGTGCAATTTGGTCATCTAAGATTTATTCCACCCGAAAATATGACCGCTCTCTTCAGTCCCGCGAAACTGTGTAAAGTGAGGATAAATGATAATCGGTATTGCAGTTTTAAACCGAACTGAGAAGACATTACATTGCGCGAGTATTCGTGTCTAAGTATATATATATAGGTATAGGTATACACATATATAAATCGCAAGAAAGTTTCACTCGCTAAATAAATTGGTCTTTATATTAAAGTAAGCCGTGTTATAAATCTTGACTTGGTTGTATTAGCGCCGTGGGTGGACTTTACGTGGGACTGTTTCTCTCCTGTCGACAGACACCGCCGCAGCCGCAGCCGCAGCCGTCTCGTGCGAGTCGACAACGAACCTCAGCGTCCCCCTGGGCCCCAGGGGATCGTTGAAACGACCGACAGACTGGCCGATGTATATTATTGCGAGTTGATATTCGCGGCCACAATAGGACACGGATCTATTTTATTAGTACGGGTTCATTTGCCGCCTTGTCACAAAAAAAGAGAGAGAGAGAGAGAGAAAGAAAGAAAAAAGAAGAAACTTATCCATACATATACAATAATTAGAATTTAAAAGCCACATGTATATACGATCAGAAGAAGTTTCGTTAATCGTGCGGAGAACATCGCGCGGCAGTTCTTGTCACACAAATTTCTACCCGTTTGACAGCCGTGTCATTTCCTGAAGTTTTTACGAGCATAAAAGAACTTTGATCGTATATATTATTGGCTCAGGATCTCCTGCAGAGCTTATGAGATGACAACGCGATCACGCGCATAAAGGGAGCGGATCGTTAACTAGAAAGCTACCGATTGCGAGATCTCATAAATCTATAATAATAACCATAATAATAACCGATTTCGATCCGTAGATAAACGCATCATTTTCGTACTTACTGCGTATACAGTGCAAACCTGCATATAGTTTCAGACTTTGTCAAAGTCGTGGAGATAAGCTCTACTACTTATCCACAGAATCATTATATTCTTGCATTCGAATCTGCACCATAGATCTTACAGTAAATTACAATAATACTAGGTCTCTCCTTCTTTGAGGTTTAAATTATCTTGTTTTCATGGCATATGTTGTACATTCCTCAAGTCAGGCTCACAATCAGTCAGTCAGCCGGTGAAATTAGTTCGTAGTCGATAATACTGAAGTCAGATGCAGACTGCAGACAACCTACATGGTTTTATGGGTACATGTGTGCCATGTAGTGCCACAAGGAAAAATGAAAAAAAAGATTGAAAAAAAACAGTCCAGTTCCGCTCTGCAGCCATCTCGACTAGGTGAGTGAAATCTTTATGTCCTCAATTACCTACCGCAGTAGTTGGATACGAAATTCAATATTGAACAGGAAATAACTATAAAACGGTCGCTTGATATGTGGGCGGGCAAATGTTTGTGGTTTAAAAATTTCTGGGTTCGAAAATTAAGTGAAAAAAAAAAGAAAAGAAAAATGTCTAAAGCAACGAAATATTTCCATCATGTTTACGATGAGTGCAAAAATTTGCACATCCCTTTTACTCGAATGAGACTTGAAAATATTACCGTAGGGTATCATCGTAAGTTGGAGTGAAATAAACGCCAGTTTAGACATGAACGATTTCGTAGTCTCAGCAGTTAATTTGAAAGAAGAATAAGAAGAAGAAGAAGAGGAGAAAGAAGAAAGAAAAAAGAAAGAAAAGTTTCAAAGAGAAAGAATTTGAACATCCTTGATGTTCGTGGAGGCGAGCCAACCCGCTGACGACGACGTTATACTGCTGCGGAAAGAATTATTATACGGCTAACTACGAAAGCTCGGGTAGATCCACCTCGGGATCTCAGTCACTCGGTTCGAATATTAGGCACGTGTTTACGACGAAATAATTACGCGCTCTCCGCGACTTGGTGGTTCCATCGTGTCTTGCGACTGTTTCATTGCGCCCGTTCTTGGGCCCGCGCCGGAGACGTGAGCGATGACAAGGAGTCGCGGGCCCAGTGGGAGGTCCCAACAATAGCTATCCGCCTTGAACCACGTCTGCTGCTACCTGGGGACCAAGGTAGGTCTTTGGTATAATTTGGGCAGTAGTAACGGGTCCTGACTTTTCCCTCGTACAATCAAAAATCATTTTTCAACCTTCAAAGTTCGTCCCCAGCTTTTCGCCATCGTGTCCAACACCCTGAGGTTCATCTTGCGATTAAAAAATACGTTTTCGAGCTCAGAATCAGGGTTCCGAATAAGAAACCATCGTCAAAGCTGATTAAAATAAAAGTAAAAGGGTCTCTTCGACTTAAGCTAGAGAAACTCCAGCTACTGGAAACAAAATCGCTCCAGAGTTTAGATAAAAGAAAAGTCAGGAAGCTGTAGGTGTAACCGATGATTTTCTCATCCCGTTTTAGTAATGAGTTAATTATTATCATAGTTTCTGATTTGGCTATTGAAATGATACGTGGGTGGATAGCTTTTGAATTTATCATCCTACCGAGCTACCTCGATTAATTAATGCCTTTGTTCAGTGAACTTCCTACGTTGCAGTTACAGATTAGGTGTAGGCGCATTAGGCTATCTCGTTTTAATTGATCCTGATTCTTACCGTTGATTAACGGATATAATCTCAACAGTCCGAGCCCGGTCGGCCGAGGTCAATCAACGTTTAACTTCTTTAATAGACCAGATTTATCCGGGGTACCAATTTCATTCAACCAATCATCCAAACTCTTTTCAATTCATCCCAGTTCGCTTTCACCATCTGATTCACTCTCAGTGTATAAGAGGAGCAGCAATTGCCAATCTTCTAATGAATTATGCATCATAATTTCGAGAAAGTTTGTACGACGCCCTGCAGCTTCTTCCACTCTGTCTGATACTGAGACGTTTAAGCACGATGCTTATAGCTGCATGCGTCAGTGTAGAAAATCGATTTTTGTGGCATGGTTTTTCGATACTATTTTCATAAATAGACATTAATCGTTGGGAACAAGCGTGCGTGTTTGTTCAAATCCTTCGCTAGGTCTAACTGAAATCTCGGTATACAGGGTCGTTTTCTCCGTGACCGTTCTCTCTCCCGTTCGAAGAGCAGCTCTGTACGAATCGTAGGTGGTCCCACTCGTCCGAGGCAACGATTTTAAATTAAAATTAAAGCGAAGCTTTCTTACCGTCGTGGTCGCAGTCGCAACCGCCCGCGTTTCTGTACCAAAGCGTATATAGGTGTATATATAGGATGCAGAGTGTATAGATACGCCCACGTTTAATGGCTTCATTCGAAAACTGCATATAGCACTTCGCTGCAGTTAGACTCAAGCCATAGGTAGGTATATCCTTGCACAGGGAAAATTTACTCTGGGTAAGCCCAAAAGGGTGAGAGAGATGATTTAGCGCGAAACCATCTCGTTAATAATTTTATCAACCACCAATTTTTTTTTTTTGGCTTTTTTTTTTACAAATCTCCTTCATACATGTAGATTACAGAGTATTTTTACAAAAGTATTGCTTCGTATGACAGCTGCTTTACGAGGAGGCGTGTTTTCTCTCGCCCAGGAGCAGATAATTGGCCCGGTGTTTTTTGGAAGAGTTTCGATGTTTATATGCATTCCAACCTGTATCAGTATTTTATAATTAGCAAGAAGAAGTTGGCTGAGATTGTGCAGTTATGAGTCGCGCGCGACCCGACGCGGTCCACCGGCAAGGACATGGGAGAAAATAAAGTCAAGTCAAGTTAAGTCTTTCGATTTTTTTTTTTTTACTCTCTCTCTCTCTCTCTCTTTCTCCTCCTTAATCCACGATTCGTATTCCGTTGTTCCCAGCTGCAGGGCTAATCCCTTTACTCTTTTTAACAACAGACTCCTTACCAGTCTATAAATTATATCAGACCTCTGGCTGAACTTGAGATTTTAATCGTGCCACCAGACAGAGAAAAGCTTTTATCACTCTGCCGCGATCTATCTCTGAACAATATTGCCATCATATGGCCCATCTTTGGGCGCGATGGGTATAGCTTAAAGCAGTATACGTCATATATCGACGCTGAAAGTGTTGTACCTCTTGGCTCCCGGTGAGATTATTCCTGGGTCTCTATGGTATCGGGCACCAAATTCTCCTAATTGGCAATTAATTTGATAAATTTCATTAATTCCCCCGCGGTTAATGAAGAAGCCAACGAATTTGTAAAGCTAACCGCTCGAGCTAAGCGCGCGCGGATACGATTTAAATATCAAACCCTTTTGTGAAAAATCGCCCTCATTTGTCTTTCGAGAGTTGCGCGTTCGTTCGGCTCTTGAAAATAAAAGAGAAAGGCTCATTTCTGCCCGGATTCAGAGCGCGTGCAGGCTATATCCTCTTTACTACCTTCCTCATCTCTATATAGGTCCAGAATCTACACATGTCATGCACAATGCGCACTCCTGCACACATATACCTATACCCGACGAGCTCTGCGAGGTACGACGTTGTACTACATGGTGAGGCGCTTTAAACTAGCGTCAGGTACTATTTTTCTTCACCTGTCAGTGTCTACGAGAATTGCTTCGACACAGGCCGCATAACTTGAACAGATTTTACTAATTACCTGTCATCACTGTCCATGAATGACATGCACGCATTTTTTCATCTTCTGATATATAGAGGCTTGCAGAAGAGGTCAATTCGAGCCTCGATTCAATGCCGTTTCACAACATCTGTATACAATGACCCAATCATACCGCCCTTCGATATAGTCAGAAAGAAAATTTAGTTTTTCTTATGCATTTTCAGCATTCCTCGTCGTTAATTTCATTTCAAACCTCTCTCTACATTCAAAGGTCAATTCTTTTTCGAAACACTCGGGTCAGTAAGACGAAAAAGCAATCAATCATGCATCTACTTATATCCAGCTCGATATTCGGCCCGCATGAATATGTTCGACAATGTTATTACAAAGTGGCTAATTAGACGCAATAAGATTCGGTGAATTCAATACCAATTTCGTGTATCGGAATTGTGGTTTTAAGTCGCGGTACGAGGATAACGTTCCTCGTTAAATTATCGAAATGGTATTTTAATTACAAACCTTTGTCAAGTTTTTTATGTGACACGTCATTCGGGACACCGCGTATGTTAAATACCAGTTATGCATATACGTGTATGTATATACGTACGTATGTACGTATGTACATCAAGTTATATGGGCCATGTACATACGATCCGGATTCCATAGCCAGTACCGTCTCGTCCCGGCACTTGAACGCGCGCGTTGAAAATTTAAAAAGTAAAGAATTTCGACGGTGAATGAATTATCTCCTCAACGGTCAGCGAAGTTTATTTTGATGAATTTTGAAAAGCGCCCGAAGCAAGAAGGCATTAGTTACGCCGTAATTGGGACTTGCGCCCGGTTGCCCTCTCGGGGCTCACCAGGCTCAGAGCCGGCAAGCCACTTTGAAACAAAAGAAGGTCGTCTTCTGTATACACTTCAGTATCCTTTATCAACGATCTAGCCTCAGAATTTTAGCTTAGTAAGGTATAATTCTCGAGGCGTATTACCCGCGGCAAAATCGCGGACAAAGGCCCCGGCGCTGAAAGTTTATCTTATAATATTTTTTCTGCTCGTTCCAGGATTTTTCGACGATCTACAGAAATCAGCTCCCGCGGGAATTTCTCTAACCCAAAAAAAGAGGAAAGAAAAACGTAAAGAAAAAAACTGAAAAGAAACGAAAAGAAAAGGGATAAAGAAAGATGCAAACTGAGCATACCCAGGTATACCTATACCTATGTATACGGGTACATGGACGATTGTTTTTCGCCGCCTCGCCCCCGGAGGTTGTCAGTTGGCGCGCGGATGAAATCCTCCCACCATGAGACCAGAGCCGTACTAGGCTCTTCTTCTTTATCTTCAAGTATTAATTCGCGCTGGGAGGGCGTGGGCGTCCCCCGATCCCAGTTCAGTGCAGGATCGGTCCTGCAGCAGACTCGCGGTTTTAGACACTATATGTGCTATAATCTTAGAGAATAAGAGTCTTCGGAGTCTCGGCATCGGAGCCTCGATTCCCAAGGACCAGCTTATACGGAGACCGGGTGAAGCTAATGCATTCGATCGTTGATTTATGCACTATACCAGCCAAATATATTGAAAGTCTCTTCGTGTATAAAATTAATTTCGAACATGCCCCGCTGGCCTTGCGGCCATGTAACTATCAATAATAAACGACTATGGTGCAGCTCTTCCTCGGCCAGCTCTTCTTCTCTCCTTCTTCCTCTGCCTATCGCATTATATACCCCTTCATCCTGATTCTATTCAAGTTCTATTCTTATTCTATACTCCTCACCGTATCCTCTCTTTCATTCCCCCTTCATAAGACGCCCAGCTCTTCATATCCCTGCTGCACAGTTTTGTTCCTCCTACCAACACTCTGCGAGAGCTTGTCCTTCCCTTTGATGCAATCGCCGACCGCCACTTCAGATACTGTAATACTAATGCGGAATGCTCCGGAGTAGCCTGTCTCGCGATTATTATTAATTCCAATTGCGTAAGGCCGTGTTGCTGCCAACCCATGACGTAAATTCACTCTTTGTAATGAATTATGAATTACGGAGAGCAATTGCTATTATTGTAACACACTTACATACATACCTACATACTTGAAAAATTGTATTGCAGAAATAAAATCTTCAACAGATCTAACGATAAGTACATACGTACGTATGTTCGTATGTACCTGCATATACAATACTAAATTTGCAATGCATAGAATTATAATCATCTGTGAAACCAGTTTGGTGAACCAATGCTCCCTTAAAGCTGAAATGCTGATTTTAATTAGATACCTTCGACATAATATCAGATATCGAGATAATTATTATAAATTGTAAAAAAACAGCAACATGTATCTGCGAAAACTTATGAGACACAAATATGAGAATTGCGGATCCTGAGTACATAGAATGACCATAATGTAGGATAATATGCATAGAATTATGATAATCGAGAAACGTGTTTCTTTGAGCAATGAAATTTAAAGCTAAGACGGTTCTTTCTTTACGGGCTTTGATTAATTTCGGTATCAGATATCGGGGTACTAACATACCGTCGTATGTAGAGATTTGTCATACGGTTATAAATTTTCATTTTAAATGAAAAAGCTCCCCGTGCCAAATTGGTAATAAGAATGTTTAGCGCGGGGTTTTAAACCGCGGAAGCTTAAGATCGAGCTTCCAACGGTTTGGTACACGTGTTGCGTTGTTAATATCACTCACTTATGTATAGTATTACCAGGTTTATATCCCTACGCTGTATATATCGGCGTACCCACAGACAGCTCCTTTTAATCTTTCTCTTACCCGTCGATTTCTACCTTTTTGGATAGCGCGCGGCCCGAAGCCTCGAGTGTATAATCTTGCACGCGAAGTTTGGGGACAAGCCCTCTTGCCCGCCCTACAATCTGCATACGATTACGACGCGGTACACTCATTGGGGAAACTTTTATCCTTGTACCAGCTACCCGGGTACGCGGGGCTTGCAATTCCCTCGAGGTATTTATATTCAGTCTAATTATCATTGCTTGTCCACCAGGACTTTTTACATTCGAAAGCTCTTATTCTACCGAATTCAAATCTCCAACTTTTCTCCCTAATATCGCAAGAAATGAAAGTGGGCGAACGGTTTTGACCAAATTTCAGCTTCATATCGATCAAGGTTACTTACCTCGCTTGTACGTTGCTCGTATTTACTAGGTACTCATATTTATTCACCTTTCGTATCAGTGCCGGTGTTACGGACCCGTGTAAACAGCCAATGATTAACACTGCCGAGTCGTGTGAGAAACCCCTAATTGTTTTCTCGCGCCTAATTCGTTTCGAGTAAAACTGCACACGTAAATCTGCAGAATGGATTTTTATATTTTGGAACCGCGGTGTTGCGACCTTGTGAAGACTTTTCGTACCCATTTATACCTAAAATGTACATTTGAAGAACTTCTCGCGACCCTAAAAGAAAAAAAAAAGAAAATTTCCACCCGTTAACCTCTGCGTAAATAATTCTCGAACCATGTCAAATGAGGCGAAAGAACGTTTCCAGAAGAAGTAGTTTCGTCGGAATAATCGAATTGAAAAAAGAAGAGAGAGAGAGAGAGAAAAAATTCGTGTCCAAAACCATGGAACAGTGATCTTCGTTCGACGGAATATCTCCGAGGTTCGTACAATTTTTGCAAGACAATTAATTGCACAGTACAAGAACCTTGACTCGATTCTCTTCTTCCGTGACGAAGAAAAGGAGGAAAAATGGGCAGTGATCCTTTCTTTGCAAAGTCTCGACGATCAATCTGTGTCAGAATAGGGTTTGCTGAAAAATCATGTTACACGTTGAAAGATGGATCCGCGCGAGTCGCGTGTTCTAAATCAACAGTCATTCATTGATTAATTATCAGCCGTAATTCGTTTCTTAACACTTTGCTGTCAGAGTGATTACAGTGACGTTCCCATGACGCGAGGCCCTCCACGACTGTACCTACCATATATGTAATGACCGGGCGGGCCCCACCTAGACGCGTGGGACCGCGGACACCCACATATAATATCCCCTGCACACATGCTTGCATTTTACGAGCGGGACAGCCCTGGGGCTTTGCGGGTCTCGTAACACGTGCACCGTGCACGCGCGCGTGCATATAGTTCCGTCTCTTGTATTGCCAGTTCTTCTCTTATTCTCATCGTCAGTAAGTCAGTGCCGAGCAACACTCGATACTCTCTCTACTACCGATCCTAGATGGTACAGATGTTGCCGTTTGTTTCTGATCTTTGGTACCGATAACATTCGGATATATACGTACCGCCATGCATGCTCACTATACACCTATACCTATGTTTTTTATACGCCTTCTATCCGATCACGTTACCCAACACGAGTCAAGTCGAAGATGGGATACCAGGGTTGAATGTCAGTGCTTTAAATGCGCTGATACAATCCAGTCGTTTCTGTACACATGTTGGATCATTTGTGTGTTTTTGGTTCGTTGTTTGAATTCCAAAAATAAATTTTTATCGCAACTTTCGTGTGCCTATGTTACGTCGCACCTTCCGCAGCTATTCTCATGCAAGCTCATCGTGTTTGGATTCCTGTCAATCCATATGAAAAATTATGGTTTCATTCAAAATTCTTCGAAACACATGGCAAAATGAATAAATTTGAACAGGAGTGCATTACCAGGCAGAATTTCGTATTGCTGAATCTGCGTCAGAGAAATTTTCCTGAATTTCGAAAAGCGTAATGATGCTATACACATTTTGCTGGTGACTTTGAGTATAGGTATTCTCTCGTAATTCAAGTAAATCCTGATAATTTCGTACCGTTGTAAAGTTGAAGAAGTAGGTACGTTATTGAGCCGAGTAAACTTAATTTATTGCCGAATCCGTTATCCGCCTACGAGTTGTTGATCTGGTAAATACATTATCGAGTTTTATTGAGGAGCGTGTATACCGAAGGTTAGAAAATGTCTGATCTGGATCCTCCGTGGTTTCGACATCTGTTGAAATTGATCACTTTAACGTTAGCCTAGGGCCTCGCGTGTCCCGATGGCAGCAGGAAGAGTGCGAGTCATTTTTTATTCTTCATTTCCTAATCCATTTAAACCAGCTACAGGCTTGAATCCGTGTTGCGCTATAGAAACGGCCGGGTAGAAACTTCGTGCGACCCGAAAATAAGGGGACGTAAATCATAATTAAATGTTTGTGAAGTGTCGCGGAGAGTAGCCCCGGTAGGCCGTAATTCTTACACGAGGGTCAAAGGCGACCAACAGACAAGGATTCCTCTCTGTTTCATACCTGGAGCTTTTTCTAAAACCATGATCACGGAGAACTGCAGCTCCCTGTACATACCATCAGCTTTTGTTTGGACTTTTCTTAAGCTGGGTCTCAATTCAAACGTTTAAACTCTCATTCGTCAGTTCAATAAAACGAGAGAGCTTAAGGTGACACGCGTCGGCGTCACGTCAGCCCACTTCACCTTTTATGTTCAACCTAGAGTACACACGATTATACAATTTTTAAATTTTCGACGAGCTTCGGACACGCGTGCCTACATACGTGGCTACGTCACTACCCTAAAGTTTCCGGTTCCCATTGTACTCCCGTCCGTCTTTTGTTTCACCTTTGGGACGGGAGGTAGAATATAGGAACAGATTTACAGACGCATGAGATCCCTTCACCATTAGATTTCAGATGGGGGACCTGAGAGAGGCGCCGTGTTCCGCCTTTATTCAACGTGGGCGAAACCATTTTCGTTAGGTTAGAATTAGTCACAGGGCGAGGGCATTTTTCCTTGTCCTTTTTTCGTTTCTCCATCTTTTATTCATCATCTCCCAGCCCTCGCTGATCAAATATGTACTCACTCACCTCCTGCTGCTCTTCTTTCAGTACCCAAAAACTTTATAAATTTCTTCGAGCAACTGGTGGTAGTCATAATTTCGTCACTTTTTTTGGAAGAAATCGCACGTTTTACTCTCGGAGAAATTTTCAGATGCATTATCACCGCATTGGTGAATCGCCCACCCTGTAGAAACAGCGGATATCTGAGATCCGTGTATATCTATAGACATGAATTCATAAGTAGACGCAAAATATGTAACCGTAGCACCGGGGAACGGGCTGGCATTCGAGAGCCAGAGGTCATGTTTTCACGGTTGTCTTTTTAGGAGTCGATTTATTGGCAACAAGCGATTCCCGACGTCGAAATGACGTCGCTGGAGGCTCGAACGAGTTTAATTGCCGGGGTTGTTCGTCGTTGTTTCACTGCGGTCCCAACTGACTTGACCAAGCATATAGTATCCCATATTTCGGTCATCTTTATCCGTTTTTTTTTTTTTTTTATCTATAAAATCGCCTAACAAATCTCAGGGTTAGGGAACGGCGGCATGAGGTTCGTTCGTACTTTGCGTAATTATAATAACTGCCATTAAGTAACGGAAGATGTGCGACCTCGCCGAATGAAGTGCTCGCAGCGGTGAGGCGTTGATAAGAAGAAGAAGAAGAATAAGAATAAAAGGAAAAAGAGAAGACGAAGAAGGAGAAGAAATTCCAGGAGAGTGGTTAAGGCGTAAGGAGAAAAAAAAGGTGAAAAAAAAGTTCCCTTGAGATCCGACGGTTCGGCGCCTCGGAGCGTTCGCTTCGCATATCTCCCGGTCGAAGGTGCGAATTCTCGTATCTGGGCGTGGCAAATTGGCACACGCGAGCCTCTAATGATGCGAACAAACGACAAACTGCTAAGGTTAAAAAAAACTGGCCAATGGCGAAACAAAACACCGGACATGTACGTATACGTGTGCGCTTACCAACTGGCCTGCGTAAATCGATAAGTGCATGCGGGACCGATGATGCCCGAAGAAATACAAGAAGTAGATACAGCAGTATGTGGTTAGACGTACCATAACTACGTTGTTGGGTTACCGGGGCAAGCGCCAGCTCATCTGGAGAAAGTTTTGGAATGAAAAGTGGAGGGAGATGAAAGAAAAAAAAATAAAAGAATAAAAAAAAAAAATGTTAAAGGGGTTTTTTAAAATGTCCCTGCAAGAGTACAAGTCGAAGAACAAATGACGATAATATAATATGACTTAATTAATTCGTGAGCCTTATCTCGGCCAGAGACATTTTACGATAAGAAGCATGTTCCCAATATTCGTTTATCTTATGTCGATTGAATATTAATTCGTATTTCCAAGAATCTCGGAGGTGTTCTGTTATATGTACGTATATACATATATATATACATAGGTATAGCCACTCTTACGATAAACTTCAAGTTTTTAGATCGGCTCTTCAGTTTTTTGCCTGAATTAATCTTCTCGGGTTGACCAAGTTCGCGTGACAGAATTTAATGCCAACCGATAATCGAGGCGCCCGTGATCCTCGATTCGTTGACATTTTTTGTTTTTTGTTTTCTTATTTTCAATCCAGACCCAGAACCTTGTACTCTCTTAATCGTTAACTTTTCTTACGCATAAGTGGGCGAGAATTATAGTCAATTAGTCTTCGCCACTTGTCGATTAAGAATTGACTCGGGCAAATTAATCCCAGACATTTATTTGGTCCATTTTCATTATTAGAAATTTTCGTCGATTTTCAACGAGGCAAAGAGAATGATGAAAAAAAAAGAACGAATGTTTGATTATTCTTTTCTTTAACGAGATTGGTCCAGGTATGAAATAATTTTAGCACATATTTGACGAAATTATCTCATAAATGTACATCCACAATTTCTTACGTGAAATATCGCGCATCGTTTCATTCACGAGTTAAAACCATGACGCTGTCGAGCTAGTGGGCAATAAATTAAGGCACTGCTAGACCTCCTAATTGTTTCTTAAATAAAAATGACTGAAAATAAATAGTAATGATAATAACAACAACAATAATAAAACGTTTTTATTGCTGGTATACCTAAGGGCAAAAGACCTGCGGGTTCAAAGATCACCATGTTTCACAACCCAAACCGACAACAAACGCTCTATGGAAAGAGAAGTGAGGAGTTTAATAATGAAAAAGACAAATAAGGAACATAAAGTTTGAGATGACTATACGGTTAAAAAAAAAAAAAAATAACACTTAATAGAAATAGAGGAAAATAAATGAAACAACAGGAAGAAAGACGAGAAGCTTCGTGACAGTAGAACTAAATCTGATTGGTAATCTTTTGAAAAAATTATATCTTACGAATATTCTAGGTATTCAACGGTAGCGAAAATTTCTTACACCAATGTGATGGCTAACTGTAAATTCAGTGCGGCTATAATTCGGTGTTAAAGCTACTCTATAAAGTCCCGTTTTCTTCGAAATATTGAAACGTCCTGATTCTATGCTTCACGACAAGCGCCCCCGTTTACTTTTCTTTTTTTTTCTCTTTCTTTTTTTTTCTTATTTCTCCCAACTGCAGAGTGGTTTGATGTTTGCAGAAGAAAGTAGACGGTTAATATTTGAGGCAAATAGTACGTGCCTCGATGGAAAATGAAAAGTGCACGAGAAATTTCGAAATTCTCAAATTCCTCGGTAGTCCGTTCCTAGGTGCGTCTTTTCATCTCTCACATAAACACACACACACACACACATGCTTAGGCAAACCTACACATCGTCCATATAGCTAACTATAAGTCCCTGATTATCCAACTACATTATACCCACGTGAGGATATTTCTGCGTCTATATGTACGTAAATACATGGAGATGGAAGTCGAGTCCCCACGTTTGTGAGTGTGGAAGTCATACACGGATGTGTATTTATGTATGTGTTCCGTATATGTATAGGCGGGTTCTTTTCGTCCGTGGATTTATATTCACGATGTTTGTACTTCTCATCTACCACCCACACCCTGGTGCTGCTGTGCCATCAACCGTCAGCCATCAACCGTTCGTCGGTCGTCAGGCGCTGCGTAGCAGAGGCACACTAAATTTCTTTTTTTGGCTATATACCGTGACTAATTCTTTGTGACGAAATTTACTATCTAATTTACACATTGGACATTCGTCGAAACGGTCACGGGCGCCTACATTGCTTTGCGTCCCATCGCGTAGCTTTATAAGCTTCTCTGCGTGCTGCTGGAGAGGCCGAGACTCCAATTTGTCGGGTTGTTGCCGAGCCATCTTTTGACTAACGCGCTCGCGCTTCGCGGTACGTGACTCTTTTATTAAGCTATCCATATATAAAAAAACGATGAAAATCAAAACGATAGATACCTATACACTGTATCAAAAAAAGGTATGTATATACAAATAAAACACGGAGCGGCTTTACTTCCTCCAATTGCGGAAATATCTGATCAATAATTTCCACGAATGTCACCGGTTTATGAATCCGCTGATGAATTTCCGGTCACCGATTCATCAAATACCATAAGCCGTAATAGAAATACGGATTCACCGAGAGAACCCTCTCATATCAGTGCAGGTAACGCCCGAAATGTTATGCCAACGAAGTAGTAATCAACCGTATGAATTTCGGTGGTCTGACTAGCGCGGTACGCAACCCCTGCGCTCCGGCGTTATTGAACGTGTATCGTGTCAGATGAAACATTCCGTGAATATTGGAGCGAATTTTAGTCCAATTTTAGCCAATGATATTTTCTAAATAATTCAAAGGCCTCAATCTGTTTGAAAAGCTAACGTTTTCATTCAACACTTTCGAAGAACCGTGCTGATAGCTCATTCCGCGATGAATCAAGATCCGAATCAAATATACAGTTCGAATTTACACCGAGACCATAATTGGGTCAGTAGGTGATTCGATAAGCACCTTCCGGCTCGGCAATTATCTCCAATTTGTTCGCGTCCCAAAGAAAGAAAAAAGGTAATGGGAGTGATTACAGCCGGATTATGATACGCGAAGGTGCGAATACATGCGGCTGTTATCCGATACACTATAATAGAATAATGCTGCTGCTGGTGCTGCTGCTGCTGCTGCCGCCGTTTTCGTGTCATTTGATTTCTCTCCTTGACGGGGATCGTCGACGTCCTCCTGGGGCCCGGTCGGGGCCATAATACAGAATGCTCAAGGCAAGGCGGGAGGAGCCCGCGCACGATGCAGGCCGCGTTCTCGGGGAACGTTTGAATATTCAACAGTCTGTTTAGTTGGTACCACCGCTGCGTAGAGAGGAACCCGTTTGGTCGCGTGGCTCTCCCACGCGTTGCGTGCGTGAGCACGAGTGAGCGAGAAGGTACGCTTATACCGAGCGACTCGTATTCTACCAGATTATATCCTGTACCAAATAACTATCGAGCCCTTAATTCTGAGCTGGAAATTCCGCAAATTTCCTGACTCAATATGAAAAATAATCGACATACGTTACCAAACTCCGAAAGAAAACGAGACCTTCTTTGACCGGGAATCTATCGCACAATTCATCGGCCACAGGACAATCCTTTCATTTCTGATGAATAAAAATGCGATTCTCGAACGGATTTACATTTGCTCGGGTGTCAATCGATTTCAGTGTGATTCGTCATGTTTAATTTCAATTCCGTATAACCGCATTGACGTTTTATCTTATATCTGTTAATTTTCCTGGATCCATCAAAGGGAATTAATTCGCTATAGGAATTTAGTAACACTTGAAGAGAAAGAAATTTTTGGTGTTTGTTTGATCGAGTGGGAAGAGAAATGCGGTTGTTGGTAGTTGGTGATGGGGAAAGGTTTCTCACGAAAGTTGATAACGATGAGAGTTATCGAGAATGCGGTATGCGTATGGTATTGGGAAACCGAGAGTTCCTTTGAGTTCTTTTGAAACGCCTATCCACCCACAAGTCGCTCGTATTTCTGATGCAGCTACATAGGTGGGAAGGGAGTAGTCGCACGCGCTAAGGCGAGTCCGTGCTTTTTATAACCGGCCACCAGATATGACACTACTTTACATACTTAATGGAATTCCATACCTCGAGCCTTATTTTACCATAGAATTTCCTTTTACTCGCTTCAACGTTTTTTAAGTGGTCATATCGTACGCGACTAAATAGCCGCTATTAAAATATCGCGTTATCCTTGCATAACACAATGCAAGAGACCAGACCCTCTCGGAGGCTCCGGAGGACGAGTCGTTTAGTTCATATAAGAAAATTACATTCCCTAACGACCGTATCTCGTGTTTATTGAAACATGTCTACAGCCACGCCGGGGTTCCGCCTAGATCCTGACGTCTATATCGCGATACTATATAAGCCGGGTGAATATCTTCGACCTTGTAAACTTATCCCTCAAACGACACGCAGTTAAATAGATTTGCTATAGAACCTTGCGTGCTATCAACAATTTTCGCACCTCTGAAGTAATTTATTTAATTTCCGAATCATTACAACGTTTCATCGCGATGTCAGCATTTATTGTCAAAAAGTTTCTTACAAGAGTTGAGGATAAAAAGAAACCGCCTATATCTGGACCGCGGCACCGCGTGGGTTTTAAATCAGATTACTTTGTGAGCCAATTACGTTATCGCGTTAGGTTGCGCGAGAGTCTGAAAACTTCATCGCGAGTAAGAGAAAAAATGGCGAACAAGTAAAGATAAGTGGCAAGTAATAGAGCCGTGTAGAGTGCGGTCGTATCAGATGAGAATTTGCATGAAGGGCGCGGAAGAAGGCGCGTCACGTTTTCAAGACGGTATAGTAGCCAGTCGTCGTGAAGGTATTACCTACCCCGCGAGGCGTGACTTTAGCCAAAGATTTATTGCCAGGTAACCGTGTAACGTCCTTCGCCTGGTACTGCGGTATATAGTATGACTCAGGAATCTCCGGCCTTCTTCTCTTATCTATATGGATAAAACTTTTGCCACGAGACGAGGGACGCTATACCGAATGATTTTCAACTGCAACGTTATAGTTTTACTCTAGCTTTGTCGCCGTCACGTTTTCGGATAAAATCACGTATATGGTTGACCAGTTTTCTCGCATATTATATGAAAAAGAAGCTGGATTTCTCTCTCTGTCTTGCACTGAAACGTAACTCGTTAATCGTGTAAGTCGCACGAAGGAGAGCCAGTCGGACGTGACTGTTGTTGATACAGGAAAGAGATAAAAAAGAAGAAAAAGAAAAAGAAAGAAAAGAAAAAGCAGAAAATTGTTTACGGATAAAATCCACCGCCCCCGCGACTCTCTACCGCGTCTACTACCTCGCGAACCATATACGTAGTATATATACGTTCGGAGAATCGAGGCCCACTGTCAGACAGGCAATTCTGGTACCTAACAGAGCTGGTTGCAGGCTTCGAGCGAAGAAATTCATTCGAAATATATATATAAGAGAAGGAGAGAAAAAAAAAAAAAAATATATATAGTCATAATTTGCACCCACCCACGTGTCACTTTATTTCGGCGAGGTGGTCGCCCTTTACACAAAACTCCCATTAAAGCCCGTGGGACACTCCGCAGTAGAAAGTATGCGCCTCGGCATACAGGGTGATACAATAGTCAATATATTCGATTGTCAAGGGAACTCGACGAACTTTATTCCCATGAGAATATTCCTGATTTTGTCAGTAAAGTCAATGAATTAAATTTTCACAGGTATGTCGTAAGTACCTATATACATATACATATGTACCTGCAGTACTTTCAGCGGGTGACATCGAATGAATTTTTCGATAAGTTATACAGGTGATAACCATCAATTATCAGAGATTTGACAAAATCTGACAACATTTTTTCAGTCACGATATGCATTTTGAATTTCTTTCTCCTTTTTTACTCTCACAAATAAAAGCCATGCGATCCGTACGTGTTATACGTGGTCAGAGAAATGCTATTGACTAGCCACTGGGGGCATTGGCTATTTCACTTTCCCTGAGGCTATACGTCTGCATTTATCCTCGTCACTGTCCGCCCTCGTCAGCAGCCTGCCTATTTGTCGTGACTCACGTGAGTCAAAACTTGTCTCGTTGAGACGGTTCTCCAGGTAGCTCGTATCGGCAAATAATTGCTGAACTACGGAGTGTATCCGTAGGTATATGCGCTATACGTGGTCGGAATGTATGTACATAGTTTATCTTGTATATTTTTGACTGTACACATGCAAAGCGGAAAGATCTGTTCATTAAAATAGAATTTATTTGACTGATACAACTCCGGCAATAATTTAAACAAAATTTATTTGAATCAAATCAGATATACTGGACGTAACTGATCATCCGTTCGGTTAATTCAACGAATCCTTTCCCACTGTGAAGCCGCTTACCAATTAGTTAGGTTTCTGTGTATAAGTGCGTCTAAGCAAAAGGCTATAAATTTTCTAGTCAGCTTTGGAGTAGATTTAGGATTTGCATTTTATTTCGAAAATGAGCTCATCGTTTTTAACATCTGTAGAAATCGAATGGTCATTAGAAAATCGACTTTATTCTTGTTGGCATAACGATTTTTGTACCTTTTCACACCCTTAAACTACCTTCGGTTTGAATTATAATTGCATATACGGCTAATGGATGTTTAAACGCGTGTACGAATACCGCTGCCGCAGCTAATCTCTAGGATCGTGGTCGTTTATATATTTTCATCTCCGTCTTCGTGTTTGATATCTTACCGGGCTGCGGACGGACGCGCGGAGGACGGAGGGCGTCGTTGCAAACGAAGTGCAGGCGTGGGAGACTGAGAGACGCCGTCTAATGAGAAACGCATATAAACGTGCCGGAACTCCTGCAAATGTACCACCCAACCCATATACCTACTTGTTTGTCCACCATTCGTCCTTTCCACCAAGGAGCTGGCTCGCCGCCTTAACAATGCGGATGTATAGAACCCCGGTCCACGTTTAAGAAGATAATAATCTCTTCGTAGACTAAGAATTAGTGGAATTAGTGACTTCCGTTTGGTCTTACGCATACGTTTGCTCTAACAGTTTTGGAATCCCGCTTATACAACGATTCTACATGCATATTTATACCTGCATCTATGTGCATTGTGCAGTGTGCGCGCACTATGGATGCCTGTTCACTTGGACTTAGCCATCGCCTGTTTCCAAGGTGCGGATGACAAACGTGATGTAAATTGGTGTCGGTTTGGTAAACAGCAGCGTGTCTGGTGACACAGGTAAACATCAACTCTAACCTCCTAATTTTCTATCCATTTCTATTGTATACGGTCCAAAGTCGTTGGCCGTCGTAAATCTCGGGTTAAGCTCTTTGGGATCGGGATCTGTGGGAATTATTTATGGATACCTATGTCGGAGCGATTTTTGAGGCTGGAAATTAATCAATTAGCATAAGGATTACGCCGGGATATTATCCGATTTAACCATTATTCTCGTGTCTCTAGTACCCCGCGCGAATGCTGAAGCGGACTTGAGGCTCAGAGAGCTGATTCTGAAGAGATGAAAAATTGAAGATACTTTAACCTTTTAAAACCGCTCGAATAAGAGACGTTCATCCGAAAGAACGTCTTCCTCTTGACGGATCCTCGTTTTGTTAGTCCGCAAGCCGTGGCGGGCGAAAACGAATATCTCGGAGAGACATGATCTGAAAAGGATCTTGCGGTTGATTTTTTAAAAACTTATTAGCGACTCTTGTCCGCCTGGCATAGACACGTCATATTTTAAAGGGTGTAATTTTTCGCGCCAAGAATTACAGGGAGGTGACGTATAAATGACAGACGTCTTTTACAATCGTGACAATTTCTCTCGATTTTTTTTTTATCGGTCCTTTTTTACTCCTGGGTTAAAAAATGTGACTAACGACCTTCCTCATATACCAAGGTCATTCCCCTTTCGAACAAACCGCAAAGTCTCGGCTTGAGGTCTCAAGACGAACGAGCTCTGCGGATATAATCCGATGTGCACTTCAACGGATCAGCAACTCTAGAAATTTCTTTTCATTATCACAGAGACGACGACTCCACTTGAATCGAATTGCGTCGTTCTTGCGGATCTTACGCGGCGCCTTGGCAATTCGCTAGATGTTAGAACGGTTTGTGCTGTGGATTATGTCACGCTATACATACTTCAGGTATTAAGTCATTGCGAGAAACCTGTTCCAGAGAACTATGATAGCTTTTACAATATCTATATACAACCAGATTTGCCAAAGTTGGATTTTCAAGGCACACTGATCGTATCATTCATCGGTATGCAAATAGAAGTGCGAACATTACGTCTCTTCGGCCTATACTTGACTCGGTGAATTAATGATTAGCCTTTCACAAGAATAAAATTTGTTCAATTAACAGACGCCTTGGCATTACAGATTGCAACACGTTTTATCAAAAGTTCGAACTAGATTGAAAAAAACCAAAAAAATCAGTCTTCGAAAAATTTGCATATGCAATTACGTCCCCTTTCGTACCGGAATCATCTACTAACTCGTCGACGACACATTTTCGCGTGCGGAAACACAAATAAAAACTTTCTTCCCGACCCACGCTACAGTTTCTCCTGGCATCTTGCCCGGTCGTAAGTAACGGCGTTGCATCACGTATAGGTATTCTCGATTCTAGCTCCCTCAATACACGTGTAAGTATAGCAGTATCCGTGTTACACATAGTAAGTGATCGCATCGAGTCTTGATGGAAATGCATGTACGCAAATGCAGAGGCGGACTCCGGTCTCCCATATTGGATAATACCCTATATATGCCGAAGTATACCCACGCGGAAGCTTTGAGCCGCGTCCTTATTTACGAATTTTTATTTTTCTTACCACCCTCTGCATGCAGCCGCCCATTGCCTTACATTATACACGTATCGCGGGATGTTATACATCAGATGATTGTTATGAGGCATAGAAATCGGTAATTACTGATCGTGAGAGGAAGAAGCCCTGGCTACCTTGCAGCGCAGACTCGACATGGTTAGGCTCACGATTAGCCGCGTATATTAGGCGTAGGAACGGACAGAATGACGGACGTTCTTAGGGCATTTAACAGGCCGAAACTTAGCTTATCAGATCCCGACCAATAAATTAATAAACACTATTTTCTCCTGCGGGGGAGATCTTAGCCCGTAGATATTAAACTTTATTAATTTATTTTTTCTTTATTAGCCTGCATCCTTGCATCGGGGCAGTAATCAGGGATCTGTAATTAGCCGAACATGCGCTGTCCGTTCTACCGACGTACAGGTATATTTACACCGCGTCCGCGGCGCCTCGAGGAAATATTTTTATTTTATTCTCCCTCGAAGATCCTCGAGGCGTATGAATTGCGATGTGAATCAAACGATCTCAACGATTATTTGCATATTTTTAGAAAACGAAAAAAAAAAAAACCAATCATTGACGAGTTTCATTTGCGAAGGCGTTGAGAGTTCGACTTATAAAGAACCGCGATTACCTATAGCTGATTCGGTATTGACCGGCATTAATTATTCCTCCTGCAACATATCGTGCATGAGGATATATATCGTGAACGTCCGAAAGCCCAAACACTGACAAACCATAGATAAAAATCTTTCACGGTGTTACCGCGCTGACTAAGTGGTCCGAGGATAAAGGATCTCGACTTCATCTCGTGTCACGTTCAGTTAAATTTAGGGTCGGGGAGCACCTGTCTGTTAGTCTATTCGTACAGTTCGGACACACCTTCTTCGCGCTTCTCTATTATAATAAAATTTTTTATACGTATGCATGTATGTATGTACTACATACATTGTACATGTACTCGTCGACCAATTTGGTACGGGTAAAAATGCCGAATAATAATAAGACTGTAACCCCCGACCGTGAACGAATCGGGCATACAATCCGCGGGAGAGTAAGATCGCGGAGGCGAACACTTAATTTCAGGGAATTACCTGACCGCGGCTCGCGCAGTACGAAAGAGTAGGTAGGTAGGTAGGTAGGTAGGTAGTACGTATGAACGTACGTAGCTACGAGAAGAGGCAATAAGTCACTCTGACGATAAGTTACAAACGAGTAAATGAGCCCTTTTTCCGGCTGACAAGCCCTGGCACAAATATGTACATCCACATCGCATCATATCCTTTGCCATGGGAAAGAGAAAGATGAGAGAGAGAGAAGGAGGAGATAAAGAGAGATGGTCGAGTATAGCCGGCATGAAATACGATGAGAGAGCGCCTCGGGTGTTAGACTTATGCTAAGTACACGCACACGTAACCGAACTGGACGCAGGGGGTTTTAGCCGTTCGCGTACCTACATTATACATATGAAGGAGTAAAGTCGGTATATCGCGGGATGGTTTCGAAGGTGGAGTGGCCGCACCGGGTCTATATGCGAGGGGCGGTGAGTTATAGCTGTTGAAAATTGAAAGGGTACTGCGGGTAGCGGTAGCCGGTTAGATCTGTTCCAGATGCTATATCTATAGGCTATTCGATTTGCCCTGTAGCAAAACGCTAAAGAAACTCGGTTATGACGACCTGTCCAACTCGCGTATATTCTTACATCATAAATTATAACCACCAACCGGATTATCAAACGACATTTTCTCTCTTTTTTTTTGTTTTTTGATCCCCCACCCCCCATTTTTCTTTAGCCACGAAAAGTAGAACAACCTTGCGGACAGCAAAGTGTCTACTATAATCTCGAATAACAAGTTTTGCATCGGTAATTGGCAGCTGTATCAATATATATGATGATTAATTAACGGAATGAACAGAGTCATTGTAATTGAGCTTCGAATGGTGAGAAGCTGCGAGTATTAGAACGATCGTATGTGCCATAATTTTTGGGATCGTTCAAACTTCGTAATGATTAGTAAAATTTGTATGTATCGGTGATATTGCGTATCCTCTCGTAATTATAGTAACTGCGGAGTTAAGTCTAGATCTTCATTAAGTAAAACGTTCTGTTTACGTTCCCGTTCACAGATGCAGGTGGATATCAGGTATAAATATGTAAGGTAATACATATGTGAGGAAATAATGAGGGAGCTGAGGGATTTTTTACCTCAGTCCTTCAGATCTCGAGGACGTCAAGATTCAGTCGAGATTCAGGACCCGGGGCGATGCTGTCTCGTACCTCTTCTTCGCGGCCGACGTACCTGTGGCTTCCTCGCGTACGCGGACCCGTAATCCGTCCGCAAGTAGGTATATCGCTGGGGGACGAGGTTGTCGTAAACCCTCTCTTCAAGTGAGATATTGCTAAGCTTAGGTACAACGCCTCCTGCTGATCGCACCGCTAGGAGCTAGACTATCCTATGCCTATATAATGTGTGGCTATATCAATGAAGTATTTTGCTTTATAGGCATAAATTTCAAAGAATTGCTTCATCGATACTCCGCATTATATTAAGCTCCGGTATATTTGAATATGAGAATTAAATTTCGTCTAAATCTTAGCCACTGTATAGCACAGAAGTGGCTAAAGCGAGTTTCCTTATACGGGATATCATTCATGGAACTTTTATATAGATTCGGATATTCCGATGACTGATAAATTGATCCTGCCTCGATCGCTGCAGATACGATATATACGAATGTATGTACCTATGGTAAGAATATCGAGTTTCTTTAGTTTCTTTACTGGATATCGAGGACCAAATTTGGAGATCTTGATAACCGGGTATATTGTCCGGGTAATAGGTAACCGATATCTGTATACGTGGTAACAAGATGAAGATCGGATCAGCTTTGACAAAGGTGACACCCGTTATAAGTAGGTAGGTATAGGTGTGTCATCTGATGTGCAGCATAGGATACAGCGGACAGCGTGGATCCCACATCAACTCTTTGCGGAGCGGGAGTTGTCCTTCTCCTCCTCCTCTTCTTCCTCTTCTTCACCTTTTTCTTCTTCTTCTTCTTCTTCGGCGTCATCTTCTTCGTCTTATTCCTCCTCCGACCTCCATCTCCACCGCCACCACCACCTCCACCTTCTTCACCTCCTCCTTGTCCTCCGTCGCCGCGTACGCCACGCCGGGTCCTATGCCACTACGCCTACGCCACAACGTAGGCGCAGAGTCCACGCTTCGCCCTCAGTTCAGCGCGTGCCTCCACGCGACCAACCACCAACCACCACCGTTCACTTCTACTCGCTTTTACTCGCTTCTGCTCGCTTAGCCTCGTGGACAGTGCGAGTAACTACGAAGAGTCAAGGTGCTCAACTTATCCAAAGCTCAGTTGACAGTTGAAGGAGTCAGCTGACTGACTTCCGTTTTCGTCTTCTCATCATGTTTCCATTTTTTTTTTTTTAATTTTATTCTGGTTTCTGTTTTGCGACAATTGATTGGACGATTGATCAAATTAGAAGAGTGTCAGTGAGTTTATTCTTCATCACTTCGAGAGTTTTCACGATAACCTTAATTCCTGAGCATTCTTGAAGATTTTTTAATTCGATGAATCCAGTTGATCAACGAGATTGCTCGTTAGCAGTGACTAGTTTATATCGTGTGAAATAATTACAGTGTTGTGAATCACGTGGATTTAAATCAACTTTTCGGTTTTTCTCGGAAGTACTTTGAGTATAATCAAACTCTCGCGAGTTACGCACATAGTTCTTCTTGTCCGGACGGACTTTGAATTCGCGCGCTTTAGGGTGGCTCCTGCACATCGTAGGGAGAGACTCTTTCTTTCTGTCGACTATAATTGTGCAGCGTGGGCGGGGATGAGACCGAAAAAGTTTACGGTCTGGTATTCCTTGAAATTCTTTCTCATTTCTCGTTTTGTCAAAGTGTAATTTATGCAATACGTATTTCGTTTATGACGTTTATATCGTGCCATTAACTCAACTGTTAAAAATTATCCAAGTGCTATCTGCAGCGGTGTAAATAACAAACGAAGTTAATGGTCCAAGTTAAAGAAGACACAGCAGCATCATCAGCAGCATCAGAAGTATAAAAAAAAAATAAAAGCAAGAACAGGAAGAAGAAGAGAACTGAAATGCAGTCGGATTAATGCAACAAAAACATGCACATATTCGATGAAAAATGTTCAACCCAGGAAATACTAATCGGTATACTAAGTGACAAATCTGGTTGTCCGATGGTAGACGCCAGCAGGTTCTATCAGAGATAAAAGTAACGATATTCAAAGGCAAAACGCTGAATCTAACACTACCTGGCTCATTAATTAACCGAACGTACTTATCCAATCGTTCTTGAGACATTCATAGTTAGAACGGTTAACCAGTCGCGCTAAAACTCGCGTGGGACGTCGGCGCCAACCTGTTGCATAATCTCTGTGACACGCGCTTAGGAGCCGGAGACAGAGGGCAACAAAAGTACCTAAAAACTTTTGGTTATTCAAGAAAATTCGAAAGGTTCATTAACCGGGAATCGACCGAGACATAATTACTACCCATGGGACGTATCTCGGTCACTCAAAATGGGTAAATTTAAGTTCGAACTTTTCGTGCTGCTGATAACATTCGCGGCTGGTAACACCTTGGCGAGATTAACGACGAAAGAGCTGCTCGAATGTCGTGCGAATCTGACTGTCGCTGTTAAAAATGAAACCACTTTTCTCTCGAAAGTTCACGAGGCCGACTACATTTTTACGGGAAAAATTAAGGAGCTAAGAAATGGACAGTTGCACGTACGTGTTAAGAGGGCGATTAAGGGTGTTCTCAATTCGACTGTTGATCTGACCTTGAATGATACGTGTGGTGTTTATGTACGGAGAAGCTACACCGGGATATTTATGGGAAAACGGGATCCGACCAAGGCTAGACCGGACTCAAACACTTTGGACAAAGTTGTTATGCATTTCGGTCCAGTTCCTCTAACCCTGACGAATCTGGATCGTCTTAACGCTGCGGTCAGAGGTAAGACGTACGGCTTATTTAAATTCTAATCGGTATTCGATGAATAGCGGTCTGTTTGACGTACCATAAACCGCAGAGACATGCTCTTCACGGAATTTACACAGAGCTGAAAAAAAAATGATAATGGGGCCCCGAGATGCGAAAGGAATAATTAATATCAGACCCGGTTTTACCTATACGGTTTCACACGGCTGCTCCGAAACGCCAAAATTACAACGTACACGTATCTTAAGACGGAAGAAAAATGCAAGTATCAGAACTGCGGTGTCCAGCTGTGCTTTCAGCTCTCTAAAAAAAATTCTCACAAAGTAACTCTGGCGGAATCTCAGCAGATATAACCGTATTTATACATTTCTGTGAAGCATGTGTTATTCTATGCTGGGAGAACGGCATTGTTCTGTGTTAGTTGACCAATGCTGGTGTTTCAGAAGCTTTGAAATTTATATTTAGTGAATCACTAAATGCTGGAGGAAGGAAATTATAACTTGAGACAGTTTTCTTTTTTTTTCTCTCTTTCTAATTTCGTTCAGGATGCATAAAACAAAAAATAAAAATGCACAAGAATGGTTAAAGATTGCTTAGAACCTGAACATATTTATAGTATAACACCGGTGCGTAATCCCTATACGATACGCACGTACGTTCACCTACAGTCGTACTAGGTATAGGTGGAAGTCGTTTGGTCCACGCGCCGCACGGTAATAAATTTATCGTCTCTGTAGCCGAAGCCAGGGTATACCATCGGTATCTCAGAAGTGCGTAATAAGACGAGATAACGGAAAGTTATATTTATCAGTCCAGCCGATTACTTCCAAGGAAGGAATCATTTTTATTACAGATAATATATTCGAGCTCTATCTATCTATAATTCTCTCACAGTATTATATGTATGTATGTAGGTAGGTATAGATACAGCTTCCTTCTAATAATCTCTAACGCCTATAATTAAATAATAATTAAATATAATTAGAGAAAAGAATTAACTATATCCAAATTGGTATTGACGAAATAGTTAAGACGGCATTGCCTTATACAGGGTGTCCCGGAACTAAATGTCCAAAATGAAAGGTGGCCTAGAGGAGGTCGAACTGAGTAAATTGACCCGAAGAACATGGGGTCTGCGAAGTCGCGTTCGCGAGATATCACGAGTTAAAAAAAAAAGTATCGCTTTGCGCCGCCTCGAGGCGGCGCAAAGCGATACTTTTTTTTAACTCGTGATATCTCGCGAACGCGACTTCGCAGACCCCATGTTCTTCGGGTCAATTTACTCAGTTCGACCTCCTCTAGGCCACCTTTCATTTTGGACATTTAGTTCCGGGACACCCTGTACATACACACCTTGGAAATTATTTATTTTGAAGAAACATTCTATTGACTCAGCTTTATCAGAACCGATTACTTGTATCTTCAGACATGATTAGAAATTATTCGAGATTTTAATGGAGTTCGATTCACGTAGATTGAGTCTACCGAGTCAAAAGTATCGTTCATCGAAACGTTTTTGAAATTTTGAGGAAAAATTCAGTTTCTTCTTGTCGTGAGGACGTAAAACACTTTTTCTTCTCTCTCAACTTTTGCGAAAAATTGTCTTGGAGTGAAAAAATTTTGGTATCTAAAAATCAAATTCACCGAATATCGCGTTATTTCGTCCCGAAGTTGATTACGTCAGTGTAGAATTTTTCCCCTACGAATTTTAACGAGTTTCGATGAACGATACGACCTGTTATACCCTGTGCGTTTCAAGTTAAGTATTATAGCGGTGGAAAAAAAAATTCGATGAAAACAGATGCCCGAAGAATGAGATGACGTAAAGGAAAAAAAAGGATCAAAAAAACGAAAACAAAAAGTAAAAGTGAAATGTGATCAAACAAGATGGCTGCAATTAAGATATGTATATGGTCGACGTACGACCCACACTCGAGTTTATTGGGGGCGCCGTGGAGTTGACGCGTTCCGTCAAATTCCGACTGATATGTATATACGGTGTGGTATTATAAGATGCGTTTGGTTCAGAGCTGACGAGCGACTCGGAGAAATGAATTGAAAGAAATACCCGGGCGAGAACTACGCCGCGGTTCTTTGGTACAATATGATAATTGCAAACAACATGAGGAGGAGGCGAGCATTGACCAGCTGGGAAACATGGCGAGCCTGCTGTACTACGACGACACCTGGTCGTCCCCGCGTTGTTGCCCACGCACATCGCATCGCGTCACTTGACGCACTTTTCAATATACGACAGGCAACGTGCGGCATTTCTCTTCAACCCGGACCGCAAGACCAGCGTATAATACAGTTCGACCTACGCCTTCCCAGCTGCAGTTCTACCAACGTTATACCACGCCCAGTGGACATAACTCTGGCCAGGTGTACCTCAAGCGATTTGCCATTTTTCATAATCTGAAAATATATCCGCGAATGTCTCGTGTATGAGTGATCGGAGCCAGTTCGTAATAAACCACATCCAGAGCTTCGAAGTTTGAAAAGAAGCGGTTTTTTTTTTTGTTTTTTTTTTTTTACCGCTCGGAACCGCGGCCGCAGCTTGTTCGTTTCTATCCAATGGTCGTTTATTCATTCTTGTTTGATTTCCACTCAGCGATCTGTTCTGCGTAACGGATTGCTTCGCGCAATGTCCATTATATTCATTGCACGTATCGGTGCAACGGAGTTCGATCTCACTTCGGCAAAGTCGGAGTGAGAATCTTTGCCAAACGCTTTAATTCCTTGCCAATAAAACCCGGTTTAGTTTACCTGAGAATTGGATCAAGTACATACATAAATAAATCCATGAGAAACTGCAGTATCGATCAGATTATGAAAAATTTTACTTTCAGTTATTTCGAGATTCTAATTTTCAATTCAACGGGGGATAAAAATGGATTCGTGAATAGAAAAGCGTCAATTTAATTGAAATATTTTAACGTTTAGACGCGGACTGATGAGATGGAAGACGGATAAATTGTCTGCGTGTATAAAAAAGCGTGTATACACAGGCGGGCTCATATTATCATGGCATTTATATAAATCGTGTTAGGTGTAGACAGTATTTAGAATTCGATTACGACTTTACGGACGAAAACCGTGCAGCGCACGCGGGTATATATCCGTTGAATCGAAAGTCGTTGGGTGTTATGCGTGCGGTCGGGTGTCGTCGTCAATAAAAGCTTTTAACACTCGATCCATCTAACCGTCAAGAGAATAGAACAGTGGAATGAGTCAGGCGTCTATTTTGGCCGGCTGAAAATAGTAGAAAAATAAAAGCAGGAAAAGTAAACCAAAATTAAAAGAAGAAAAGAGAGAAAAAAAAAATTTTAAATGATGGTAAAAAAGGATTCCGATGCGTTTCGACGCCGCTCCAGACGTACTGCGGTCTTCGAGATGACCGCAGAGTCCCGTAGCACCGGATAGGTTCGTTCTATATTCTAAAATGAATTTGCCTCAGGCTCTCTGACTCTCTGCCGAGACTGAAGTATCTCGTCCAATTTGTTCGGAGCGCGGAAGACGGCCGGCGATGCTCATTTATTTTGACGACCGACCGCGACGCCCAATCGCGTTATCGAACGAGCTGCGACGTCCAGGGATTTTGTCTGTCTCGTCGTCATCGATATGGGGCCCAATTTATTCGCTTTCTAAATATTTCGGCCCCCCATTAATTTCGACCAAACGCGCCTCGATGTTTAGGGGCTGTTTCTCCTCCGCTGGCAGCGAGAGCCCGTCGTCTTTGGTGACCTTTTTTCCTTCACGTTTTACCTTTTTCTCAATTAGTCCCTCGACGAAACTCGATGGCTCGTACTGAGATGGTTCTACTCCTTTTTTTCTTTCGTTACGTTCGTACACCGAACAAGAGACAAAAAAGAGAACGAAGAAGCTCAAGGCTCTGCGCTCCGACCTCCGGCTCGTGCCATTCGAACTCGCTTGCATCTGAGGGCTTTTTTATTATCATTATTATTATCGGAAATCCAATACGACCATTACCTACACCAAGAAACGTTATCCGGGGGGAAAGAAATCCTGATTTATTTTATACAGATGAAAAATGAGTAGCCGTTAACCGTTGTATTTATTTAATCTCCAGCTTTTGGGTAATTAAAGTTGAAACGCGTGTGGTAACCGCAAACTTTATCTGGCAAATAATTTTTACCAATTCGATGAAGTCGGAAATAATTTTTCGGAATATCTTGGCGTTTAATTACGTGAGGTTGGATTCTTTATAGTCGTGATTCGGAGGCTCGAGGCACCTCGGTATGGCCTTTTTCGAGTCTTAATTTTGACGAATTTAGTCGGTCTTAATTAGACGAGAAGACGATTTTCGCCAGTGCGTTATTCCCCCTTTATCACCCTGGTTCCCGTTTGGCTGCCGTGAAGTCTCGCCTCCTCAACGCTACGGTGGAGTTTAAAACTTGAGTTTTGCATGCCTCGGGGACAAAGTCATAAAATACGGAGCGTAACAACTTTCAATTACAGTTCCCCGCCTAGTCCCACGCCAACGACGCCGAAGTAAACCTCTGCAGGCCAACAGCACGCAGAAAAAAAAAAAAAAAAAAAAAAAAAAACACCAAATCAAAGAATTCACCCAACTCGAGGAGCCCTTCAAATTGCAATGCGGTAGCTGATCGCTCCTGAAACCTTCGCTTATGCTCGCACCTGACCAGCATTCTGAGAGAAACCGTGCACAACTTGCAAAGAATCTTGGCTTCATTTTGTCAACTATAGCAATTTTGTCATTAGATATTTTATTGCTTGACAAATTTCTACGGAATCTCAGATATCATTGTTCATATGATCGAGGCTATAACGTTTCTAATCAAATATCAGAGACCGAAAAAAATGATCGGAGTTCTTACGACATTTGACCGTGAAAAACCATACATAAAAAATTTTCATTACTTCCCAATTGTTTCAGTCCAAAAGACCAGTGGACTGTGGCAATGAAACCGTGTAATTGAAAAATTCTTTTGGCGCATACCCCCCAGTCGGAATAGAAGTTCTAGTCGGATCCTCCAAAACCTCAATTTCTTTGTTTTTCAGTTTTGTCGACAGAAATATAAGTCTGTTTTAGTAGAATCAGGTTCTATGCGAAGACTCAGATGTGTGAATCAGAATTAGTGCTTGCAATTGAAACTTTAATTAGCGTCTCTACAACCTAATAAATTTTCAAATTCTACTTACAACCTCAAAGGTCAGCAATTTCATTTTTAACTCAGAATTTATTCGTCAATCAGTTCACAAAACGTTATTTTCAAGATCGAGGAGCTGGGCAGGGTCGAAACCAAAGTCACTAAACTTCTCTGATATCTAGGATCTGGAGGACCAGACTAGGATTTCGAGAGCCCAGTTTGCCCCAGCTAAGCTTTCTCAAAACGGACATAACTCTCACTTTTAGGTGCAAATCGGAATTTCATTCCACGCACAATCTTACCCTGAAATTATAGTTTGAAATTATAGTAATTTCAACGAAGCTATTTTTCAGATTGTATCTTAGCTGTTATATATTTTGTGAAATTTTTTTTTTATTGATTAAAGAATAAAGGTACAGGTGCCCACGTGCCTTAGATTGGATTGAGCAACGCGCGTGAGGCCGGAAAGAGCGGGAGTTGTATCATAAAGTTATCGTTTGGATAGATATAGAAGAGAAGAGTGAGAGACTCGTGCGAGTTTTCTTTCGGAGCCCCCGCTAAGTTAGGAATGACCAGTCGAGGTATATGGATAAAGAGAAGTTTATAATCCGAGGCTAGACAGAGAGAAGAATTTCATTTCCAAAAGTCAACGATCTGAAACCCGCACGGAAGAAGATATCGGAACCGGTAGAAGAAGACCGTCAGAATACGGCCCTCCATTCCATTCCACTCGAGTGAAACAGTGTCGAAATTTAAGCCGCCGACGCGACGCTATAGCCGTAGGTACACGCGTGTCTCTAAACACGCGGTCTAAGTCGCGGCACGCACGATCGGATATATAAAATTGGTTTTTTTTACAACGTGAAAACAAGTCGCCCACGAAAGGCGGACTCACCTCGTCCCGCGTTCCCTCGACGTCCGACTATCGGTGTTAGGTGGGTGGATATTCGTGGGTTACTAGGTACCCACTCGGATGTAAGAAAAAAAAAAAATAAAAAACCAGTTTCTCTTTTGAGGAAATTAAAATTCTTAACCTCCTAATAAAAGTAGTTTACACGCGACATTAGCCAGGGGTTCTTCGTTCCGTAATCAAGATGTAACATTTTTACTCAACCTCAGAGGTAGGGAAGTGCTCCCACAGACAGAACCGTAGACCAGAATTTGGTCTCCGTATATCTACGCGTCTATTATACTCCGCCGAGATTCACCTGAAGTATAAAGCGAGGGTTAGAGGGGGCTTTCAAATTCTATATTATACATTTCTGCTGTGTATGTAGCCCGGGTTCTAGCTATATTATAATCTCGCGATGGAACGCGAGGCAAGTTTTCCTCGGAGGTTCTCGGTCCACCCATATAAGGGTACGGAATCTTGGTCCATGTTACAAATTCAAATTAAAACCATGTTTCCTAAGGTAACCCGATCCTGTATCTCTCTTCCAACTTGAGCCCAGTCTCTTTTGAATTTCGAACGAGCATAACTAAGTAATTCGTTCGCTTAATATGACAAACGAGCTTTTAGCTTCGCACCTGTATATATACGTGACTAACTGCAGCGTGCAGCCCGTCCAGCCTTCAGATTTGAATTTTATTCTCAAGCATATCGTCTGCGGAGACACCGCTCAAACTTATTTTCCATCATCTTTAAAACGGCCAATTACGTATGTGGTTGTATCTGAGCGTGAAACCATCACGCGTTTAACCACAAATTCACCTCTTTCGTTTCTACTCTCTTGTATCCATCTCTTCATACTAATTTAGTCACTACTTTAACGGTCGCAATATCTCTGCTGTGGGCAAAAACTCTTTGTTTGCGGTTAGTGAATCACGTGTACACATGTATGTATGTAGGTGTGAGCAAGAAACGAGATTATCATATACATTCATTAATTTACGGTATTGCAGACTAATCAGGAATCGTAGTTGTTCAAAAATAATTATACAAAAACTAAATTTATGGCTAATATAATAACTAATCAGCTTCATCTCCATTCTTACCTCCGATCTGTTCGGTTAAGATCTCTTCAACGCAAATCTAAGCGTTGAATCTCCAGCCAAGGCGCCGCGCCGGAAATGCCGATGATGGCATAAAGTTCGTCTAGTCGAAATGCGTCGATGGTTTATTTATTCTACCGATCATATATCTCTTATTTTTTTTCTTTAGGGTATTGTAATTAATGACTGGAACCCATCTCGCCGGACCGTGTGCCAAGGGCTATGCTCAACGCAGATCCTTTGCAAGCGAAAAAAAAGAAGAAAAAAAAAATGGAAAAACTTTGATTGATAATAATATTAACGTTCGAGAAGCAAGTGTTAAAGAGAGAGGACGAGGAGGAAGGATTAAGAGGGCGAAGTTGTAGGTAAATCGAAAGGCAATTAGTGGAAATAAATGAACTTCGATAAACACATTGATGGAGATGAAAGACTTTGAGAGTCAAAAAATCGGTGCACCAAACAAATGACTCAGTTATACATACTTACCTACCCATGAGCAGCCGAACGAACTGGTTATATGTTACTTCTCTTTGGCCGTTTCATTTAATGACCTTCGCTTACGAATGGAGCAAAACGGAGGAGAGCAAAACGAGAGTGAAGAAACGGGAGGAAGGTACGAGGGGAGAAAGACGGACGGTGGTCAGGGGGAAAAAGAATAGCCGAAAAAGGGACAGGTATAAGGGATAACAAAGACGATTCAGGGATAAACAAAGGACAGAGGCAAAAGGTAAACTACAAACGAAACAAAGGACGAAGAGAAAGAGAAAGGAAGGTGTGTCAGGGTGTGGTCAAATTTGTTGGAGGGGTTGGTTTCTCCAAATTTATATTTCATAAATTAACTCGAGAGCTGCTTCCCGCGGCGCGAAATATTCAAACGAACCGCTACTTACGACTTTTAGAACCTTTTGAGTGTTTCAAGTGTTTAAATAAAAAACGAAATAAGCATCGAGTCACGTGTTACTTGACTCTTGTCTTATCTCAGGGGATGATCTCTGCAGGTTATCTGAAATATCTTCATCCCAACGGCCTTGTCGAATTGAAAGAAAAAGAAGAAAAGAAAAAATCGAAATTAACCAACAAACAACCGTTCCATACAAGGACATTGATTATTCATCTTTATGCATGTGAGAAATTACGATGAATACCGTTTGGAGTTTTAAAAATAGTACCTCACCTTATACCTATATAACCTGCCTACCGGGAATTTGATGTTTGGATAAAGAAAATTTGATCCCAGTTATTAAGAGCGGTTAATGAATAAAAGATGAAAATCTCAATATCGGATGATAAAACGTGAACACAGGCAGCAGGTTTATTCACATGATATTATATGTATGTAGTACATACATACACATATGGTCACTTTACTTATACATGCAGGTTCTTCGTTATGGTATGTACATACTCGGTGCGTATGTAACATACTGCTGTATCAATCGGGCTATATACGGGATTCGCCTTTTTGATACCAAAGTAAATATTAGGACATCGTGTGGTAATATAAAGGTCCGTATTTTGACACACGAAATTATATGCCCGGCTCGACAACTATAATCAAATTCAATTCATCTCCATCGCCGTATCTAATGGCTAGGGCTGGGTCCACCACGGGCTCTAGTAAGTATGGTCTCTTCCATATAGGTATATACGAGCCCTACCTACCTACCTCTCTACCTACTATACCTGTAGGAACTGGGGAGGTCCTGCTGCCTGAGCTCCGACGTGGGCGGGTTATTTTTTGGGCAGGAATGTCGCGGGTTATTACAATTTATCATAAATTTAATATTACCCATTACCAGCCGTTATTTCCAGCTTCTATTGTATACGAAAAACTCCATTCAGGCCCACAACAATGACGCCTGTATATCCTTGATTCGGAAAATTCGAGAGCCGGTCTTTCCGCCTAAAACTTCAGGTTTATCGAAATTGTTTGCTCGTGGGAAATTAGCCCCGTTCCAGGTTGAACTTGTCGAATATAGACGGGAGGGTGCAAGCTGTAGGTTTCAGGTGGGGCTGAACTTCTCAGGAATTCACAAGCCTGATGACGGTCAACCATTTTACGAGGTACCTTTCAACTATGACCCTTGACCAACCGTTGAAACGACAACGCGTATACCTTCATGTCGAAGTAAGTGTCCCGACTTTATAAGGTGTTTCAAAAATCCATCTCTTCACTTCTTGGGGCTATTTGAAGTGTCCTTTTTGGTTATTCTTAATATCGGTATTCGCTTCGCGGTTATTTTCACTCGATCGATCATGTCCGGCTAATCTCGCGACTCTTGGCAAGCTTATATTCGAAAACTTGGACCTCTTACGATTATCTGCAGTTAGCAAAGCAATACTTCGTCGCGTTATTTTACACTTTTTGTTAAAAACGACTTCCGTCTTTGGACCATCCAGTAGAGTAATAAAGGAGTCGATAATACTACCGAGAATCTTGAGACAGGCAAGAATATTACCTGACACATATTATGCTCCGCGAGCTTACATGTAAATCTTCAAATTTTCAACATCTACAGCTATTTTCTCGGCTTCGACTCTCTTGTTCAATGCACGTACCGTACTTTCTCTTCAGCTTCTCAATTGCACGTGCCTGCAAATAGCAGGTATAGTTATTCTACTTCCTATAACAATTGTCTATCGCAGATCAGTTTAGCCCTTTCAACTGAGCGAACAATTCCATAGACAAGACTCGCGTGTTGAGATAAAATTGTTCTTTGAGCTGTGACAAATTTCGAGCTGAATTTTCTGCGCACAAAAAGTTGCGGTGATGAGGCTGATGATTCTTGATATTCCGGAACTTTGGGAGAGTCATAATTTGCGATTATTTCCGGCTTGGTTCTCGAATCGGTAATGTAATTCAAGTTGTCGTCATCGTGTCTCCTGTGAGGCTTGAAAATGTTTGAAACATCTTCGGCTACAGCCAGCTAGCTTTGGCCTTTGTGGCATTACTGTCAACCACCTGTCAAACGTAGCAGTTGGCTGGCACAAGGAATGAAATACTTGCCGCGCTTGTAGCTAGATAGATAAGAGAAGAGATGAATAATAAAAGACTACAGAGCGTGAAGCCGGGACTCAGTGAGCTCATTATGCTCAGAGACAGGTGGAAGGACCGCCTTAACAAATAGACGACGTTCTGTGACAGCGTCGTCGACCGAGGTGGCCCAAAACGTCCGAAGGTTTAAAGATACGAAAAAAGGAGGGCCACTGCTGCAGTGCAGCCTATGCAAATGTAATTCCTGCTCGCCCCCAGCCACAATTGGTCATATGTTCTTTAAACGCGAAGAGTCAAACGGACCAATTTATATGTAAGTTAGTTACATAGCGCGGAACTCGGAGTCAAACGAATCGACGAACGAGCGAGATAGTATCTACATAAGATCGGTAGCCAAGGGAGCCGAGACGTAGATCATATTAATGGCACTCTACCGACGTTGGTTGCTGTGCACTGCTGCACGTTGGTCGAGATAACCATCGATTAGTATCGACGCACAGATCACTGGCGCATCATCACGCACGCGTCTATACTCGATGTCAGTTTCTCATAGTATCGTACTAGAACAAAATGGTAAAGTTGATACTTTGAGCTACCAAAAACGGTTCAATTAACTTTTAATTAGTAGCAAATAGCTAAACTTTACATTTGAAAGAAAAAAAAAAGAAGTTGTCATCATCACCTTGGAGAAGTTGAGTTTTTGCTAGATCGCCACGTTTTGAGAACCAGAAAATGACCTACGACAAGTTTCAAATGTACCCTGCAGGGTGTTAATTGTGTTCTGATCTATTTTTTGTCGGACGATATCTCGTGAACGAATGGACCGATTTCATTCTTCCTCGTATCAATCGATGCGGTTCTTTCTGTATTAGAACTGAATAGATTTTGGGTTTGATCGGTCTAGTAGTTTTCGAGTTATTCAAAGAACAAAATTTCAAAAAAATAAAAAATTCAATGAATAATATCTCGAGAACTGATCAACGGATTTTGATGATATTAGTCTCGATCATCAGGATTTTCTCGAACTTACACCTAGTCAAATTTCGGAATTAATCGATTGTGATGTTTTCGGAAAAAATCCGAACTGGAAGTTCTAAACCTGACCCATCGGGGTCAGGTGACTTACCTACCTGCCCTAATAATTATTATACCAATTTACCTATGAAAAAATCGTGACTGATGCAATTCGATATTGCTTTCGTTAGTAAGCTCAATCATTAACCATACTATAAATTTTTTCAATTCTACAATAAATCGGAACTATCGAACGGATGAACCTTCTCAATATCTTATTTCGCGCCTATTTCCGTGATACCGACATTCTGCGAAGGTGTTCATGATACTTGAGCTGGCTGAATGAAGGGGTTGATGAGGGTTAAAGGGTCAACCAGTGTATGAAAGTTGGACCTCATATTTTTCTTCATTTTTCATTGTTCGAGTATAAATCAAAGACATACCTATACCCACCCGCGAGTATTGTTCCTTGCGGTTATAATGATATTGATGGTGATTTTCTAGCGTGGCTGCAGTTAATTTAAAGGGTGATTTACAGCTAATTAAGGTTAACAAGCCGTTTAGCCTATTATTAAGCTCGTATTTAAGGTTGGAATCGCCGACACATAAATTATCTTCGGGGGCGCAACGAGTCAGCACGCTGGATACAGTCTCGGGCAAAGGGCGGCCATGGGGCAACAGAAGAAGGTGCTGAGAGGTACCCCCCTCTGTGTGCCCTAATCGGTCCACATATTTTCAAATGATACTTCGAACCTTCGAACAATCTTTGAGAGCTCCACTCCTTCACGCTGTGATTTTAAATAGCAGATCTACCGTGTGTTTGTTTCGAGATTTGCTACGGCCGCCTACCGCCAACCGGGGCGGTCAAATGGTCAGTATATCCTCAGGCATAAGGAGCCTGAATATATCCACCCTACGTTATATAGTAGCATGAAAATTTTCGGGAATATATAATCTCGAGACCATTTTTATACATAGAAATTCAAGAAGGAGCCCAAATTATTCAAATTGAATTCAGATATCCAATCGATGGTACAAGCGTTACTATAAGCGATGTTTTATGTAATTACAAATCTCTGTTTAAGTCAGTTTCATCCAGTAGGAAGTAATTATACCGACCACTGTTCTAGCATGAGATAACAAGTTACAGCTTTATCATCTTCATCAAAAACGGTGAAGTTGAAATGACCAAAAAATTATGAACAATTAATTGCAAAACCCGAGTTGCAATGGTTCTAAATTTCTTTCGAGATGTTCTGAAACGACCGAAGATATTGTATTTTATAAAAATGTTGGTACATGTATACGTCTAATCGGTTTATGCACGGTTACTTAGCTCTTTGAGAACTCTGATTTATCTTATTTTTCGTATGAAATGCAGGTGACTTTTCTGCTGACAAGCTCATTACGGAAACGAAATGAAAAAATCTCTTATAATAATCCTCTTTCACGGATAAGACGAACTAGTCCACCCGTCGAAGAAGGATCGAGCATCTAATTGGCCTGCACAGTTCCTATCGGAACGACTTATGAGTCTTTCAGTATAATACAGCGTATATAAGTACCATATGCGATCATGTATGTTATGCATATAAAGAAACGGAGTATCCCTCTATGAACTATCACAATCAAAGCTGTAAAGCCTGAAGCCACACCCCGCCGTAGCAAGCGATTAACGCGGAAGACCGATCGACGTCTGTTATCGAGTATGAATTATCGATTGGCGTTCTCTGCTGTACAGTTTGCGCCGTGGCTCTCCATGAGATCTCGCGATCAGAATTGCGCAGTAAAAATTTGCAAAAAAATTAAAAAAAAAAAATTACTGGCGCCAACTGGGAACTGGCGGCGATGTTGGCGTCGGTGCAGTTGGCGACGGTGTAGTTACGGTCGCGGCTCGCGTGTACCTTAAGGGGCAAGAGCTCGCCGTTTACCACCCACTTTTACGTTAGCATAGTACTGATTATATCCTCGTTCCGTGTGCCTTATTGCAAAGCATTATATACTTGCTTGCGCCTTTTATATCTATTACACATACACGTAGTACGTATAGATGAATTACACGGGACGTGTTACATACGTACGTACATGTACATACATTGTTCTGTACCCGAAGTTTATCTTCGTGTGAGTGCTGCGAGGAAATTCTATACTGGTACAGCGACCGCTTCCGGCTCGGCACGAGCTTGAAGAAAATACAATTACCTAGCTATAAGCTTGCGCGACTGACGACGTCGTGACGCGATACTTTCATCTCTTTTTCAATTTTCTATTTTTTCATCCGTTTATAGCCGGATATTGACACCCTTTTTTTTCAAATAACTGATACGATCCGAAAAATTTTCATATTGACTTAGTTTTCTCGTAGCTGGTTACTTCTATTTTCAGAAACAGTTGGAAAGTATTTCAGATTTTATTGATTTCGCTTTAGCGATGGACTAATTCTATCGACAGCCACTTTATTTTCAGGTCAATATCAACCCGTGCAAGGTAAAGACCAGAAAATCTGAAATAATTTCCAATCATGTATCAAAATGCGTGTAATTAGCTGTGAAAAAACTGAGTCGATAGAATATTTTTTAACTTCCCGCTATAAAAATTGAAAATTAAAAAAAAAAGGGAAGTTATTGGTTTTGGTCCGATGTTCGGAAATCGAGTTTTCACCAGATCTCGACATTTTGGGGTCCTAGAAAGCTATTCTGACTATTTTTGGATGGACGTCCGTATGTTTGTGTGTGTGTAAATAAATTTTTGTCGTACGATATCTTTAGAACGGATCGACCGATTGAAATGGTTCTTGCGGCGATCGAAAGAGTTTATCAAGACTTAGATCTGATTAGATTTTGGGATCGATCGGTCGAGTAGAATCAAAGTTATTCGAAAAATAAAAAGTGAAAATAAAATTTTTTTAACTTGAAAGTTTTGGGCGGGAAGTTTTAGGTGTGGCCCATCGTGGCCAGCCGCATTTTTGAAAGTTCAACAGCGTTTAAAAAAAATATGTATATTTTGGAAGAGTATGTAGGTATGTTCCTATCCCTTTAAACACCCTTGCGTTTGAATTTCCCGGCTCGATTCGACGGATCGTACGTATGTACGCAACGGTGATTAACGGAATGAAGCTGGTGGTCCTGGAGGTTCGGTGAGGTGGCGGTACACAGGAACTTCTATGCAAATGAGACGCAGCAATTAACCAGCTCGGTGACTCGAACCCGAGGCGTGGCGAACGGGCGGAGGACGCGGTCGTCGTTCGATGCAACCACCGCGCGCCATTTACCACCTTGCTAAACGTAGTACCTACCTACACTGCGAGCGCGGTAGCGTTTCATGCGATTAAAATACTCGCGAAATTGCCACCGGTCTCGCGCTACTATCGACAATGTCACTTTCATGATTACTATTGGTATGCTGTTATATAAATTCACGTTTAAAATGAATATAGACCACCTTTGAGGCTGCCAACACTAGTCTCATAGTTTTAATTTCTATTTTACAATCATTCCTCGACAAGATATACTCACGACCATGGGTTCTGATAACCGACACGTCCTGAAACGACTCCATGCGATATGGATTACAGTAAATTACTCTCTGTGCTGCAGGTATAACAAGATTTATTTTTTCAACGATCAATTCATGCAAAGAAGAATAAGAAGAAGAAGAAGTCTCGGTCATGAATTTATAACGAGATCGACAATTTATTCAAATCATGAACATGACAAATGTCCAAAGTATTTCATACAGTTATTAGAATTTTCATTAACTTTATCAAAAATTCATGAAAAATTTCCCACAATGCGATTCGTCGAGTACCACAAAGCGACATGTTTCGATATGATACAAGTACAATTCGTATTGCAAGTGAATGCGAAACGTGGGATGATGAGATGCACAATCGCGATACAACTTCCTTGAAATTTGACTCTGCATATAATTTATCGACCTAAAATCAATAAAATCGAATGAAATTAATCAAAATAAGAAACTATGGGAGCCCACTTCTGACGTTAATCGATGAAGACACGAGTCCTGGATCAAACTAGTTTAAACCATAGACCGCATTATCCTCCTACAGACTGCAGAGTGATGGCTCAACCCTGCAGATAGATCCTCACTCATGGCATTCGTCGGCAGTTAGGCACCCGCTCATACGCTTACACTTCCACCTTCACCTCCAACTCTAACTTATACCTTCTCTACCTGTACAGTAGGAAGGCTATATCTACCGGGTATAAACGAGGGCTTCGGGTACCTCGTGATGGCCGCATGTAATTAAGATCTGAGTTGTCAGAGTTTTCTTGGTGTAGCTTCTTACGCACCGCTCACTTCACTCTTTTAATTTTCTCTCTTTCTCTCTCTATTTTGTCTCCCACCAGGTATATACTGTTCTTCCGTTCTCGCTGAGAAAACGAAGCCACTGTCTACCTCTGCACAGTTCAGCTACTAGCCATTCAGATATATACCAACTCTTCAATTCGTTTGACGCGTTCACCGCGGAGTCATTCGTTCCTGATCTGTTATAGATATCGAATCGGTTCAAGTCTGTTAGCCGCAGGTATACGATCAGAGTCTTCCAGTAGTTATACTAATACTTATCTTAAAGCCGCGAATCGCTACTTCATGTCGTTAAATTTCTATGGGTTGGACTCTCACTCGAAGCCCCCGGAGGTCCGCGGCTTTAAGTTCATCACGAGACTCGGCAATGAGGCAAATAACTCAATAATTCATGAGCCGGAAATGATAACGAGATATGATAGAGAAAATTATGGTATTATTATCGTGACAAAGATTGCTAGTGAATTTCAGAACGATACGAAGAGTGATGCTGCATCGTAATAGATGATGCAATAAAGATCAATAAGTTTAAGAGTAATCTTCGGCATTATTATCGTCACCGTTTTTGTTGGTCAAGCTGCTTAAAAGAAATTGCCTTTCAATCCCATGGTTGTTAATCGAAGTCTGATATTTTATAATATCTTTGATGAGAATATTTCCGCAAGAGAACGGTGTAGTAGGTATATATAGGTATTTCCTGCGGATCTTTAACGGCGAGTCAAAGTTAATTTTTGATCGGGTAGTTAACGCTCGAACGCTGCAATTAACGAGATGCCATTAGCACCGAGGCTCGGGTTTCTCTGTGATGAATCAAGAAATAATAAGTGAAAAATAAACTGAATTATTTCGCGCTGAAATATATTCAATATACAATTTTCACCCCTCGTTAGTCAGACGAAACAAAGTCAGCGTAGGATCTTCGCTTGTCAATCAAACCTTAAATTAGATTATTATGGGACGGATTAGCGTCGGATAGAATTAGAAGTTTGTGAGGTGCGGGAAGGAGTTTTGAATTTAAATTTCGAGCCCTGTCACGGGGTTCCTATAAGACAAATTGATCGTAAAGCGTATTGAAAACTAACATCGACGCTCCAGGTAATATAAATGTTTAATTTTCACTTGAATCTTAATTTTTCCTTTTCCATTTTGTTATGTATTCTCATTTCTAGATCATTCGGTTAATTATTTTCCCATAATTCGTACCTATACACGTTTAAACTCTACCCAGGTCGATCAAACGGATGGCTGCATCCTTTCAATTAAGGATTATACTAAGCGCTCAGACAAAAAGGCCGTTATCCTTAGCAGGTAGATACACGATTTGTTACTTATAAATTTTAGGCCGAAAAAAATGACCCAAAGTAATAATAATAAAAAAAAAAAAAACATACAAGGAGTGTCCATTCTTAACATCATTAGTCAAGATATCAGAAGAGATTTTATGACGTGCGTGAAAACCAGTTTTTCTCCACTTTCACTTTGATCATTTTGTTCCCAACGTCACTCTTATAGTTTCGGAATTCGAAAATCCAAAAATCCACGAGTTTATCATTGTCTTTCGTATTTTCGTTCCTTCGTATCTTCTCGTCGACGTTTTAATTTGTGAATCTCCAGGGTTCATCACAATAGAGTAATTATTATACGTATATAGACAGACAGACATGCGTGCAAGCATAGGTATACTGCACTTTTTCATTTTCATCTAGACTTTTTCTCTTTCTTTTTATCCTCCTCTCTTTTTTTCCATCTCTCTTTGTCTACTTTTATTTTAATAAAAACTTGCGAACGAGACTCAAGATGAATGTATGTACGCGGGATGCATTAGTCCCCGACCATTAACAGTCGGTCGTTGGACCAACTCCACTCTTAGATGTACTTCCCTGTCCGTCTCTGCAAACAACGCTATACGCTTCCACTTCATAGTCTAGGTCGTTATATTTATACGTATGTACGTACACAAACATTGACTAAAATCGAGGATCTTGTACAGGCTGATTCAAAATGTGTCACAGAAGAAAAAAAAAAAAAAAAAAACAGGAATCGATTCTACCCAAAATCTCGCGATAATTATATACGCGTTCAAAAGAGCTGCTGCAGCATCTCATCGTCGTTATAGATAATCGAGTTTAAAAATTTGTATGGGTATATAGTTTTGAAAATTTTAGGGTCAATAATTGTTAAGGGATAACGCGTTGAAAAATATTGTAAATTCGGTGGCTATGTCACGTACGCGTCGTCGTTCGAGTCGTTGTATAGTTAGTCCTTTATAAGTCTTTACGAGCCGCTCGCACGAAACTGTATGGATAAGTATATATTAGAGCGCATGGCTTCATTAAGAAATTCCAGAAACAGTAGTCATACGTTTACCCGTGCTCGGGGAGAATTTTTAAGTGTTTTAATAATCTTAAGTTGACGTCGAGTGGCGGTGGCGGTGGCGGTGGTGCAGGCGGCCACAGCAGCGGCGGCATTCGCTCTGTAAAGTAAAGGATTTCTCCACTACAGCAGCAGGTCCCGATTTCGAGTCACAGCTATTTCCTCTTATAACTTAGCCGCGAGTCCAAAGTCCCCCTACATACATAATATATACGTTATACCTGGAGTCAAGTCGAGTATCCGTGCCTATATAACTACCTGATAACGCTTCGATCTCCGAGAGCGTTTACTCATCGGCTTAGTGGTACAGGTTGAAATACGCGCCTCGCCTCCACCGCCGCGTTCCGTTCGAGGAATTAAAACGGGATTACAGAGAGACAAGAGATAAAAAAAATTAGTAAAAAAAGAAGAAAAAATTGAGGATACTAGATCAGGACGTTCATTAACTCATAATAAATGAAAGACGAATCAATTTTTTCGGTTCGGAGGTAAATTTTCATTAGAGATATCGTTCGGATTATTTGCAAATCTTGTTCGACCGACAGAAGCTCGCGGATAACACGAAAGGTTATACTGCACCGTTATTGCCTCCATTAGTCGTTAATGTATGCAAAATATCCTTATTATCCAAAGCCATAAATGCGAAGCTCAGGCATGAGGCGAGGGCATCTCACTATCTTTGGTGAATCTCGACGGCTCCCTCCGGTGCGCTGATATCTGAGCGGGACTGCACTGCAAATTAAGGGAATTTATTTAATTATGTCGTTTGTACGGGGGGGTTAAGAAAGAGAAGAATAAAAGAGATGAAAGAAGGAAGAAAAAAAAGAACAATCTTTTACTCTTACCGATTCTAGTTCATATAACTGCTTTGAATATCTTAAAACTAAAGCTACGGAGTAACCTAGTCACGTAAGTCTTTGGCGTTTAAATAAACGAAGAAATAGGTTCGCGATTCCGTTTTCCCGGTCGATTAATTAACGCGAAAATCGCCTGTTGCGGAAATAATTATAATGTATGTACCTTACCATGGTTTAAACCTAGTAAGAAACTACCGGGACTTGTATTTTGTATCGTTTTATCGAGCCATTTAAATGGCTCTCTTAATTAATGGCTGAGAGTTAAGAACTAAGAAATGACGTTTAGGGTTCTTCGGAGGATTTGCAACTACTCGAAACGGCGTGTACGTTCTTCTTTTTCAAATCGTTAAATCCTCCGCGCAAGGAGAGCCGCGAAGTTGACACGTGAAAAAAAAAGGAGAAGAAGGAGGAGGAGAATAAAAAGAACAACACGACTGAAGAAAAGGAAAATAATCCGTCGAAAAATAAAACAACTTGTCACGTGAAACACAGTAGCAAAAGCACCCGGGACTCGCGCGATTAAAACGTTCGAAGCGTGACACGCCGCGACGTAGTGCAATTAATATACCTATACACCCCATACTCGTACAAGCTACTGAAGTTCTATACAGTTTATATCTATATTACCCCACGGCGAGTAGCCGGGAGGATTGGAAAGCTCTCGAAAGTTGGTTTGAATCGAAGTAATAGGATGAAAAATAAAAAAGAAAAGAAGAAAAGAGATAGATGGACATAAAATTAAATCCGTACAATACCTACTAACGTCTGAATCTCGAAGGGGTCTCACTCAGTCGATGAAATAAAAGGTAAAAGTATCAGTTTTAATGGGTAACTTTTTGTCCCCCTTAACCTCGGTTTCTCGGTGCCCTGAGGCGAGGCGCGACTCTTGGTAAAGTTCTCGTTAAAAGCCTCAGCACAGACATCTTCAATATCGTAATTAGGGGAAGCAGATCCCTCCAGACTTTCGGGTCACGACACGACCGAAACCTCGAACTCTGAACGGCGTCAAAGACAGGAATTGCAGGTAGTGGTGGCCCTCGGTTCAACCGATTATTACTTGGCGTATTTTACGAGCTACCTTATATAGCCACGACTCCACACCGCGCGTGTACTGCAATCACATGTATAATGTACGTTGAAAAAGTACTCGAGTGTGCTGCTGGACTGCATACTGCATCGTGACGGTGAACTGTGGTGCAGGACGGTGGCAGAAACCAAGAGCTGCTATTCGACTCCAGGAAAACGACATACGAACTGTACATACGTAGGTATATAACGTACACGTGTATAATACCCGTGCAGGAGTCAAAGGATGGCTGTTATTCGCCTGGAGCGAATTCAGGGGTCTTCTTCCTGGGCCGCGACCATAAAAGGAAGGCCTCTCTGAATGAGCAGCTGATCGTGAGCTCGTACCACGATTATATTGGTGTGCCCCTGGTCACCACACCCTGGCGCCTCCAGCGAGAGACTTCGAAAGATATTTTCTACTCAAGCTAAAGAAATACCGAGAGTATCAAGATGTGGTCAGTACGAGGCCAGTGCTACTGGTCTGAAGCAGATCGAGCAAGAATTATACAAGTTACGAGCCACGATGTAGCGACTGGGAACTCGATGCGAATGGGATCCAATGCGTAGGCGAGGAAATCGTGGAAGGGGCTGCTCATTCTACAGAGACTTTCCAATGCGGCTTGTAGCCGCTAATTATTATTAGTAAATTGCTTATTTATTGGTGCTTGATCGAGTACGTTCAATAATATAATGGCGTCGATAATAATCGTATACTAATTTCTGTTCAAAGTACAATATTTGTTCAGCTCAATTTACACCGCGGCCCGCCACATTATACCGTGTCGATGCAGTAGTAAAACCCGGACTATACCTGCTCTACACTCTTCCTTCGACATTGCAGTTGGAAAGTTTAACGCAAACAAGAGGCAAGAGTCGATACATGAACCGATACCGGAAATTCTACAAAGTGTGTACTACATTTTCACCTTATTTTGAGTCCAATATCGGTGAATGGTTATCCACATCCCTAACTATAATCGCTCCATCGTTGACCAAGCTACGTTTCAATCGTCATAATGGAACCGAACCCGGGTTAAACTCGTCTTGTCATCCTTATCCACGGTCTTTTAGCTCCAGTAATTAATACCCTAGCCTAAAAGCCGGACTTTCTACTATAAAATGATACGAATTTACCGATCACTGCAGAGTAGGTATACGGGTGGGTAGGTATAGCTTTTCAATCGATGAGGATACCTATAGCCGTTTCATTCACGGTGTGTATTTATATCGCCTTTCCGTGAGTGTAGATTGAAGATATCCACCTGAATCCACCGAACTGACGATTGTTTTCCGCGGAATTAGGTGCAGGGTTTCTGTAATTGAGGGTGGTTTTTACTGCGGGGCAACCATCACTCCATCAGAGTTTTTCGATCTGGATAGATTACCAAATAATATAACACCTGAGACTCCGGTTTTACCGTACATAGTGACACTCTCTTGAACGAGGTCCTGCCACTCGGACACACCCATAGTCGCGAAGTAGCTGCGGTTCGTCGCTTCATGGTGGTTTGGTCCGCTCGTCTATCTTGAGGTTTTCTTAATTGCTTTCCGTTGTAATCCGAGCGTGGGTCTGTGATTGGCTGACTACTCTGCCTGCAGTAAGGAAGAAATATTATTCTGTGAGGAGAAAACCGGCGATCGTCCGTTTCACGAAGCTTGTTTTATGTACGGGGGATATTTAATTGTCTGCGGAAACAATGCTTTTAACTTAGCTTCACTCCGGGTTAACGTATTATCCAACAAAGGCAAAAAGAGAGAGAGAGAGCGAGAGAGAGGGGGGGAGAGGGGGAGAGGGGGAGAGGGAGATCGAGTGGGATTCGAAAGAGGCGATAAAGGAATTACCTATATATATTTGAGACCGTGATAGAGATAATGGTTTTTAAGTGTCGATGCCCTCCAGAGTTAGTTCGATACTTTCGAACATCAGAGCCATGTGAAATGTTTAAATTGGTTTTACAAATTTATCGTAGGTACGATGCGCCGCGGTCGTGGTTACGTTGTATTTCCAAGAAAGGGTGATTTCGTCTGTGTTTCGATTCAGATACCAAGAATTTACGACGAGATCGGTTTCAGATATTCGGCCCCGTCCCAATGCGGACCCGGTCTTTGTCTACGCGGGTATTATACCGATCAAAATTCATTAACTCTACTTTTTTCGGTCACAAGAAAAGTCAAACATCCGGTTATTCCGTATCGAAAATTGCAGCCACGTCAGAACATCAAGATTATGAATATTGAGAAATGTCAGAGAACGTTACCAACATCTCAGAGAATTATTCAAATATCAATTTCCGCTTATTCTAGACTTGGAGTAAAAAAATCCTCGAAAAACTTTCTCAGGGGCGAGTGCCTGAGGTGGTTGACCTGGTCCAAATATCAGATAGCATCACCTACAATCCCAAACGACGCCTTAAAGTAAAAGGATAACCCTTGGGTGTAGATAGGGATGCTGTTGGCATCAGCCTTGAGATTTGGTGGCGCGTCCGTGGGCCATCAGAAGCGGAGGAAGGAGACTTAAAGAAGGAATGCCGGCTGGCATGAGACATAAATATCGTCCACGCCCAAACTCACGGCCTTGTCTCGTGAGAAGAGGCCTTCTTGAAAATAAAAAAAAAAAAAACGAAATAGAAAAGGACACGGGGTTCCTATTGAAAGGCAGAAGGTGAACGAAAATTTACAACGCCTACGGGAAGGGTGAAAATTTACTGCCAACCAAGGCTCGTTGAAGGTCCTCTTCGCCGAAAAACCTGAACAAGTATCGGAGTGGGATAAATAAAGGAATCGAATTAAGCAAATAAATAACCATTTATGGTATGGCATATGGACAGCTATCGCGCCAATGCGGGGAGGAAATTTATTCAAATTTTTACTACCCCATAAATAATGCCTACCGACGTTACCCTCCTTTGCTTTTAGAATCTGACTATTGTTCGATCTGATCATATAACCGATCTGATTGGCCTCCGATTTTTACGAATAACATTTCTCTAAAACTGAGAATCGACCGATCTTCTTTCATCTAATTTCTCATCTGTTCTTCTTCTTTTCTATTCAACTATATTCTTTTCTTACGCATTTGAATTACATACGTCTGACAGACGATTGTAGCACAAGGTCATCGGGTTAATCTTTCTCGTCCTTAATTAGGGTCGTTAGGTGAACAAAATCGTAAATGTAATTATGGAAGTTATGGTAAAGGCATGGGTTACGTATGTCGAGACGTAGAATTCTAATTCTGACCTCAAGAATGTAGGAGAATTGTATCTACCTCTCTAAGTGGCAACTAGCACGACTATTAACTCCGTTTGTTTCCCTGCTAACGAAATAAATCCTATCATTTAAAAAAATTCATTAATGCATTTTCGCACGGAATTATTTCACATTCGTGAGCCTCCGAGTGTCAATCCTGATCCGTCCAGTCGTCAAGGCCGTACTAAAGTTGATAAAAAATAATTACCACATGTTCTGTAACGACACAATTTTACTAATTGTTCATGAGAGGATCAAGCTAACAGAAAATGAACATCCCATCCGTATTATCTAGGACGGTGTACATGGTGTATTTTTTTTTGGTGAAAGAGATGTATATAAGCTCTCGAGGAATGTACCAATATAGTTTTCTTTTTTATTCTATATTTTTTTGTTCCGTTATATTCATGGGTCGTGTTGGTTTGCTCGTAACCATATCACGGCCGTGTAGAATCACCCTACCATACCGTCATTACTGTTGAATATTTTTTCTGGCTATGTTGTGTTCACGTTGTCGGTTTCTGTGTTCGTTTCAAGAAGAATTTAAGTGTCTCGACACTTTTGAAAAATATACAATAAACATCCACTTACTCAGGAAGTGTCCTCGAGTATTTCGAAGGCCACTAGAGCGGGCGCTAAGAGGTCCCGCTTAAAAGTATTAAAGCTCGTAAAGTTCTAAGCGCTTAGTCCCTGCAGGTCTCAGATGCTAAACTCATATTTTTACCGATCGTAAATATGAGCATTGACCAAGGATCAAGCGCACACATCGAAGAGGCCCAATTTCTTATTTTTTTTAAGATAAAAAAAATAAATTAGCCATTCTGTATTTATATATAATGAAGGATAAAGATCTCATCCCTGCAGCAACACACCTCGCTGTTAAAGGTAGACGAACAGACAGACGGACGCGTATATAAAAGCGTAATCCCACACCTCGTTGTCACCGTAATAAACTCCCGCTTTTATTGGTAGTTAAAAATTACGCTCGTTAAAATTTCCCCTAATTTGTAGCTCGCCTTGACAAGGCTCGATATCAATGTGATATCAAAATAATAAGATTTTAATCTTCGGATAGGTTTGGAACGCTCCACCGTCGGCGACACCATAAAATCAAATATCTCTTAGTTAGTTAGTCGGATCAAACCGTACGTTTATGATCATTTTAATTGTTCGGGGGAGTAGAGAGCCGAGGAGATCCATCGAGGTATAAGAAATGAAATTTACAAAAATAAATAATAATAAGAATTTAAGAAACTGTGTGAAAGCGTTTCACCGCGATAACGTTAATTTATTTAACCAGACTCCGCGCAGCATCTTTGTTATTATTTCTCGTCTCCTATCTTTATGTATACGTTTCTTGCGGCCGTTAAATTTTAAGTTATCGTTATGGGACCAGATTTGCAGCGTCAATTACGGCAGGGCGTTATAGGATCATTTTTTTACTGCCACATTCTAAAACCGGACCCAAAAACTGTCCGAGGATATCTTTTTAGCCGAAGACATATAATTCCAGATAAGCTAATAGATAGCCAAAGAAGAAGAACTCTTCACGAATAATCTACGTTCGACAATGCAGTTGCCTATAGAATATCCCACCGAGCTATAAAATCTGTGCGAAAACTTTGGCGATTTTTGATTAAAAAAATCGATTCTTCATGCCGTAATAATGACAATATTTTATCGGCGAACTCGTCGGTTAGAAAACCTTTTTGACAAAATTTTTTAAATTCGGCATTCTTCGATGTGAAGAAATCTGCCTCATCGACCTGATCGCGTATGCTATAACATCCTCGCTTACCACAGGTCGTCATTGCAACGGATCTGTTAGTACGACGAAGTTGTAGGGATCTGCGTCGGAACTCTCGAGGTAATCGGTGTGTCCGCTTCGCTTAATCTCGTGGTAACTTTATAAATTTAAATTTTTAATTTATTAATCTTAATATTGTCATTATAAGTTTTTTTAACACTTTTAGAAGAGAATGGTAACTTGGGAATAATCGAAGTGAGATGAAATCTGCCGATTAATAGTACTGCGAAGAATCTTGAAAATAGACCGATTTAAGAAACCCGATGATAAACTGTCGGAAAAGAAACTTTTAACATGATATATACCTACGTGTGTGATGTTTAACGAAACGTAAATATCGAAGGTTTGAAGTATGTGCTCGAAAGATCGAATTTTTTTTCTTCTTTCGTATATTGAAAGGGTTGCCGCGTTGAAGAGAAGCCCGTGAAAGTGTATGGTGCACGAGAGGGTGGCGTGCCGGCATCCCCTAGCCTCGGTAAATAAATTACTTTGCCTTATCAGACGTAATAGGAAGGTGCACGACACAGATTGGTCGATGGGAGACACGCGAATCGAGGGTTACCGGGCCGTACATAAAACGCGCGTGCGTCGCGACGCCTTCGAACGACGGAGCTTTTTCTAGGGTTGAATATAAAATAGAAAAGTATGAAAAAAAACAGAAAAAAATTGATAGTATTCCTATGAGCGTTTTCATAAAACTGGCGAATTATAATCCTGATCAGAAAAGTGTTTCAATTATAGGTTTGCGGTAATGTAAATAGGAGCTTGATTTCGGCCAAAAGAGATGATTAATAAAAGCGAGTAGAAAGTTATCGTTATTGACGTACCAAAGCGAGGAAAATGCGCCGAGGAGAATATAAAAAAAAAAACAAAAAAGAAAGAACAAAAGACAAAAAAAGAAAGTAAGTCTTGCGCAGCATCCCTGCGGTATTTCCATAATTTCCAATGTTGTACGTGGGCGTCTAACTGAATCAGATTGATCTGCAGAGTCGCGTCGGCAATACTTGAAATACTCCAAATACTTGGTAGAACTTTATGGACTTTTTTTTTTTTTTTTTTATTTCTCTCTTCTTCTTTTACTGGGATTTCTAAAAGTTTTTCATCCTACGCCGTGCTGTTCCCCCATATCCACCCCCGACCCCCCAACCCCCTCTACCCCACCCAACCAACCACGAGGAATAAAGTTCAGCAACTTTCGAAATGTGTCAGGGAAAATACGGGAGCGATCCACGATTCTGAAGCTGATTGATACGATTTTATTACTTGGTGGGATTTATCGGCTCCCGATTTGCATTTGATTGATTTATGTGGGCTATGGAATTTCATTTTTTTTTCTTATTTTATTTTTGTATTTCTCATGGTTTTTTTTTTCATAAACGTCTTCGCCTTATTAATTTCTTCATATAGTTTTTCTTTCTTCTTTCTTCTTTACTTCACAGCTCTCGAAGACTCTTTGGCTCGTTGGATTTTAACAAAACCTGATAAATACATATCGATACACATCAATTATTATCAAGTATTAAAATCAATAAGCTACTAATTTATGGTTTCATATGTGTCTCAATTTGTTTTTATTTTCTGTTTCAGGTGAGTGACGAGTAGAGTCTTTATAATTTCCTCTGTTAAATAACGTCGATATGATGAACGCGTTATTAAATTGGCCAGGGTGAGTATTTTTATAATTTTATTATAAGTAATCGAAATAAAAACTTAAGGGTGTCCTAGAACTAAATGTTCAAAATGAAAGGTGTGCTAGAGGAGGTCGAACTGAGTAAATTGTCCCGAAGAACATGGGGTCTCCGAAGTCGCGTTCGCGAGATATCAACGGTTAAAGAATATCGCGTTGCGCCGCGATCGCGGCGCAACGCGATACTTTTTAACTGTTGATATCTCGCGAACGCGACTTCGGAGACCCCATGTTCTTCGGGCCAATTTACTCAGTTCGACCTCCTCTAGGACACCTTTCATTTTGAACATTTAGTTCTGGGACACTACATACGGTAAGCGAGACAAGTTCGTAATTGAATAATGGAAAACAATTATTTCGAGTTTAATTAACGATCCTTTATTACTCTCATGCTGTCAGTTTATACTCTCCATTCTTAAATTAATTGATACCTGATCTAAAATCAGCAAAGCTACCAAAACATATACCCCTAATCACTGTTATCGAGATAATAAAAAAGTTCCCTTTGGTATTCGATAAAAATCCCCTTGTTTCATCCCTTATAAATTATATATACCTATATACGTATACATATATCCATTCTCTGCTCTGGTTCAAAGACTCCCCGTGTCCAACGCTATAATTTATTCGTCCTAATCCAATTGCTTAGCTAATAAGTTTTCGCGCAGAAATGGCGCAGGTAGGTAGGTAGGTAGCTACCTAGTGTGCGGATTGTGCTTTAATCGGTAAATTACGTAATTCTCGGTCAATCCTCTAAGTGGTATCTGGGAACCTGAATATCACTTATCCATTAGTAATCCTGCCGGCACCAGAGGCAACCTCATAAAAATGCATTGGTAAAACTGTTACAAGTGCAGCGGATACGGTTTCGAATATTATATAAAAAGTGAAACAAAAAAAAAATTCTTACTCCGTACGAAGCTTTTACCGCAAGGTATGTAATTAATGTAACGATGCTCTTTGTACCACGTTGCTCGATGCTTATTTTTAATTTTTTTTATTCAATTTTAATTTTTTTCTTTTCCCTTTTTTCTACCGTTTCCCAAAATTCAAAGATCCCTGGCAGACAACCTCCCGGCTGTTCCAAGGGAGGGAAAGTAAGTAGAGAGAATATAGCACAGAGAGTTGCTATATGAGAGAGGGAGAGAGCTCAGCCTTACGTTTATTTATTGCTTTAATTCGGGCCTCCCGTGCTGAGCTGACTATTTATGTCTTAACCCGGATAGGTGGTGGGTCTGGGTGGGTAGGTACAGGATACTCCTCATCGTGGTCCTCGGTGTAGACCTCGGGTGGTCCTCGCTCACCACTGCCGCCGCCTCACCTCGCGTCTAATTGATCTCGCTCTAATTGCAATTAACCCAAAAGTTGTTATAATTTGGCCACTCGAAAGCTGGGTTAGAAAAACGGGGGTTCTAGGCACGTCGTCTATTAGACGGCTATACAACTTCACTTCCAGGTACCTAGATGCATGCATATCTATATTACACCCTCCCGTACGTACAGAATGGCGTAAAATTTTGCATTAACCGAGATAAGGGTTCGCACCCATCCCGTCACGTACGCCAATCAATAAATGCTATAAAAAAATACTTTTAACAACGCATTATGTATGTAGATTTTCATTGTACCCCTGCGAGCTGGGGGTTACGTATACCCAGTTATTATCCTTCCCGCTATAGCGGTTATCCCGTTATCCACTTTGCCATAAGAAATCGCTGCCCTACGTAGGTATAACGAGTTCGGAGAGATGAGCTAAACAAACTTTTGCTCAAGCTAGCAGAGACGATAACCTACTGCGACTGGTACTAGCTTTGGCTCTAGTATAATCTGTGCCGAGATTAGGACGACGGCTTCCTCCTCCTCTCGGTAAATACGCTTCTACCTGGACGTACATATAAAATATACAATCGCGGTGGCTAATGACTGTCCGCCAACAGGTGCGATTCGAAATGCAGCAATACTTTGGGTTGCCAATTTTTTCGCTGAATATATGTCGAGCTACGGTTCTGGTTGAGCATCAGATCACTATAGGTAATATCGTCGATACAGGTACGTGGGTTAAATAATGTCGGAGCGAAACCATCGAGACGTCCTTGAGACGAGCCTGGGGCGTTGGTCAGATATTGTGTATTAGGGTAGGTATATGTACACATTTTCTATAGATGTAAACGCGCGTTCTAAATGTACCTATAGAAAAATATGGTCTGGTAGGTGATAGGAAAGAAGCGCAATCAATTTTTCATACATAGCTATACGTATGGGCGAAGAAATGGAAGACCTATCAATAGAGTATAAAATATTCACGCAGATTAAACGATCTTTCATGTTCTCGGATCGCTTTTACTCTTCATCTCTTTTTTGTGGTATACAAGGAAAGTATTGGCTTCGATGGATATGCAGCTATTACGTGTTTACTTGTTGTTAAGATCTTGCAGACGGTTTTAAATTGTCAAAACGAATCGTTGGTATAGATAGATCAGTTTATTACATCCAGGGACATAGTCCCGTAGGGATGAGAGTAACAAGTTGAGAGTAATACATAGGCAAATAATAAGTAGTACAAAGTAAGGAAAGTTATAGTAGAAAATGGTACAGCATAAAAAAATAAATACACAGAGGAAGAAACAGAAATAAAAAATAAGAAAATTTCGAGGAATACTAAGGAAAAATAAACATAAAAACCTGAACAAAGCAAAAAAAAAAAAAAAAAAAAAAAAAAAAAAAAGGAAGAAAGAGTGAGACAAAAAGTTACAATTGAAAGCTTAGATACTGATAACTTATAAAAATAACTGAAATAAAATCTAGAAAAAACTAAAGAGAAAGTAACAATAAAGTACAGAGAAAAATAAAGGAAAGAATGTCACAATGAGTCCAGAAGGCATCGCATATGAAAGAAAGAACATGAGAAAGATTAGAATAGCAGAGATGAGCGGTAGAAAGTAAGACGCATACTGAAGGATGCCAGCTAAGCTCATTGTGACTTACAGAAAAGAAAGAGGTAAAATAAAAAATATAGAAAAAATAAAAAATATCGAACATAAAGTAAAACAGAAGATACGGAGAGACCAAGCAATAAAAAGAAAAAGGATATAGGATAACCTAGCACTAAACTAAGACTAAGACTAAAGCGACGCAATAACCGGAAGGGGACGAGGACCTTAAGCAAGAGCAAGAGCAGGGGGCCCAGAGGACCGCAGAAGATAGGCGTAAAGCCTCGACTTAAAGCAAGGCAGCGAGGGAGCAGAACGAACATCGGACGGCAGCGAGTTCCATAGATAACAAACGGCCACCGTAAAGGCCTTACGGAAGGCGGCAGTTCGGCACGGCGGGATGTAAAGATCCCGCTCGGATATACGCGTGGCACGGAGAGCGAGATCGGCTTTAAAAGTAAAATTAAGACGGAGATAACCAGGCTGAGAAGTCGCGAGTAGAGTAAATAAGAGACAGCCCATGAAATAACGCCTTCGATCACAGACAGTAAGCCATCCAAGGCGCAAGCGGTAAGGCGTGATGTGAGCATCTCTCCTCAGATCGAAAATAAAACGAACACAAGCATTAATGGCACGTTGAAGCTTAGTGACGAGTGTACCGGGTAGATCGCAGAAGACACAACAGCAATAATCGAGCTGCGGGAATACCAGTGCCGTGACGAGCCATTTTCTAAGAGAAAAGGAGAGAAGCTCCTTGCAGGCTTTAAGCTGATGCAGAGTAGCGAAGATACGGTTAGAGATGGAGAGCACCTGCGCGTTCCAAGACAGTGTTTGATTCATTAAAACCCCAAGATTACGGAAGGACTCTACATACGGAATCGCGTGGGACCCAGACATGATCGGCGGTATGTCAGTATAGTCCAGTCGCCGGATAAAAGGAGAACTACCGACAATGGCCGCACATGTTTTAGTCAGGTTGAGGCGTAGGAGATTGTCTGAGGCCCACTGGCTAATAGCGGAGACATCGTCTGACACAAGTTGGAGACAGGCAGCAATATCATGAGGAGGACAGTGGTAGTAGATTTGCAAATCATCGGCGTACAGCATATAGCGGCAGTGGGTGATTGCAGACGGCAGATCTTTGACAAATATGGAGAAAAGCAGAGGACCGAGTACAGAGCCCTGGGGAACGCCAGAAGAAACAGGTAGGCTGAAAGATACGGTACCATCAGGGCCCAAAACTGACTGACTCCTGCCACGAAGGTAGGAAACAAACCAGCGCAGAGCAGATCCCGAGAGGCCGCAGCTAATGAGCTTACGAAGAAGAAGGCAGTGGTCAACAAGGTCGAAGGCTTTACTAAAATCGAAAAGAACAATGATCGTGACGAGTCCCTTATCGATGCCTGCTCTGATATCATCCGTAACTTTGATAAGCGCTGTCTGAGTGCTAAAGCCTTCACGAAAACCGGACTGGAAAGGATCAAGCTGATTAGTGGACACAAGAAAAGAAGACAGCTGCGAGAAAACGAGCTTCTCCAGGAGCTTAGACAGGCAACAGAGGATGGAAATAGGCCTGAAGTCACCAGGAGACTTCGGATGCTTGGTCTTAGCGAGTGGTCGTACGAGGGAGTGCTTCCAGGCAGCCGGGAAGGCAGAAAATGTAAGAGAGGCGTTAAAGACATCCACGAGAATGGGTAGCAGTACCGGGATACCCAGGTGGATGTAATCTATGCAGACATCATCAGCACCCTTGGACTTTTTGCGGAGCAGGGTAAGATACTTAAGAAGACGCTCAGGCGTGACATGCGCAAAGAAGAAGTTACGGTCATCGAAGGGTACATCGGGGATCACAGCAGACACGTCAGACACAAGCGGCACAGAACTCTGTCCGTGAGCAGAAAGAAAAGCCCGATTCAGCTCATCCGGCGAAAAGCAGATGTCCGAGGTATTATCGGGAGACTTACACAGTCCAAGACGGCGAAAGACAGCCCAGACAGAACGGGCGTCTCGAAGCGTTGGAAACAGGTTGGAGTAGTACTCCGATTTCGCCGATCGAACGAGGGCCTGGGTACGATTCCTTGCCTGTTTATAGTCCCGATAAAAAGACTGCGAACGCGTGCGCTTATGGAGCCTAAATAATGCATCCCGGTCAGACATACAGCGCCTGATATGCGATGTAAGCCACGGAGCAGGCGGGCGCTTGATCGTGCGGGTGCGGACAGGAGCGTGCGAATTGACGACCCTCATCAACCGATCCGTGAAGGTAGATACCTTCATTTCTACGGTAGAAGTCTCAGAAAGAACGCAGGACCAATCAGAGAGCGCGAGATCGTTGAGGTAAGCGACGGGGTCAACGTTCTTAAAGTCTCGGTAAGAGGTGACTTTGCGGGCGAGGCGGGGGGCCCGTAGAGCATAAGTAATGAAAATCAGATCGTGCCCGGACAGGAAAGGCGCAGCAGATTGACCGTGAAGGAGAACTTTAGAAGACTGGTCTACCGCAAACAAGTCCAGCCAAGTATCAGAAGACTCTGTGTGATGGGTGGGATTAAGAGAAACTAAATCCAGATTAAGGCTGAAGAGGAACTCCTTGAGATGTGAAGAATCAAACGACTGGGAGCAGAGGTCAGCGTTGAAGTCACCGGTGACAACAACATGTCTGTAATCATGGATAAGACCAGAGAGAGCATCCTCAAATTCATGCAAAAATCCTACTTTAGGAGGACGGTAGACGACAGCAAGTAGTAAAGGATGGGCATTAGCCTGCGAAACCTCGATAATAAGGTACTCCGGTTTGGCACAATAAAAATCAGCAGAAGCAGAAAGGACACGCAAACGCAGACTGCTGTGGACAAAGATACCAACCCCACCTCCGCGAACACCCAGTCGATCACGTCTAACCAAACGGTAATTAGGAAGAGAGACAGCATAATCAGAGATGAGATCCGAGAGCCACGTTTCGGATACGGCTATAACGTGATAGGGCGACGAATCAAAGAAATCGCGGAATTCGTCGATGTGAGCAGGCAAGGATTGTGCGTTAAGATGACAAATCTTAAGGAGAGAGTCCGGCAGTGTAGTCGCGCCGCCGTCCAAGGTTCCAGCAGTAGAGCCAGCCGAGATGGAGCAAGCGCGAGGGTGCCTTCATGCAGACGATGGACCGGCCACTGCGTTATCACCACTAGCAATGTTATTAAGGGCAAGAGCGAGATCGAGTTCAGAGCGAATAATGACCGGCGCGGAGTCGACGTCCCTCTTCATGCGTATGACACCGTCACGGACCCAAGCAAACTTGAAACCCTTGGACTTAGCCTCGGCTTTGACCGTTTTGAGTAGCTTAGCAACTTCGGGGGTCAGATATTCGTTGATATAAATACGAACATGCGGCAAAGCATCGGATAGTTCGGATGCCGTCAAGGTTTTCGCAGCGCGAAACGCGGCCAAAATACTGTTGCGGACGACGTTTGAGCTAAGACGAGCAAAGATCATCCTCGCATTGCCAGTGACCCGTGTGCTCCGTATACGAGAAATCTCAACGATGTCCGATGCTGCAAGAACAACCCCGAGACGATTACAGATTTGCGTGAGAACAGCAGGCAAGACCTCGCCAGCATCCTCCGGCATACCAGAGATGGTTAGCTCGCGATCGAAGGTGGCCTTCTCGATGCGCTCGAGGCGAGCAGAGAGTGCAGAGTTAACCTGGACCTGGGTGGCCAGATCATCGCGAAGTTGGATATTGGCTGCCTCAAAGCTATCGACCTTGGAAGTCAGAGCAGTCTGGTTCTCCTTGAGTGCCTTGTTCTCATCAGTAAGGCTAGAGATCTGCGCAACAAAATCGGCGTGCGCAGCGGTGAGGGCAGCAATTTGAGCAGTACACGCATCTACTTTACCGGGCAAGGAAGAAATCTCGTTTAGCTTAGTGTTCACGTCGGCATTGTGTATAGACTGGGATGCAATAAAATTATTCATAACAGAGGCGCTCTCCTTGATAGCACTCAGAATGGATGCAAGCGACGGTGTATCCGAATCGGAGCGCTCCGGTGGCGACGCAGCCGCCGTAGCAGAGTCTGGTTGACGGGGAGGCGGACCAGAAGAGAGAGAGGCTTCAGAGATACAGGACTTACATACCGGCTTAGTATGATTGCGTACCCGGGCCTTGACGAATTGAGTGCAGCTGGGGTGATAGTAGGACAGGCAATTACCACACTGAGTCGGATTCCTCACGTCCTTCTTACAACCCCTGCACAGCTTGCGAGGTTCGGAATGTGCATCGGGTTGCGAGGCATCAGGCGCATGGTCAGGCATAGTCGGAGGTTGGTAAAGAGGAGCCCACGTCAATAGAACCAGCTGAGTTACGGTAGATAGCGCGACAGCGACACACCGAAAGACGAGGCAGGGCAGTTGACAGCAAGAAACAGCACTCCAGAGAAATAGGTTAGGTTTATAATGCAACCAGAAAATGAGCTTCCACCTGCGACTCGAAGAAGAGGAGCCCGTCGTTATATGCTCAAACAAGCCAGAGCCGACAGGGGAAGCACCTCAATCTGAAAAAGCCCGGCGAGGGGCAGAAAAGCGGCAGAAAAAAGGCAAAAATAGCAGAGTAGAACAGATAGACGTGTGTCGGTACTTACAGAGGGAGAGAGAGTATATACCGAGAGTTGAATACGAAAGTAAAAACGAAAGTTCACGAGCAGTTGATTTATTTAGTAGCTCAATCATGTTACCTTCCCGAAGCAAAGGTATATATTCTACCGATTGTTCGGGGGTCGCAAAAGTTATGGCAATTTATGAACCCGGGTGAATTTCTTTCAGAATTTTCACGTCGAATGGAACTTCGCTCCTTTCGTTTTTTTTTTTTTTTTTTTTTTTTCAAACTAGCTCAAGATTCTCTCGCTCGCGATATGCGTCTCCCGCATAAAAAGTAAACTGCGTATACCGATTTTTTTTATCGTGCATCAAATAATTGATGAAGACTAATCGACTGACAAAGAGATCCAGAACGTTTCGTAAATTCTATTAATTTTTACGACCATTGTAGCCGATCAACGTTGACGTCGTATTACATGAAATAGTGAATTACCAGATTAGCTGGTAATCAAACAAGTTAGCAGCACGTTAATTTCTCATACCATCACTTCGTGATCGTTCTTCAGCGAAACTAACGGAGTCAATTATCGCCCATTGAAGAATTGATGAACCTAGATGGTTTACTTGAGAGATGAAAAATCAAAATTCGTTTTGGGAATGTTTATGGAACTTCGATTACTTCAGGAAAACTCGTTCTTTCGAATTAACCGTACAAAAGTGTTTATCAGCGTTGCAATGAGGAATGCAAAAATATTGAGCGAACGCGTTTGCCAACGCTGTTGCAATTCCTAACTCACTTCCGGGACTGTGCTGGGTGCAGTGCACATGCTAGAAACGTGCGATTGTTTCGGCGAAGTCTGACAGCGCGGGGAACCCAAACGAGACCCAAGTCCACGCATTTCCCGCGACCGTCAATTATTTCGCACCACTCGTAAATTCAACTGGCTATAGGGTCCCGCCGCGCCATCATGGCGGTGGGCTAATGAAAGCGAGCGGTCCCTTGAGTGGTCACGACGTCCACGCCGGGCAGCGCTTTCTCCGTATCATATTTATCAAAGTTTCGTGAAAACGTGAGAAATTTCGTGTTCCCTGAAAATTCGGGAATATAAATTTTACTTTTATAGTAAGTATAACGGAGAAACTATTTTTTTCCCACTTTTCTCTAAGCCTTATCTCAAATTTATGGGTGATTTATATAGGATATGGGCAGATAGGTATATACACCGAACGTTGAAAGAGCTTTGTAATTCGAAATTCAACAAAATTCATTCCGGTTATAAGCCCGATACCTTTTCGATGGGAAGGATCAAATATGCCGTATAAATTCGGGAGAAAACTTCATGTCTTTGATATTAGCGAGGGTCTCCAAATCGAATAGACAAAACCATAAAAGCGCACTAAACTTTTCCGCAGCCTCCATCTACCTGGGATGTATATATCCGGCTCGAAAAGCTCCCAGACTATTTTATACCCAAAAAATCTAATAGAAAAACTGAAAATTGTTTCATAAAATGACTCGAATCGGGGCAAGAAATAATCCTCCGATCTGAGGTAGACCCAAGGTCATTGAATCTCCGAATCCGATCAGTGAAATCGTGGAATGAAAACTAGACAAAAAAAATGATATATCGAAGCTGCTAATAGCGTCGATGACGTATAATTTGGACAGGGGACTAAATCCGTTCCAAAATTTTGTTAAGATCGTTTCGGTTCGTAGCTACATCTCATACCCTGGCATCTCTTTGATGGGTGGGATCGGCAATCCGGCGTAGCTTTGTTTGCCGAAGGAATCGACGCCAAATATAATTACCGGTTTCACCCGTTTGCCTCGGGCAAACACACCCTGCGGCTAATACGGTCAAATACACCCCTGCTACTCGGTCTACTACCTTATACTCGTTTCACCCTTTTCGTCCTTATATACCTCAGTCTCGCCTTTGCTCGCCCCCGCGTCCCCAGAAACGGCTCGACCACGGTATTCGGAATGGCGGGCCACGGGCCTGCGAAACTAACTCCAAAACTCTATTAAGATATAATTTTGGACGCCTCCAAGAATCAAGGTCCGTCTTATATTAAGCCCGGGACCAGGGACCGTACGGTGCCAGGTAATGGGCTACCTTACCCCGACGCGGTGTATATATTGCATATATACGTATAGGTAGCTATACATAAGTCTCGGGGAACTAAAGTATCCTCGTGGGCGTCGAGTAAAAAGTTAACGATCAATCAGCGCACGTATATACAGGGTGTCCCAGAATTAAATGTCCAAAATGAAAGGTGGCCTAGAGGAGGTCGAACTGAGTAAATTCGCTCGAAGAACATGGGGTCTGCGAAGTCGCGTTCGCGAGATATCACAAGTTAAAAAAAAAGTATCGCTTTGCGCCGCCGCCGCGACGCGGCGCAAAGCGATACTTTTTTTTTAACTTGTGATATCTCGCGAACGCGACTTCGCAGACCCCATGTTCTTCGAGCGAATTTACTCAGTTCGACCTCCTCTAGGCCACCTTTCATTTTGGACATTTAATTCTGGGACACCCTGTATGCAGATACAGGCACTCACTGTTATATTGTCGACATTATCGGGTCGAGTGTATTACCTGCACCGATATATATACCTATATAAGTAATATTTCTCAAGTCGGAAACATATTTGTTACGGATGGTTAGGAGAACGGTTGTTGGGGGTCGGCCACAAGTGACAAACGACCTCGTAATTTATTCGAGCCTGTCGCTACGCCGACGCGACTCGACGAGACGAAGACTCGAGTCAATAATTGCCACTTATGCGAGATATATAACAGTGTAATTACCATAGCCTCGCGGTGCTTGTTGCACGCAAATATAATTCCACCTATTTTTACTGATTGGATGGGTGAGAGGAAAGTCGATAATGCAAATAGCCTATACCCGGTACGCGGTTTCCTTAGACACCGCAATGTATTATATGTGACGAAAGAATAAACAAAATATGAAATCATAATTAGCGTTCGAAAAGAGAGCTTTTTTCAAAGTTTTTTTTTTCGATTCTACAATCATCGAACAATCTTGATCATTTGGAGAAGCATTTTTTAGAAATTTATATCCAACTGCAAGGGTTGATTTAATTTTCAACCAATTTGACGATCGTCAAGTTCAGTGGATTAGATGATTGTTAAAAATCGTGAATAATTGGTATATTGAAAGTGGCACTAACATATCTCTATAATAATCGTTTAAAACCCACAGCTTTAGCTTGTTCGTTTGTGAAAAATGGTTGGGATTTTGATAGCGAACTCGAGATTTTGGTAAGCCAGTAAACGTCAGGATTTTCGAATGTTCCAGTTTTCATCCTCCCGAACGTTGAGTTTTTGACAAATTTACCAGGTTGACGTAATTTAAGCGGTTCGCTCAAAGCCTTCGGCAAACATAACCGGGAAATATGGGCTGTCGCGATATTCTACCCTTATAGATATATACACTTTACACTATATATGTATGTGTGGGTATGTACAGTCAAGCACTAAAGTTCACGTAAAATTATATTTCAATTTGAAAAATTTTTGCTTCTGATTGCGGCTTATTAGCGAGGCTTTTGTCATCTCGTTCTAACTCATTTACTACCCTTCCTCTAGGGCTAGTAGACTTGATGGGTACTTTCGAAGTAGGTATCCCTTGCTTTAGACTGAGGGTTCGCCTGTTTACCCTAGATTCGTCAATTACTAGACGAACATCACCGACGAACAAAACTGTTGCATTATCGTATTACCGGTTAATTTCTGACAAATTTAGGATCAGTATCTAATACCGAGCCGATGAATATCGATCGTTTCGTATAAAGGATTCGGCGATGATCTATTTTCGAGTCTATAATTGATTCATGTCCCGTGAAATACCATCCGTGTGATATAAATTAATATTTTATGAACTCAATTTGAAGTCCCCTAATTAGGTGAACCCGCGTATCCATCAAGTATAATTGAATGAGAAATTGAAAATTCAAGAATAGAGTAACGACTTTAATCGACGGTTTCAATTGACTTTAAAACAGTAGATTTTCCACCAATTTTCAAATGGATATCCGGATTCGCGAGGTAATGAGTTCAAACATTAAGGATTATCGATTATCATAGTTATTTATATATCATCCGAAAATTCCGCATCAATTTGCCGACACAATTGTGATAACGATCACGGAATATTGGCAAATCATACAAGACAGACAGATGAGATTCAGTGCTTTACTGTATAATGTTAAGTATAAAATTCTTCGTATGAATGAATAAGTGTTTATTCAAATCTGGTAGAAACATAGAAGATAGAGTATAGAGCGATAGGAGTAGGATTGTAGGTAAGGTCCTTGAGGCGTAGGAAGCCAGGCGCTAAGGAACTTTCAGCTGTGGGATATCCTCTACGATTATTAGTTGGACAAGTAGTTTCGGAGGCTCGCAGGTTAAAGTGAAGCTTGATTAGGCGTAACTTGTTCCCGTCCAAACGCCGCGAACTTAAACCGTATTAAACTGTGCTTAAGTCAAGTGTATCTTGAAGCCCTGCTTTTACCAAGTATATAGTAATTAGTAGCGCTTGACGCAAGTGCGAATAATTATTACCCGTTCAACAATTACAATTTTCGATCCAATATATACTCTCGTCTATATATTTTATGTCAAAATTTATATTATCTTATACTCTCTGCACCGTTATATTGCAGGTATACCAGCTATATACACGCACGATGTATATATGTACACATACGGATCAAAATTAGATATTTTCAGAGGAAATCTGTTCTATATTTTTGCGAAATTATTTAATAATGCCTTTCAATTACATCAGCTCAATGCTTTACTCGATTTAAATCAAGTTTATATCGACAAGCTTTCAAATTTCGTTCGGACATTCGATAACCATGTAATTAATTCGAACCGAACAATGAATACAAATAAAATCAGCAAGTAATTTGAAAAAATTCAATCGGTGTAATACTGTTGGCTAGCTGAAAAATAAAACTCACTCAAAAACTGACCGAACTCGATCTGTCCAATCTACCTGGTGGTATAAAACGTATACCCTCCTCTTCCCTATAACGAAAGAATGTCCGATCTTATCAATATGAAAAATTTGTGGTCAAACGGTTTGCTTTTAGTTTCTTGTCGCTATTGAATTTTCCCATCGTCAAACAGTATTGAAATTTGTTATAATTTTTCGAAATTTTCAAAGTCCCGACAGTCTACGTTCAGGTTCAGCGAACGCGACTATATACCTATATCTATCACGTAGCGTGAACCGGAATCCAATTTTCTTATCTTTTTTTTTCTTCATAATTCCTACGTTATTATCGGATATCGATACGTCAGACGGTCATGAAACACCTGCAGTCTCATTCTAATCACAGTATTTCAAAAATACGGACGTCCAGAGTCTAGACCAAGGCAGGTATCCGTTAAAAGAAAAAATAAAGAAACAAAACAAAACGAAAAAAGAAAAAAAAAAAAAATAGTGGGAAAAAGAGATGAAGAAGAAGCGATAGAAAAAAAAAAACCGAAGAGCCTTGGAATTTGATATCGCGTGCAGGAAAATAAAGTAGAAAAATTCCATCTGTTCAAGCTCTAGGGCAGGGTGTACCTACTCGGTTTAGGTTAGGCCCTCGGCTGACCGAACACACTGGGTGGTTTGAGGCCCACTCAATATGGTCAGCCTTTAGTTTGGCTACAAAAACATCTCAAAGAGCTTCGCGAGCCACGCGAAAGCTTAGGGAAAAAGAACTTTCAAGAAAGTAGAGCAGGACCCTAAGAGTTGATCAGACACACACGAGCGGTAAATTTTTTTTTAACAACTTTCGAAAGGGGGTATTACTACAATTCGATACAAACGCTCTCGAAAGATATATCCTAGGTACTATAGATATATAGGTATACATACAGCTAAACTTGTTTAGAAAAAAAAATTCACGTACGTATATCTATTAGGTACAGAAAAAAGGTGATCCTCTTATATACACGTGTACTACGTTTCATCCATCCTCCTTTTTTTTTCCTCTTTATAGTTTTATTTTCCTAATACTTATACTTATTTGTATTCTGTGATGGAAAATCTTCTCAGCTATCGTAAGAAATTTTAAAAAATGCAAAATATTCAGCGAATGCATTAGAACGTCTGGCTGACTGTGCTTTTACTACTTATTATATTTCCCAGCTGATGTTTCAAGTCCGTGATGACAATTAATCTACCCCCTTTTTTCCACCCCCTTATACTAACCTTACGTATATTTATTTACTACATAAATTATCCATTACTTATATTCCGCATTTTGATCAACGCTGTTGTCCCCAAATAGCCTCGAAGAACACCTCTATGATAGCTATACATAGAATCAATGGAACGTGTGTTATACGATCAGGAAACGGATCCTGAACCCGAGGGGAAACGAAATCGGCTGGGTTTGGTCGATTGGTAATAAAAATGAAAGTATCGATAATTCAAAAGATGTATATATGTGTCCAATAATTGATGAGTATAGAGATCGGAGCTTTTCGTATAGCGATTTGAGTACCTACCAAATAGATAAAAAGAGAGACAAAGAATAAAAATCGCAGGTCAGATATAGGAATAAAATATTGATGAGGCTATCAAATGCACTGGGCTGATTTTAATCACAGGTTACCGGAGCCTCAGTAATCGGCAGCCGGTTCGTCGGCCCGTTGGCTACCAGGGGACCGACGACCGGCTGGGTTTCACTGATAACGGACTTAGGGTAAGCCTTCGTACAACCGCTAGCCACTGTTCAAATTCAACCGTCATTATATATATATATATACACACACACACACATATATATTTATATATATGTATACACGTATACATTATACATATATATATATATATATATATATATCGGTATTATCGGTATCCTGATAGATGTATGTGTATATAGCTATGTACATATAATATATAGACAGATATATCATTATGCGTAGGCATCTTAAGATATATTTACGCACACATAGGCCTAAACCAATCCAGACATAAATCGATGAGGAGGGTTTGATCGATCAATCCATATCGTCTTCTTAATTGAAACTTAAAGCTTTTAAGGTATTCATTCAATTATCTTGCCTGTCTATCCATTCGTTTGTCCGAATAGACGGATTTGCAGTCAACCCTGAACAGATTTGGAACCTTTCGCCCACCTTATTGAGAAGACTAAGACTATAAAGCCTTCCTGCAGCTTGACTTTGCGTAGTTAGGGGACATAGTAGCTACGTAACTTCGAGTTCACTCCGACACTTTGAAACTCGATGGAGTATAGTTTCCAAAATTTTTACGATTATTTATTTACGGGTAATTGGTATCTATGTACAATTAGATTCAGATCAATTTATTCGAAAATTTTTATCTCTCAATACAAAAACGAAACTGTAAAAGAAAAACTTATTCATAACTTAAGGGGAGCTTTTATACATAATTAGACAAAAATCGCATAATAGTTCTTGCTATGGGAACCATACGCTAATCTCTTCGAATTAGATTCACAAATGAACTAGAAAAGTTCGAATTGAAAAGTCTGTTATGCACAAGCAGCATTTTCATCATATTTCAAATATTCAGGTTTCAAAAGACTCTGAGAGTCTAAAATTTTGAGCTTTCAGCTTAAACTTTTCCAGCTCATTTATGGCAATAATTTGAGAAGATGTGTATGCAGCTTTTTTTAAATCAACTCATTGCTTTCTCATAGTTTAAATTATTATTTTACAGCGTTGGTGAAGTCGTGTGTGTAGGAAATCTATGTTTCGAATCTTGTTGTCAGTCTTCGACGCTGTATAAGCGACGTTTCACAAGCGAAATCCTAATCTTACGCCCTGGATATTTCATATGCATACGGTGTAGGTATAGGTATGGATAGATAGTTGAGCACGGGAAGAGGAGATCCTGCTTTTGAAGAGAATTAAAAGGGAGTTGTGCGTGGTTCGCTCTAAAGAGGGATTTAAGAGACGGGTAATAAATATTAAAATAACAATTTGAATTCTACTTCCGCTTAACCTCTGCCCTGTAAAGTATGGCGTGAGGGGCCTCAGAGGGTTCTGCGAGGGGGAATAAAAGTGGGATGAATGGGGGGGACGGGGGGTGGAATTTATACGGTAATCATCTTATGTACTTAGTCTACTTCTTAGCATATTGCTACCCCAACATTCGCCAGGCAGTTTGAGGGGTTTAGCCAAGATGAAACAGAACAGGATTGAGGATAAGTATTGGATGAATAAGGTAGAGGGAATCTTAATACCGATCACACTTCGGCGAGGACATATCGACGCCTGGGCGGAAGAAGATCGTATCTCGGAAAACCCGTGAAGAAGATCGTAACTCGGAAAACCGGTGAAGAAGATCGTAACTCGGTCAACCCTTGAAGAAGATCGTAACTCGGAAAACCGGTGAAGAAGATCGTATCTCGGAAAACCCTTGAAGAAGATCGTAACTCGGAAAACCGGTGAAGAAGATCGTATCTCGGAAAACCCTTGAAGAAGATCGTAACTCGGAAAACCGGTGAAGAAGATCGTAACTCGGTCAACCCTTGAAGAAGATCGTAACTCGGAAAACCGGTGAAGAAGATCGTATCTCGGAAAACCCTTGAAGAAGATCGTAACTCGGAAAACCGGTGAAGAAGATCGTATCTCGGAAAACCCTTGAAGAAGATCGTAACTCGGAAAACCGGTGAAGAAGATCGTAACTCGGTCAACCCTTGAAGAAGATCGTAACTCGGAAAACCCGTACGGGGTTTTCCGAGTTACGATCTTCTTCAAGGGTTGACCGAGTTACGATCTTCTTCACCGGTTTTCCGAGTTACGATCTTCTTCAAGGGTTTTCCGAGATACGATCTTCTTCACCGGTTTTCCGAGTTACGATCTTCTTCACGGGTTTTCCGAGATACGATCTTCTTCCGCCCAGGCGTCGATATCTTCACTCTTGGTACATCTGAACCGATAATATTCGCACGAGTGTATCAAAATCTTTATCCTTGGCCCTTTTTCTCTCGCCCTTTCTGTTCCCTCGCTCCTCGAACTTTTGATACACTTCGCGGAATGAATGAACACCGAAGCTTGTGACATAAAATTGATTATGCTCATTTCGTACGGGATTTTAGTTTCGGCATTACGCAGTTATACTATACATATAAATAGCCGTTATATTATGTGGGATATTCATCAGAGAGATATGTGGTGAGGAGATGGTGTTAAAATAGCAAAAAAACGAGCATTTAGATTTATTATTCCATGTGCATGGTACACACAATCCTTAATCTTGTCTCTTTTACTCTTTTTCGCCACCATACCCTTATCCTTCCTCGGCTGGCGTGTGTGGTATGTTTATAAATATATAAGCACGCAAGTATAAAATTCTATCGTAATTGGTGTAAAGAATAGTGATCACGTTTGACCCGGATCTGTAGCGTAAGGGTTTTGTTAATTCATCGAGTGGACTTTTCTCTGGATAAACTTAACGATCCAAACGATTGGTTTTCGGATAAAATAGATATTTAAATAAATAAATAGACAAGACAGTCATCGGCGTTTCGAATATACAATAGCGCGGGTATAGCGGAAATTGGATATCGACATCCGGTCGAATTTAATTCTCCTTATTTCGGACATCTAGATTACTTTTTCGGTCGAGTTTATCACTAATTGCCTTGTTCGTTTCTTATTGGCTGACCGAATGATCTCAATATATAACCGCAGAGGGATTACTTTTAGTTAAAACGAAAATTACTATATACGCCAACAATTTTGCGCAGCGGAAATTTGCGGCACACAACGACAACAACAACAACAACAACAATAACTAGAACAACAGGTATGATGTACAAACTAACTTATGTGGATACACGTGTAACAATGCGTGAAAGTTATACGTGCAGGGTACTACCCGCCTGTGTCTCTATCACCGTCAGTCTCTCAAACTTGCCTAGGTATAGGTATGTACATACATACGTTAAATATAAGGTGATAAAATGAAAAATAACTATTTTTTAGATGTTATAGGTTCGTCAAAAATTTCTGACAGGTATTCCAATCAACCTATCGTTTTCCAATTTAATATATAACGCTGATTTGTTTTTCAATCTCGCCATACATTGGAATCAAAAAAAAAAAAAAATCGTATAGATATTTGAAAAATAAATCAATATATGGTGAGTTTGAAATTCATTGACCAAGTTCATCGAGTCCAACCGCAATAGATTTTTTGCCAAAGTGTATTATCTGAAAAAAGCATTTCGAACAGGAGATTTTTGCTATCTGTGGCTTCTTTACGAGGTATCTGTATTATTTTATATTTATTTTTTATTTTTCAAAAAGTTAGGTGGGATGGAAAAATAAGTGGTTCGTTTTCACGTGTTATTTAAATGGAAAATCGATAACTCGATATAGCTGAGCACCTCTTAAAAAGTTTTCCACAAGCGCATAGATATGTAGCGATTCAATCTTGGGCTAGAAAAGACGGACCGGAGGAATGAGAGGAGAAAAAAAAAAAACGATACAATTTTATTTGAAACATCATAAGCTATACACATCGTCTCTATCGCAATTTCGCTGTATTGCTACTTTCACTCTTTACCTAATAAAAATAAAAAGTACACCCTGTCTCACTTGGATATCCCGCATTGGGTGAATATAAGCATTGGGCCCAGGGCCATACCGATTTCATAAAAGAAAATAAAACTAAAGAAAAAAAAAGCTTTTTTATCTTCGTAAAATTTTCACCTGGGGCCCGTCGCGTCTGCTTTTAACCATTGCGCTAGGAATTTTATTACTTTGCCTGTCCGTCGACGTCGGAGGCAATGAAGCTTGCAGCTCGTAGCTCGCGGGCGTCAAAGGCTAATTGCGACGCCCTGGCGACCCGCAACAAACGCTGGGACAAGCCCATATTACACCAGGACACTGGGCCAGGAGCCTCAGGTGAACTATGCAGTATGTGCATTTGCGGGGATGAGATTGGGGGCAGAGTTCGCTCCTGGATATGGTAGCTAACGGATTCGTGGTGACCCACGGTCCTAGCAGGGCAATTCGTAGACCCCGTAGGGGAGATTACACGACGGTGTTTGCCTCAGCGTGGTGGCCATCGTAGACTGGTACTAGGTTGCTTGACCGAGCATGCGTATGTGTGTACAGGTTGCGTGTAGGTACTGTAGGCTGATATTTACCGTTTAATGAGTACCTATCGATCTGGTGAACCACGCGGCTTACCTCTTAACGTTGCCTTGTTGTTCTTCTTTCAGCGTCGTTTTTCCTAACCGCACAATTACCTACTCAACAGCAGAAGTACACTATATCCTAGATTAATGGACTGATACATTTTACATGACAACGATTAACTATTCGCTTTCATACAATAATAAATGTGCAATAAGGTATACAATCGTTCAGATCAAGCAGGATCAAGCAGATGTCACTTATATATCCTCCGTGAATCTCTATAGAGCGTATGCATGACGCCATTGGATGACCAGGATGACAAAAATAATTGAATAACATATGGCTATTACATGGAAATTTTTGGGCGATGCGTAGACCTTGAAAATAATTTTTTTTAAAGGCACTTTGAGACGTGATTCTAAATTATTGAAGATTTTATGGAGTTCAGGTCGCATCGTTCATCGAAACTGCTTAAAATTTTCGAGGGAATATTTCACATTGCTCTAATTTTGAGACGAATCAATGATATTCGCTAAATTTCATTTTTAGATACGAAAATTTTTGATTTCAAGCCATTTCTTGTTTTTTTTTTATTTGTAAACGTTAAACTGACCTTTCTTCTGCATATTATTGACTTTTGCCGGAAATCGGATCATTTTAGACCATTCCATCAAAGAATCAAAGCTTCGTCGTAGTTTTTTCGAATCAAAGATGAGGTTACTTGCTTTTCGTTCTTATTATTTTTTTTTTTTTCACATCCGTGTAGATATATCTATACGAACATCTTTCCTTACCCCGAAATTTCCAGTGCCAATTTTTTCCTGTCAAACGTCACGTCATAGCATCAAGGAGTTTACCGATATTCCAAAATTGAAATCGACACTGAGCCGTGAAGGTTAAATTATAAAACGGAAAGCAGAAGAAAAGTAGTTAACCGATACGCTCGTATGTATATAGGTGTATGTATGTATTGTAAACCTACATCCCTATGTATACGTATACTGGATATATTAAACCCGGGAGAATACAAGCCCTAAAATTTTCATGAAAACGTAATCACTGTATATACACGTTGGTATATATACAGGTTCAAAGTGGAATCTCTCGCTTTGTAAATATGTCATGTATACTATGTAGCTTGCATAGGAGGCAGCCATCTTGGAATTCCATAGCCTCGCGCAATATCGAGGGATATTGTGACACGCGGCCGGGAGAATGGACAGATCGCCGTCGTCTCGTCGTGGCAATTTTTAGGGGATGAAACTTTCAAAAAGGTTCAACGTGTCAACACGGACGTTCGTTCGAGAGGATCGAGTGTCCCGTCCGAGTATTGCTCGGATAATCGTTTTTTTTTTTTTTTTTTTTTTTTTCGTTATCGCCGTTATTGTTATCATCATCATTATTATTATTATTATTAGCATTATTATTATCAGAGCAGACGACCGTAAAATTTAAAATTCTTTCTTCCATCCTTCCATCCATCCATCCATCCATCCCCTCGCGATTTCACGTTCGTCGACATACCACGACACCCTAAAGCTCCATCCACACCTGTTTGAGCCTCAACAATAGAGATTTCGTATTTCATCAGCGAAAAACTTTTGAAAAGGTTTAATCTGCCAAAGCAGGTGATCGAGCGTGACAGGAGCTGTATTGCCCGCGTATAATCGCCCGTTTATCGGATTTGAGTTGAGTGACTTCAATTCCGTGCAGTGCTTTAATTATTTTAACAAGAAGAATTCGTATAGGTATATAGAAAAATATTCATCCCTTGATAAGCTGCATCGTATACAGGTTTTATAATATGAAAACAAATGTGAATTGTACACGAAAACGAGAAAATAATGATAAGAATAAGATACAAAGCTGAAGAAAGACTGAATTTCATGCGCGATCTCGTTAAATGGTTGAAACGGGAAATTTTCATCGTTGCCAACGCTATCGCGTATAGAATTTAACACCTTTTCTTACGTCTTTCCGGTACACGTCTCTGAGGCTTTTACCCTCACGCATACGTTCGTGATACGCGTCATTGCCTCGCCGTTAGGCAAGAAGAGACCGTGGATGCCGGCGACGTCGGGTTGGGAACCGACGTAAAACCAAGATACGTCTCGTACCTACATAAAAGTGCAAATTTTAAACGCTCGCAGGAGAGTAAAACAATCCCTTCGTATTTTTCGTCGGCGGTTCTTGGATGGCCGCGCGCCGCGCTCCAAGAAAGTACTACGAAATTGCATTGTCACCTACCCTTAAACTCACCAACCTAATCCAAGGTTCTCCATAGATCTACGTAGGTACCTACGTTTTGGAAAATCGGGGTTGTTCCGCGAGGGAAAACAGAGTTTCGTCCTTAACCTTATCAACACGTATGACGATAACGTACATGCAAACCTGTACCAAAGAGTTTGTCTGTGTTTACGTTAGAGGGAAAATAGCGTGTACCGTTACACCTAGGTAGGTAGGATATATGTACATGAGCAAGTCTCGGGCGGATGAAAACTTTGTATAAAGCCCAGCACATACCAGGTTACCAAAACTCCTTTGATGCTTGGACACGTGTTCGCTCGCAGAAGATGATTCACCCCATCCCTAAAGCTATGTACGCGAAAACCAAATAATACGTAATCCAGTCATCTCTTGGTTGGATTAAAATTTTTATCAACAATTTCGAGCCAAATGTGCAAAGCATATATTTTTTTGTCGGAATATAAATAGACGTACTTTCGGGTTAGATGGACGAAACAGTCTGCGGATGGTATTGAGATAATTACTTACAACGATCGATCAAGCAGCAAACGGTCAGCAGATTATATCAGAAAGTTTGTATCGCCATCGATTAACTGTTCCACTTGGTTAGGCTGGATTTGTCAGCTCGTCGGATCGTCAGTGTTCACTGTAAGTGTGCAACTTATACAGAATTTTCATTCATACGGAGCAAAGGGTTACATTTTCTGAATATCTATATCTATAGCAAACTCTGACCTTTCGAAAGGTAATTTTGTCATTACAATGCCTTTCCTTCAATTTTTTCAAGCGTAAAAAGATATTTGACAGCTGTCAATATTGGTTAACTCCAGCCCCATGCGGTTGATACACCGGAAACTTGTCTTATCACCGTCTTCTTCGGCACGAGTGTTATGTCGGATCGAAGCTAGGCTACGCGTGGATACGTACCTACATATATCCGCGCTTTCAAGCCACACGAGAGACCCTCAAGATCATCTTGCGGAATCGATTGTGTATTTTGCGTTGTTGAGTTCCGAATTCTTGCCTGCCTATACAAACTTCTTGAATTTCATCCAATTTCTTACTCATACGATCACATTCCTGGCTATACCTACCCATCGCGATCGGTTATCTATGCACTCAATTACGCTGCGGCAGTTTAAAACCAATATTGCAGATAACAAGGATGATTGTTAATGAGATCGGGGCGTAAAATTTGATGAGAAACTTTCTGTCCCAAGTTAGCAACCTCGTCCTTAAATCTACGGGGTTAATAGTTAAACGTGCCCCGTGGCTGATCCTCTGTCATTATTCGTTTGCATAGGGCATATGAAACTCGGAGCTCTCTCGTCTGCCTTTCTGCGATAATATGTTAATGGGTAAGTTATGATGTTAATTAATGCAGGAAGTGGGCAACGACCTGTCAATCACTTCAACTATGGTATACAATTTCTGATGCATGATCGCCGCGGTCACGGTGAGACTTACTCATTCAAATACACGTCCCTATTCGACCCTAGAGTTTCCAGCTTATCTGCACCCAGACGTCTTTTGATATTATTTTATTCTTTCGACCGGAGCAGTATCCTATTTATAAAATCTCGAATATTATTCTTGTCAATTTTATAAGAATTTTGCTTGATTTTAGTAACATCTTCCCGTAGACGTCGTATTAAAACTCCTCATTATCCACAGTTTCACTTAGATGCTGAATTCCAGATGCTCAACGCCCACCCGACTATACAAAAGATAGTATCTAAAGGCATGCTGAACGAGATTTTTCCACTCACTTATTGCTCGCTAATTATGCGAAGCTTCGAACCAATGAGAAGGAAAAAAACTTCAATACCAGAGGGGACTCGACTTTTCCTGCTACTGTATAAAATGTGTGGGAAGAATTGAGAGAAAAATTTCTTATATACATCTATATATAAATATCTTATATATATCTATATATAAATGGCTAGCACAAGAAAATCCCGATACAATATATTTCAGAGTTACTGTACCACGATCATACACCGTATACGTAGATATACGTAATGCATATCCATACAATACATGTACATCGCGATCTACAGGACTTTGGCTAAGTTGAAATTTACTATATGATTGCTAGAGCGACCGTGCACCTGGTCGCACAATGGCTGGTAGTCCGTGAAACCAGTACCACTTTAAGCAGCGCTGCAAGGAACCGATAGATAGAGCCGAGGTCGACTCCAGGCAAACCTGAACAATTTGCTGTAATAATCCGGTAATTGATAACATTAGGAATTCAGTAGGGTTCTCTCGGATTGAAGAGCGTCTGCAGTCTGTGAATGTATACATCTGCCTATACTATACGTATACCCTGGTTAATACATTCAGGTATGTTTGTAGCTGTGTTGTACCTGTTGTTTATATCCAATGAAAGAAGAAATCGATTAGATATATCCGAACGATACCATATATGTTATAAATTATCGCTAATAATTTAGCGATCTTCGTTTTCTCTTCACCTTTAATCCAAACTGATTATATGAATCCGATCGTGATGCGGAGAGCTCGCAGAATGCTGGAGTATTCATTTATTACGGACTATTAGTCTATTGGTTTTATCACTGAAGTGAGCCGGACAGTGAAAGTAGCGTGTTGTGGCCAGACAAAAACCCGCGGTAGTCGGGGCTGCCCGCACGTGCGATAGACAGTATTTAGGAGTAAATCATCGAGGTGAATAAAACGTCGAAAGTTTAAATGACATCCAGAATCTGACTTTTGGTGAAATTGAAGAGTTTAATGCAATAAGGGCACATTGAACCGATATATTTTGCTCTTGTTACATTAATCTCAAGGATGATTCGCAAGATCGCAGACTCGAGTCCGAAAAACACTCTGAATTGAACCTACTTCGAACGACTACACAATATTTATCCTGCGTTTATGAATTTCTGAGCTCTATCACTGTACGATCTTCCAAAATTTTATTCATGAAATTCAAAGTAGTAGTTCTACGATTTTTTAACGTATTGAACACCCAATGTTGTATTTCTATGAAATTTTTCGCGATACGGATGTAGAGCTTATATATTTAACAATTTATTTCTCTCAATCAGTGATGTTTGCTTTTGCAGTCAACATGAGTTTCGGTTGAAATCGCAACAGAGCGCGCCTGAAAAAAAGCTCGCTTCGTAATATCGATAACGGAATGAATGGTGCGTTTTTCTCGATTAGTCCTCAAAACGTGATATTTTGCTTTATCCCCTTATTGCATCCAGCTTATCAATTACTGAATTCGATATACCTGTATCGATTGATAATTGAGACGATCCGATGAGGCTTCGACCTGCTCAATACCCCGTATCAAAGTGTACGGTTAATCTATACGCCGAACGTCATCTAGCCATCAAATGCCACCGATGATAGGAAGCAGCGTGTCGCCCGACAACTTTATGATAGTCTCTTGGTTGCATAAATGTGACGTTCGCGTGTCAACTTAGAATTTAGATTATTATAGGAGACGCTCTGCGAGGGGGATGTCACGCTGTCAAACTACGTTTTTAGACACGAAAGATTAACCAACCACGCACGACAAAATACCTAAGAAACTTACCGAGCCCGGAGCGCAGTCAAACTTTTATAGATCGTATTAAACTTCGTTTGACGACATCCGCAACTTTACCGAGGTTGTTTGGGTCATCCTATATATCTCCGCTCTGGTTCACTACTTAATACTATCAACTATAAGAAATTTGATTTTAGTTTCACCCGATCTTTACAAACGCGGTAAATAATTGGGACCCGTATCACACCCTGCAACGAGCTTATGTTCCACGTGGAAATGTGAATCCTATACACGCTCAGGATATCGATGGATTGTTCAGATTATAGCTATTCAGCATATCCGTAAGGGTGCAGGTTGATAAAATATTTACAAATCGATCACCAATTCACATTCTCGAATTACTATATGAAACGTGTACAATTATTGCGATTTTAGCTTAACGGAGCATCGAATTAAACCGATCGGCTAAATTCGAAAGAAATCCACGTGGCTCTTTCTCACGATATTCTAAACGAACAACATTACGATAACATCCGTCAATTAGACAAAGAAAACTGTTTCATTTTATGAATTGAATTCAAAGAACAACCCTTGAACCGAAATTCTCATTTCCGATAGTTTTTGAGCGAATCGTTTGAGGCGTGATAATTGAAAACCGATCACTTCGAGTAATCGTTTACTCATCAATGCGTGCCGGATTATGGTTCTCCATCTGGAGCTAGATCGGATATCTATTGGCATTAGGGGATCCATATCTTTTTCGCGTCTTTGCACAGGTAGGTATTTCCTAGGTCCCGACGTCACCTGACGCGTGCGCAAAAGTTTCATCCCTCTCACGCGACGAAGACGGACGATCATGTGGGGGTGGGAGACGCTCGACGGTTGAACCCAACGACCGAGGTTCAGTTTGCCGGCTGTCCCGTCGCGAGCGACCGAGGCTTTTGTCGCATCGGCTGGCACGCGTCGCGTCGTGGCCCCGTGCTTCGTGGTTTATTACATTCATGATATCCACCAGGTGAATAGACTTCCGAATGGGGTTTAAAATCCCCGAACAGCGTTCCGCTCGGTTCACCGATGAATGTTAATTTTGTAAGGGAGGGATTTTGTCGTTCGAAAAACCGCATTAACTCTCATCTCATCTCCCGACGGTTTATAAGTGTCTCTGGATTAGGAATTGCGATAAAAAATATCAAATAAATCGGTTCAGGGTAATCGACATGTTCGGCTTGCCTTACCCTCGCGTAATTCCGTTTTTTTTTTTTCATAACTCAGGTTTGAATTAATGACGAAATAGAAACGCTCGATTCTAGATGGAAATTGTGAAAACGATTTTAACAAAGGTTCGATACGTGACGCGGATACGATGGAGGATTATAGCACCGAGAAATAAACAAATATAAACACCTTCGAACCCCCATAAATCGACACGTTCAATTTCAAAGTGTCGAGGAAATCCAGGAAATAGGATATAAACGTGACCAACGAATAAATACAACACAATAGCAAACAACCATCGCATCTAGTTTTCATCGCAAATACGCGTTATATGTATATATAGGTATATACATACATACTATATGGGTCGATATACTTAATACTATATAAATAATCGGTCGTTCAAAAGGAATGAAATTGTTGAAGGATTGAATATGAATGTGAACCTAAATATTAATAGAATAAAACGTCATCGACCTTATTCTGATGGTGCGTCGTAAGGACGGCGAAAGAGAGCGAGAGTGGGAGAAGTTTTTGGAGTTGGAAGACAAACATGCGTCGAAGGGTTGAAAGCTGGGCAGCGAAAATGCATATGTATGTATAGGAATACGTAAACGCGCGATTAACACAACGTAGTAGAGAGTTGGTATGAAAAGGCTTTGTGCGATCACCGAGTGGAAATCATAATAATACGGTGTCGAATTAATTCTAAACTCCGGGCCGGTCCACCCCCCGATCCTTTATACCTCTAACCCCGAAAGGACAAACCGGCTGCAGAATCAGCAGAAACCAGTTATAATACTCCCGAGCACGCACAAGAACATTAAAATATATTTACAACAACGGGGTTTAGGTATACATACGTATGTACATACATACATATACATACCTATAAATGTACCCGCGAATCACGGTGGACAAAGAGTGTAGACACGAAATCTTGTGATTAAAGAGGTGGCGTAGGTAACATACAATATAAATACATACATACTATATACATGGTATACATAAGGGGGTAAAGTTTTAACAAAAAAAAAAAAAGAAAAATCGTGTGTGTGTGGATGTGTGTGTAGGTGTAGGTTTAGGAACTGTTCAGCATTGTGGTGGCGTTGAAATATAATTAAACGAAAAAATTTATAGTCAACGCTCGTGCTTCTTGGGTGTTAATAAAAAAAATTTAAAAAAAAAGAAGGAAACTTGCAAAATAAAAGTAAAAATTATCAACAAAAAGAAAGAAATGTGTATAATTAAAGTATTGTTGAGACTATATACCTGCCCGGAACTGCTGTACTTCGCACAGGTGAATATATACATACTATACCTGTACATGTACCTATACCCTTTTGCAAAACTTTTCTATACCAACTGCCGTGAGCTGGTTCACCCTTGTATATGTATAGCCAGTCCTTGTCCTATTATTTGAACATATATCCGCGTTGACTGATGTGTACATTTTTATACAACGGATATAAAAAATTTTTACGGCAAGTTTATGATCCGAGTTGGCTGGGCGTACGTTGACGTCGGTTCCTGGATGTGTTCGTGCATTGAATAGAAGATGAGGCAAATATCAGCCGATATCTATAGTAAATTTACTTAACTAATACAGGTCTGGGTAAATATTTGTCGATTGATTAACTTGACGTCATCTTTTTTTTTTCCTTTTGTTATTACCCCAACGCGAAAAACTGTTCGGTTGTTTTGCCGCCCAATGCAATATCGTATATCGGAAACACGCAATCCGTGTTCGACGATTCTGATATCATTATGAAGCCAGATTGTTCGATTCGAAGTCGAACGAATTAACGTTGAATTATTGCCGAATCCAAAAGCTGGCGTCAGGAAACGCGAGGAGAAAAAATTTTCGTCGATTATTTCGAGGATATATTTATCAAACTTCTCAGTGTCTAAATTTAACGTTTTCGTGATGAAGGGAGTCAGAAAGACTCGGAGTACCCAGGTACTTCGTCGATATTTGATAAGAATCTCGTATTCTAAAATAAAGGACTGCAACCCCACCGCGAAAATTAAGTCACGAAAGTATAATCATTATTTGAACCCTTCCTCAACCCTCCATCGTGCAAATACGGACAAAGTACATTTTCCTTAACACCGTCTATTGGCCATAAGGTTACCCTGAGAAACTCGGAAGGGACTCGCAGTGCGTAGAATCCCTGAAAAATTTCCTCTACGCGGTTTTGTATATGTATATATATTTTTTCTTTCTTTCCTTCGTTCGTTCCTTTTTTTGTGCTTTTCTTTTCTCCTTCTTCTTTTTCTTCTCCACCCCGTTTCTCCCCTATGTTTGAGCGAACAACTATTTGGGTATTCCTTGTGGCGAAAGGGATGAGCTATACAATACGGCTTCGTTGTGGTCCCTACTGTCGTCTTGGGGGTAGATATACCAATGCAGTATACACCGGCATAAATGTACCGGATACGTGGTGCAGAATATATATATTTATAGAGCCAGTATTTGCCGCAGAAAAATATCGAATATAGAATGTAGATTATACGTAATACTGTAGGTATATACCTATATACACGACCAACTGGGATACATAATGCCCCGCGTATACATAAACGTTTTTTATTGTATACGCGGTTAATGTGTTCACATAACATCGCCTCGCCCTCGTCACGCCGTCTTTATAGTTCTGGATTGCCATGGCCAGCTCGGCTAAGTACAATAATTATATTTCCAACTTTCGTACATTGTGCTATGGAACCTAGAGAACCCAACAGGTTTAATACCCGTAAGGAATTACAGTAATAAATGCATTCTATTATTAATTCGATGACGTTGTAATTCCGTATAACGACTATACTGCTAGAAATTATTCGCTTCCTTCTAATTACGATAATGAGAAAAGTGAGATTTTATTAGCTCCGCGGTAGATTATCATTACGCACAGATATGTTAAACTATACGGAATTACACCCCGGTCAGTAATTGATCCTGTGACCTAATATGCACTGTGTGATAAAAATTGGGAAAGAATCGATGCAATTACTTCGAAAAAGAAAATGTCCTTTAAAAGAGAGAAAAGGAGGTTTAGGAAAAATGTACAGGGTCTACTTCTTTAGGAAGGGATAAGTTATAATTATTTTCATGAAAATCCCTTCGTAATATTATGAAAAATGTGCGGTCGATTGAACTCGAGTCAAAGTTGCGTAAGAAGGTAGGTATCGATAATTTGCGAGAGCGGTCTACTACCTTGATAGATAATTAATTAACTCGAGTTTGGAGTAGAGAACAGAAGGAGGCAGAGGCAGAGGCGGAGGTGGAGGTGGAGGCGAAGGTTTTGGCGGGGGTTGAGGAGGATAAGATTGGTTGGTTAGTTAGTAGGTGCCCAAGGAGGGTAAAAGTTTTGTCGAATATCGAAAGTTAACATTTGCAAGCTGTGGGCCAGGTTTATTTTTGTTCCAGAGTGAGAGAGGCTGGGGTGGAAAAGTACTCGAAATATATTAGTAATTAACTAATTATGATTTTACCTCGTTAATTAGTCTTCTCTAATGTACAAAAGCCTGTAGTACCAGGGCCTTGTCCAAGTCGTCCGCATAGCTTGCTCGCTCGTTACTCCCGTACGTATTTCACTCGCCCATAGTTTACTCTCCTCTATTATAATCCCGGAGTCTGGACAGGCCACCGAAGCTGTCAGCTATGGACAATTCGTATTTACCCTTCCCTCCTTTCGCCGTATTCCCTATACCGGTATATTTCCGTTATAAAATAAAGAGCGGCTTGTTTACTCGCTAAATACATAAAGTGCAATGACGGATTTCACGAGTAGTACGCTATTGTCGATTTTATTTCATTTCCTCTGTTTTAAGGGTTGGTTCCGTTCTCGGAAATTTTATCTACCTACATTCGTGTCAGTGGATAATTTTTCCACCCTCCGTGTACAGTAATTCCGAAACCGTTTGACCCAACAGTACGGCTACCCCAGTTTTTGCAAGTTATTTGTCTCGCGTTTCTGCAAATAGCTGAAAATTACAGAGTTTAGAATTGATTTGAATATATATAGGTACGAAGGGTGTTCTTCGTAGCGAAAAGTGCGTTAAACTCGATGTTAGTAATTTAAAAGAAATTTCACGCGGCTATTCCGAATAAATCTCACTGTCTCAAAGGAGAGAAGCAATTATAACATCGTTGAAATTATGTATGAAATCTGGTTAAGTGTAATGTAATCGGTTATGAATTTTTCATATATCTGTTCAGCAGCCAAATGATAACCTGAATGAGATAAAGTTATAAAAGCTTTCTCTTCTTTTCTTACTCAACTTTTCTGATTTTCTTAAAAAACGAAAGAAAAAAAAACTACTAATTGCCAATTTGTCCGTGAAATTACGAAAGATTTACACCGACGTGACGCACGGAGCCGCGACGTCTTTATCAAGCTGTTTTAAACAGGCTGCCTCTAATTTGCACCTTGACGTTGAAACTGGTGAGGGGTCGGAGGTTCCGTACCTTTCGAACAATCAGGAAAATGAATCGAACAGTGAACGTCAAAACCATTAAACGGAATACCGAGCTTTTGATTGACCTATAATCTGAACTATAAGGGTGGCTAAATACCAGTCCTCTCGTGCTAAGACAATTACTTAATTATTTAAAAAGAACAGTAGTTCAATTACTACCCTTACAGTTCCTTACACATATATACATTACATTACATAAATACGAAGTTCCATGTAACCGTCGCAAAACTTCGACATGACTTATTGTTACAACCCTCCCTCTGCTTTCTGTTTTATTTCTCTCTCTCTCTTTCTCTGCATTGTCTACTGTTCCATTGAATTCTATTGAATCCGCCTTTTTCCCCCGCACACCAAAAGCTGGTGCAGTAACGTGTGTAGAAAGAGATGTAAGAATGAGGAAATCTTTTAATTATCGAAAGTACTTGCTCGTCTCTTCGGGTTTAAAGCTTGCGAAAATCGAGGAGAGGTAACGTTTCTAGAAATGTCTCACACATCTCTCGGTTAACGTAAGGTTATACGTGGGTATACGCATTCCGTACGCATTGTCTTCCGCGCTATAGTTTGATAAAGTTTAATTGCCGTTCCCGAAACGTATCGTTTGAGGCGGTGGCTATATTTCGAAATTAATGGCCCATGCAGTCAAACCTTAAACCGCAGTAACTTCGAAGCCTCGGTTTTGGTTATCATTAGTAATTACTGATTACTAATTACTAATTACAAACTGACTGGGAAGATGGGAATGCAAGAGACTCGACAAGAGTCGAGATAAGCTTTACCCGGAACCCCCGCCACCCATTTTATGTAGTTAAATATAACTACTACTTCAACTCCGTACCTACTTCGAGTATGACTACTACCTTCTTCGTTCCGGAAGGGAGGCTCTTCGGATGGACTCATAGACGAATACCGGAGGCGACTTTAGGTCTGAGCCCTTTATGGGGTAGCTCATTTTAATTAACCCGAATGATTCACTCCTAAAATTATTATAGTTACCCCGAAACATGCTTCGCAGACAAAAGTTCTACCGCTTTAAAGTCCCAGTTTAATGGACTGCAGAGCTGATAATTCTGTCCAGAAAGTAATAACTGTACATTGCTGTAGGTACTTTACTTTTTTTTTCATACTCGAAACCTGAAAAATCCGATTTATGAAATGATGGCTTACGATAAAAACACAAGAAACAATTCAATGATTCTATTTGTGTAGCTCATCAAGCTTCTTTTTGTGAACTCTTGAGGATATCGATCGGAGGCATTGTTTTATACGAAACATCGTTTTTAGGAGTAAGTAGGTATCATTGAGGCATTACTCTTAAGACATTCTTGATTGTGTGTATACGGCTTTGGAACGGTTTCCGTACATTGTGGGTTTCTCGGTACGTAATGCGACGAGTACAAAGCGAACAACGTTGGTTCTCGAGACTGGAGGTATCTGTCCGATGCTAATTGCGCCACTTAGAGAAAGGAGCCCTTCGTAATTCCTGCCCGTTTGTTGGAGTGGGTCACAGTTTTCCTCGGCACGCCCTCGTCGGTTGGAAATATTCTGCTTTCGAGAGTAAAAGATTCATGAAATAAGTGCCGGGACACGTGGCGGAGCTAGCGAGACGTCTCGCGGAACCTCGAAAACTTATTTACTGTCCCGAAAATTTCTCCCCTTTTTTTTTTCCAAGCTTTTCAGATTATTTTTTTTTCTTCTGCTTCTTTTTTTTTTTGATTTTATTCCTTTTTCTCTTTTTTTTTCCGACCCTCTGTAATGGAGCCAGAAAAAAAGCTTCTCTTTGTGATACGTCGGTTTGGGTTAGGCGAACAATAGAACTGAAATCGCTGTTCCAAAAAACTATAAATAATAGCAGCACTCGAACGACGGTGCCACTACAAAACTCCCAAACTGATGTTCAGTTGCGTGATTGAAAGCGCCGATTAATTTGCTTGACAAATACGTGTATGACTGGTCGTTGCTGCGGCTCAATATAAGGGATGCCAATTTTCATTAGATCCCTACCGGGTCCTGGATTCGGCCAAATTACGAATCGACCGGCAAATATGTCAATGCGCCTCATTAATCATGCCAAAATACACTTGTACAACTCGTCATGTTGATATTTACGCAATGTAAATCCTGCAGCAATCTCCTCTCTGTATGTATATGCCGTTATTCTTTTTAATCAAAAATTTTCAACCGAGTAGGTATATATCATTAATCCGTTGAAAATTTTTTTATAATTCGTTCTTTACGTTTTATTACGTGCTAAACGAAAACGTCGGAGATTTTTTTTCATTTTTTTTTTTTTTTTTTTATAACCAGCTTTCACCGTTATATGTAGATATAAGAAGTTTCTATAGAAGTTACCAAGCAGCGGTCTCAGAATAAAATTTAACCAAGGGGGTGCTTTTCAATTAGCAATTAAAATCTCGCCCCTTTAATTCATGTGTGGACACGCACAGGTTTAAAACAACATCGCCTTATCCCATATTCTCTCGGTATCATTCTGCACTGCGATAATTCCTTTCACTCTGTGAATTTTCAGTCGCGTTTATATACCGCAGAGTTTGTTGTTGGCTGACCTAACGGTATTTGCACTACTTAGACGGCGCAAACAAGGGACTCTGGATCATATCTACCATCGGGAGTCCCGCGGCTCTTCTCTATCCTTCAGAGATTTCGTAGTTGTATAAGTGGAATATGCGTGGGTGAGCTTTACCTCGTAGGTACCTATGTCTATAGGGTGTACCGAAAACCAGTTATTCACAAAGAGATGGTGGAATAAAATAACGTTCAATGTTCGCTTTTCATGTTCATAAATATTTGAACAATTACGAAACCACGTTTAGATGTTTCCAAATACTTGGGAGAAAATGGAACCAATTACGCGCGCTAATTATTAGATATCAAGCCTATAATGGTGGCAGATCAATTTATCAGATGTCTATTACGTCGGATTTGATAAGGAATGAAGAAAAAATTATTTTCTCCTTATTTTTATCCATATCCTTAAGGATGGCTGAGGTTCATCCTTTCAGCGAACTTGATGGAACATGGTCGACGTATCTTCTGGACGTTTCTTCTATGATTGTAAATTTTTTTCCCCTTCCTGCTTTTATGATCATCGAAATGGTCACACGTGACGGTTGTACCCACACGGCTATTGATAATGAACGTTAATTGGCAGGAAGCTTACAACGATTCCGAGTAATGAAATGCAATTTTTTTATTCTTTTTCTATTCCGATGTTTACTTTGTTTGAGTAAGAGTCACAATCAGAGAGGGACTATGAGATGGCATTCCGTGAAGAATATTAAATAAACGGGATAAAAGCATAGAAGGTAAGATTTCAAAGAGATGTCTGTCCTTGGGGGTGAGTGAAGAGTGAAAAGTAAGGAGGAGAAAATAAAAACAATCCTCAAGAGTTGACACGGTTCGTTTAAAAAGCTAATTAACTTATCCAATTATAATTCCACTTGCGAAGCGGCCGACGTTGGGTGCTGGCCCGACTACGTCACAGAATATGCATCGCTCGAATGCTCGAAGAAGTTGAACAACGTTTGAGAAAGTTGAAAGGAGAGCGAATTAGAAAACCGCGAAGAACTGTAAGAGAATTTCCGTATATATGAACTGTGCGTCTGAAAAGTTTCTATAATTATTCGTAAGCCAATATCAACAGTTTCTTAAACATGAGTATCTGCCATTGGCAAACAAAAAAGTACTTTCGAGTCAAGGTATCATATTGAATTCAGCAAAAGAAAATTTTATCTCTAGTAATCGTATCTAAGTTTCGTAACCGGCTTTGGCATATCGGTTGAACAAGAATCTACCATTCAAATTCCAATTTTAAAGAACTATACCGATTAACATACCTATACATTTTTTTTTTCGTTCCACATCGAAGAGCTGTAGAGATTTTCCAATTTTATATTTGATTCTGTATACCTTTACTCTACAGCTTTTCTCTACGCGTATGATAAGTGAATGTTATGGGTACAGTTTCCTTATGGTTCTTGAGGTTGGTTAACAAAATAGATGCTCTGGATCCTTTTTCAGCCCTTGTTCTGTTTTTTTTTCCTTTTCTTCTTTTTTTTTTCACCACCTGATTAAAGAATAGCGCCAGATGCACGCCTCTGGCGTCGTTGCAGTTTGTTCGCTACTCGCGTGCCGAAGAACATGGGCGTGTTTGTGCAGCTTCGTGAAATATAGAGGAATCGTGATCAGGGTGCAGGTTGGTGTCGCAGACAACGTGCAGCCTGCAAGATATGTTTTAAGGAAAATCGAATTTCTCGACCCGACGTAGGTAGGTATATGGCCCGGAGAAACCGTATATCAACTCCCATGCGATGGTAATTTCGTGCACGTGCGAGATGCGTGCGTGTGAGCCCGTAGTCAGAATCGACTTTTTCCAAAATGAATTATACACGTAAAAAATTTGCCCCGATTAAAGGTCCACGAGGAAAAATTGGGGCGTTCGAAATTACTGCACCGTATCGACGGTATATCGGTGAGTGTGTTCGGAAAATACAGAGAAAATTAAGGGCGGGATGTATTTTTAAAAACTGATAACAAATTTAGCGAAACTCTGCGGTGAGTAGAAAAATAACAGAATATCGAATCGACGGAGCAAAAACGAAAAAAAGAGAGAAAAAAAAATTGTATTCGTACGTCTTTTCCGCAATTGTAAATCTAATATTGTCACGGTTTTATATTCGATCTGCGAATCCCGCGGTCTTTCACTCGTGAGAATATCCCATAGAACTTACAATCGTGGAAGCGAGGCATTCTCCGGTTTTCACCTGATCAATTTCTCACTGTCTTTCATCCGCTTGTTCCGCCCCAAAACGTCTTCTCTTTCACCCTTTGGCTCAGTCATCCATCCACCTTGTCTTTTTCTGTCGTTCCCCTTCCCCCCATCCATTCCCCCTGTTCCAGTTTCGCTGGAAACCCCGTTGCGCAAACCGTGACGAAGCAGTTAGAAAAGAAACTTGAAATTGACACCTTCTTTCCATGCTTTCTGCAGGATGGGCTGGGTCATTCGCGCGCGAGGAATACGTCATTTGAATATATCGTCGCGACGTTTGTACTATTTTTATCCGACACCCGTTCGACGGTTTATTTGATTTTAGGCCACCATAAAAATGATAAAAGTCTCATTACGCTCCCGCATTGAAATACCTATACATTTCTGACACACGCTGTCACTTCAGTACTGCTCGATACTCACGAACACAAAGACGTGTACGTGTGTTACAAATTCCTGTCGAAGTGACAGAAAAATCGGTAGGAAAGGCTGGAGTTCGTGTGTCTCGTTGAAATCACAGCTGGCGTCCGAAATTTCCGAACCCCTTTTACGTTTTATTTAGGCAACCCTCTTCCCGTGCCTTCTTCTCCCCTCTTTTCCCTCATTCCTTTTTTCCTTTTCCTCGCGTTTCCCTCTTTTATTTTCCGTCCGGTCAAAAATTCCGCCACTCTCCATATACGGGGACCTACCTAGCCGTACCCTCTTTGCAAATAACTGCTGCTTAACACCGCTCACTGTTCACTCTGAGAGGACGCGACGCGTTTTCGATAAAACGGTCCACGACTTTGAACGAGAACTGACACACGACCCTCCGCCCTTTTTTTTTTCATCCATTCCTCTACACCCTCTATGTCCTTTCGCGCGTCCATTCGACCTGAAAGAATTTGGCTCACGCACTTCCGTGATAGAAACGAATCGGAAGCGATTCGTGCCCCAGGTTCACCCTTCGGGCTTTTATACCGCGTTTAGTTGTTGCCCGTTTTGGATACGCTACGATACGTCACGATCCTCACTGCACACTTCCGTTCCATCGCGGGACGGTTGGAAAACAATGAGTGGTGGAAAAATAACAATACATAGACTCTTGTAGTCGTGTATAAATATAGAAATGCTGCAAATATCGATCAGTTTTTTCTCTCTCTCTTTTTATAACCCAGGAAAACGTATACAGGGTGTCCCAGAAATAAATGTCCAAAATGAAAGGTGACCTAGAGGACGTCGAACTGAGTAAATTGACCCGAAGAACATGGGGTCTGCGAAGTCGCGTTCGCGAGATATCACAAGTTAAAAAAAAAAGTATCGCTTTGCGCCGCGTCGCGGCGGCGCAAAGCGATACTTTTTTTTTTAACTTGTCATATCTCGCGAACGCGACTTCGCAGACCCCATGTTCTTCGGGTCAATTTACTCAGTTCGACGTCCTCTAGGTCACCTTTCATTTTGGACATTTATTTCTGGGACACCCTGTATACGAGAATTGAAAATATCCACGCAGAGACAATTTTATACCGAGAACTGGTTCAATAAGCGTTAAAAAAAAAAAAAAAAAAATCACGCGCGGTTTTTCTACGGTGTCGGAATTTACGTCAGTAACTTTGCATTAAGCGTGCTGGAATAAATTCACCCGTGACAGATATAAAGCAAAAATTAAAGAATAGAACGTCGCTTCCTAACGTGACACGTCGGTTCAGTGTACCTACCTAGGTTATACCCACCCCATCGCAATTTCCCGTCATTCACATCTTCATCAAGAGGTTGCGGGCGCACGAATTGTCGGAGAGAGAACGAGAGAGAGAATGTCAGCTCGTCAGAGCTGCAGCGTCCTACATAAATAATGAAAGGTTAATTACCCGGTGACACCCAACTCAAACGTATGTATTATATTCTTTTCGCAATGTACATTATAGATCGTACGAATATGGTTGAATTTAAAGCGGATGTGCGGCAAGTAGAACCCACGATACCATTTCGGGATAATTATTATTACTTATAATTCTCGGAGAACAGTGTCTCGGTAAATTGTACAGATATAATTTATGTCAAGGTGATAATTTGTCCCACTCTACGTACGTATACCTGGCTTTCGGGGCTGCGTGTTCAACCCTTAAGCCTCCAGGACTATGAATTGTAATGATTATTATGAGGATTATGATTGTTGTTGTTATTCCATGTCCCTGGCGTGTAATGGATGAAGGTCTTTCCGGGTTACGCGTCGGAGGGCTTAGGTGCAGATCGTTCGAAGACCTAATTTTTATCGAGAGACGCGAATGTTCGGTGGATAGGTATAGGAAATCCGCTGGGATTTTTTCCCGTAAAATCAAGAGGGCATGTAACACGACTTTACGTTTTTCGGGGAGGATCGTAAAATGCCCCAAAGGTGTCGACCTTTCGGCCTGACACCTCCCACGCTCACGCCTACGTCAAACTTCGATACATCCCTTGCCCCCGAAACCCCCTCGTCCCCCTTATCCTTCGCGCTACCGCCCTGGCTATTTCGACGTCAAGATAGGCAAGGCGGGGTAAGGCAGTCCGGCACCTCTTAGGCCAGCTGCACTCAACCTGGAGTTGGCCCTCTTTACCGTAGGGGTTGGTCAGCCTTAGTTGGCCACGCGTGTATCTCGCCGACCGTAGACTAAGGGTCGACATGGTGCGGGCATCCCTTGAGACTCTTGGCAATACTATACGTTGTTACGAAAATAACGTTTTGGGAATTCATGACTATGGTAACTCTGGATCGATTTTTTTTTCTTGTTTCCTGGATTTTCACGGGTAACAATCATCGATCTTCTATATCCGCAAGATGTAGATTTATTTATCGTATCTTTTCACGATCGGAGAAGGGATATATTTATTGTAAGTTCTGTACAAGAAATGGTTATTACCAACGTGTGAATTTTATTTAGTGGTTCGCCCTATTTTTGTAACAATGGCCACGTCGTGGTCAGTCGGATAAATGTACCCTCTTGAAGACGCAATTTTCAGAAGTAAGAAATTCATCTTTTTTAATTCTATTAGGGTCGCACGCAAGGGCCACACCCCGTGAACCGGTGGTTCTTTACTAGATAGTACCGGGGGTTGGTACCATTTTATCACGTAGGGTAGCAGCTTTCAGATACGGATATATAGGTATAAGGCCCAGGTGGTGGTTTTGCTATACACAAAGCTACGGGGAGGCATGGAAGGTGAACGGAAGGCTCGTCCATTATTATAGGAAAGCCGTTATTAAGACTTCAGTTTACGACCGACGGTCCGTCCGTTGGAACGTGCCTGTCTATCAAGGGAATTATTGAACCGAGTGCATCGTCTCGGGGGAATTAGAGTTTGTGCTTAAAATAGGCACGCCCTTGCTTTAATTAACTTCTCATCAAAAATCTCACGCCGAGCCCGCGACCTAAATACGAATAATTATGGCAGGTATAAAGACATGCCTAGATGAAAGGAGATTTTCTTTTTTTTTTTTGGTTAATTTTTTTATTTTTTTCACAGCAATCTCGATTACTATTAGCAATCCCAATCGTTTGTGCTCGTTTTTTAATTACCAACTTTCATGGCACGTTGCTCGTCAGCCTGCGACTATTTCTCCACGAAGGATTCAAGTGCCCAACCACGTGGCGCCCAACTTGTATATTAGCTAATATGAGTTTTCCTTCTCTATTTCTTCCACCCTTCTCTTTCTATCCTCAACTTTACTCTTATTCTATTGTACCAGGGTGTGCTACTGATCTTGAGAGTCATGGCAACCAACGTCTGAAAATTTCGCCTGTTTTTTTACTGTAAACTCTGCAGGAGGAAAGAAACTTTTTTTCGTATTTTTTTTTTTTCTCTATCGAATATTCACAAAATATTATACATTCTGTCGAAAGTTTTTGGAGTGGTGAAATTTCGAATTGCAGACAGCTAATATTTACTCCTTTATTTCTGTAAATATTTTCGCCCCGCTATATGTGTCACGAAAATAAGAAATCAAAAAAATATCCACGAATTTCGATTTCTATCATCAGTCGACACCCTTTCACCAAATTTTCTGGTAAAAATCTTTTGAAGTTCGTTTGATTATGAAAAATCCCATGTGAACGGGTATAATTTTAGATGTTTTTTGTAACCCTAGTCGCGAATCGTCGGTTATGTACGAAAATTAAAAGCATTCACGACTTTGCAGAGCTGAATTCCAGAAATATGGTTTTCTTACGAATTGGCGATTTTCCATCACGTACGAATCTCTCTGAGCTGAAAGTATTTCCAATTTTCAACGAGTGGATTAAATTCCTTGACATTGCCTGCTAAACTTCACGGTTCTCGAAAGCCCCCAGGAGCTGTATAGGTGTAGGTATACGTCGTGCGAATCTTTCCCGAACGGTTTGTCGTTTTCCCTAAAAAGTTTACTGCGAGCAAATAGTAAGGAAAAAAAATAAAAATAAATTTCAATGCCACACATAACTTTGCCGTATAGCATCGAATTCGAAATACTTTCTATAAATTCGAGAAGTCCATGTAGTATGTTATTTCTTTACCGTGGCAAGCAGAAAGAAAAATCTCACGAAAGAAAATTTATTTGATAAAAAATGCGGTAAACTGTAAGTCCGACTAATCCGTGTGCGAATTTAAGAGATAGTGACGTAATTAGCGGCTCAAGAATCCGCGAGTACTGGATTATATTTATCAGTTTGACATCGCGTACGTACCGCGGAATAAAAATGGAGAGCCGAGATTTTTTCGTGTTCCGCAAGACGGAGAATTTCCATTCGCAAAACTTCGTTAAACCGTCTCCTCGTCGTACGGCACATGGAAAGATTAGAAAAATGTCTTCCCATTCTGCAGCCTTCGCGTTTGAGCCTCGATAAACCCCGGGAAATATATTCTCGGCGATCTTACCCCCAGCCATAGCTATACCCATTTCACCCCTTAGGGTCTGGGGTGGAAAATTGTATTCAAACTACAATTTCTTGGAACGTGGTACATCTTGAACGGATCTGCCGATTCCATCGACCCCTATACGAGGCTTTCGAACGCAGAGTATGTGTACCGTTTTGAACGACGCTGCGGTAATGTGACGTATGTACGTGGTAAATTTTTCTATCTATTCATCCGCTTGCCTTGTCTATCTGCCCTTCTGTCAGTCTCCAGTAATTTATCGTTCTCGTCAGCCCAGAAATGTCGAATGTACAGATAAATTTCCTAGGGTTAATTATCTATAATTGAGTTCAAATTAATTCTGAAACATTGTGCAGGTGAAGGTAAACTGGATTTCTGAGTCTTTGGTAGTTCGATTTTGGAAATGAAAACGTTTTGTGACCGTAGAAAATTGTAGTCGCTAACGCCTTCGTCGTAGGTTCAGGAAAGGGGATCGGGTTCAGAAATCAACGTTTACGTAAATAGGTCTTTATTCGACAACGTCCGAAACACGACTCTCTCCTCTCATCCTTCCATACTCATTCGTTCTACACACATACATCCATACACACACATATACTAGTACTCGGCCGTTCTATTTTTCTCGGATACCACAAAATCTTTCTACGGTCCTTGACAATTTTCAGTCCGAGAAGTCAAACGCCATGATTTTGACCTTGCCTGTTCTTCTTCACTCTCGCATCCCCCATTTTTATTTTTCATCCTGTTTGGGGAAGTGAATGTCACGCGCACGTTGAATGAAGAAAAAAAGGACATGGAAAAAAAATACAAAACACTTTCAAACGCGCTATATCGGCGCTCCCGTTTTGCAGAAGAAGGTATGTTACCAGGGACTAAGGGTAGCTTACAACCCAAGGTAAATAAACCCTGTGTTTACGGTGAAGGGTGTTTACGACGGGCACTGCTCGGCCCGGCTGGGTATGTAAAGCAATTTTTTTCATATATATAATTTAAGGTTCTTCAGATCTCTTCCTACTGATACTCTACACGCGATTCTCTGCCGCAGGAGACCACCCAGATAACGACTTTTTACACCATCGTAATCTCAGTTCCACAATTTTCCTTACTTTCAAGTATGAGCAAATGAATTTGACGAAGAATAATTGTTATGGACGAAAAAATGACGGGTACAAAGTCAACCCGTTCAGAATAGATTTTGCGGATACTCGCACCGAGTTTACTTTGAGTTTAACAGTAATGTCAATTATGGAATGCCCTGGAATAGCGATAGCTACTCCTTTCGCGTCGAAGGATCGATATACTTCTTCGGAAAACTTACCTTCTCGTGTCACTGTAGATATGTCGACATGAAAGTAGCCAAGAAATATTCGAGAGACGAAGGAGAAATAAAATGCTGAATTTTACGTTTCAAATCGACGCCTTGAGATGCTGGGCGTCGCGTTCTCTCGCTCTATGCCCTAGTCACAACATCCTATCGGCGATATAAATGTCACAGGGCGCAATGCCATCTGGCTGAGCCATCGTTTGCAAAAAAGAAAGTAATAGAAAAACAAAACTGAGAAGACGGACAGATCCAAGCGACAAGGAGGAAGTGATAGAGTATCTAAATGGAGATGTCTTGTATGCAGAGACGTTCTGTACCAGCAGCAGCTCGACTCCCGCCGTCGCGTCTCCAGCTACGATAGCAGCGCTCAGCTAAAAGACAAAAGTTATACTAAAAGGAAATTCTATCCGATCTTTTTTACCGTAAAACAAAAGACGTCTCTCTTCTATTCTCATCCCGGTTTTTCATTCTTTTTAACTTTTATTTCTACTACGAAAGTACATATCCATCAGAGCACTGGGCTACCACCCAGCGATTTCAAGACTCGCAACGTCTTATTGCCAACGAGAAGTTTCCGAATCAAAAATTTAGGTTACAGGCTCCTTGATACTTCATCGCGTATTTATAGAAGACTGTGATTTTAATAGCCGCACGTAAACGTAATTGACCTTTTGAAGTATGCAATTAGCAACGAATGGCATCTCGAAGTAATACCCCCGGAGTGGAAGTCTTTGGGGTGACAAGATTCCCCGGGCTGTATCTTGTATCTTATTCGTCGTTTGAGTAGAGGACGGGCGATGGTAAACACTAGACACTAGACTGCACAATGGGCTAGAGCCGTTGACGTATTTGTTCCGCAAAAGCGTCTTTGTTTCCCTGTAACTATTGTCTTAGAGGTAAGAACCGGCTTCCCATTATAGTTTTACAAAGTACAAAGTTCAATGATTCGTCGAGCTTGAACGTAGCGTGACTAGAAATAAAATGGCCTTATCGTAAAATCGCGGAAATTGATATGTCATGCGAGTATAAAATTAATCACCGTTTTCCCCGTTGCAGAGCGTGTTTAGGCTCTGGCGTCTGAATTTAGATTTTCTCCTGCGCAAAGTGTCAGAAACAAATTGCTGTTTGTTCCTGGTACACATCCATCTACATATACTTGACGAGTTACCAGTCTTTAGGGTTAAATGCAGCATTAATTTTCTATGGTAACCTCGATTCTATCTGCCAAAAGATAAAAGAACCCATTCCAAGACTCCGTAGCTATATAAACAACAACTTACCACGGAATGTACGTCCGGAGTATTAAGAAAAGATAGAAAAGAAGAAGAAGAAGAAGGAGAAAAAGAAGAAGAAGAAGAGAGCAAACTAAGCCCCGCACCAAGTACGCCGTGTTTTTTTTTATTTTTTATTTTTTTATTTTCATCTTTTTTCCCTTCTTCTTCTCCAATCTCTTGGCTGTCTCTCGTATCTCTTCCGTTTCCCTGCAAGTGCTCGGGAGGTGACGTAGAAAAGCTTTATAGAATTGGCCCAGAGTTCCCTATCCCTCTGAGATTCAAGGCCACCCCTAAATAGGAGGCAAGAATTTCGAAGAGGAAATACTAATACCGTCAAAAGCCGAGACCCGAGTGTACGTGTCACTCTGACTCTACCCTTAACGGCTAAGGGGCGAAAATGAAATCGTTGTAAATGTGCACAGGGTGTCCCCGTTGGAAGCGTTTACCTCAAATCATATTCTATCTCTAAAATTTTTTTTTTTACATTCAAAAATAGCCGCTTTAGGATGAATTTCCCACGGATTATCGGGATCCTATAAACTCAAAAGGATATACAGCTTAAGCGCGGTATACGCGAAGAGGAGGTCGAGTGTGGATGAATATCCGCATCCACCGATACATCATTATCCGATCATATATTGAGCCATGCATTATTGAGTTTTTAAGGCCGCACACACTAGAAATGTAATTTGCTCCGATAGCTGTAATGATGTATCTTTACGAGTGCCATTCAATAGAGCTTGACCCCGAAATACATTTCTATAATATAGTGGAGCGGAGTACCAATGCGATAATTGTCATTGAAAAACGATTGCAGTAGGGGAAAAAAAGGAATATGGAAAAAGCAAAAAAATTCATTACGGGATGATTATTCTCTGAAAGCTTATATGTTGAACTTAAGACACCTGGTATGCATTCACACACATAGACGTGCAAAAAGCTAGGACACGCGAAAGACAGAGAGAGAAAGATATAGAGACACAGAAAGGGAGACGGTGCTGCTCTGCCTAGCTTAATGAGGCGCGAGCGGGTCGCGTGTCGGACGAAGATGGGGCGAGGAAGTGTATTTAAGTGGGGGCTTGTCGGGGTTCAGGCTGGCGGTGTTCTGGAGGTTGATGTACAGAGATAAATAGCACGAGAAGAGGACCGTGACTCGAATGTCGGGAAAGGCGCGAAAGGATGGGTGTAGAGGATGGACGGACGGACGGACGGATGCTTAGACGGACGTGGAGGCAGCTTGAATTTGCTTTGCTAGGTAAACGAGGCTGACAGTTTCACGTCGCAGTTTGTAAACGAGCGAAAATTCGGAAGATGTCTCGGAAGGTGTTTGTCTCCGAAGTTCTCCTAATTGTAATTAGGAAAGGGTTCCTTCATCCACCTTGATATCCTACAGGATATCACGGTTTTACCTTGCACCTAAATTTCACGTTGACCAAATCAGAATTGACACCAAATAACGGAATACCTTATATACCTCCATCAGCTCGATTGCTAATAATATAGAGAGCCGTTTGGTGACAGGAATTCTCGATTCTGTACTCACCTTCCAGCACTCAATTGATTATTGTTATCGAATTTCAACGGTTCTCTCTTTGTACAGTCTCGAAAATAAATCTTACGCAAATTTGAATGGCAAGAAGAAGAGGTGTATTTTTTACCTCCGCAATAAACAATCTTGAGCGATTCATCTTAAGGAGTAATTCAGCTGCCAGGTCAGGTACGCGAATTTCACCGGCGAAGTGGCACAAAGTAGGCAGGTGCCGTTACCGAAGTTCCACAGTACAATTTGCACAGCCCTACGGATTGTCCCTGACAAAGAGTTGCGTCTGGGTAAGATTTACGGCATTCCAAATGAGATTCTTCACAAAATGATCCCTCCACTCGTTCACCAGACACTTCTTATTCGTGAATAGAATTTTAGTATTACAAGTAAGGTATCTTCCGCCTTTATATACACGCCTGTATCAACTACTCGGAACTTCTCGGGCTGCGGAGATACTCGATAAAAGAAAAAAAAAGTTACGTTCCCAGGATTACGAGACCCATATCTTTATTCTAATGTTCCGGAGATTTGATTGCACGATACATTCCGTTGGTAACGTTGCGGAACAGATTAGGCATTGAGAAAAGAGCGCCGAATGATGATCATCTTTTCATACGAAACATCGAAACATTAGATCCGAAATGTTGCGTGGAACGTTTTTTTCTTTTTTTTTTTTTTCCGAATGCTGAAATAAAGTTCAGCGCAAGCTCTAGCTCTTGATATTTGAATAAACAACGCGAGGTACAAAGCCGAGCGCGGAGAAGTCTGGGAATCGTTGAATCTTGGCACAGTTCCTGAATACAGCACTTGGCTTGGTTGAAACACACCGCCGCCATCACCACCACCACCACCACCACCACAACCAACATTGCTGCCGGTGCTGCTGCTTAAACTCCAACCCTCCAAGTATGCCTATACGAATACCTAGGGTGGAAGAATACGAGAGTTACGTGCCCCCGCATTGGCTCAACGGCGAGACGTAGACGGGAGGGAAATTTCTTGAGTCAAAGAGCGAGAAGAGGGCCACGGAGCCTGACCTTACGTACTACTTTAACTCCCTACGAAACCAACCCCCGAGCAACCAGGTAAGAGTGGTTGGTGTCTAGAGTCCCGTCCGACAAGAGAGGGTGCCTGCTACCACGGTAACGAACCATCCGACCTTTTGCCTACCGCGAGGGTGAACCGGGACCTGGATTTTTCGACTGAGACATAACTCCATTAAAAAGAAAGCAAAGGTCGTATATATTCGGTCGTTTTTTTTTTGTTTTTTTGTCAAACTCACTTGTCCGGGATTGCTTGTGTAAGAGTAAACTTCTTTCTGTGAGAAAATAAAAATATATGGGCAACGCAAGCTATTATCGATAGATTTTCCAATCTTTCGTCTTTTTTTTTTCCATTTCTTGTAAAAATATGACGAAAAATAAAGCTTACTGTGCCGATTCCGGTCCTCTCTACCTAAGTAATTGTTATTTGGTGAGCTGAAATAATTTCCTTTACTCGAATCGTTCGTTCGTTCGTTCGTTCTCTGACGATATTTCCAAGAAACATATGACATGTTTCGGTACCGGAAGTCATTAGAATATCATTTTTTTTCAATAGGATTTTTGAGGGAGGATAAAAGCGGAGGTACCTATACGTATGGGTATAGATCGACGAAGGAGGAATCGAGAAAAGCGGTGCTAACGAAGGAGACTCAAAGTAAATTGATACTTTTCCCTCTTCTATCGGTAGGGATTCCGGGATTCTTTCCACCTTTATCCTCTCGTCTTCCTCCCTCTTAGTCGACTCCCCTCGTACGAGTACGAGTCCTTTCATTTTTATGTTTACTTTTATTTTTATTTCCACGCGAACCAAGCCACCGTTGGTCTCCATTTCGCTTCGGGACCCGGGAAAACCCTCAACCTCTCGATGTGTACGCCAATTTCATACCCAATACATATATACAGGTATATATCCGCACCAGTATATCCGTATACCATCCGAAGGGTTGAGAGAAGGAGGGATTGCGTTTGAATGTCCTCCTAATATAATCCTCCAGATATGACATTCCTAATCCAATTCAACGGCGAGCGTATATAGTGGCAAGGGATAGCTAGGCGTATAGGTACTTTCGATTGAATAGGGGAATGAAAGGGGGGCGAAGGGGGACGGGTGTGTATATAGCCAATCGTCGAGCAAAATCGGATCGATTCAATTTCAGTCTTGATTCGTTTGCTTCATTACGAGTTCCCTTCTCTTCATCGTACACGATTCAAGTGTCAGGATATCCGCGAAGAGAAGAAGGGGGGGTTGGTTCATTTGAGATCGCAAATTCGATTTAATCTCAGAATATATATGTCTTAAACGCAAGTAAAATTTTCAAAAAATTTCACCCTCCCTTGTCGTTAGCTCGGTTAGAATTTTCGACTAATTTCAATACACCGTTACAGTATATAGCGATACTTCGATAACGATTATCTCACCGCCTCTCCCTGCACTGTATACCCTCGTACATACATATTTATGTCGATATACTATACCTACACTATCCTAAGCCGAGGGGGTCGCTCTATACTTATAAACACACGTACACGTATGTGGTGGCAAGAGAAGCAAGAAGAAAGAGGGAGAGAGAGTGAATGAGTGAGGCAGAGAGAAGGCAAGACTTAATGAAGTGCGGCATCCATCTTACTCCATGAGCTACAAGGTTTGGCGTCGACGAGAGGTGTTCATTGGCGTAGAGTTACATCGAATATCCTGATGGCACTGGTCCTTGAGGTTTACGGTATAAGGGTGCAGTAAATTCAGAGGTCTTCTGGCTGTGGTAAAGTATGGAGTGAAGGCCCCTGATTTTGGGGTTGAGCTCGTACTTTGAGTCCCATCCATGTGTACATTTCGTCTATAGAGTGTTTTAGTTCTTTTTTTTTTTTTTTGTTTTTTAATTATTAAGATTTTTTTTTCTTCGTTTTCTTTTGGCAAAGACTTTGTGAGCGAAGTAACAAAGGGACACACTGACCAAGGCGACAGCTTTGATGCTGCGACAGCTCCGAGGTAAATTCTTTGACTTTGGTATACAAACTTCTCCAAAGGCCCAGCCTCGGCGAATGTCTAAAGCAACGCTGTTCCCCGTTACTTTGTTGTTATTTTATTTTTTTTTAGGCTTTTTAATGCTCCAGGAAAGCCGTGTTCACTGAATCGGTACGAAAGGATATCTCTGACAATCGATTTTATCTTTAAAATCTTTTCTCTTTCTTGGTAGTCACGGGTAAATGGACCGAACTCGTGTATCTCTCTATATCTTATGTCTCTTATTATTATTTCGTTCAATCGTATCAAGTGGCTTTTTCTATCGTAAACCTTATCCAATTCCCGTTCTTCGACATCTTCTTCCTGCAGACATAGCGTGCGGGCATTTCGCCGCCAATAACAGAAGGGAAAAAAAAATCGTCACTGTACAAAGGATAAATTTTTCCGTTAATAACCGTCGATATTGCGCGTTAAAAAAAAAATTGTAGTTCTTTTTTTTCCCAAGCAAAATAAATTTCGGCACGGGTTCAACGTTTGATGACCGTTCAGATTTTGGTTATCAGTATTTTCGTTTCACATTTAGATACCGATAACCTACTCCGAGGGCCAACATCAAAGCCTTCTGATATATTTTATTAAAAACGACGTACAGGCTGTTATACGGACTTTATATCTATAATACGTTCTGTATTGACCAAATAATTTGTTTCCGATTTTACGTGGCTTTTCTCCTTCTCTCTTTTCACGGTCTTTATCCACGGGTCAACGTCATGTGGTCGTTGGTGATTTTTTATCAAAGCTCCTTTCATTTCCATATCACATATACAATAAAATCGTATATTAAAAACTCATAAATAAGTTTTCACCCCGAGGCTGGAGGCAAGCATAGTCGCATATTTAATAATTATTCGCCAGGTACACTTTCCCACACCGATACTATCTACGCCAATGGTTTCGCCACCCTGTGTTGGGTGGGCAAAGAGGCGGGGGTGTGCGTGTAAGTGACAGCCACGCTCCCCGGGTTATCGATGGTCTCGTCTTCACACGTCCTTAATTCGGGACTTAGCGCGAGCTTGCCCTGCGGCGAAAACTCGTCACTCTCCTATTTCCGCTTTTATTTATTTACTTATTTATTTATTTGAACGATGATGATTTATTTACCTACTATCTTGATATATTATTCTAGATAGAACTCCGATGTGATATGAATTCATCAAATTTTTCTTATTTTCAAGCAAACCAGCTCGGAGCCCTTCAAAGCTCTAAATTATTGGATATACATACTTTACACAACTTTAGCCTGAATTAACAATTTGATAGAAATGAATCCGCAAATAACCTGCGTATCTTGTTTTCATCTTTAAAAAACCCGAATCATTCTACCCTGAACCTAGGCACTCCTCGAATAATGATAGAGATTTGAGATGCAACTTTGAATCGCACTCGAGAAAATAATGAGATTTCATTAATTTGGATCGCGGGATTTTGACTGCTTTTTCCACTCCTGGGAAGAGTCGCGCGATTTTCACTCCATAAAATTCATAGTAAAACATAAATTGGCCCTCCTCATCTATCGCTTGTAATCTATTTATATCGATCCACTTCTCTAAAGGTCCGTCTAATCCGTGTTCCATTTGAGACGGGCGCGTTGAATCTGTGATGAGAATCGTCTTAATACCTAATCCTGATTCCGGGCTGCGTCCTTCGCCTTGCGATGTACATACCCGTACATATACCTTCATACATTATCCGTATACACATGCGGAAGTAAATCCTCGAACATAGCCTCACCTTGTCGAGACGACGCGGTACGACACCACGACGCGACGACCGTACAGGGGTCGGGGGATGTAAGATGAGGCAAATATAATTCTTGCGTAAACTAGAGAGAGGCGAGTAAGTCCAAACAAACGAAAGTTTGTTCGGTGTTTCTCGGTTGTTTCGTCGTCCCGTATTCCATCCGGAGTTTCTAGGTCCCAGAGTACCTTCCTTTCGCGATCTTGTTCGCTGGGATATATTATTCTATTACTCTCTTTCTCCCCTGATTCTGCGAAGCTCCTGCAAGCTCAACCCTATCCAACGCTCTCGCAAAGACGAGATTAACTTCGCTTTGCCGGTGTTGAATTAAATTAACAAATTTTACAGACTGCGTTCGGAATCGCAGTCCGAAACCGTAATTTGATTGATTATTCAAATTTTTTCATGTAAATATCTACAGGGTGTCCCAGAAGTAAATGTCCAAAATGAAAGGTGGCCTAGAGGACGTCGAACTGAGTAAATTCGCCCCAAGAACATGGGCTCTCCGAAGTCGCGTTCGCGAGATATCAACGGTTAAAAAATATCGCTATGCGCCACGATCGTGGCGCATAGCGATATTTTTTAACCGTTGATATCTCGCGAACGCGACTTCGGAGAGCCCATGTTCTTGGGGCGAATTTACTCAGTTCGACGTCCTCTAGGCCACCTTTCATTTTGGACATTTACTTCTGGGCCACCCTGTATATATCGGCGTGTAGATAAGACGCGGTAACTGTACGTTGATTTTCCCGACAATATAATTGTCGAACCGCAGCTGATCTTCTTCGAAAAAGCTCGGATAACCGTGAGTAAAGTAGTCGGTAGAGAAAAAATCTGATATTCCTTTGAAAATCAAACGTGACAAAACGACGCCGAGGTTGAACCTCTGAACCGACCCTCCTTTTCTGAACCGACTCTTCGCTCCGACGTTGAGGACCCTGGGCGTCCGCCGTGGCATGGCGGCGCTAACTAGCGAGGGTTGGGAGTCAAGTCGAAGCTTCCAATTAAAATCGTGTCGACGTCAAGCCACGCTGTCTGAATCCACACAGGCCTTCGTCAAGGCTGCGGCGGTTCTTACCAAGTCGGGCGTGATCGTAGGCCCGTGTCACACCGGGAGGGAAAATGAGCGGAAGGAACTTCCTCACGCTCCCAAGCCCTCGTAGTCTTTCTCTTTTAATTCCTTAGTTTTCTGACTTTTGTTATTTTTAGCTGTCACTTATATTCAATTGTTTCTTTTTCTCTCTTATTTTTCCACAAACATTTACCATCGTCTCGTTTATGAATGAAACAAGGGATGCTCTCGAAATGGAAATTGTAAAATTTCCTGTCGTTATAATCCTGATCACGCGGATTTGTCCACGAGAGGATTAACTGGCCGTTGCCAGATTTTTTTCCAGGAGAGTCTTTTTAGAAAAATGTGAAAATGAGAGAGAGAGAGAGAGAGAGGAAATAGGTACATACGTACGCTATTGGTTTACGAGGCGGTGAAAAGAGAATTGTGGATTACAAAATGTGGTGAAAAACAGACGGCAGCTGAGGATTCTTCGTTAGTTTTATTCAATTAAAAATATATCTACGTATTGACAGGACGAACGTATCTCCTCCCCAGTGATTCAATAGTAGCCGATTAAAAAACTAATTGAAAAGTACGGCTGGTATTTTCAAAGTATCGGAGAAACGAGAATATAGAGCTGGTTTCGTTCTATATTCGTATTATACACCTATACACTACTCTAGGTAGAATAATTTATACAAAATTACATAGGTGCAGTTCGCGGTAGTTTGCGGTAAAATACCTCGATCTCGCATACGTTTTATACGAAATTCTTTTCGTTTTTATCCACAATTCAATTCTTTCGAGTTTGAATTTTCAGTTTTGAATTATATCTGAGATATTCCACCGCTTCGTTGCAAACGTTCTAATAATTTCACTGCTTTTAACAAGAATCTAATTTACACTGACAATAATTAATCTCGCGTGGTGAAAGAGGAAAAAAAATTTGCCGCAATATAGCAGGTTCGAAACGAAAAATCAGATCCGTTTGCTCGTGTGGTTTATCTCCTCGTTTCCTTCCATTCGTATTACAAAATTAATAGAGAACTAATCACCTCAATGTCGATTTACCGCGCAGATAAACGGAATCAGAAAGGGTAAAATATATATTGAATAAGATTCATTATAATGGTACTTGGTGAAAAGTTTCAAATTCTGTTAGTTATAGTCATAGATATGCCGGCGAGTCAGAAGACTGGCATCGTAAAGCGCTAGGAACCGTGAAGAATTTTAATTTAAATTACTTAATTAGCGTAAAATGGTAGCTGCCTACCCTGCAGGGCTGTGCTCGCATACATATACATATAAATATATACAAATACAATTCTACCTATACACTACTCTAGTTCACCCACAAGCTACAACCGAGCCAAGTACCATTTACCCTGTTTGACCAATCTCGTCATATTCTACCTGCCGTTTTAATTGCACCGATTAAATTAACTTTTATCATAGAAATTCAACGAGAAGGAGATTGAGCTCGGCACGTGTATTTCTCTTCGCTTCGATCGTTCAGCTGTTCTTTGAAAATTTGTTAAGTATTTTCACGTGGTTTTTTCTGTTGCTCTAATTAGGAAGAAACCGAAAATATAAAATATATCTTACGTATATTTGTATGAATTCATCTTCTTTTCTTGAATTTATTTCTATTGAGACTTTGAGCAAGGCTAATTAGTTTGAAAATTCAAGACGGATCTTATTTATATACGAATGATCGAATTGCTAATTTATTTAGACGGAAATTATTGCCCAATTAAACCGCAGAAGCTATCACATAAATTGTCATGTAGTTTCTGAGCATTGACTCCAAGTCGACAAAATTAGTTACGCACAACGATGATGTGGCAGATTTTTTTTCATATTTATTATCGAGAAGGGTTTTGACAAAAGTAGGTTATACTAGGTTATATATATCTATATACATAGGGAAGAAGTGGTGTTATAAAAGTAAGAAAATTGTTTGTTTATTCTTTATTGTGTACAAGGTTTCCAGCTCGGCGTATATATAGTATAAACTTATTGACGTCTTGGCATTGTCAGCGTTCCCCGTTCGTAAAATCTTTCTGAAAAGAGAGAACATTTTTATCGATCAGAAATAGTCTTCGAGGCTTGAGAGGCATCGATTCTGTCGATCGCAAGAGCTGTCAATTCTGAATAGCGATCGAATATAATCGCATTGAAATTTTTCTCTGTTCCCCTTATCTCAAGAACCTGGAAATTCGAGATCGCATCAATAAATGAGAAATTCAAAGACCTTTCATTCCGTGCAAGAACCGCTTTTTTTTCTATCTAGTACACAGAGTCCAGAACTTATTGTAAAAAATAATGAAGCCATAGTTCGGTTGATCATCCCCTTTGCCAGAAATTCTTATAGTGTGGTGAAATTCATATTTAATGAAACAGGAAACAAGCATTGTTACTTTTCATCAACGCGCAGAGTTGACATGGTCGTTGTATTTTTAATTTTATTTTCTGTGTCTCCTTGTTTTCGTATAAAAAAAGGGGCCAAAAACGTCACGATAAAATGTTGTTTGAATATACAATCCCGCGGGTACATAACGAGGCCCTGCAGGGCAGTGGCTTGGTAACTCCCTCTCAAAGTGGTCCTGACATAATTGTGGTTATGTGTACACAGTGCATAATACATAGGTAAACACATGCACACCTAGATATTCTGGATATCGGTTAAGCTGTTAATTGTAATAATGTCTCTGCTAGTACGTGTAACGAGGAATGATTCACGCACGAACAGTACTGAATGGATTTAGCGTGCAATAATAACGTCGCAGTTAGGAATATGAAAATTTATACCGCACCGTACTGCACTCGGTGAATTATTAGGCACCTGCAAGTTCTATTTAGATCGAAAATCATCGCGGTATAACCTATTGACAGATGGGGCCATGATCGTTTACGTCAAGTAACGAATATGAAAGTACCTCAAGGATTTCAAATGCACGCGTTTCATCCATTAAGGTACTGCAACATTCTGCCTAATCGCATGTCGCTAATGGACTAATACGTAATAATTGGATGCTCAATCGGGCGAAGCCGAGTGGCTGCAGAACAGACAGACCAAGCGAATTGCTACATCCATATACCCATAGTGAAAGGACCTCCGGGAAGGGAATAGCGAGAGGGTGGAGGATGGAGGATAACGTTCGGATGCGCGATCCTTTGTGGTTCGCGAGTGGCCGACGAGTGGTCGACGAGTGATTCCGACTTGCTCTTGACAGAAGATTTTGAACTAGGTGGATCGGCACGGCACGGCATGGTTTCGCTTTGATTTTACAGAATCAGTCTGCCACAGTCAGCCGGATCAAAGAATTGCCCAACTTTATTGTCAAGTTAGTTTTTTTTAACAATACAGCGGAATTCAAGTGAGATTTGAAAAATGATAGATATTCCGAAACGATCGGGATGGTAGGCTGGAAAATCTATTTAAAATATCTATACCCTGATAATTTATAATCATCTGGCTCCCAAGAAAATCTGATCAGAATTATTTTTGTCTAGTTTCATCAAGTGGCAAGGTCCAAAAATTTTCAGCTGATATTGATCCATTCTATGATATAGCTATCATGAGAAACGTCCACAAAAATGCGTTCCTCCTCTTCCCTTTTCTAAATTTTTATATAAGAGGTTCGAAATGGTTTGTAAACATACGTAAAACACTTTCGGATATCCGACTGACAACGAAGCCCAGTAGCAGCGTCCGAGCAAACCGAAATTTGTCGACGTCTATCGACCACCACGTTAGCCACGGATCCCTGACGAACACCCGGCGAACAATGCGATACTCCGATATCCAAGGGTCGAACCCAGGACTCGACGAGGTTGAACCCATTAGGCGCGGCACCCCGCTGAAAGTGTCTCACGCCGGAGTGAAAAATGTCCCTTTATCGCGTGCTCCAGCCCGAAAGAGAAGGCGGCTGTACCCGATACCTCTTATCGGTATAAAATAAAAGTGATTAGCGTTCTGCAACGTAGGTTATACTGGGTACATGTTTAAATACGAAATCTAACTACCAGACTTCGAATGACACGCGTAGCTAGTGCGTGCAGCCGATTTTCTTATCACTAAAACTAGGCAAGATTCACATCAGAACATTCCCTATCTTTGATGGGTTTACGTTAATTCAACACGACGATACCCCCGTGTTTGACATCTCTTGTCGTGCACGGTTTCTATCCCCCTGTCGTTCCACGGTGACATGGTGGATCAACGGGGTGCCTCCCGCAACGGAGTTTGAATCGACGTGGTGCTTCTGTCCATTTAAGTAATGCCCGTGAGGCAGGCGAGTCCTGGTCAAGGGTGTGGCGGTCTGAATCGGTATCAAAATCGATAAATTTTTTTTTCTTTTATAAAATTTAGGAATCAATTATTTCAAATAGGAATCCGAACTTGTTGTAAAATCTATCTGTCGGACATCCCATCGAGTGCGATTCATAATTGTTTTTATCTATTTTCGAACAGCCTTGCATATGATGAAAAAAAAATAAAAAAACTTCCACGATCATGTGGAAAAATTGGAAAAACTTTTCAGAGAACTAAAAATTTTCTATTTATATCGCGTATGAAAAATTTTTAACATTCTATTTTGATCACCTGCATAATGGTGAACGTGGTCAAAAGCTCGGGCTCAGAAAAGTTTCTAGGTGCTGTCAACCGGTCCGAAAACTATTACCATATATACCTACGGCTATGAGTATGCGTAACACGAGACACGACATACTTTAACGCAATCATAAACGTGCTGAATTATAAATACAAAAGTATGTAAAGTACAGGGGCTGGAGTTGAGAGGGGTGGGGATATATGCGGCACGTACACGTACGCCACACATATGCACGTTGCATTTCCACGTACGTTGGTAAACGGGCGTTAGAGTCGACGGGGAGTTATCAAACGGAATTCCAGTCCGGCGTAGAGCTTCGTTCTGGAATTGCTAAAAAGTTCATAAAGGGCGTAGGTACTGAATGTGACGTTCCCTGGGCACAGGGGCTCACCTGGCTTTAAAAAAAAAAAAAAAAAACAGCAATATATCATCCAGATATGCGTGTCTGGTCGAATCACGGTTTGACCACTACCACCAACGTCGCCCTCCACGTCCACTGCCATGGTGGAAGGGTTGCGCCCCTACATTCCACCCTTGACGGTGCACTAGCGCAACTGATAACCTAATGTCCACCCCTATTAACGCTGCTGCCACGGACTGTACCCGCCGTCACGTAGGTATCACCTGGACGTACAGGGTGTCCCAGAACTAAATATCCAAAATGACAGGTGGCCTAGAGGAGGTCGAACTGAGTAAATTCGCTCGAAGAACATGGGCTCTCCGAAGTCGCGTTCGCGAGATATCAACGGCTAAAAAATATCGCTATGCGCCGCGATCGTGGCGCATAGCGATATTTTTTAGCCGTTGATATCTCGCGAACGCGACTTCGGAGAGCCCATGTTCTTCGGGCGAATTTACTCAGTTCGACCTCCTCTAGGCCACCTTTCATTTTGGACATTTAGTTCTGGGACACCCTGTACATCGTAGAGCTTTGGTTACCATTTTTTATATACGTTTTTTTCATTTTTTTCTATTTGATCCAGACTCAGAAATAATGTACTTTTATATGTGGGCACTTATTATGAAGGTATGTATCACATACGGTATATAGATGATGGACATCGAATCGAGGAAAAGTATAGGTGCAGGATAGCATACGCGGGATTCGGACGATCTTATCCTTTTCCCAACGTAACTTCCGGCTCGGGAGAGCCACGTTTCCGCTCGCGGTTCCCTCCTTTCCGGTCCGTGTCTACAGACACGGTCCTGGGGATCGTTCGTATGATTGTGAAAACGTTGACAATCTATTTGATCTGACGTTCCTTTTTCTCCCTTTTTCTTTTTCGTTTTTTTTTACTCTATCCTTTTCTTCACTGATGACAAAAATTTTTCATACCATTTATACTTTCCCAATCGAACATATTCCTGCGTAGAGATTATAATTCTTCTTCTAAGCAGTGTTACATCTAAAGCACGGTAATTGTCACTGGATTTCTTTTTTTCTTTCGTTCCTTCTCTCTTTTTCTTTCATCCTCTTTTCCACCAATTATCCTTACTTACTTTACTCCGCGGGAATTCCGACTGCGGGTTGCTGAGTGACCTTAAACGTTTGAGGAGGGTGGTGTGGGGGGCTCGTTTTATGAATCAGCGTAAACCAGAATGACAATGAAACGCTCTTGCCCCACGCAATAACTTGAGGTTAAGTATTTCTTCGGGTGTTCTGCAGGTTCGTTTTTTTTTTAAACTCTCAGTGGACCGGTATTATTGCTATACCGATTCACCAGCGTTCAACCCAAATTACATTCCTGGTGTGACTCGGTGCAGAATTGAGACGGGAAATCCGTTCTGATCTCGTTGCATTATCGTTTAAGACTTCCGTTAATTCGATACTAATGCCAGCCAGTTTCTATAACGTTAACCACCCTGTTTCTCTGCTCCCTTTTCTCTCCCTTATATCTCCCTCTCTTTCTCGCTATCTATCTCTATCTCTTTCCCTCTTCTCGCTTCGCCTCAAGATCCCTAGCTTTCAAAGAGGTTTTCCCCTCCTATTCGACGCGAGAGAATTTGACGACTCAGCTTCGTAACTTATCTCAATTTTCGTGTACAGCCTCAGCGGAGTGCGCCGATCGAACCGAAGCGAATGTCGTCTTATCTACCTTGAGCGTAGCACTTTAATGTGATACTCTTACTATTTCTATCCGCGAGATATTCTCTTTCACCGCAGTTTGTAAAAAAAAAAAAAAAAGAAACAGGGGGAAAAGGGGAAAAAAAAAATCACCCGAGGCACTGCAGTAGTAAAGTATTACGAAATTCTACGAAGTAGTTTAAACTGGCCGGTGGCCTTACGTATCGTGAACATCCGCGGCCGCACATATGTGGCGAAAAAAAAGGAAAATACCTTAAATAAAAATAAAAATGAAAGTCAAAAAGCGAAATAAACTAAAACGGTCTTACATGACTGCATGCGATAAGGGTAGTTTCAAGTTTTGCATTTAGATATGTAAGTACGATAGCCAGACGGTTCGGCCGGGACTGAGAGATGGAAGGAGGGCGTTAGGGAAGTAGGTACATACAAGAGGGTGAGCACCACCACCCTCCAGGACTCTCAGGGACTCTCTGGGACTCGGGAGACTCTGGGGGAGGCAGCTAAAAGATAGCCTTATCCTCGCGGAATACATTACGGTTATCTCGCGAATAGGACCATTTTCCTCCGCACCATGCCCCCCGTCGTACCCCTCGCCCTTGCACTCCCTTTTACACTTGCCGATTACATTTTGTCTTTTATATTTCGCGTTTTACTTTCCACGTAATTCAGCCTAATGCCAGTAGGTACGGCTTTCACCTCACTTATATTAGTTTCTCACCTCCGCTAAGGTCTTTACCTTTACCTTTGCCTTTGGTCTTCGTGTACCTTTTATTTTTTTCTTTCTTGGTTTTTTTTTCACTCGTTTATACATTCGTTTTATGCCGGTTAGCTACTACTCCGCGAAACTTTTAGCCGTGTAATTTATAATCTGGGTCGATTTTTTCTTACCCCAGAGATGGAGTGATATCTCTCTCTCTCTTTTCTCTCTCTCATTTCTTGATATTTTTTATTTTACATTTTTTTTTTTTTTTTTTCTCTTTCGATTCTACTTCGAGATAGAAAAATGCGACGATCGCCGGCTGAAATCCTTTCGCTGTATCTCTCCTAATCCCATCCCGATTTAGACAGCTCAGAATCAGGGAGGGCGAATCTCATGGAATCAGAAAAATCAGAGAAAAAGAAACGAGCTTTTTAGTTTTTTTTTTTTTTTTCCGACAGTGATTCCCTTCTCTTTAATCTGTATACCTGCCCTCTCGCTGTCTGATATTTGAACAAATTTATCAGAACGACTTTAAGTCTCTTACTCTACAACTTTCGCTTATCTTGACGATCCCAACCGCCGTAGCTGGGGATATTGGAAAATGTCATAACTTAGTTTGTCGGTTGATCCCGAAATTGCTAGACTGTAACACCTGTGAAAATTATTATAGTAATCTTGTGTGCATTTTTTCATTTTCACTTGGATTCTATTCCAAGGAATCAATTTTCGAAACTATTTGACCAATGATACCTCCAGCCGTATATAAATATATTTATACCGACGTGTGAGGCTTGAAAATTTTACCTCGACTTACTAAATCGTGGAACAGAGGGAATATCACCTCAGATATTTTTCAATTTATTTTTATTTTATTTTATTTTTTTTTCTGTCTCTTCCATCAGTTTTTTGAAAACAGAATAAAGTGGCGTAAAGCTTTGAATTAGTTGATACTTTGTGCTTTGAATATAAGTAGTAAAAGTCTGGAAGGTATATATAAAACCGTTTCATACTTTATTCTCGGTGTGAAATAAAAATGAGTCGCACAGTTGTGGGTATACTTACTTTCTGTTCTTCACGTATAATACGATTCAACTCTATATATATAATGTTGGAGACTTTAACTTCTATGTTTACCTTTTGTATAATAATTACGGTTGCTTTCGAGGGATTTGATCGTCGTATATACCTATAGCGTTGGTTGGTATATTTAACTTACTCCGTTCTGTTCGAGATAAGTTCTCCAGGTTTTTTTCTTTTTGAGATTTATTTATTTATTTATTTTTTTCAGTTTTACTCGAGTTTTAATTAATCCCAGTCAAATGACCCGCCACGATTAAGGCCTATCATAAAATTCCTCCTTAAACAACGCCTACGATCAGGCTAAACAACACGCTTACGTATACCGACCGAGAAAACTCCCCGAGTGGCGAGGGCGCACAAAAAAATTAGGGGAGAAAAGAGTACGGTGGTTGCCACGCAAAAAACGTATCACATTCTAGCGTGTTTCTATATCGCCTTGTTAATCAATCGCCTACACTTTATTACAAATGATTTAGTATAAAGTTACGACGAAAGGGCGTCGCGATTTATTCAGCCAGCTGGAGCTCTTACGCTGTGAAACGTAGCAGAGTTAATTACTATTTTTTCGTAACAGGTATTCAAGGCGTTTTAGTTAAAGCGGTGACAAAAGTTTGATAATTTCTTAAAAATTTTTAAGAAAAAAAAAGAAGAGGGAAAGAAACTCGATAATTACAATTCCGGGATGAACAATCTTTTCATTAAGGTTTTAGCCTCCGTCAGAGAAAAAAAAGAGTTCAGAATAGTACCCAGGGATATGCCGAGCTGATAAAACCGCATCGGATTAAGGTACAACGTTGTATGTGTAGATACACTGTATCTAGATACTTTATAAATAAATAGATGAGAAGATGTTCAGTCAGTTTGGTTTGAACGAGAGCTGTGAGCGGTTGATCGTTAAATTTACTGTGGAACCATTAAGGTTCACCTTGGCAGGGTATATATGTCCTTGTGTGAATTCACGCGAGCGTTTTTTCGACGCGATAGCACTCGCCTTCGATCGTTGAATTCCCTGTCGCTGGGTCTCATCAAGATTCTGTGATCTACGGAATTGGAAACGGTTTCGTGATACCAACCCACCGTACGTAGGTATAAGGTCGGAAAAGAATATCAGTATATCACTCGGCGGTACGAGTGGGATACCTAAACCGTAAGAAAAAATTCTACAATGAAGAATATAAAACGTTCACAACTATTATCTCTTTACTCATATGTAAAACGATGTGCATCAATTCAAATGAATTTTATATATTTTTTTCTTGTTTCCCCTCATTTTTTATTATTTTCTTCTAACTCTCAAATTTTTGACGATATTTCCGCATCCATCGGTATTCTGAAAAGAATTCACAGAATTTTTGTATTCTCTTTATGCACAGTCAGACGAAAAATCTTCACTTGATACGCGAGGTGGGGGATCATTGACTTTTAAAAATGGACAAAAATTATGGAAGGTTTTCTTTTCTCCACACACTGTACGAAATTATAAGAGAATAAGGAAACAGCGAGTGGGTGAAATTTTGAAGTTGGTCGAATTGAGGTGGACAGTCGTAGGTACGTATGTCTGTATGCAGCATACGACATACGCGTATGTATATATGACGAGTATTCGCCTGCACAAGAAATAATTCAAAAAGTTTCTGACGTCAGGTTGGCGTACCGCGAGTTTGAGAGGAATTTTCCATTTTCCATTTTTCTTTCTTTTTTTTTTCTTCATTTTCTCTTTTTATTTACATATATTCCTTCCGACTTCTTTCCCGCACGAAATTGGCCAAGAAGAAACTTTGTTTTCGATTCATTTTTACAACATGGAAACCGCGCGTCCCCCAACGGTATTAAAAATAAAAAAAAAAAATCCCTAAATCTACGCGTCGGGATTTCAATTTGCCAAGAAATATTTCATTCCGCGAAAAATACGACGTTAGCTGATTCTTGCCCGCGTTTCATTCTATTGTATAAATGAAATAATTATTTATAACAATAAGACCTGTATTACAATCTGGGTTAGCGAGGTTGCGGATATAACAGAGAAACGCTGAAATGTATACGTGTATCTATCTGGAGGTAGCTGTGTTCGAATTGCGATATATAATTGATAATTATAATCGTACCAACATCAAACAGGGTCCCCAAAATTATATAACTTCTATACAAACACGAAAATTCGCATCCCATAAATTCCGCGTATACGTATAGGTATATGTATAAATTCCGCGTATACCCTTATCGCACTTATACGAGCCAATAATATACCCTTAGGACACCCTCGAACAAGGGACAAAACCCTAAGCAAGTAGGATATGCGGCAGTGGCTATCTTGTTTTTGTGTTTTTATTTAAAGAGAGAGAGAGTAGCCTTGAAAAGTTCGCAAAGTCGCACCAGGTTGAATTACGCCCAGGGGGGTACTGAGAGCTCCGCTGGACACAGAAGTACCATATCTGAGGGTGGCTAACTACTCCGAGATACACGACGATCCTCTATCCGAATACTGTGAGATATCTCGTCAGGGGCGTGGGGCTCTTTTCTACGGTTGACGGCACCTCTCAACGTTCACGAGAGTATTGTACGACATTCGTTGTGCTCCGGTTCACGACGGAGTTAACAAGAAAAAGAGAAAAAAAAAAAAAACGAAACGGAAAAAGAAAAACGAAAGTACGAAAGAAAGAAATTAAAAAATATAATTTGTAAAGATAAAAATTCGTGTGTAAACTCTTTCGCGCGAATTTTGGTGGAGAGCAAAAAGAAAAAAAAAAAAAAACCAAAAGAAAGAAAAAATATGAACTACAGTGAGAGGAGGGAGAAAAATGAAATACCTACTCATTATTCGTTGTGCTTCGAGATGAAATTCCTTGCGAGCGACAGCAGATTATTTAACAGAATTCCTCTGATAGTAAAAAGAAAATATTAAGCTTAATCTCAGTAGCTGTATTAAAAATATAGAGATGGTAAAGTCAGTCTTCTGTCGTTGTGAACTCGTGGCACATTTTTATTCTCAAATCTTCCACAGAAAAAAAAAATTGATTGGTAAATCAAAGAAATTTCGTATCTAAAAATTAAATTCGTCTAAATATATCATTGAAACCAATAACGTCCCTTTTTTTTTTTTTTTTTTTTTAAATTTTCAATTTTCAAAGCGGGAAGTTGAGAAAAAAAAATCTTATACCTTTCAACCGCCCGTGTAACCTCTTGTCCTTTTTTTATGTGTGTATTTTCCTTCTTTCTCCGCTTCACCCCAACGAAAAGCTGCAGTGATTCGAAATCCCTTTTTGTACGGTTCTGTGTTCGGCTGAAACTCGAGATAACTTTTCGTTCTCCGTAATGGTGAGATTATAATTTTTTCCTGCGATCTGTTCTTCAATACTTCTTTCCTTTATCCAGTATTCTGTGAGTTCAGTATATTGTTGGTCCCACTTATTTCTGTGAAACACGGAGAACGGAGATGGGAGAGCAGAAATGACGGTGGACGTTTGCATTAAACATTCAAAGGTATAAAGAAAAAAAAAAAAGGTACGAAAAAAAATGTGATGCATTTGCATCTCGTCGCATCGCCCGGCGTGACTCCGACTGCGGCATGGAAAAACATAAATAATTCAAAACTTTTTATGCAACTGAGCTTGGTGCAGAGATAGAAATATAGAGGTGGAGGTTTGCCACGCGCCAAATTGTCAAATAAACGCGTTAAAATGGGAATATAAATACTCGGAAAAGAAAAAACAAGGACGTGATGAGATATAGAGGCAAACTCTCCCTGCACGCGTTGGCTGGACCTGGATACTGCGATTTTTAATCCCATCACTTTAAAACGTCAGGAACGAAGACCGAGTCAGAAATATCTCGCGACTTCTGTTGTCTCTCGAGGTGTACGTACCTGGGTATTCACGTTTTTAGTGAATGAAAATATTCCAACTTTAATTTACCCTGTCAAATATTTGTGAATAAAATCAGAACCAAATGGAACGATATAACAACTGGTATTACGAAATATAAACACGAAATTATATTGAAACTTTTCAAAATCACTTTTCATATTTTTAATTTTTTTCACCAATATTTAATCACGTTTCAGTTTCGGAAACTTTTTCAAAGTTACATGAAACAGAGCGATATTATAATTTGGCTGTACAAATTCATGATCAAATATCGCTTTAATAAATTTTCAAAAAAAAAATCGAATACAATTCTTTACCTGGAGCCGTTCCAGACACAACTTGAGATGGCCCTCATTCGCTCCGAGGTATATAATATATAAATTATAACGAGAAAGTAATAGCGTTGCAATTCCGGAATTTCTCCGGGATCGCTTCGGCGAGATATACACAAGGATGTATAGCTGGTGAAGGTAGGAATTGTGGGATGAGAAAAGGAAGTACAAGTCCCTGAAATGCCTGGGAAAGTTTCAACGGTGGTTCATTAGTGGAAATAGTTACGATACTCTTTGAATATTGGTATTCCGCGAATACAATTCAGGATTATTAATAATATCCGTGCAACGTCTGGAATCGACGGGAAAACAATTGTACCATCGCCAAGTTACGATCAAGATAACTATTGCCAAACTATTAATCTTCACCGTATAGCTATATGCATACCTATACCTACGTATTTAAGCGAGGCTTGGTTGTACTAATACTATTCGCGCTTATATTAATTTTCAAGGTTCCCCCAAAATCTATATATTTTTCTCCACACCTTTGATGAACCCCGGAAAAGAAACGTCTCCCCGTAACGACCTCACTTCCTCTTTTTCCCTCCCAGGATTTTCCCATCAATTCACGATTTTTGTCGTTTGACTGCGCGCTCCAGGGTACGGGGCTTTTATATATGTGCGATAATATAATCGTCTGTCTCGAGTTCTGCCGTTTGCGACTTTAAAGTTGTGCGCCTTAAAGTATGCAAAATGTGGAGTGCAGATTTTCCAGAACAGACGCTTTCCCGGTAGCTACTCGTTGGCGCGTAAAGTCGTAAAACGAGTCAAGTTCAATGGCGCGTATTTGAACGTATCTTATTGTACACTTTTGGTTATTATCATTGATCTCCGCCAATTTTTCATCAATTTTATACATTTCTCCCGCTTCCTTTCATCCCCAGATATTTTACTACCTTTTTTATCTCTCTCCCTCTCGCTCTCCTTCGCTCTTTTTTTTTTACTTTCGTTACCGATCCTCGCTCCTATTTGTCATCCTTCGGTCCCATTACTCGCGCTAACTTCTCGCTAAATATTTTTACTCCTTTTTCAAATAATTTACATAAAGTGCGCTATCCACCCTTTTAATATACGCAAATGAAGTTACACCCCGGAACTAATGATATTTGCATGCGGAACAACCTTCTCCTTTGAACCTGGTGGGTACATTTATTACTTTGGTTAGTCGGTAGAAAGTATTAAAGCCGACGAGGTAGATGCACCTGATAACTGTACCTTGTACAAAGAGCTTTTTCTTTTTTGGTCTCTCCGTATACAGTCACCCCCCTTCCCCCTCCCCCCGCCCCTCTCAATCTCCCTCAAGACTTAACATATCTACATCCATGTAATCGCACATGTATGTATGTACATACATACAAAGAAAAAGATAAAATCTGGCCGTAACTTCGCACGGTACAGCCAATTTTAAACCAATTTTACAGACGTATGTGAATGCCCCGAGCTTTGGCTGGCCGTTAAAATGTTTAATTTGTTACAATTACAGTTCCTACTCTAGTATATCAATTGCAGTGTCGAAATGTACTAAATTTTTGACAAAGCTATGTACTTGACGTGAAAATAAAATGGAAATGGAAATGGAAATGTAAATGTCCGAACTGAGTATCAGAGGAGAAGGTAGATGGGATAAAGTGATTGACAGTCAAGTAACGTATTATTAAACAGAACGATTCCGAAATATTCGGAATGACCAGTTCCCAGAATTTGAGTGACAAATACCTGAGCTCGTCTGCTTCATCAATATATTATCTCTTTGTCAGGGATTGTGCCGGGTTGAAACCTCAAATTAACGTTGACCTCTCTGGCCCGTATTCAGCAGTCGCCTTTAACTAAAGGTTACTTTTGGCCATAAGCTTCAACACGGAGTTAAAATCGACTTTAGAGGCGCCTTTATCTCCATGTTAAACTTTATGGCTAAAAGTGACCTTTAGTTTATAGTTGCGATTGCTGAATACGGGCCTTCATCTCTAAATTTGGACAGAATTTAGGTTTTCGTCCGGTTACAGCCGTCCAATCCGTCACGAAACTAGCTCAAATTCCTTTGTCTGGTATTTACCGATACTGAATGCGCTTATATCGTTGAGCGAAATGCCATACTTAGCGGTGCATCCCGTCGGTCTATCCATCTATCCATTCTATCTGTTGGTGAACAATGAAATGGTAGATGGGGGCAACGATTTGCCGATTAGTTTCAGCACCACGCGGCTTCCGTCTCCATGGGAGCTGGGGATTTGGTTACGGGTCTTGAAGCACAAATACGCGTTAGACTCACGCAGCAGTCTACTAATGGTAATTAAGTATCTGTATCGGGTTACGATACGCCCGAGGATCTCGAGGGATCCGACATCTCGTGCTTAGAGAGAGGTGAACACGAGCCGAGAATAATTACCTATTTCGTTTCAGAGGAATCACATTTAAATACATTAACAGTCTCGGAAACAATAAGCAATGACAAAATTGTGCTACCCAAAACTCTGTTCTTGTTCCCACTTCCATCATCGGATCATTTTTCATTCATCTTGGCATTGTAATACCATATTCTCGGGTCTGGCAACAATTTGGGTGAAAATATTGCGAGACGTGCGTCATTGTACGGTAGGGTAAATTTTCCCAAGGAAATTTGTTCCCCACGTCTCCCTTGTCCGTAGATAAATAATGAAAACACTACGGCGTCTTTTTGTTAATTAGTGATTTTATGGGACCAGTAACTTTGCCTTGATACTAACTCGTGGTAACTATTCTGAAATGTGTTGCATTAGCATGAGAGCTAACTGGGTTTTCTCTGTTTCTTTTTTCCAGGCGGGGGCTTACCTGCGCTAATTGCGCTCTTCTAACTAACTAAGCCACCGACCGACTCGCTAACTAAGTAACAACTAACAGCTAACAACTAACAACTAACACAAGGTGGTGGAGTTGTTTCTGCCGCACTCTGCCTGCATCGCTGTCGCTGGCCATCTTCCGACCAGTCGTTCCTCGGGGTTTTAGGTAACCTGAGAAAAACAATAAAAAAAGAAGAAAAAAAAAAAGAAAAAGCAATCACGTGGTGGTCAGGAATCGAATCAGCAACGATGCGAATCAATAAAAATGAGACGAAACAACGGCCTAAAACTCGACCTGACAGAAAACACGCCAGGTAATTCGGTGGCGAGACTACCAAACCTTGTTGAACATGCGGAAAGTTGCAGTAATAGTAATAATAGTAACGGGGAAAACTTGAGCAGTAAATTGCCAAACGTTGTCGAAGGCTCGATGGACTATGGTAGCGAACGGAGATCTTCTCGTTACTTTGAGTACGAGGCGAAAACGTACCCGGAAACGGAAGGCGGTGCAGGAACTGTCTACGACAACGGTTACGGAGGAAGAAGTGGAGCGGCGTACGGGTGCAGGAGTTTTGACAGAAAAGGAACAACCCTGGAACGAGAGGGCGGTGGTGATCGCGAGAGATACGACAACTCGAGAATTTATCCGGAGGAAAACGGACCCAGATACGAAAGGCGTGTACAGGAGAACCGCGCCTACCAAGAATCGGACTTAGACGCTCCCTACGACCCTCCTAAGTCTCGATACGACCCCGAATTTCAGGGTAGAAGATACTCTCGCGACCTGGCCAATACCGAATACGAATACGAGGCAAGATACGCCGACGAGACGCTCAAGCTTGAGAAAAAGGAGCGGTCGCCGAAACTATACGAAAGCTCGGCTGCTCCGAAAGGCTACGAGTCCGGGGTACGGACTCACGACTCTTCTTACGAGCTCAGTTCTGCCCACGGCTCAGAACTCGACCCGAGAAAATACGACCCGAAGTTTCATCCGGGCGCGAAAATGTACGGTACCTTACCGAGGTATGAAACGGCGTCAAAGTCATACGACGGAAAGTTTGAGACGAGTGATAAGGAGGGCTTCCAGGCGACGTACGACCCGAAGTACGACCTGGCCGGAAAGTCATACAGCTCGAAGACCTACGACGCGAAATATGACGCGTCAAGGTACGACCGTGACGGGGGAAAAAATTATGAGCAGACTTTGAAGATCGGGGAGAGCAGCTCGCATACTCGCGCAGCAGTTCCTCGAGAAGCGGATGAGGCGACTTTGGAAAAGGCGAATGGCTACAGGAAGAGTAATTTCGAGGCTTACGGTGTCTACTCCGACCCTGAGGATGATCATGGATTTCTTGCCGATAAAAAATTGCCCCAGTATACCTACAAGGGCGTTGTGGTCAATCTTAGTGGAGAATCTAGCGTCGTGGAACAGAAAAGACCGAAGAACGGTCAGACGGAAGTTCAACGAAATCCTTGGTGCAGACCCACCATTTTACTCCTGCTGTTGGTCCTCCTCGTTGTTATATTCGTTCTCGTAGCTGGCATCCTGCTTTACTTTAATTGTAAGTTTACCAATTCAATTTCTACACAATATGCATGATTGTCTAACAATAAGTGATCAAATGAGCGATATGAAATATGGTACTCTTAAAATTTCGATATCTTGTCGTCTTAGTCTTATTTAAAAAAAAAAAAATTGATTTCAGCGAATACGAAACATACAGTTTTGATAAAAGTTGATTTTTCGACCACAATTATCGCCAATAATTGAAACTGCAGGGATATGCGAGAAAAAAAAATTCCAGAGTGGATTTTCGTGACGATTTTTGCAGGTACCGTTAGTCAAAAACAGTCAACAGACTCGCAGTGTGTCAAAGCCTTGGTGATATCTGGTCACGAAGGATGCCAGCACAAAAATTTTTTTTTTTTTTTTTTCCCCGACGCATTGCGATTCCACCGCAACAGTTTTGCTATATAGTGGCTTTACGTCTACGTGCCAGGACTGTCAATTCCGACATATAAAACTAGACGGTAAAGTTATATCATCGCTAACGTATCTTCGCTACGTGTTCTCCGGTGGGTACAGTCCAGTTTGGGAAGGTCCTGTCTGCTAACGTCAGACCCTTAAATAATTAATGGCAGTCCTGTGGCAACGTTATGACTTCCCGGTATAGAATCCCTAATAGTCAACCGTTAGCGATATATTTACGTCGTCCAAAAATCACGATCAAATATAAAAATGTTCCAAGACTCGTTCTACGTTTCTTCATTCTTCAAAGGATCTCGTATACAAGATTAGAGACAATTTTCTTGGCAACATAACGGAGTGTTTTTCAAGAGGGTATATTCGGTCAAAAATGGAGATTGATATCTATTGATTGAACTTGAAGCTCTGATATCGACAGCAATTTTTCAACTTTAGTGCGAATTTTTGATTCCGCAGTTTTAGTTCAATTTCGACAAACCAGAGCATATCTGCATATAGCTATATTATAGTAGCCCAGTTTTTATGGACCTTTACCATAATCGAAAAATTCTGTGACTAACTATAAACCTCGGAATAGTTTTCAGAACGAATTTTGAATTGTAGAATAAAATCCTCATCTTTGGATCAATTTCGTACTCGTGCATTTTCTCGGTAATAATAAAAGAATCGAGGGATCGTAAGGCACACTCGGTATCCGAATACAAATGCTTGGCACGTGACACGCACTCACTCTCATGCGAGGCGTGCGTTTTGAGGATTTTGGGTCGCGTGGCCATCCCATCGATGGCTATACCCTCGAAAGAGAGAAAGAAAGAGAAAAAGAATATAAGGAACATACGGGCCGTACTTGTTCTTCATTTTATCGCTTACGAGGAACGAACAGGAGATTTAGAAGCGTCGCGGGGTTGTTAGTCTTTCAGAGTCCCAAAGAATATAAAGTGTCTGATTTCAAGAGTCCCGTAGCGCTTTGGTGGCGTCCATAAATACAAAGAGACTGAATTTTGATGAATGCCTCGCGTGCTGATTTGAAATTCGAACGTTTTTTTTTCCGTTCTGTCCTTATTTTGCCCAGCCTCTCTTAGGGCTCTTCCTCTCGTTTTTTTTTTTTATCTCACACTCCGTATTTCCTTAGTTTTTTGTTTCGACTCCGCGAACCGACCAAAGTGCCAACGGCACGTGACCGCGTCGATGGGAATTTGATGAGAGATGATATTTTCCGGCTTATAACCGCCTAATTTAAAAGTCGATAATCCGTCAAGAAATTTCGCCACGCCACCGACATTCGGAGGTACGGAATTAGATCCGGTCGAACATGCGGCTAAAGTTACGTGTACCACATAGAAACCACCCGCGAACGTGGACGAGGAAACATGCGAAATTTTCAATTCCACGATACACGGACGCACGAGTTATCCCCTTTAAATTCATCATCCCAATCCAAAATAGTGTCTTCCCCCAAAATAATACGGCTTAACGAGGCAGGAACCAACGTCAAAACCCGTTTAATTACATTTCCATCCGGAGTCGACCAGCCACAGAACCTTGCAAAATTTTTCTATCTAAAAAATGAAGAATATCAAGTCCGAACTATCTGGTTTGCAATTTGTCTGCTGTCGAGGTGGACGGGAATTGTTCAAAACATTGTTTTATATCCACGACATCTGACCATTTACCAACTCGTATTTATATCCTCGAATGAGACATCACCTAAATTTTCTACCTGTATAATTACGAACGGGGTCGATAAGTGAGGCAATTCTCAGGCCCCGGGCAGACCGACCGACGTCGACGTCGACGTCGGCGACGCTAGACCACGTCGTAAATAAAAATTGTCAAGATAGAAAACGAGGGTTAAAAATAAAGGATAAAAATTCGTTCTACGTAGGTATATATCCAGTCGGTTAAAGCTTTTATCAGAACCTTTCCAAGGGCAACTGACAATGAGAATTGCTGGAAATAGATGCAGATATTTCAGCGAGAGTAGAGCACTTGATTTCACAATGGTAGTAGGTATACTGAAAGCACCAGTGGAACGAGGCTGGAACCTCGGAACCCTGTTGAGCATTCCGAGTGGCTGCATTTGCCGACGGTGGACAGCATTTGAGCGATTCAGTTTATTTTCGGGTCAAGTTTTCGCCTGACCGCCCGCAATCAGCCGTGGCATTGTCCGTCGACAATACATTTACTGGCCTGGTAGCGAGCGGCGAATAGGAATTTCTAGTGAAGTCCAGCAAATCTACTGCGCCAGATTTTGCATGGATTTAGAGAAATTCGATTCGGAACGTTGGCTGTAGACACGGGGCCATTTGTAGCGTAACAACAGATCTCAGAATGTCGGTAAATTATCAAACCAAACATACGAATGACGTTCGAGAATTTCGACGTGGCGGATATAAACTGTGACGAAATTTTACAAGAAGATTAGAAAAATGAGAGATCAAGTTAAAATCGTGGGGAATAGGAAGCTGAAAAAGTCGAGTAAAGACAGAAAAAATAGAACGGTCAGGTGAGAGAACGAATCCGAATAAATCGTGACGCCTAAAACGACGCGAGGGACGCTCACGACGACGTCACAGAGACTATGGTTGTTTATAGTTTCTACGTGACGGGTTTATCGTTCCCAAACCGAAACTGAAATGCCTCGAGGGCCAGCGAACGTTACGTTGCCTAGAATACGCTCTGGTTACGTACACACAACATACGAGTATATATACCAGAGTTTGGCCGTTGGTCACAACAACTCACATCGACATCCCTTCATATATGCCTGCATTGGAATTTATTTACTGTATTAGTTCAGCTTGCGAGACCATCCCTCGTTATATGATCCTTGACATAATTACGTGCGGTAGTAGTAGAACGCGACCCTTTTGTAGTATAGGTACGTCAATTAGCGAATTCCAATCGCTCAATGGATTCCTAATTGACTTTTCTAAATGCCTCGACGATCTGCACGCTTGGTATTTTTCTATTAATGGTTAGTCGGTCTGAGAAGAAAAATAAGTACGATGAAAAAAGGAAAAAAAAAACAAAAACGAAAATGAAAAGTAAAAAAAAAAAAAAAAAAATAGGATGATAAAAAGTCGAGGGGAATGAGAGAGAAAAAAGGGGGAAAAAATAGAGGAGGGAATGTCAATCTACCACCGTCTCGTCGTCTTTGCGCGCCTTCGAGCAACTTGGCCTTAAGATTAATGTTAACTCCACTCCGAAGTTAATAAGTCTAACATCGATAAATCCCGCTTACCCCAGCCTTCGATGGGGCTCCTTTCTCCCTCGATTCTCCTTTCTCTCTGATGCCTGTCTCTCTTTCTCTCTGATGCCTGTCTCTCTTTCTCTCTCTCACTCTTCGCCTACATGCTCTTCAACTCACTATGGCAAATTCCCGCTTCTTTAAAGAAGGAGAAGAAGAGAGAATCGCGACCCGTCGCGTTTGCGATAAAATCGCAACTTTTTCACCAATCGTTTCTTGGGATCGCTTATCCCTCATTTTTATCGCGAAAAACCGCATTGATCATTTTTTTTTTTTTTCCCCCATTCACAAAATTGCAAAACATTTATCCAGCCCTATTCGATTGGTGAGTATTAAAACATTATTTTCCAATAATCAATAAATCAATTCAAGAGCTGCTAAGGTAAAGTTGAACTGGTACCAGGTGGACCAGCTTCATTGATCTTAAAATATTTCATCTTCATCATTTTACAAAGGAAGTGAAACTGTGAAAAGTCATCGCAGCGGCCAAAGTTGAAATTTTTCTTCAACGCAGGAAGAAGATATCCTGAATAAACAGGATCTCTATAGCTGGGCTAATTTAGGTAAGTCGTTAGCTCAAGAATCCAATTTTTGTTGAATTTTGGGTTTTACTTGAAACTGTGGTAAGCGATACCGTATAATGTGTCCGTAGATGATATGAAAGGACTCCAATAACGCCCACTGGGCAAATCTTGTAATTGGGGTCAGTTAAAAAGCAAAACTCCAGCAGATTTTAACCCCAAAATTTTGAAATAGAAATCAGCATAGTTTTGTTCCCTCATATTTGCATACGATTTGCGTCTACATGGTGCAGTATTCTTTCCCAAAACAGAAAGCTGCAGAGCTTAAGCATATTACAGAAGCGTTGTTGCTCGAGGGTACAGACAGTCGATAAAGAACTTTGGATATTAGCAATCTCCTGTTCAATAATGTGATCGGAGGCGTCCCTAATCCCAGAGAATTTTCAAGACTGGCTTCGAACAAGTTCCCACATTTTTACTCAAACTTTTAACAAGAAATTACGCGACGTAGGTATAACGTGTATATTTCGCGTTTACAAATTGACATTCTTACTTCCTTCAGTGACTACGGAGTTTAGTTTTTATTCTTTGAAACGGGATTACGGGAATGGTGCAAAAATTTAACCCAGAAGTCGAGTGGCTGGGTACAGCTATAAAGAGCGAGTATAGAGCTGCAGCCGCGTTATAGTTGAACACATTTCTCACAGTTTGCCTAGAATCATGAATATAGCGAGAAATTAATATTGGTGTAGTTTTAATAAATTGTGAAGACAGCTGATGAGGAACCCAAGGAATTCGGGATCTCGTGTTTAATATGATCAGAGGTATCCTTAATCCCAATGGATTTCAGAGGCTGGCTTTGAGCGAGGAAACAGCCCTGGCATTGGGGTGCTGGGTGGCAGGGCGGCTCATAAAGGCAGATACGCGGACGTGTCTTACATGCAAAGTTATCTGGTATAGGTCCCGGGTTTCTGACGTCATACCCACCCTCACGTTTGTTTTGTTTTCCCGCGGTCTAGCCGTGTGTATTTTATCCAAAAGTTCTACCGTGCAACGCGCACCAAGTATGTTCTACAACAAAACAACAAAAATAAAAAAATAGAAGAAAGAAAAGAAGAAGAAGCAGCACCCCTAAAATAAGTAGTATGATAACAGCTCAGCCGAATATGGTGTTGAACTTTATACAAAAAAAAGACATTTGTATGATTTTTTTTCACAATAATTACTCACGCCAACCTGAAGGGCTAGACTATAAATTTAACAGCAGGAAAATCCACGGGATAACTAGTCAATATTAAGTACCTATTGCTTAAATGATATTGATTAGATATTGAACGTATACTAGTGGTAGACCCCGTGCACCTATAATCGATTTAGATTCGAGTAATGAGATGCAAGCTGAAAGTTTATCGATTAAGCGGAAATAGGTATGTACGTGTCCTCTTCAGCGATAGACGGAGTGCCTTAGCTCTACATGTTTACCATCGCGAAAAATGTGTCACCGTTTCAAAATCCTCAAGGCTACTTCAAAACATGATTTGATCTTTTTCGAAAAAAAATTTCAAGCATACTGCAAGAGGCATCATATATTGTATATGGTTGTCTGAGTACGTACGCATTTTGTATGCATTTTGTATCCAGACCGCGTGCCCGCAGACCGCAAACCGCAGATTATAGGGCGAATTTTTTTACAGAATATTGTTTACCCCACGATTATGGTCCGATGAACTTTTCCGACGTATGTACCATTTCCGGTTTTCAAAATAGCTGAAACGTTCAAACTTTACGGAAATTCGTGACTAGCGCATTTTCTCAAGATAATTGACTGAAATTTGGAACATAACTTATTCTGCTACCAAAATACAGTTTTCAAAATATTTCAGCTAACCTTTTTTTGTTTTTTCCACGATTTCAATTTGAAACCGAGACACTAAGCATTCATCGACGTTGTGCCAATAAGCTTTCAAGACTTCCAAAGCTCTTCAAGCTTAGCGAAAAAGCGAAGCTTTCTTACCAGTTTCATAGGTTCGAGATATAACCAAACTATTCACGCCTTCATCGGTCACGTCGTCCGCTAACCACCCGGAAAGTGTGTATCGTCAGTGAAAAGCTAGACCTTGTTAGCTGTCAGAACTTATTGAGCTTCAAGTTTCAACGGGTCTGAAATTTCCACCGTTAGTTCAGCTCGAATCTCACTCGTTAAAGTTTATCTCAGATTTAGAGTTCGCTTTTATTTATTTTTTTTTATTTTTTTATTTCCACGCGATTCAATGTGCGATTACCCACCTACGTCATCATCCACGTTTCAAATTCCTCCGCAATCATTGAAAATGCGCTAATTTTTGATTAGATTTTCTTTATTTCTTGATTCTTATTTGTTCAATGTTTCAATTTTCTATGAGCTATTTAAAACAGACATCAAGTCGATCCTCAATTATTTTATGGCTTGGAAAAACTACGACTCTTTAGTTTCCGTATTCAGGATTTTCCAAGATGCACCCCTTCAGATTACGAAAAAAAAAAATAAAAAATCGTTGGCTAGGTTCTTATCAAAGTAGATGCCATTTAGATGGTTTTTGGATATCACATCGCAATCTTTGAACCCCTCGAGCGTGGTGAGCTTACAATTAGTGTGGTAACACCCGCTTCAATTGCTCGGATGAATTATTATTACGCTACGCTAATAACGCAATTTCACCTGAATACGAAATTACTGGAAGATAGGTTGGTAATATTATTACCTACACCTTGCCTCGAATTAACTATATATATATATAGAGACAATACTTTAAGAGGGCTTAGCGACCTCACCCTGTATAGTATAATTTCCCTTTTCCCTTGCCCCTCTTCGCTATGTTATATCAACAAGACTCTAACAATAAGCTTCAAAGTCAGAACCAACATAACACTCGGCAGTAGTACAAGTCCGCGTATGGTCGGACCACGTCGAGCAGCGACTCCACGTCAGAATAGGTATATTAAAAGAATGAAAATTGCATTTTCTGACAAAATTAGACAACTTTTATTATATTTCTTGGAACAATCATGATTTCTATAACTTTGATGGTATTTCAAGTTGCGTTGGCATATAGGTATATAATATTTGTATACGTATAATTTGGAGGAAAAGATCTTGTGAGAAAATCACTCCGTCAATTAAGCCGGTTCTTGACTCGAAGTTTTATGGTCTCTCTTTCCTCGAGCGGGTCTTCTTGCCAATAAAGGGAATTAGGTGTAATCCATAGTTTCATCGGACCACCAGCCACGTATATTTATCAGTTGGCACTCAGCGCGTCCGTCCAATAAACTTTGTCCGGTCTTTGATCGTGTGTTGTGTATCTATCCGCACCAATACAGTGCGGCGAGTGAACACGTACGTCTATATAAATTCGTTGATATCTATCGGGAAAAGAAAGAGAACGACTGGGGAAAGTCAAAGGTCAGAAGTGTGGGTATATACCGAGCCACGAAGGCGGCCCAGAAGTTTCCTCATTTTTCGCGATAGCGAGTGCAAAGTTTCGCTGAAATATTACGAAAATCAATCGCACCCTTTCACCAGTAGTTTCGCCACACACACACACATACACCGTCGACCAAAAATAATAAATTCTAACCCGTGAGTCGAGGTTTCTTCAGCTTCGTTTTTCCTACGCTAAACATACACTTGTCGATGTCAATATCAGTAACAAATAGCAATGGTAACGGCGAACAAATCGTATCGTCACGCTTCGAGGTTCATTTGAGTTCACTTTTTGACCGCAAAATAAATTCTTCTAGACCATGCAGAAGTGGGGAAAATATTTTTTATTCGAAACTTTTTGAAATTTCGGGGGAATATTATGAAATGATGTCATTCGAGGGCAAAAAAAATATGACATTCTTTTTTCAAAATTTGCGAAAAAATGGCTCGAGATAAAAAAAAAAGTACATAATAATTATCAGATCGTAATTACCTAATCGACAAAGTTAATTTTTAAAATTCTACTTCGAACTTCGAGAGCCCTCTTTTTCTCTACCTCCGAAAATGGCATCACCTGTTCACCACGTGTGTGTCAACCATCTTGGTCAAAGTATTGGTGCGATATTGGCGGGTATAACTTCTGGTGGAAGGCGGGCTGCATACATATCGTCGGATTCCGCGTATCCGTCGAGCGAGTGGCTGAAATTACCCTCAGATTCCAGGTCGTGACCTCTTGCCCTTGTGGCATGTGCATGTTACCCCGTATAACCCGAACATCGCCGCAGTAACATGCGTATAGGTACAAACTTTTAACTACCCTCATTATAACTATCAATATCATCATAATTATATAGCTGTTATTTTATTTACTAATTTGAAAAAAAAAAAAATAAAAAATCTTCATTTCTGCCTCGTAATCGAAAAAAATCGTCTAATTTCCAGCTGAAATATTACGTTAAACCTCATTTTAATTACGTGTTTTTAATTAGACCACAATTTCCGATTATCTTTAGAGCGGAATGCAGCTCACAACCGCGAACTTCGTTGCAACCGACGTCTTCCTAGTCGAGACACGCCATATTCGAATAGTCTGGAATTCAAACTTTCGGATATAGATGTAGGTGTATGAACTTTGCGGTGTTTCGCTCACCGCAAGATGGAAATGTCCATTAACGAGGCGAGTCTTAAGCCCGGAGTTTCACTGCCGTCGAATCGCCGCTACTCTCGTGCCATCTCCTCGGGTCAAACAGCTGCTGGGGATGGTGTAGGTGGGTAGTTTCGTCGAAATGACGAGCTTGCACACCTGTGACTGGACGTGATGAAGAATTATTAATATTGTCATCACTTTTTTTTATGTCTTTTCTTTATATTTTTTTTTTTTTCTTTCAGATTTATTATTCATGGGGTTTCTCTCCCCCTCCCTGCCCCCTTTTTTTGTTCCAACACGGCGAGTTTTATACAACTTTGATAAATTAATTTACCGAGAAGCTTATACTTCCTTAAAAAAAAAAAATGAAATAAGTAAAAAACGGATACAAAGATATACTTGAAAGGTATAAATTTATAAACCCCGTTTTGAATTTCGTGCTCAGAATCGGACTAATCACATAAAATATTAAAGATAAGTTTTCTATTTTTTTTTTTTTTTTACTCAATTTTTTGTTTCGTTCGTGATTTTTTTTTTTTTTTTTTTGAACCCCCTTTATTGAAATTGGCATATCCGCGGTTTGAGACGTTGGATCTTTTGTCTTTCGTTTGAATAAAATTAGAATATCTAATCGTTACCGCGATCCCTAGGCTCGATATAATCCGCTGGGGGTAAAGGCTACACGCAAAAATAAGGTCACATCGTAAACTTACGATGAAAATCAAAGTAGTCACGCCAGGTAGACGTAGGTATAGCAGGCCTTGGCTGGCTTGGCGAAAACGTAATTAAATGGAATGATCGAAGTCCCACCGACAGCTATATACACGGCGAAAGCCTTAAGCGCAAGTTCTTATTGTTAGTTATTATATATATAGGTATATGTGTTCAGGTGCCCGATGCCTCCCTCGACGACCTGGTGCGGGCGACCTGGGCGGTCTAAAAACTAAAGTTGGCGAGTCGTAAAAAAGAAAAAAAAGTTTCGAATTGTCTATATATACGATCATGTGGAAAAACTGACAGGGTAGACAATTTCAGTTTCTTTCATCGTTATTTATGCATACAGAGAGGAAAGGGAAAAAAAAGTACCCATGTCTGTGTGGTATTCGAGAAAGTTGAAAATATAAAAAATAATTTTTTTTTTTTGGTAGTGTCGTTGTTCAAAACCGCGAGTCTATATAAAATAGGGAAGCAAAATAAAAGAACTACCCCTATATTCATATTTCATCGATGAATCACTGTCACACGTAATAATATAAAGCATGTTTATTATTCATTTAAAGAACTTGACAACGCGCATGACTACATTACTGTATCTATTCCTGAAACGTATGATAGCAATAAGTTGTATGACATTATTTTTTTTTTTATGAAATACGGAATCGGGAAGTACCTACGTTCAAACCAATGAGCTCCCCATTTACAGAGGGACTATAATACTTGCTTGAAAAACTAAGAAACGTTGTAATAGAATGAGAAAAGTAAAATACAAATACATTTAAAACAAAGAATGTGCAGAAAACTCATAATTAGCACTGTGCAAGAGCTAATATACAGGGTGTCCCATAACTAAATGTCCAAAATGAAAGGTGGCCTAGAGGAGGTCGAACTGAGTAAATTCGCCCGAAGAACATGGGCTCTCCGAAGTCGCGTTCGCGAGATATCAACGGTTAAAAAATATCGCTATGCGCCGCGATCGTGGCGCATAGCGATATTTTTTAACCGTTGATATCTCGCGAACGCGACTTCGGAGAGCCCATGTTCTTCGGGCGAATTTACTCAGTTCGACCTCCTCTAGGCCACCTTTCATTTTGGACATTTAGTTCTAGGACACCCTGTATATTAGTAGCTATCTACCTCTACTAGGTGCATTCGCGTGCTTCTAATATTGTTCGCTATACCTATATAGGGTAATAATTTGGTGGTGATAATCGTGGTAATTTCGGTAGTATAATATCATTAATAATCTATACCTACTTCAATACCGCATATTATGATATGACTAATTAAACTAATACTAACCATTTCTTTTATTTCAGACATGTCATATAAGCCACGCCATCCCGTTGTCGAGGGTGAGTAATTTGAATTTAATAAAAATTCTGCTAAGGTCTTTGGATTTCATATATATTCCTATATACACGTTTTCACCTTCCCTCGTTAAATATTTATAGATTATATACGAAAATAACGATGCATGAAAATAACCATTAACGAGACTTCGCGTCTCATACCTTATACCTACCGCTTTCGATAACCACATACCAATTTGCGTAAATACGCTCACGTATCAAAAAGTATACCATGCGGTAACATTGATGTGCGGAATTTCGAAGCCCGCCAAAGTTGCGTATATAGCTACGAAAAAAGGTAATAAAATTATCGAAAAGAAGACGAAAACATACGCAAGGTTGACATGAAAGAAAAAAAAAAAATAGACAAGCAGGTGAATCGGTTGAACCCGAAAGGCTCAAGACAGATCACTTCCCGCTCGGATTTTTTTAGCTCATAAAATGCTCCTCTATGAGTAAATTAAAAATAGGTATTCGAAAAATATAAAAAACGATAAATTTATTACGAGAGGAAAGTTAGTTTTTTTGTTCTCCAACACGAAATTCAAATTGGAGCAAATTCTATCGTTTGAGACTGAGATCAGGATAAATCTGTTGATCAGTTCTCGAGATATCTGCATCGATTTGAATATCTTTTTACGAAATTTTGTTCTTCGAATAATTCGAAAACTACTGGAACTATCGAATCCAAAATTTAATCAGTTTCTAAGTCAAGAGGAACCGTATCGGTTGATATGAGAAAGGACGAAATCCTTATTTTCGTTCAAGAGATATCGCGGGAGTAAAAAGTCATCGCAGATCGAGAGGTCCATCCGAAAATGGTCGAAAGTGGTTATCTGTACTTCAAACCGCGGAGATCTGGTGAAAACTCGATTTCGCATTTTCCGGGAATAATTACAAAACCTTCCCTTTCCCGTTTTTTTTTCTTTTAAACGGTAAGTTAAAAATGGTGCGGGAAACGATGGTCGAAGTGGAGAAATAGCGGTGGCATATTTCATAGTACTTTTATTACCGTTCACGTTCTTAGTGCAAGTTGCAAGTTTCCGATAGTAAATTTATTTCAAGTCATAAATTCACCATCGACCGTGCAGTAAAGCTGCCGCTGGTACGGACGGTCCTCTAGCCAACCGATGGAACGACGGACCAACCGCTCCGTGAAATCAGACAAATTTACACCGGCGAAATAGATTCAACCGTTCTCGGGCGACCGATAAACGACTATAGGAGAACGACGAACGAGGTATCTGTCCGGTCGGGTCGTTTACACATATATACCTACAGCTACCTGTCCGAAATAACCGCGAGATCCGATGTAACAGAGAAATTACCTGCGGGGGACCGCGAACGGTCATTTTTCCTTGCGACTAATCGGATATCCGGTTTATCGTCTACCTTTTGCAACATTTTTTTTTTTTTTTGTTCTTCAGTTGATCGAAAACTATATGCTTTGCCATGGAGCTAGTTCAACTTTCAGGACTTTATCGATCGACAATTACACATGGCGCAGGCTGAAATGAATTTTAGATCTACGTAGTATGTAGGACGTTGCGACGAGGAATAAGAAAGTAATGAGTGTGAGTCCGGATGCTTGTCCAGACTTACGTATCTCTGCCATTATTAAGTAATATGCTAATCGCATCAACGCTACTGATTGACTGATAGATGAAACGAGATTTCTTCACTGTATCGGCTAACTATTGGCACATATTTAATCATTGCTTACAGTTATTCGTAGCGTAAGAATAAATAGAAACTAGACGACGTCGAAACTCGAACTGTATAATCCACATGATGTTGCAAATTGCGGTCAACTCCACCGGCATAATAATTTGTTGATTAGAATCGACAAAATTAGCTTTATCCAGTACAGACACTACAGGTTGTAGAGGTCGGATGAGAGAATTCGAACTACCTACATCAACCCATTATATTGTCTCGCAAATCCGTACTGTACCCTCGACATTTGTTGTTCGGTGGTTGCCGATTGGCACAAGCGTTTGACAGGCGTGATCGTATGGAACGTTGAATTGGTATTTAATTCGTTCTACGAACCCAAGGGACGTTTCAACGAGTATATAAAAAAAAACTATCCGAAAACGAACCGGTCAGAGATGATAGTGTAGCTGTACTGTATAAATAGTAACGGCAGAGATTTCAATTAGTTGAATAATTAACAATTTGAACCATCTCTAGGATGAGTATAGCCTATTTTTTGTTTCGATGTAAAAATAAAGTGGTGTGGAGAGAAAAAAAAAAAACTGATCTAGTATATTTTACGATATACGCTGCGCAGTATATAATTCTTTAGAGTATTTAAAAATCCGTTGGTTTCTATGCAATGTTTCATGTTTTAAGCTTTAGTCAAATTTTAACCACATTTAAGCCCGTGCTTTAGCCGGTTGATTTGAGGGAAATAATACCACAGTCTGTAGACATAGCTCTGCGCGAGTCCTGGCCACAAAAGTATTCAAAGCAGTGAACGCGTTCAACCTGCACCCACCTTTGCCGGAGGGCGTTATTCCGGGGCAGTCGAAAAAGGTATGCCAAAAGTTACGCCAAAAATATTCTACGACAGGGGGTGCAGCCACTATAAATCGCAGGGTAGGTACAGCGACGCGGCAGAGAAAAATAAATTTATCCGATAAATTACAAAAAGAATTGACTCGAACAGAGCGGAGCAGAGCAGAGCAGAGCCGAACTATAGGTATATGTGGTCATGTGGTACGATGTAGGAATGGAAGAAAACGGTGACAAAATTTGATCAAATGTATCGTTGATGATATACCTATTTAATTGGAAGTATTTTGACTTTTGATTATCAAAATACATGAGCGATAAAAGGAGGAGATAAATCTTTTCGTAAAGTATGTATATTTACCTGTTATCCATATATGAACGTGTATTATAGCTGTATATAGAACATAGGTCTAAAAGCATCTGTCGAAAATTAATTTTCATCTTCTTTGCACCCCCGGAAAATAGATTGGGACTTTATAATCACCCTTCACAAGGGACAAGCCGGAGACCAGCCGAGGGATTCCCACTGCCCGGAATAATACAATAATGCAAATTACTCCGCCACGTTAAGCTCCTAAAACCACGGAGTACGCAGAAACGCGAGTCCAAAGTTCGCTTCAATAATAAAGTCCCGATTAAAAACCGTGAAATAATAATAACAATAGTAATGATAATAAATTTCACTTAATCCTTTCACTTCCGTTGCACAAATCCATACGTATACATGTGAGTACATACATATATACGTACATACATAAACGTACGCATATATAGATTTCTACGGATAAAATAAATGGTATAGGGACAATTTTCAACGAAATATAATAATTTCGCTATTAAATAATAGTATGTATATATTGATCTTGTAGTATATAGGTACATCGTCACATATATACATCATAAACTGCATCGTAACGGAATGAATCGAGAAAAAAAAAAAAAAAAAATCATTGATAGATGGGGATCATATTTTGCATTAAATTTTCATGTATATAGCTGGGTAGGTATACTTGCACAAATATTAAATGACCAAAAATTTTCGTTCGTCAAAGTATATTATATTGTCGAAAAAGGAAACCGAACTGAATGATTTCTGGCTCACTATAATTTCCAAGCGCAATTTTCTTCTTTTAATTTTTTTTGTTAAATTCATTTTTTCTCTTTATTTTCCATGGTTCTTTCTTCTATACCTTCTCTTTTTGTTCTTTATCATTCTTTTTCTATATAGGCTCGACTTTTTCCTGCCAGTTTTTAATTTTCTTTACTCTGCACAAAGCCACGGGTCGGGGGGTATACTGCTGCAGCAGGCTACCAACGTCTATACATTATACCTATATATCTTGCAAAAGTCTATACACGATCTATAATTTATTCCTCTATTTATAACGTAGCTCGTAGTCATAGCGTCGCAGGTGCTTTTATATCCTCTCAACCCCGGGTTTGTAATCAAATCATGTCTAGACGTGTACAAACAGTGTACGGAAAGAAGAAGAAAAAACAAAAATAAGAAGGAAAAATCCGTACACCATATACCTCATCATATTTCATTATATATCGACAAGATATTGAGAAGAATCAATTTAAGGCATAGTTTATACTTCACCGTGTCATATACGTTAAATCGTCGAGACGGTTAGCGTAATGCGAATAGCAAAATTCAAGGAAAGATATGCGGTGTCGAAGTACTGGCAAAGTGGCAGGTCGGGTGTATAAGGATAAGTATACAGAGACGGTTGTCAATACCGCGGTATTTACCGAGGCACATTGTCAGCAGTGAGAGTTGATACTAGGAATATCCCGCTCCTTCCGACCCGGTGAAAATTTTCTCCCTTATAGTACATACCTAGTTCTCATTCTACAGTTGGGAAACGCTAAACGCGGCTGTTCAGCACCATCGCAACGTCTATACGACCCGAGCTGGAGCTCAGCTAAGAAATTGCTTCCAAGGCGGTGAAGCCGAACCGCTACCCTACGAGGATAGGTAGCAGGGAACCTCCCTCGCAAGTTTTCCCCCGCGCGCTCAACGTTTCTTACAAAAAAAAAAAAAAAAAAAAAAAAAAAAAAAAAAAAGAAGAAGAAGAAAGAAAAATAAAGAACGAAAAGGAAAAAGTACAAAAGGCAAAGAACGGTGAAAAAGGAACGGAAACCTACTACCTGAATTTATGGGAAGCCCGCAGAAGCGTACGACGCGACGCGGTGTACGGAGCGAAAGAAAGAAAGAGACAAAGCCGAGAAAAAAAGGGAAATATAGTCTGAAAGACAAGGAAAAGTGGGAGGAAAACTGAGGAATGAGAAATATAAATAAGGAATAAATATGAACGGTTAAAAATAAAAGAGCTTAACCTTTTCCTTTTCTTTGAGGTCTCGACTGCCCTTATTGCTGTTAAGAGAGCCGCGCAACAGAGTGAGTTACCATCTCGTTTACAGAGCAGTCAGCCACATTTTAACGGTATTTTGTTTCTTTCCGTGGTTTCTTTTTTTTATTATTTTTTTGATTTTCTTCGTTTGTCTGCGAATATTGGGAAACATACCGGAAAAATATAAGGAGAAGGAATAAAGACGATACTCTAATCGGAAACGAGTCTTATGAGAGTCAGCGACCGAAGCGAACCCCCTGATCGTGTAGAAAAAAAAGTTTAGCTTCATAATCCAACATCTTATTTTTTTTTTTTTTTTTTTTACAATTGGGGATGAAATTTCTTCGATCGTATTATACATGGTGAGTAAATAAAAGTGCAGATCAAGCCAAAAACGGGTTTATTCATCAAACTTTCGATGTTTATCGGTATACGTATCATTCAGTAGGCAGGTATAATTAAAAGTCTAATCCAAGATGATCTACCCTCAAGGGGTACAGCCGCGCATCGGTATATGATATACGTATTACACGTACATACATACGTAACGGTGAATTTTTATACGCGAAACAAGAAGGTCCAGAGTGAGGACGGGGTGGGACCGACCATCAGTCAACGTCCGTACTCACGCAAAGGGTAGGAGTCGCCTTGGCCTGAGTTTTCCTCATTAAAGTTATCCCACCCCCAACCTGCCCCTATTTCTGCCCTTCATCCTAGTCGCTTTTCCCCTGCCTCTTTCTTTCGGCTTGAGCTGTTGTGTTAGTTTAGACAAATATAAGCCTTCGAGGTTGTGTAGAGCTTCTAGTCGTGGGTATGTACCGTTAACCGTACACATACACATACACGTTCGAGTTTGGGGGTAGGTGTACGGACACAGAGCATATATACATGCCTATATACCTGCGTACAAGTATGTAATGTACTTTTGTTCTGGATGGCTTGGGCAGACGCGTCGGCGTCGTAAAGGTCCAACGTCGCGTTACGAGCACGATAAAGACGAATAAATAACGTAATAAAAATGCCACGCCTAGTGGTAGAATGGTAGATGAGAGACGGATAAACGCTGAGGATAAGATCGTCATCGGTCGAAGCGCAACTTGAACGTATGTAGGTAAAGGTGCCTCTAAATCGCAATAAATTAAACTTTAAACATGACGTGGATAAGGCTAAAATAAGGATGAGGTATACGTAGGTACGGGGACGGGTTGAAGTTCCCAATTTTAAGAAATCCAAACGGTGAAAATTTTGAATTTTAAAATAACTGAATCACTGTTATTAAAATGGTACTTCCAAGAAAGTCTGCTTAATCGATTTCAATAAACTGCAAATCGAAAAACGGCGGATAGATTCAAAATTCCGCAAACCAAAGATCCGAATGTTACTACATATTCTGAATTGTAACGTTACTCAAAATTTGAAACCGTCCTGAATGAATTTGGAATTCTGACAGTTCAGAACTTTTTAAATTAGAAGCTTCGTTCTATGATGAAGGTTAGGTCAATTAACGGAAAAAGATGCATCTTAAAGTCAGTGAGAAAATGAACGAAAATGAGAAGACGGACATTGCGGATGAAGCCCGCGATGCCAGTCAGTCTTTTCTTCTAAATCGCAAGAAACATCGAACCGCTTTGTCAGGCGCAAGTTGAAGTTTAAATTAGTGGATTAAACTCGCGTTAAGTTAACGCGCTCGGGTCGCTGAAGCTGCTGCGAGAAAGGTAGAAGGTGAGAGACGAGAGACGAGAGACGAGAGAGGAATCAGAGGGAAGAGACCAAGAGGAGAACCTCGCTCTGGTAGTCAAGTAGTGTGACTGAGACATGGCCCCTCGGAGACCCGAGCAGAGATTTATTCGAAGGGCTATTTGAACGGGGGTTCGACCTTAGTCACTGTTTCTTCAATGTTCCTCTTCCCCTCACTACCCCATTTTCCTCTTCCTCCACATTACCAGCTATAACATAGCTTCTTCATATACTCCCTGCGACCCTGCACCGTGAGAGTATAAGTAGGTATATTGTATATATTTGCAGTTCCGCATGTCTTCGACTCTGTAGGTATCCGAGTTTCAACACTGACTCGTCGTTTAAGTTGTCGCCCTTAAGAGAACTGCGTCTTGTTAAATGATCCCCTCATTTCCGTGTTTCTCACTCTCTTAAGACTCACTCCAAAAACTTATTTTCCGCCAAGCGATCCACGTTCTCTTGCCCCTCCTTCCGAGTCATTTTTTTTTTTTGTCGAATAAATTTTGGCTGGCAAATAAATGCATTTTGGAGTTCTTCGAATTTCCAAAACCAAGCTGTACCGATTCCCCTAATACTTGCCTTTTTGTTTAATTCCGAAGAGGGTGGTAATAACAGCAATCAAGCCGATCATAGAACTGCACAATTGTAGAACAAAATTTTTTTTGTTGTTCGAATTTCATTCATCTTTTTGCTTTCTTGTGTTATTGTTGATTCGAAGTACGTCCGAATATTATAAAAAATCAATTAATACGAAATTATTTTTCCTGGAGTTGGTGCCCGCTTTGCCCCCATCATCCCTATGTATACCTATAGTCTCTAGGGAAGTTTGATACTCTGTAACCATAAAAATATGTATCAATAACGATGAATACATCCCGGGGATATACATTTTTTTTTTTTTTTTTTTGTTTTAATATATTTACGAAACCGGTGAAAAACATTCATAAAGCTTCTCAGAATCCCAACCTATGTACAGTGCACACATTCACACGTACTTATTCATGTATACAGTATACATACGTGCAGGGCAGATATATATTTCCCTGGAAATGAAAATTGAGTAAATATATGAGCTCACGTCTGTAAACACGAAATTGTATAATGAATAGCGTTTCATCAATCGATATGTATCTAAACGATGTATACATACATACATAAATAAAATGATAAAAAAATACGTACCACAAACTAGAAGTGTATTTTTTTTTTTTTTTCTTTTTCGTGAAAAATTGATTAAGCTTTTCCGACGCCTCGCGTATCTCGAGAATTATTAAGAAACTCCTATACGTATAATATATCTATAAAGGTATATGATTTACCTGCGACCGAGAATAGAGGCATTACGCAAAACCGTTCAGCCGCGGTTGGACAAAGTGTAATCCAGTTTGGCCGATTTAGCAATTACCGCTGTTATTAATGCCGGTGATCGTGTGTGCAAGTGTAACGATAATGCACTACCTATACCTAGTCCGGAGACTTAAGCTGCCCACGACACACTTGATTGCCCACTCGATGTATCCCGTCGACCAAATCGGTACAGGGTTACGGTAGCTACCCCTAAACAGAATTTCCTCGTTGCCTCTCCGCCTATCTATCCATCCACAAACAACCCCTCCCATATAGGGAGGTATGCAACATGTACTGCAGCCAGTGTCTCGTGTGATCTCTCTATTGAGGGAATGAAAAGAAATTCAGAAAAATTTTCTCGGATTTCATGATCTTTTTTTTTACCTTCTGCATTTGGTAGTTTTACCTAAGTTTTTGGTTAACTGTGAAATTTGCTCCGAAATCATTCCGTTATCATCAACGATTGAATTAAACGGTCTATAAATATATTGTATACTTCGGATATTACGTAGACAGGGATATATCAGTTCGTCCGCTAAATTCGCAGATAGATGAGATTAATAGTATTCGACAGGGTGTAAAATCGTATTACGATATCGGTATCCAGATTTTTTCGTTTGTCGAAAATCTGTACAGCAATAGCAGTTGAACCCGTAGATTCCGAAATTTTGAATTCATAGTTTTGCTAGTTGTTTCGCGTTTCAGTCGTCGCAGATTTATCACTCTCTCATATCGGACCTCGTCGTTCCGATTAATTGGAAGTATTTTTTACGAACGAGTTACACGCACGAAAGATGCAATACGGAGGCCAATAATTCCACGTCCTACAATTTGTTTTCCATTCATGAATTACACTATTAAACGTTTACACATTGCTCTCCTATATTACATCCCTTTAATTATACCGTTTTGTTATATCAACGGTCTATATATACCACACTATGTACACGTTGTGCATTCATGTACCGGCTTATGGAGATAATCGTGGATTTTGTTACCTACCAGCAACAAATACCTCGCGGTCGTGTATTAAATTATCCGTTATTAATCAACCGCTATTGAATCATATGTGTAAATTTATATTTTTGTTAGATATCCGAGATATACATCATCGTCGAATACATGTTCTGAATGAACTGATTGGCTCTACAAAAAAAAAAAAAAAAATGAAAAATAAAAAAAGTTGCTTTACCTTCGATATAATTGACGTCTATATATAGATACTGCAGTGATAAAGTGAATCAATAATTGTCAACTATATATTTTGCATGGTATATATCGTTGAAAAGTTACAGACAAAAGTTTTTACTTCGAGAAGTGTACTTTTTGACGAAGAATATATGTCGGAAATTGAATCTTCAAAGATATTATATAAGTTCTTTTCCTCGTTACTTTTAGAAAATTATAACGAGGTTCATCTTCTTCTTTGACCTCTTATTCGCCGAGGATTTTCAAACGGAGTAGAGAAATAACTGGTGTATTTATTACCGAGTATAAAATACAATTTCGTCCTAAGTAAGTTACGTACTTAGTTTAAAGTAAGTAAGAGAACCTAACCACAGATATAAAGGACCGGATGGTAATGGCGGACCGGACCGCAGGGCTGACCTCACCAAATGGTATTTCACTACTTAGTACTCGATATGTTCCACTTAGGCGGTCCCAACGTTCACCCGTATACGTCCGATCGTCGTCCATCCACCATCCACCCTCGACCGCGGCTGGTACCACCATTTACTCACGGTCTTTGTACCCTACACCTTCCTGTATCACCTCGATCGTCGAACCCTTTCACAAATTTGACGAAGGAGATCTTAGGCTGCATTAATTTCAGAGGAAAGGTATATAACGTCAGTCGATACGTCCCGAGAATAGAGCGAGCTCTCAAAGACCTTATGCTTATAATTACACAAGATGTAAACTATTACGAAATTCATCCTAAACGCGTCCCTATAATATTAATATTCCGTGAAATTTTCCCCCATTTTACGGAAAGGAACACTCCAGATTCATTTCCGTAAAATTATTATTTCAGGAGACAAGCCTACTGTTCTAATTTCATCCGGCCTTCGTGATAATTTTAAAGTTTTATCAATTATTCACGTTCTCCGTCCGTCAAATAGCTTTTTAACAAGTCGACCAGGTTCAACGAATTTTCTGACGAAAAAATCTCAAACAGGTCATTTTTAGATTCGGTGTTAAATTTTAAAAGGAATCGAACGGACAATCACGTATTCGGTTAAACTTTAATACCTCGGTAACCGCGTTCGTCTGATATATTAACGAGATTTTTCCCGTTGGTGCGTTTTCAGATACCGAGCTATTTTGGCCAGAGAACTACAATTTGGGAATCAAACGTCGGAGGGGTGGAATTTTGAAATTTTATCGTAGAATAGTCGTTTACTGTTCTATACTATTAACAATTCTGATAACACCAGACTCCTCGGATTATTTTTTTACGCCGATTAACTAATGTTTCGGGAGAAAATTGAACTAAGCGTATCTCCCGTGGACTAGATAGTTTCTCAACCCCATAGCTCAAGCTGAAAGCCGAAATATTTCAAGTCAGGAGCTTAGAAGAGTTTCCGCACCTTCTCCCACGGGATTTGACTTTCCTATGGCAACGTGGGTTGGCAGGTCACCGCGGGTCAACGAGAAGGTTAGCACGGTGGTAGCTACCAGCTAGGACAAGGGCAAAAGGAACCACGGAAATGATGGGAGGTGAGGGAAAGACGGAAAGAGGGTCGCGGCTGGCCACGGCGGACAAAAACAGGGTGTCGCGACAGAGTGCTCAACTCGGACAAAGGCGGCTCCCGGAACGCTTGGTAGACAAAAGGTTAATCTTCGTTTTTTTGTGCGGAGTTTAACGCAGCCCACGATCCGAAGAGGCGTTCGGTCCGTCGCCCCTACGCGCTCGTTATGCCGCACACGAATTCGGAATTTAACCAACGAAAGAATTTCGAATCACGTTAAGAATGTATTCGAATTTTTCTCTTTTACTCTCTTTTTCTTTCCCTTATTCAGCCCCAAAATCGGGGAGAATATATTTAAAACGAAGAGGAAATTCATGTCCAACGATTCCTCGGTAATCGAATAAGAATCGTTCATTTTTCCATATTTTATACTCCCTTAATTTTCAAAATACACAGCGTCGAACCTGACTGGAAAAAAAAGGTACGAAAAATAGAAACACGATTATTATCTACCAGATTTTTTTTTTTTCCATCACTCGCCACCTCGTTGCGGAAAGATTAATAGGAGAATTTAATATGCTGCAATATCGCGCATAGAGTATGATATTTATTCAACTCTCCGAAGCTCAGAATATGATAAATTTTAATCCCCTTCTGTTTATTTTTCAAGAATATAAGGGAGAAACTTGGTAGAGCCGCGTTCGTCGGGGTTAAGACTTAACGGTCGGTTAAACTTAACTGACGGATTAAAAGTGGTACGCTCCGATGCCACGGGAGAACCTTTATAACACGATTAAATAGATTTTATATTAGATTTTAAGTGGCCCACGGTTTTGGCAGGCAATGTCTGTAATTAGGCTGTAAAGTTAACTGCCCAAAATTCCCATCTTTCTGTATTTCAGATACGACTTTGTTCGCCATTTCGATAGCTATATATATATGCGGTTATAAAATATAACACGCGTATATATTATATACAGATGACTGCGGGTGCAGGTTTCGACCTCATGAAAATATATACCGTGATAGTTGACTAGCTGTGACGTGAGATCAGCAAGTAATTGAGAAATTCTCCGGATTCTCGAAATTCTCTAGATTCCAAGTTGATACAGGATTTTCCTAGCCTTCTCAGCCCGCAGGACTACTAAGAGCACCTATTTTACCAACAAGCCCACGTTTGTCCCGTATACAGTATATATAATTGCCTTCGATAACGCACAGTGTGAAACTCGATCTTTATATACCTGATTATAATTACCCACCTCTTTGATCCCACCAGACTTTGCCAAGGTGAATAATTAACCGTAAGCCAACGACTGGAAATGTAACCACAATGGCTCTTAGGCACGAGGGAAGGAAACCCTTTTTATTTATATTATATGTATATATGTGTGTGTGTGTGTGTACATGTACACACTCTAAGCGTTGAATGTATAATGTCTATTGTGTCGTGTATAAATTCCGGCCCACAATGCACCGGGATTTTAGTCTCCTGCACATATCAGGCTCAACGTATTATATTAACATACGCAAGACGTCCCGGTGCCATCTATTATAAAGTCTAATACAAGGTGCTTAAAGCTAGGTAAATAGGCGGGTAAGTTGTCGGTTGTGGGGTTCTACACGTATAATACCCGTTGCAGGTATATGTGCCGGACCATTTCTCCCTCGCTGTCTACAGCCCGTCCATCTCTCTTTATCTCATTCTCTCTTCGTGTATCTCGATTCACTTTAAAGTTTGGGCTGGTTAGCTCGGTTCACGTCGAGGTTCGAGCTTCCCGGATCCAGAGAAAAAGGTGAAAAACGTTCAAGACAAAAAAAAAAAAAAAGAAGAAAAAAAGAAGTAAAATAGGGAAGGAGAGAACAGGACTTCGGGGAAACCGTGAAACGTTACTTAATTAAACTTATCTGAGGCTTGTTTGCCGCTTACCCTCAATAACCTTTAATTAATCTCTCACTACGAAGAGAGCTACGGGTGCCATGCCGCCCGCGTCTCAGTTACATCCTCGTTTTCGCAACTTGTTTTAGTATTATTTTCCAACCGGTTAATAATGGGCTGTTATATATCTAGTACAAGCTGAAGAAAATAGTATACTTTGTACTTGGCTTGTATGAAAAATTCCAGCTCAATTCTTGGCCCCAACAATCTCTATTATCTCTCCGTCCATATATAGCACAGCTAGTTATAAAGCTAATGTTTCCTCCAGCTTATCCTCGAGAACAATAAAGATACAGAAGCCAATTTAGCGCCGAAGAGTATAAGAAAAACCAATTCAAAGGGCCAATTAGTATAAGGAAACGTCGACGTTGCAGGAAGAAATATCGACTTATGATCCTACGCCCCCGTAACTCGCGGTGAGTTTTATAGGGGATGCGTGAAATTTTCGGTGGCTTTCAAGTTACAGAAGTACAAGACTACGAGTAATGTTTAAAGTTGAAAATTAGTAGTGTTGCAAAGCGTTTAAAAGATAAAACTTAACTTTTCCCATTAATACCTACCACCGAGAGTGGTTAGGTAGGTACACTTACTCGACCGCACTGCCTACTATACTACCTACAAACCGACTCGATCGCATATCTACCTTTTACAACTAACAATCGTGTAATCATTCGAAAACTTTTCGAGTCACGAATTCAAGTCCCTCATTTCAAATCTCGTACATTTTAGCCTCGTTAAAGTCCCAGCTACTCTCGATACGTCGGTATTAATTAGTCCTGACAAGTTGGGACTGAGTCGTACCCACTGCAGACTACGTGCCGAGTCGATCGCATCTCTCCTTTACAACTAACGATCGTGTAATCGTTTAAAAACTTTCCGAGTCACGAATTCAAGTGCCTCATTTCAAATCTCGTACATTATTTAGCCTCGTTGAAGTCCCAGCTATACTCTCGATACGTCAGTATCAATTTGGGACCAAGTGTACTTACACATAGGTACAACCTACTTATGAACTACACGAGACTTGTTAGTGATTGTAACAGTTTCACGTTTTACGTTTATCATTTGTCGCTGGGCCTATACAGCCTGATACTGATGATCGTGAAACTTTCGACTGAATCAGGACTGTACTTCGAAGTAGTTTACAAGTTGTCACGCACTCACGATACGTACATGTCAAAATTATAGCCATTTGTAAAACTTGTACGGCATAGGGCAGTAGAGGAACTGTAATTTTTATTGTTAACGGTGCCTTATCGACAGTCAAACCAAATTATATATCTAACTATACTACTGCACGTATTACTTTGACCAGTAACCAGGTACCTGTGTCGATTCAAGTTCTATTGTGGTACGCATGGTACTGCTTAAAAGTTTTAACCATATATTCTACTTCCCTTATACATGTATGTATTATATCTATACACCTTCCCTGCCTGGACGATAATAATAATAATACTTTACGATGCGTCGGACGCATCACTTTTACACGGCTATTCATAGCTCGTAAATTGTAATTATGTCGTATAAATTCATGCAACGATATAAAAGAAAGAAAAAAAATGAAATGAAGAAAAAGTTATTGCACGGTCGTTTTGGATAGTCGTTGCAGTACACGTATATTTCGTACAATGTTTTTCACTGGCCAATTACTTTCGTGATGAGGCCGAATCGCGTAAATCTTAACGATCACTGCTCAATTTTATCTAATTCAGAAAAAAATCAAAAATTAATAGCTAAAATTTTGCACGGGTTTATTTGGCATGTGTATATAATGGATTTTCATTAATATATAATGATTAATCACCTCAGCAGTGAAGAATCGCAATATGCATTATGCACGTGTAGAATTGAATGCATAATATTTCAATTAAGTTTAGCTTGGACGAGTTTGAATCAATCCCTGATTTCTTTTTCGAGGACGGGCCGGGAGGGGCTGGGGAGGGAAGGGGGCATCTTATCGATCGAAATTATATGCCAATAAGTACATACCAATGCGCCCTCTTAAATAACTAAGCCATAAACTTTCCCTGGAGGTAAAAGCCACTTGAATAACGCGCAAATGCCTCGTTCATTTACTGGAACGTTCAATTGTCTGCTCATTTGGAAACCATTAATTAGGCCACGTAGCCTCGCGGAGTCCTTGCATAGCGATTGAGAATGGCTAGTACAATCTGAGCAAGAAAGTAAAGGATTTTACATGTATTCAGGCTACATAGATAACGTCACGTCGCAGGGTGGTCTAGATCGCGAAATAAACGGACGGAAATCGATAAGCTCAATGCGGCATTTCAATCAATTGTTCAATTCTTTTTCAGAATTGATGTCTGCGTGTAGTACCTTTTTCAAGCTGTTGAGTTAGGATTTGAGGTGAAAATTGTAAAATTCAAAAGCGTTTTCGGAAGGAACCAAAAGACGAAATGTCGAAATGTTAAAATCCAGTGAGCGATGAAATTCTCTTGATTCGGGGTCTAGACAACTCTGCGTTGATTTTGTATTCCGAATTGATTTATTTATGGAGGAAAAACCGAAGCTACTTAAACGGTTCACCACTACAAGTCAATAAATAGTTGACAAACCTACGTTCGAGCTTCAGACCTAGAATCGGAAGCCGTACGTAGGTACCTGTGGCATATGTTTCGAACAATGACAAATGTGTTCGTCGTTGTCGTTCCGGCGTTTAGTGATATGGCAAACTGTTCAACGTCAGCATTACAGAATCAAATATGAAGACCTATGAGAAATTTATTATCCAAATACTACAAATGCCAACAAATACCACTTCAAGCCAACCTTTTATTCACCCCAATTAATTCCTATTTCCTACCGATTTTTTTCTGTTTTTTTTGTTTTTCTTTTATTCCTACCAATAAAGAACGTTCTTGATTATAAATTGACTTGAATTGAATTCAGATCCAGATAATATATATATATATATATATATATATATATATATAAGCAAGTCTACCAATTATAGACTTCGGATCCGGCCTTTCGGATTTTTTTGTAACTCCACCAGCTGAAAGTTGACATCGAATAAGGAGTCCCACATTTTTTTTTTTAGATTTTCTCCTCTGTTATTTTCGTTGTTATTAGGGGGTATTATGTGATTTTTTCAATTTTTTCTCTACTTCTTTTTCGATGTCAACTTTCAGCTGGTAAAGTTAAAAAAAAATCCGAGAGGGTGAGGCCGGATTCGACGTCTATAATTGGTATAGACTTGCTCATATACGTTTTGGGAATTTTAAACCGAAATCCAATTACAAATCTATAAATAGTAGTTTTAGAGAATATTTGATAATGTATAGCGGATAAATCCGTTTCTGAATTAAACGCGCTTCCGAATAACGTGCACGTTTTTTCTATATATGTATATATCGTATAGTAGCTGAGGACATTTAAAATCCATTGCTTATTCATGCGATTGATTATTCCTTAATTGACATCACCGCACAATTCTTTTAATCAATAATGCGGAAGCTCGCTATAGATAGACTTTAGATGGATTAAAATAATTGCTCATCAAGGTAATGTGAACTCAACACCTGATGACTAACAGCTCGCATATAGCATATTAGTTGATCCACTAATCGATAAAAGGAAAAATATTTCTTTTCCTTTTTCCATTTTGCGGATAAAAGTTTCTAAATGCGATATCCAAGCGATTTAGCATTTGTTCTGAATAAATTCCAGCTAAAGACAGATAAAAAGAAACAAAAAAATATATCTAGGTATATATATCGCTACCTCTCCTATAATTAGCGATGTCAGCGAGAATTCAATTAAAGATTACACTTTATTAACGCCAATCAGATTCTATTTGTCATGGTAATTTTTTTCAATTTTTTTTCTTTGTCGTAATAAATTACCGTCAATTAAATGCAAATCAAGATAATTTATATTTTACGAAAATTCAATGGAAAGGCCAATTACAGATTCAAGAATCGGAATATAGGTATAGGGATACCTGCTTGGCACATTCAACGAGTAATACAGTCCGATGGTATATCGAAAATTCAAGAAAAACCGAGATAATAACGATAGATGAATTAATATATACATATATATATCTTCCAGGGAGAAATAAAATTATAATATTCGTCTGGGAGAATATTATCGATGTTAGTGGCAGAACCAGTCGAAAAAGTGGGAAGTTCCGTTGGCAGATAGGTACAGGGTATAGATATATATTATATGGCTGATAGCATAGGATCCTGGCTTAAGTTTTGATGGCCACAGTCGATCGCATGATATTCAAATGAACCAATATCGTCTGTTTTCTTTTTCAAATTAATTTCACCTTATATTCCCCCGCTCTTTACCCCGCCGACTTTTTATTCCACCAGGCATATCCTTGACGGGATATTAAAAAAATAATCTTAAAGCTACCATCCATACATATTATACCCGGGGGTCTCAGTACTTTTATACTCATAGTGCTTGTTATAGTGGAAAAATATTCCGTAAAAATAATCACTTCTCAGTCTATCGATATAATATTTTTTTCATATTCTTTTTTCATTTTCATTCTATATACTTATCGTATACATAAAAATTGTCCGATGCTTTATAAAACGTCAGTGCTGATCTCATCCTGACACGTCAATAATCCCTATAATTATTGGAAAAATAACATAAAGAAAATTGGAAAAACAAATAAATCCATGATGTACGTAATCGATGAAAACAAAAATGCTCCAAAAAAAAAGAAGAAAGAAAAGCTATTTTTAATCAACGGTACTCGTATATACTCGTATGCATTCGTACCTAATAATTCTCCGACGAAGTGGTTCATGACCAACGAATGATTCGTATATGACCTCTTTGATTCAGATTGGCAATAGTGATACCGTGTACGTTATAGGTATTGTTTTTATACATGTTACGTAGTAATACCTACCGTTCTTACTTATATGGTTCGCTTTTGAAAATTATTTTGCAACCCCTGGGTATGTGGTAGATATAACGAGTTACGTACACGGTTCGGTATATATCAAGGCGAAAGATGTAAGCCGCATTCTCTCTCGTGTAATATATTCGTCTGTAATAATGGAGTCACTTAAGAACTAACATTACCTGCTTGCAGTCGCACTGTTCTATACCAAGGTACACTATACGGTCTAGTTGGTTCTACAGACTCCATAACCTCGTGGGTAGATTGCAGAACGACTGTTTGCAGTTCCCAAATATAATAAACCCCGAGGTTCTCAACCCAAGTCTTCATCTATTGTTTCCAAAACTTGTTATATATATACACGTATCCTACTCGTGTCACGTATATATCCTATGTACTGCAGTACATACATATACATGCACGTATATCCTATACCCGCACACATTTATCTACCAAGAAATTAGCTGCTGTTCCTACCTTACTAAATTAATATGGTTATACCTACTACACGTACCTACCCAGACGTCCAGCAGGTCGTAAAATCTGAGCCTGGAATGGAGAGAGTTAAGGGAGCTGAGTTGAACCCCCAAATTTTGGGAAAAGTGTCCCACTCGTTTTAATTGTAAGTTGATGTAATAATGATAGCCTCTCATTGTTATTTGGACGTATATTATGGAATAATATGAATATATTTTGAGTTTTTATATATGCATGTATGTTCGATGAGATATATTATGATAGGACAGGGTTGGAAGGGTGGGTGCAGCAATAAAACGTAAGAATATCGAAGTAGAGCTTATTAAAATGCGAGAATATTAAATATCACGTAAAGGATTCCATAGTTTTTATTTCATATTTTATGCCGATCCTAGAACGGCGGCACAGTGGAAGAATTTCTTACGCTTTTTATATCCTTCAGCGTTCATACAATTGAAAAACTGGTAGGTATAAGCCATAAGGTATACCTAACCCAGGTATATATATATATATATATATATATATATATATATATATATATATATATATATATATATATATATATATATATATATATATATATATATATGTAAACTTTTTTTTCTGCAATTTAGGATTTTCCAATAATCTCGTTATTCCAGAATGCCCGTATCTCTTTCGATATTATCATAAAATGAGAAATCCCATGAAAGAACTTGTTTCAGAATTACGTTTCGTATATATCTATAAATCCATTTTTTTCCTAATATAAATTTATAATTCCATTCGTACATACAATATATATATATACGTTCGGCTACGTACACTTAGGTTATATCTATACGTATTTTTATGAATGTTATATCACTATTATATATATATCTACTACAGTATTATACAGGGAAAGACGAGGACCTTCGCCTTTGCAGACTCCAGTTTATTACAGAAGCTCGCTCGAGCGTTCCGCATTCAAATGATAATTTCCCAAGGACTTTATAATTCAGAGGGGGCAAAATGCCTCCGCGATTAGAGATTTGAATAACTGTTCTGATTCTATTTTTTGTTGTTTTTTGTTTTTTCGTTTCTTTTCCTTTTTTTTCGTTTTTGTTCGTTGAAGACTGCATCAATATCTTCTACATCGGTCACATGTAGTTCTTTGCGATAATTCTAATTGTAGGCCTGACTACATTATAATTGGGATCCTATCCGTCATATAGATCAGCGTGTCACTCTGGCGATTATACGTCCACATAACATTAACGTGGATTGAAAAAAAAAATGAGGAAAGAAAAGAGAACGAACGTTTCACGTTAAATCCAAAGTGGTATGAAAGCGACAAATTTAGAAATAAAACCAAAAAAAAGAAACGTGAATTTCCGAATGACCAGACCAGACGCGGCACGCGTGGTCAGCCAACTTCGCTAAAGGTCCGCATTGTTCATCGGCAAACAAAAGACTCTAACAGAGGTACAATCCATGCTGATGATTATCCGGTGCTTAACGTTTCCGAAATAAAGTCAAAAGACCGTTAAAAACACGAACGTTGGATACATTAAAGGTAACGAAAAAACGAGATGAGGCTATGGCATAGCTTTCTGAACAATTTTTTCTTCCGTTTAATTACACGCGGTTCTTCGGGACCGCGCCTTCGATTATTTTGATAATTGTTAAGGAATCGATGACCGACAGTCAACTGGTCTAATAAATACGTTTATAACGGTGAAATTTTCACACGCAACAACGAACGTGTTTCACGTTACACCTAGTCGACCGCGAACGATCTATTGTGCATAAACTCAATCGTATACGAGTGGAATACTGTTGCGTATATTGTTCTATATTGAAGTATATAGGTATATGTATATATATACGTGTAAACAATACGTCCTGAATCCGGTGGTATACAGACGACAGGAAAGTAACGTGGGCCAATTAGGTGACCACAGTTAACCAGCGAACAGTGTAGAATTGGCAACGGCTGGACGCAGTGAATCAAAAGTCTGCAAAAAAAAGAGCAAAAAAAGAAGAAAAAAAAAAAAACTCGCCGAAAGTGTGCATTCCTGTTTTTTTATTTTTGTTTTATAAATATCACGAATATTTTATTTTCAACACGAAAAACGAAACATTCGACGAAAAATTTCCATTTCTATGAGAATAATCCGTCTTCTTCATTTTAACCCATTTCGCATAATTTATATCAGGATAATTGCGTCACGCAATATAATTGCCCTTCGGTTCGGAAGAGTTTCCTCGTACATACTATGCTCTGCTTTTTCACCTTCATTCCGGAAAACTGTCCCCCTAAACTCTGCAGTACACGAAATCGTGCGTATGTATGTATGTACATACATTTATACCTAAAACAGACAAATTTAAGCTCGGGACCAACCCGCGTTACAAGAGTTTAATATTATATATCGTAGAAATTTGCGGATCCACCGTATGAACATATTATTATATATATATCTCAACCCCTAATTTATCGCCACCAAAATCAAATGTAGGAAAAGTTTTAACACCGGAATTTGTGGTAAAGTTGGTAAACACTTTCACCGCGTGTTATCTAGATAATAATTGTTATAGAGGGCGGAAATAATGGTAGAGGATGAGAATTTTCATCGCTTTAGAAATCCCAAACTCGCTGATATTACACTAATAATTAGATTTTAATAAATTATTCTCGCGTATGTGGATATTAGCCAAATTTATCGAACTTTTGATCAATATAAATCAGACGTCACGTTACCACATACAAGGAAATTAAGCTAAGCCCTTGAAAAATTGACATCAACCGGCCGAAATATAAATGACAAAATTTTTTCTGATAAATGTCTTGAAGTTCGACCTCTTCTCAGCTCAGGGTTGCAGGCAAAAGTTTAAGCTGTCCAATGCAAGTGTAGTAGTCGTCTTCGGACCAACAGTTTAATTTGGACTCCGAATTATGAGGCCCCCTTATAATATGGTATGATTTGATATGGAACGAACCGGAGCAATAGTCGGTCAACGAAGATGTATCATTAAAAGGGAAAGAAAACGGTTTCGCTCTAATTATTGGAACCGATTGCATAAGCCATACAGGCAAACACGACGATCTGTAAGAGGAAACGTTGCATAAAATCGAGGGGGATCAATGGCACCTTCCCATTCCACTGTAGCTCCTACAGTTCCTCGGGGACGATTACGATCGGATGCAGTCAGCCCGTGTAGATATGTAGGTACGTACATATATGTACCTACCTACCTACAGCATGAGGGAATTCTCCGCAAGTCTAACGTGCACGACGTCATTACCATCGTGCAAGTTTGCAACGCATGAATATTGGAAAAGTTGTGGCTTCAAGGTAGAAAACCTCCAGGAACTAAAAAGGTATGTAGGATATACGTATACCTATGTATTTTTACATATCTATGTAAAACGTACATACGTATCTACGTGGGTCTCGTTTGTCGGCTCAATTCATTTGTTTCCACTACAGATTTCAATTCTCCGTTTTCCCATTGATTGTTTCATACCATTCGGAACCCAGTTCAGTTATTAAATATACTGCGGGAAATAGCGGAACCTAGGCTGCACACCGCTTTGCAATTTGCATCTCTCCGGCAAGCTCCTATAAAAATCCACCTATGCGTGGGTGTAGGTATATATCCTACCTCTTGTTTACATATGTTTACAGATTCATGTAGACACGTAACTACACCGCACACTTATGGAGCTGAGTAACGTATGTACGTAGGTACATACGTTTATAGGTATAGACGTGCTACATATACCTATAATACATATGTGCATGCGTATTGTCTGCCTTCACGAATCGCTATATACCTGAATACACGTATGTACAACATGGATATAGTCGACAGGTATAGGTGTAATTTTTCTACAAGGCTTGCTAGATTAAAGTTCCTACCAGCGGAAAAGTTTTATTATTGGAATATCATGACGTAGATATATTTAGCTCTGCACGTATCTACTAGAAACTAGACGACCGCAGCGAATATCGTTGATTCAACGAAAACCGGAAATTTTATTACTCGTTGATAAATAATTTTTTTCAAACATCGTTGATATACGCTTCGAAGAAATTATTCCTATCATGGACTAAGGTTTTTCATAGACTTTTATTTAGAGTCATAATTATAGAAATTATTAGAGATTTTTTTATGGACTATCTGCTGAATATTGGTGTATGAATATAAAGTAATATTCGAAATTGCTTTGCCATTTTTTTGACGACGATGGAGATTTTTTGAACATTTTTTAACGCGTTCAATAGTCACGTACAAGTTTTCCACAGTTCAATGAAAAGGCACATCCGTTTCGATGTAGAATATTCACCACCCAGAACCGCGCTGATTGTACCGCCTGCGTTAGCTCGGTCAATCCCACCCCACATACATTTTCAGGTACCAATTCTTTCACGTACGAAGAATGCGTTCCGTCAAAACCGTCCAAGTGACAAAAACAAAAATTTTACACAAGAGCAAAAATAAAAAATCTGTGCCATTCTTCGAATTTGAGACGAATTCTATGATAAAAAATATCGTAAATATGGGACAACGTACATTTTAGACGGATTTTATATCTCTGCTGAAAGTGGACTTTAAATATTGTCTAAGACTGGCCCCCCCCAAAGGGACCTACTCCCTTGAATTTTCACCGTGAAAATTGGTTCTATTGGCATCTTGACTTCCTACCAGCTGACATTGAGAGTTGAATAAAAATTGAAGCTTTGACGTTTTTACTTTTCGTCTTTAATGGCATCGACTGGAAAATAACTATGATTTTAGGTTCCTGAGCGGTTGCAGTCGAGTAAGCGATTTTTACTTTTTATCACCTTGGTGCTCTGTCCATGTTTCGTCATAATAAAAGTTTCTGGACAGATGTTGGCTTATCTGTCGATCTATGGATCTGTCGGTGTCCGACAAACTCGTCGAATGATTTTAGAAAAAACGGATCAATAAAAAGAACTGAAATTTACAAAACCTTACATTCAGATGACGGGCATAAAAAATTGCCATATCTCGTTTAATTTGAGCGGTTGCTTCCACAAGAAAAATGATTCGACTCTTCAGTTTCGAATGTCAGCCCATACCTACCCCGATCATTCTTGATAGTAATTACAGTAGGTAATTACATGGATTCGTGTGGTGATGAAAAGTACCGTGAAAATTCGTCTTTTCCGCTTTGTGATTTTTTTTCCGTTTTAGTATTTCGATTTTCTGTTTTCTTTTTTTTTCCTTCTAACCAACAACAGCCGTTGTTGTATATTTGCTGAGAGCACTGGCGTGGCCCTTAAATTTGTATCGAAGAGCGCGGTTGAGACACGTGGAACAGGGGAAATGTTTCAATGGCCGACGTTCGTGGCCTTAAATCACGGCAAGTCGAACGCAGGATTCCTGTTCGTTCGGTTGCGTGCTCCGCAATTCCTTCCAGCTTTATCCAGGGTCGAGGCAAAAGGTAGGTAGGTAGGTAGGTAGGTAGGTATATAGGTGTGTACATATGTATAGGAAATAGCGGTGAACTTGGGGCGAGTCGATAAAAGAATTACTATAACGTCATTCTGGAAGCCCTGGACCCGGGACAATGGCTGAAGAGAATAATAGTGATAATAATGATCATAATACCTACGTCGGTATGAATATATATCAGGGGAATTCAGGGGATACAAATTCTCTCCAAAAGGTGAGAATTACGGTAGAATAAAAGACCCCATCCTTCAAGCTCCCGTTTGAACCATTTCCCTCGCCTCTGAAATCCTTATAGGTATACCTATCTGCCTACTCATGCTGCATCTCGTAACGAGAATTTCTTACGACGTTCTACTCTTCGCAAGCAACGCTCAGGCGTCTCGGCTCTCTGGATAGCAATTTTATTCCAATTGCTATACGACAGGTGACAGGTGAGTAATCTGGGCTACGCATTCTTTTTCTGATCCTGATCCGGATTCTGGACTTAGTTTATACATATATTTCCGTTTTTTTTTCATTTTCTTTTTGAACTTTCTTCGTTAATCGCAATCCGATCGCTGTTCTTCGATTGGGTATCCATTTTTTTTTTTTTTTTTATAAAGCGAATGCCACTTATAACCAGGCCTTGTCTAAGACCATCGTGCCAGTCTTGGGCCAAGGCAATGGATGTTTGGTTAGCGGAAATCTTTGGATATTTATTCTGGAATTTCCACAATCGCATATGATCGGTACGTAATAAAGTAACGAGGAATAGAAAAAACGAGTTGTAAAAATTCATATGAACTGAATAAATCGAAAAAAAGAAAAAGGAAAAAAAAAATGGCCCCAGTGTTTGCCAAAACGCGTATAACTTTGGCGAGTGAGAAGCGCGCATGAAACACGTGTATCGCGATGCGATGAAATCGTCCGAATCGCGCGCTACACGGCTATAAAACGTTTGAATGCTTCTCGCTTTTCATGCCGTTCGCAAGGCCGTTTAGTTCGGTTAGCCCTCGTAAACTGAACACTTCTCTGACCGGGTAGTTCTCGCCTTTATATGTGTACTCGCGTACGCATATGTGTACCTGTAAGTACCATGTATGTATGTTACATACATATGTATATGCGTACCATGGAACCATCCATGTTGGTTCGAAATAATGGAACGGCGCTTAACTCGAAACCCTGGGCAAAAAAAAAAGATGAAAATATTTGAAGTGAAAGAAAAGAAAAAATCACCTCACCTCAGTTTCCGAGGTGGAAGGGGGGAGAAAAGTAATTTCGCGAAAACGCATTTATCTGAAGAATAACCGCGCATCTTCTCGGCCCATATACCACGGGGTGACATCTATCGTTCGTTCGATGAATGAGCTGAAACTGGTGCCAATTCTTTTTCTTTCTATTTTTCTTTCTTTTGCTTGTTCCCTTTTTTATTTTCTCTCTTCATATCATCTTTTTTCTTCTCCTTTCTGATCCTGCAAATACGTCTTCTACCAGCCTCGATAAAAGGTAAAAACCTCGGATAAAATTTATTCGCTCGATCATACGCGGCTAAAGTAACTCACTCCGGGCTCTCCTTCACTCTTTCCGGTTTCGGGATGGAACCCCCTATCCGCCATCTTTGAATCGGACGATTCTCTCTCCCTTTGTCCGATAAAAATTTAATCTCGTGATCTCGGACTCTTGGTGGTCGCAAATTACAACTTTCTCCGTAGGACGAAGGACCGGAATGAGAACAACCACATCCACCCCGTCCAACTCTCGTTCACAAATACCCACTCAACCTCCCCTTCACCTCTTCGGCAGGAACTGAACCTGGAGAAAAAAAAAGAGAAAAGAAAAAAAAGAAAAGGTATAACCGGGAAATGGTTCGCGCAATGTTTCAGCACAACCACTTTAAGCATCATCGTAGTTGTGAACGACCCGTGACTCCTCCACTGTCACCGACAGATACGTTCGTCGAATGAATTTTATTATTTTTCAAGTCATTGTTCGCGGTTGAATGGATGAAGAGAGATCGCGGAATATTTATTGTCACCATTTCCACGTTAGATATAGTATAGTCATGTAGGTCATCTACATACCTGGATGTATAGATAGTCATATGCCTGCACGCAGTACCTGGTTCTTGGTCGATTCATTCTCCGGAGGGTTGAAAAAAAATGAGCGGAGAAAAATAAAAACCGGAAGATCAATGTCGAGCGACTTTTTTGAGTTCATATTCTCGCAAAGCTCGTGTGACAATTATCTGTAAAGTGACCCGCCATTCGGACACATGAATCAAACGGATTGATTTCGTTAAATCAACTCGCTGAAACCGCATTGGCTGCAGGAAATTCTTCGACCAAGTTTCTTCCTTCTAAAGTGCATTAAAGGAGCCGAGAAAAGGAGGATCGCGAAAAGCGATTTCCCCCTTTTACACTTGGCGCGCAACACATGGCCACCCATTTAATATCTTGTCCTGAAACGTTCTTTTTCACAATTTTAGCTTCACCTTCTCAGGCGTGACCTACCGCGTTACGTTGGGGCGCGGAACAGAGTGAAAAAGGAGATAAATAGATACAGTTTATTATACTCAGAGATTATACTCCCCTCATATGAGACCCGGAAAGTACGGGTTTAAACACTTATTAGACATGTGAAGGCGAGGAAGAAATCAAGTGTGAAGAATTTATCATGTCGAAAAATGAGGAGATAAAAAAGGAATAAAAAAGTAAAAATAAAATTAGGACCCCCGGCTCTGTCCGAGCCCTGCGATTTCCGCAGCTTGGCGAAACGCGTCGAGGCTCGATAAGGTCGAGAGGAGGAGCTTGGCGATAAATGAAAAGGAAGAGTTTAATCGGATATATGTGAGTTGAAATAAAACATAGAAAAGCACCGAGAGCGTCCTAGTGATCGCGGTTGTTATCTTTAGCTTAGGGTTGACTGCCGTCGCGTAGGGTCGCCTCGCGGACGTTGGAAAGAGAGTGGCAGTCGGGTACCGGTGTCCCTGCATCCCTGGGAGGGTCGAACCCTTTCCACAAAGGATGTAAGGTAAATCCTGCCATTTATCGTACCACCCTCGCTTCAGGGTTCCTTGCGTTTCTCGCCTGGACCGCCATAAACGTAATGCCGGTGCCTCGCACCGCGGCTGGTGTTCTACGACGGTTATAATACCAACTTCCGGTCAAAACTGGAGTTTAATCGAAACAGACGACCTCGGGAATTTCTTAACCGAAGAAACACACATGCGGTGTTGTATACGCGGTCTTGACAAATCATTATTCACTTAAGGGGGCACATACGTATACTCTACGTCTCAAAATCTCCAAATAATCGATTGTTATTTTATAACATACCGTTCAAAGCTCTGTCCATGATCTGTCATGAAAAAAGATAAAAAAGTCGTTCTAGAAAAATCATGATGAGGAATTTGTATCCTCAGAGACGTATGTGCTCCTCTAAGTAATGTCTGTATCCTCACAAATTTATCATCGAATAGATAAAGTTCGGCCTTGTTGATGGTAACAAATCACGATACGCTAACGAGAGCAGTGATTGAAGCTTGAGACAGCGCAGCACTCCTCGGCTTCTCTTAGGTAGGAAGTCTGGTAGACTGGTAGGAAGTCGCTGAGAATTCTGTTGAATAGAGTGGAAATTCTAATCAATCATTGAGCGAATCTCCATGCGCAGCTCGGTGAGTTTGACAGTGGCAAACTTTCGAATTCAATGAAAACTTTGACGTAGCCTTGGTGCAGCGATCGACGATAAACTTATCTTAAATTGTAAAACTGAAAAGCTGTGCGACAGTCCCCCTTAGCACCTGATAAATATCTGGGTACTCACTGAAATGAAAAGAGAGACACTTCGACCATCCCTCTTTATACTCAGGGTCGTAATATTTCACCCCATCGCGATTTCTAACGCATATAAGATATCAATCTTTAATCACGTTCCATTATTTTATTTGTTTCAGGTAAGGATCTAAATTTCGCCAGTAACAGCGTGGGTGAGTTGAAACATCTAACAAATTCGAAAATAACCAGTTGAACATACAATTATAGGTTTGCCGTGAAATATACATTATTTGAAGCATAAAAAAGCAAAAAAAAAACGAAAAAACTGTTCTCTCACTTCATCGACCAACTCTGCGGTAATTACTTTCGTAGATTATAATCAGTTCCCATTGTCTACAGAGCAACTTTACAGCTAGTCGATGTTAACGGAATTATATCACAGTTTAAAAATCGAATTAACCATAAAATTTAAAAATGAATTTTAGTACAGATTTTTCGATCATATTTTACTGCAGGTATAATCTACTACAACCTCACCATCATGAATTCACCATTTTCAATTTCACGTGTAGGTATTCAACAACTGTATGTTCAACTACGTTATTTCTCTTTGTGTAACTTTTTTTCTCTTTTTTTTTTCATTTTTTTTTTTGCATGGTAATGTACTGCATGAGTCCCTGATGTGAAAACTAATTCTACGGTCTTCCAATTATCGCATGCATCTGTAACTTAGATTGCGTTTTCACCCGCTGAGTCTGGGTAAGAAAAAAAGAAAAAAAAAACGAAAAAACGAAAAAAAAAAATGGAACTTTCTATTTTCTCCTAACGTCGAGTCGTTCGGCGTTCTTTCGGTACCCTTTTCGGGATTCAAAATGGAACCTGAAGGGTGACTGAGGTGGTTGAAGGGGGAGATAAGGGCGGCAAATTGCAGGCAATCTGGTTGATTAGGCTCCTCGGGAGTAATCCGACGTGATCCAATGCGACTCCGGAGGACAACGACGGGGACGACGACGTAGACAGGGGCTCACGGTGAGGATGAGGATGAGGATGAGGATGAGGATGAGGATGAGGATGAGGATGAGGTTGAGGATGAAGATGAGTACGCGGAATAGCAGCGGGTCGGCGGATTTCGTAACACAGAGAAAACCGAAGTATCAGGCGAAACGAGGAACCGTCTCTTAGCCTCTCAAGATGCTTCCGCTAAGAGATTAGGTCAGGTTAGGATCAAGAGAAAAGTCTTTGTTTTGACGAGCATTTTATCGTCATTGCGCTTAAGCCGACTTATAACTTCCCTCCGCGGAAAGAATGCTCCTATGGCATTTTTTCTTTTTTTTTTTTGACGATAAAACTTTCCCATAGCGCTTCAACCTTCACATAGACAGCTATATATCTATAGATGCGTGAAATATATTCAAGTATAAATTTTCAAATTAAACAACATGCTCGCGGAATAAGCTATATAAGTTTTTTTTTTTTTGAAATTTCTTTCATTTTCTTTTCCACATATAAATTTCATTCCTTATTTTGTATATTTTTTATTTCAATCTTCTATAATAGGACTTCGATTAGGATTACTAATGGACATTATACCTATATTGAGCAAACATATTTAATTTCAAACGAAATCACCCGCACCAGGTGTCGAGCCGATTCGCTGTGCCATGCCAAATTTACAATATCGATTAGATAAATATTTCTGAAACTCAAAACATTATACATACCTAGAGGTCATCAGTCTAGACAGAAAGTTAAAAAATTGTGGCAGGTTTGACCGTCAATTTATAATTATGTAGTTCCAAACTCTCTTCACATTTGTCGATCGGAATCTACGCTACTCGAATACAATTTAACGAATGGTCCGGTGGTGATCTCAGACCGTTCTCAGGTCGTTCATCCCAATATCGCGGTAAATAGTTGAAATTATATGATAATGAAATGACCGAATTGACCCAGTCTACGCCGGTTATCAAAATCTACAGGCCAATATTGCAAATGAACATTAACTGATCAATGATATACGGTTCTGTATCGAGCCAGTATTTCAAGTTCACTAAAAACTGTATAAGATCGAAAGCTAAGCACAAAAAGAGTGCAACATTTCGTCCCATACATTTGGCACGTCGGTTTCTGCTTATTATCGTTAACCCTTAAAATGTGTTGGGAGAGAATTCTGCATGCATAGCTTTATGCTCAGGTATATTGCAAATATTGTCATCTGGGTTAATCATTATGTAACAGTGAGTGACAATCCGTCATCGAGGCATCAGTTAATTTGCAAACGTTTGAGGTTTTCTCCTAATGGGTCTGAATCATCAAATAGTCTATTTTCGGCTTGCTGATTCGATGTAATTAAGGTATTAGCTTTCCCTCGCACCACTCTGCCGTTGCGTAAAGAATAAATGATGAGGTATCTTTCAGCGATGAAAAAAAAAGGGGAAGAAAAAATCTCGGCTAATTGTAATGTATAATCAGTTTTCTTTAAAGCTTAAATTATGAGGAGCACAGCGAGTTCTGAAACCCGGAAATAACGAAAACAAAATGATAATACTTTTCAAATTTACATATTATTTGATTACCGAATTAATTTGCAACACGATATAATGTTATCGCAATTTTCCGTTCTCTCCGACTGTACCTCGCCCTGAGCTTTTTCCGGGGGTCTCAATTATATCGATTATCCATAAACGGTTCACGTTGAGACGTTTGAATATTGTTGACCAATTACTACTGTGATCCAGCGATCTCTGAAACTGTGGCTACAGATGGTTCTGACTAATGACTGTTTCGGTGTTAAAATACCTTAAAAAGGTAAAAATCTTTCATAATTTATTTACACGTCAGCGGTTTGTGAAACGAAAAATATCCGTCGGCTATTCAATGGAGGTGAAACTGATTGTGAGTGGCACAGATTTTTGGACAATAATCGTTTTGAAATACGCCCGGAGTAACGAGTAAAAGTATAATGAGAAAATGGTGAATAAAAGGAAAAATTGAATGGGAGAAAAAAAAGCAGAAAAAGTGTATGAAAAAAAAAAAAAAATGGAATGAAAAAATGTGACGAGCAAAAATGCACCAAAGTGCATCCATCGAATTGTACGATTCAATGAGTCGCGGAAGTACTGTCCGGTCCGACGCGTTGTTCGGGAAAACTGGGAAACATATATGATATGTATAAGTATGAGTGTATACCTATGGAGCTTCAAGTTCTTGTTTTCTTCACGTTCTACCTGTCGTTTTCGTCTTTCTTCCAGCTTTTCCTCGTTCAAAAGCAATGCATTTAAATTATTTCTAATGGGGCTGCTTTTTCAATTTACATTGCAAAATGGGGGCTGCGAGCTTCAGCCTCGCCTCGTCAGCTTCGCTAAAAGCTTGTTGTCCCGGATCAACGCTGCCTCGATTCATAAGTAGAGTAAAAACGAGCTCTTTTCAAACGAGGAACGTAAACGACCGTTGTTGCATGTGTTCATACAAGCGCGCATCCGTTCCTTTGTTTCTGTTCCTCGGACGAATTTTTTTTTTTCTCTCTCTTCTTTTTTCATTTTACGGATTTCAGAAAGCGGAATACTTTTTTCTTTTCTTCAATTCACCTGACAAATTTCTTCGATATCAACCGCAGCCATAACCATTCACGTCAATCAATACTATATTGATTGGTGAAATTGTGAAGTCAACTTCAATTTATGCCTTATATAGACTTACAGACAAGCAATATGACGGACGGTTTTCGAATTCATGTTTACCAGACAAATATTCAACACAGTTTTCCGGTATAACTTATCATACGTATACATACCTACCCGCATAGGGCGTAACAAAACTACCTCAATATATCTATCATCGTGAGTCACTCGAATCGTGCATTCATCCGTGTCTCCTAGCCCCACATGTTCATATAATACGTAGATCGTTGCTAAAATGGGCTTACCCTAATGGCATATATAACTGTGTTATATAAACAGAAATAGGCACGGTACTTTGATTAATCGCAGACAGGTCTTACGGTTTGATGGGTCACAAGGAGAAATGTCCAATATGAAAAGAGTGTGTATTCGTTTACGTATGTATGTATGTATGTACGAGCGTTTGTCAAACATTCAATTGCCGTTATTAAATAAACCCGTGTGAAATTCTATTAAGCGAAAAATGTATGTCTACCGTATACTTCGAAATACGTTTTCTATTTCTGGCTCAATGTACGTGATGAACGGTGAGAGGGAACTGGCGTGAGAACACAGAAAAATTGAGCCAGAGACGGGAACAGAGACCTATGATAATTCGTTTTCATTGTTGAATAAAGCGCCAACAAAAGGGGCTTCGACTATAAGTGCTCCGATGTCAAAGGGTGAATTCACAAGTGAAATTCGTATATTGGCACTCGGCTGGTCTGCAGGAGTTTTTGTCGATTTTTTTTTTCATATTTTTTCGCAAGGACATCTGCAGACAACGGCAAACAAATCCTGCAACGGTTGATGAAGTCCACTTGGCATTAGCCTCTCTCGATTTGAAATCTATCGCGATAATTCTTAGCTATAAAAGTCATTTGTCGGTGGGACTTCACAGACTTATATAGTCTACGTTAAAGTCGTTGAAATCGTTGAAATCGTTCCTCGATCTATCCAGCCCCTAATTCTTTCGTCGTTTCTAACGATACTTACTTCGAAATTGCAGGATCTATGTTTCACGGGGAACAAAGAGCGTCAAGTGGCGTCAAGTTGGGGTGGAAATTTGATTAATAATGAAAAAGATCCTTTGCTACAATTCAGTTTAACCGCGGTGCATGCATTCGGTAAAAATTTGAGTGAGACTAAAATTCAAAAGATTATTTGAGCGTAATAGAAAGATAAAGGATTTCAAGATAAATGGGTCAGGAAAACGGGATATGGTTGTAAAACGAAGCACGGCGTACGGGGATGGAAGCAGAGAACGTCTAATAAAGTATCCTTGAGGTTGTATATACACACGTTCGATATTCTTCGAGGGTTGGGTTTGGAGGTTAAACCTACAAATAAAATTTGTACACCCTTGTTTGGCTTACGATCCCTACTCCGCACATACATCTATATGACAACTATTTTCTTGCCCCCATACCCTCGCCCATACCTCGACCAGCTAGCTACCCTCTTGCTCTCCTCGAGAGTCCTCAACTTTTCACTTTCGTCCTGGATCGAACTATTCGACATCATTCCGTGGCAGTGTTATCAAGATAGGTATCGGCCAGATTTAGGACTTTGCGAGATAAGGCTTTATACCCGTAAGTCGGGGATTCCCAGCCTGATATCCGCATCCCTTTCTCGCTTTCTACAAACATACGGGGTGTCCCGATTACTATTGCCCCGCAATATCACGACACGTCGACGTAGTTTCATATAAAAATTTCATATAAAATTCACTGCAGTATTCACAAATAGTATTCCCACGCAAATAAAAGCTTTCTTCAGAATTCATGCACAGAAGAATATATATACTAATCTTGTTACTGGTATCAATATCAAGATCAGGATGACAAAATTCAATTTTATCGTAACAAATACCTGCCAAAAATTCAAAATTCATTAATAAGCAAATTTATGGACGCCAACTGCACGTTTGATAACAATTCCTAATTGAAAAAAGTGATTTATGTTCCTTATTTCCAATTTGGAAATTCTCTCCCAAAAAATCAAATGGGGTTAGAATTGATTCGGTATGGTACTCGGACACCCAGTACGTGTATAGATATAATAAAATACGACATATATATAAATGTAACATGTAGGACACGCGGAGCCGTTCTCAATCTTCTCATTTCTCTGACGGACGAGACGGTCGAGCTGGTAGATGGGCAGAGTTAGATGTAGCTAGTGATGGACGTGAAACGTGTTCGAAAGCGTTCAAAATTTTTTTTTCTCCTTCTTCAAACGGAATCTTATTTCTTAATAAATTTCCTTTGTTATTTTTTTTTATATTACTTGTCGAAATTTGCGAATCGGTTTATTTGACAGAAGCCGCGAATGGTGGAGAAGAATAAAACGTGAAGCTGCATAATTTACACGCTTCTACTATTTTTCATTTATTTATTTATTTGATTTTTTGTATACTATATCTGTAACATTCGATTCTCCATATAAATAGGAGAATACTTTGGAACCGAGGGTATGGCGATAGTGAGTTTTCAATACCGTGAAAATTGCGCTTTTGTTGGATCCATCTCTGGTCTTTATGTACGGGGATTTATGGCACCCGAAGGACACGCGTTTTATTGGCGAATCCTTCTTTAAGGTCCTTTAAAACGCGCCCGTCCCAATAAAATTAAAGCACACTTGACGGTGCCAGTTTTTCTTCCCTCTGGCGTGCACCAAACAAAAAATAAAGCTCGTGTCTCCTGTTCTCGAGCGCCCCCAGGATGTTGGCTGAAAATTTTTTTTTCTTCTTCGCTCGCTTTGTGCGGCTTTGCGGCAAATCAGAAATGGTGTTCGGCTTGGCTTTGGTATCAAAGGAAGTATGATTCGCAACGGATACCCTCTCACTACGTCAAAGGCACAAAAATGCGCGAACACATACAGGTTCGCTGATGTCGTTCAATCGGAAAAACAATTTGGCCTTAATTCCAAATTCACTTCTCGTATCTCGGCCCATTTTTACCGAAAAACGCCTCTCTTTGGCATGCTGGAAAAACATAACTTCAAATCACGGTATGACTTGAGAATGAGACAAAATTCCAGCTGAGAATACGAACTCATGTGTAGATTCCCTCCTCGGATACGGGACGAGATGCCAAGTATTCTCGCGGATTACAAATTCTACGTCCTTTAAAAACCATTTACGTTATACAGAATTTTTTGTACAGCGACCAACTAGTCAAAAACATGAATAGAAAAGTTGAGATCTTTTAGTATACTGTATGAATGATCATGCTTTTGTACACGTCGTACTCCCCGACCTTTTACATCTTGCGGTAGAGTTCATTCGGTTCTTGGTAAAAGTCTATTCCAGCTGAGCGAATACGATATCAATCTTTTGTATCCAACGTCCCCGGCGTCCAGTACTCGACGATTCAAAATTATCCACCCATTTTACGGACTTGACTGGTACTCCTCGAAGTTTCATAGCTTTGAAAGCTGACACAGTCGTCTGCTCGGTTTATCCGCTCACCAACCGAATATATATCACGTAGCTTTTCCATCTTTCTCGATTTAATCCACGACCGCCTATCTGTCCGTAAAATTCAAACTCTCATGGTCTTGAAATTCGCATCAACTGAATGCCAAGTCTTTTTACGTAAATGTTCCTCTTTATAGAAAGTTGTATACTAGACTAGAGCCCCACATTTTTCTACATCCTTGGATGTCAGGATGGAATTCCACTCGGATGCTATCCTGTCTTTCGCGACCACGACGTTTATCCGTGCCCTTGCAAACTCGAAACGAAAAATAAGCTCCCTCATCCACTCCCGCAATTCGCCAATCGATCATGGTGTCCAACTGACCTCCCGCTAGTTCCGGCATAATTCTCCAAGGTTTACTATACAAGTCTTACAATTAGCAAGAATCCATAAAGTCCAGTGCACGCGAGGAGAACCCTGAGATCTATGAGACGATACAAGATACACCTAACTTCTCTGATACCGTATACCATGACGCGGGAAGCTAAACTGATGTAAGCAAACTTTTCGATGCAACGATATATTCGTGGTTGAGGGGAAATTCTGCATTAGCCAATACGTTGACTTTTACACACATGTGCACCTTCAACCAACAGCTATTCAGGACCAACATCCTGCACCTTGGTGTACCGCGTAGCAATTCTCTGCCCTCTAAGAACGGAGTATCAGATAAGCTCCTCTCCATGGGTTTATGCCATGTCAGAACTCCTCCTTTTCCGTACGAAGTATTGAAAAATCTGCCTTTCTCAGCGCACGGCTTTTGTGGCTAGATGCAACCTTCTCATGGACTCTTACGAACTATCAGTCAGGATTTTACAAAGATGGTAACACATTCACATCGCTACTCTGCAGCATCCTCGAAGATGTCGTATGCCTATTCCATTGCAGGTAAAATCGGAATATCGAACCATTGAATACTACCAATCAATGGAACTTTCATTGTCGTTCAAAATGGTGGATAGATCCTCGTGAGGCTTGATATCAACCGGTGGAGTAGAAGAAGTATTTTTTTAACTCAGGGTCTAGTCCCCTATATCCTGCAGTGTATCCTGCGTTTCAGTGACCACTGTTACTTTATCCGATAATCTGAAAGATTCATTAGTATATTATTTACTCTGCTGTTAGATTTTGTTTGTTTGTTTGGATCTGCGAATATACCGGGTCTTGTCTTTGGCAGGAAAAATGCGAAACTATTGAACGTTACTCTGCAGCGGGCCTTACAAAATATATCTCTATAAACTTGACGAGCCCCATTCTTCAGGTTTCTAAACTAAAAGCACCTTTCCAGTTGAGAAAGGTTTTTACAACTTGCATAAAAGTTATATAGCTACGGACGCGTTGATCCTATCACAACTCGAGTAGGGTATCACGCAGTATATATACGACCTCTGCTTTCCTAAAACCTTGTGTAACCGTCTACTTAAGCTCACCTATGGCGTGCGGAAATTTGACCGTATCTCTCACGTCCGTAAATCCCGCTTCTGGATGACTACGGCTAGACTGCTAGAGCATCGCTTAGCATTATACGCTGTTACGCGCTCGTGCAGAAACTCCTTATCGACGGTATAGCCTCATATATAAACGGTGAAAATCAAATTCCTTCGAGGCCCGGCTTCCAAAGGCGGTTGGTTGGTCGTGCCTCGCTTGGCAAAGCGTCACAACTTCCGCTGTCACCTTGTCTGGGTCCAAGGATTTTCCAACTTGTTATCTTCTCTCCCATATATGAAAATTCCAAATATATGTGTGCATACAGGGTGTCCCAGAAGTAAATGTCCAAAATGAAAGGTGGCCTAGAGGAGGTCGAACTGAGCAAATTCGCCCGAAGAACATGGGGTCTGCGAAGTCGCGTTCGCGAGATATCACAAGTTAAAAAAAAAGTATCGCTTTGCGCCGCCGCAACGCGGCGCAAAGCGATACTTTTTTTTTAACTTGTGATATCTCGCGAACGCGACTTCGCAGACCCCATGTTCTTCGGGCGAATTTGCTCAGTTCGACCTCCTCTAGGCCACCTTTCATTTTGGACATTTACTTCTGGGACACCCTGTACGTATTTTATCGAACTTAGCACAATTTTTTTTATCAAAAGCCACGCGTCTTTCTTTCTCTAATTTTTTTTTTTTTTCGCTGTGTTCTTTCTTGATTTATTTTTCGCTGCCTTTTATCATGCGCCCTTACGGCCTCGGTTCGGTACTTTGAAATCTCTAAATTATTGATGCTCAAAGGGCTCTTTCGTACGCTTGTGAAAAATATAATCATATAATGTAATGTACGCTTCTAACCGGCATCAAAGTCTACTTTATGCATTATGTTTTCAAGCCAGGCCTCCGTACGAGTATTTCGTTGTCACTTACCTTTGGCTGTGTTTTTATTTTTCGTTTTTTCTTCTTTCTTTTTGTATTTCAACACCGCCCTTTACCCATTATATGCATCGCATCTTTTGTACTTACACTATTCTCTTTCTAGGACTGCAGACAGATATTGTACAGTATAAGGTACTTTTATCACACGGCAAAAGTTGGCAGAATGAGTATCACCATCGTTACAATCGTCATTTATATCATTCTACTTTTCAAAGTTTTTTTTTTTTTTTTTCGTTTCTACGTCATTGTCATTATTTTTGTATGTAATACTTTTTTTTTTCACCGCCATCGCCGTTATATGATTATTATACTATTCAAAGGCAGCTGTACCTATAGATATCTTTGCGAACTCGGAAATCCGCGCGTGGTATGAGCAAGAGAGAGATTTCTTATTTTATTTGGGGAAAAAAAAATTCGCCAGGAGACGTCGTCTAATGATTTCGTCAATTTAGAGATCTCTCGCCCGCCTTGATACTCCTCGCGGATCTTCTTGCGATGAAAATAACGAAATAATAATAATAATAATAATAATACGATATCGAGAAACCCAGACATTCTTTAATAATATCGAGAAATTGTTAATTCGCAGTAAACTCTGTGGCTGAATGATACACGAAATTGAATTACGATCAGTCGATGTAGCAACGGAAGTTTCGTTGTTCTATCATCTACCTCTGAGGGCATGGTGGAGTAAAATCGGCGAAAAATAAGTCACCGCGCAAAACTTAGACCGCGATATGTCTAAAAAAAATATAGTAGATGAAAAATTCATACATTTTACACATTCTAAACATTCGGTGGTACCTAAAAGCTGACAAGAAATTCAGTTTAGTGCCAAAATTTCACCGAAAAGTCGTAACATTATGTGAAATTTCAGTCAAAGTGCTCCATCCTTCGACTTCAACATTTTTTTACGATTTCTTTTAACTTAGTCTGAATTATTTGTTGATTTTTCGTTAAATCCTGCACAGGGATGATATTGAAGACTTTGGTTTTTATTTTTCCCTAAGCTATATAGCCCGCAGTAACGATGTGTCAATTTTTGTCGACATTGTCTACACTCTCGTGACAAAGGGCAAACTTTCCATTGTTATATACGCGACGAGTTGCTGCAGAGGGCTAGTTTTTTGTGACACCGCAAAGATGACGGGCATTGTTTAGTGATTGATGACGTCAAGTTTGAGATAAAAACTTCAGACAGTAATGAGGAAGTTCAAAACTCATTCTCGATTATAGCAGTCTGTGAAACTAAATTAGCTGCAATACCTCGACGAGCTATAACGGTCCACGGTTATAATCATATACATATTTAATTATTATCTCCGATATATGTATATATATGCCGGAACATCTATCACGTTTAGAAGTTCGTTAGTTGATAATACATTTGCATATAGGTATATATTATTAATACCCCAGAGTAACAGCTTGGAATTTAACGACATGGAAATAGGGGCAATGAAATCGAATACCACTTTCGATATGAGAGGAAATAGTAATAATGGTTTTGCGGTGGAAAAAAGGAAAAATTTTTTCAATATATAAATGAATGAATTAATAAATAAACCCTTCGTATATATACACATCGTGTATTATATGTATATATTTCATATTACCAAGTTGAAAAGCTCATAAAAGTTATCGGACCGATATAGCTGATCAGGGTAACTCGATGGCAAGGCTGTGCAGTTAGGTGACAGCAACTTTTCATAATTACGAAATCGTTCGAACCCTGAGGCGGCGTTCAAGTTTAGCGATAAAATTTCAACGGAAGTTCGAACGGAATATATATACATATATAATATAAATATAATATATTAAACCGATCGGCTTGGTTATGCTTTGTCGGTTTTTTACTCCGAACTTTTATATTATTATTTTCACTTCGCGCCGAGGGCATTTTCTATACCGACGATAAACGAAGGCACAGTCTCGTTCCCCTTGATCAGTTCTAACCCTGAGGGTATATAATTTCTAGAGGCGCAATTTTATGAAACCACAAAAAACTACGAAAACCATGAAACCAGCAGCCATCGTCGGTCTCAAGTTGAACGCGACGCTAACCTACCCTCAACTTAAATACGTATAGAATATATACCACAGCTTTTATAACCACGGTGAATTTTAGTGGGCAAGTTTTAACTGTCCTTTTATGACCCTTCGACGCTCAAAGTTGCTCCATCGACCATCGGCCCTCCCTTGCTCATCGCTTAATTGAAAAGGGATAAAACTTTACTTCTTTTTTTTTCCCCAAGAATTATATTAGGTTGACGAAAATTTCATCGCTTCAATATACAAACTCTCTTGTACAAGTATTCAAAAAAGAAAAAAAAAGTAATTGACAACTACGAAGAGACGCTTATCAAAAAACAATGCGCGGTTTGGTTCGGCTGAATTTGGCCAGTTCTTAGATCCCTCAAAAAAATCCTATAAATTAACTCTAACAGTCCGAACTTTTTGCACTCTGTTGTTTCATGGATGAAGGTAGACAGCGAGAATAGAGCGGGTGAGATAAAGAGAGAGAGAGAGAGAGAGAGAAAAGTTCACCTTTTATACAGTGAATGGTCGAGAACTCCGTAGTAATATGTTTGACTGAATAAGTGCCTGGTACCGTAGGTAGAGATCTACAATAAGCTTTGTCTAGACTTTAGACCACGTTTACCAAATAACACCGGGGCAAGTTGAACCAAGGAACGGAAGGACAAGGTGGGATCGAAGGTGAGGCGAAACACCGCGACCTACCCGACACCAACTGCGCTTTGTCCCCTATTTATGTTCAGTGTCAGAACAAGTAAGCTGCAGCGATAGTTTGCGTTAGTTTACTAAGCTGGCAGACGGCTCGAGTTCAAACTCCGTCATCTTAGCTTAGAACCATCTCAGTAGATAGACCCCGTGCCAAGTTGGCTCCATTGCATGTCACAAGTACAACTTTGAGTCGCTAATGATTCTCCCTTATCATGCCCGTATAGATATAACTATATAACTCGTCTACGACGTCGTCGAGATAGGTACACTCTGATTGACTTTCGTTCTTCGGTAACAGGATCTGCCAAAACGAATCGAACTTTTAGTTTTGAGCTTCTACTTCTATGACGCGTCGAATAATGAACCATTCAAAGAGGCAGCGCTGACATTAAAGTCTACCTGGCTTCTCAGTCGAGGTTAGGCTTTTCCATTTGATTAAAACACGAAGCTTTACATCGTGATACTAATACGCTCATATTATAACTTGTCCTAAACAAGTAGTAAGAAAGTCTGTCTTAGTACTCGGGTTTTTTTTGGATCGCTGATTCCGAATCTGGGGTCTAAATTTCCAAATTCAAAACGGCATATCCAATCTTAATATTTGAATTATTCAAATTTGGGATATTAGTTCTACAAATGTTTGGAATTTGGAATCTTAGTCCTCGGTTTCGGAATCAGCGACCTGAAAAAAGCCCCGAGCACATAGACGACAGACTTTCGTATTACTGGTTTCGGTCAAGTTGTACGAACGTTAGTAGCACGATGTGAAGTTTCGTGTGTTAATCAAATCGCAAACCTTATTGTCAATTTAGGTGACACTTGGACTTTGGTAACAGTACCTTCTTGAGAGATTGAGTCGGAGGTGATGATAAAAATTTTCTCGAAAGTCTGATCAAACGATTGAGCAAACATCGTGTCCGAAATCTGATCCAAAAGTCAGGTTATTTTCCTTATAAAATATTTACTTCCAGTTGAAAAATGGGAGCAAGATCATTGGCGAAAATTAATTTGACAGGATACTTTCGTATCAATCAATGTCGAATGCATGATCTAGTGCAGTGTATGCTTTAGCGGGACTAATTTAAGAGATCCTAAAGATTTTTATATCGGGCTTTCAGTGTTTGTTAATTTTTTTCTTTCCACAGCCCTGATTCTCCGTAAAATTTTTAGCAGCAGCTGACGCTCCATAAGTTACGCCTCTCCTTGATCGAGCGAGGATAGAAAAAAATCGTTGAAGACGGTACAAGCTGATATATTTTCAAAAAAAGGAACGAAATGCTTGGTATCGATTCCATAGAAAATAAAACCGTGTATTGATTATCGTATTCAGGTTGAAGAAGAAAAAAAATGTATAATCATATGATTGAATGGAAATCGGAGTAGGGTAAAAGAACAAATATATAAAACAACGTTGGTTCGCATCTATCACTAGCTGTAACTGGTAGGTTGGTGCTCACCTCGTCGCCAGTACGTCGCTGTTAATTAAGTACTCTGTTCGTAATTGGGTTCGTATTTGACACCCGAGTGTTGAAGTGTTGCTGCATTCGTCGGTGCCGGGGGTAAAGGATGCTAGACAAGCTGGGTGAATGTGAACAATACGCAATCATATATTCCTATAGGATTTCACCGACGTTAACGTCCCAGTTCACCTCAGAATTTAATTACGATATACGATAGCATATATATATATACGTATATATATATATATATACCTATACATATATGCATACCTAAGTGCTTAAACCGCATATCCAGCTGGCATACGCCTATATACATATCCATCCGTCCATCCGTTCGGCCACAAGTCGCCTTAACTTTGACGATTAAACTTTTCTTATCTAAGAAGAATCCGCGGTGGTGAGAGAAAATTTAGTTTTCAATTTAGTAGTTCGCCCTGCAGTGCAGCCTAGACCCCCCCCCCCCTCCCCCCTCGTGCTGGAGTGTGAGGAGTGAATTTAAAGTAGTTGCTATTCACGTATACATATATATTTATATAATACACATATACACATAAGATGCAGGTACACGAGTATAAAAAATTATATACATACGTATGTATGTACATTGTACATAGATATAGGTATAAAGTCAGCGTGGGCCGTTGACTCGCTATCAAAGTTGGGCCGATCGGATTTGCATGGAACTGGAATAAGTCGTGGGTTAAATAAAAGCGAAATTTATCTGACAAAAGCTTCGGTAGCCTCGAGTAAAATTTTCTCTCTGGTATACATATGTGTATACATACGTATGTAACATACATAAGCTAGACGTTCGCGTTCGAGGTAATAAAACGTTCGTGAATTTTTGTGGGAATTTTTTTTTCCGTTGACAGGTGATCCAATTAGGAAAGCTTGTATCAATTTATCAGTATTATGTATTTTACTATACGTATATGATCCATGCGTGGGCACAACATAAGAATATGTATATTATACTCGTATATTACACGTCGTTATACATGTAAATAAGCTACATATTTTATACACAGGTAGTTATTACCCATTACGTATGTATGTACAACAGTCGGAGACGAGTAATTACGTATTACGTACTACCCTTTTCGAGTGTAGAATTAGTATATCCAGTGTATACTAATAGTAGCGATACTTGTTCATAATTTGACTTCGTTAATGGATCGGAAAAATTTTTAAACGCGTTTTACTTTATCTCGCTCATGATATTTCGTTTGATCATTGTTAACGTTCGAGTCAGTATGAAATAGAGAAAATTTAACCAAAATTTGACCAAAGATAAAGAAAACGGTGTAATACCGTGTAATACATTGACAATTTTATATAATTGAAAATATTTTATTTCTCACGAAAAATCACCGAAGAATTAGATTTGGCAATTAGCTCATTAACGTTGAAGGCACGAAGAATCGTCGGAATATATTCAGAACTGCTTCGTCTGAGATCTTCTTGACTTAAATAATTTCACCCTCTTTTCAGAACTGAAACTGAAAATGTAGGTATATTTGAGAAATAAAAAATGAAAGGTTCTTTTTTTTTTTTTTTATTTTATTGATTCATACGCCCTTAACTAATCGCGAATTGTACTTGACGCGCCGGCGTAATTTGAGACCGTTTTTAACGACGAAGCAGAGCTCTCATTCGTTCAAGTTCTAATAAAAGATCTTCTCACGGATCGTGAAGAGATCGCAGGGACTTCGGGGATCCCCTTAATCCCTGTTCCTTTATAAGAAAAAACAAAAAAAAGAAGAATGAGGGGCAGGAGGGAAAAAAAAGGAACCCCTACCTAGTCTACAAGACTTCGATGTCGCCGCGTCATTGAAAATCTCTGGAGAGAGCTGGCGTCGAATGTCTAAGAAATAATTATCTTTTGCAACGCCATCGAAAAATTGCAGCATATATAAGAAGCGACGAGGTATCGAGAGGCCGGAGATCTGCCTAGAAATTATAATTGCACTCCATACACCGATCCCTGAAGCACAGGTATCTCCGAGACCCAGACATGGCCGTGGCGAGAGAATAAGGGGGCTAGAACAGAGACCACGGAGCACTTCGGGCTACCGTCCGGAGGTTCTTGTCTCCTGTCGAAGAGGCACACTCGACTTACTCTTCAGGTCGCCCCGTGGCATGCAAATATTGACTCCGGCTTTTTTACTTCAAACGTAGCCTCGAGAGCCCCCGTGGCTTGTCTGCGAGTTGGCTGGTCCTCGAAAGATGCGATTGCAGCGGGATTACAAATCCGGCTTTGCCTATTTCATTCCACCGCACGTAATCGCGATCGTAACTGCAAAGGTTTAGTTTCTCATATTCTTCATAATGTATCTCCTGACTTTTATCTTTCCTGTTATCACATTTGTTTCGTGAAATTTCGGGCTTTCGTTACAAATTTCTACCATCAAATTTCTCACGATTATCGTTCCACGACTAATTCAAAATTTCGATTATGTATGTATGTAATACGTACATACATACATATCCACTATACAACGTATGTCACGTGACTAGCTCCGAGGCACCTGAAAATAATCGGAAATTGTATGAAATACTCAATTATTCGCCTCGCCTGACAAATTCACGGCTGCCTAGAGCAATACTAGATACATGTTTATCGAACAAACAGAGCTTCGATATGGCTATGTGACAAAGCGAAACTAATACACCTTTCCCTACGAAATGCAATACTCTTTTTTGGTCATTTATCAATCAGCGGAAATGTCAGGTCGTGATTTTGTAAAGCAAACGTCATGGTAGTCATTTCTAACTACCCCACCACTGTAGTCATCATGAATCTTCGACTTGAGCCTTTATTTTATGGTGATAAAATCTGAAATAGCATGAAACTGAAGACTCGACGAATGGAAGTAATTATACGATTAAGACGTGAGGGTAAAGTTTAAGAAAATATGATTTTCCATTCGTACCATTGAATCTCGGTAATTCTAAGTACATGTAGGTATAGCGTATTTATAAGAAACCCCATGTCAATAGAGATAACGGAGGTATGGAGGCGGAGATGTTTTCGCTTGAGGAGGTTGAAAAGGATGAAAAATAAATAACGAAGATATATAAAATGAAATAAAAGTAGAAGAGAGAGAAGAAAAAAAAAAAAAAACGTGGCGAAAAAGTTTGCCCAGTGTAATCCACCCGGGACACTAGACCACGTAAAGTGGTAAGTTCTCGTACAGTTTCGCTGATACTAAAATTTAATTTAATTTCATAAAAATTTTTCTCTCGCATAATAAAATTCACATTAGCCTGCACTACGTAGTCCTGGACTACGAGGAAAATCCTATGAAGACTAAGTGGATTATGTCCACTATAATGGAGGATTCTAAACTTTACTTGAAAATTGACCTACGAGTGGGTAGGTACATAGTGTACCTACCTACCCACCTACAGCACGCGCCACGTTACAACGATATATGTATGTATTAGGTAATATATCTAACCCAGTTAAATGCAGCGTAAATTGAATTGTACACACGTAGGTATGCAGATACGTACAGCTGTAACGTTTTCCGTTGTATTTTATGATAGAGTACCATTATATCAAGCAATAATGTTCACTTACCATTTTCACTTGATGGAAAAAGTTTTATATACGAATTTTGAGTGTTAAGTGACCGGTTTGTTATTAAAACAACGATATTGGCTCGCATAAACGACTGGGTTGTTGAATTAATAAACGAAATATAATACGTAATGATCAAAGTTGGAGAAACCATCGATTCAAACTGAACAGTAAGAGATCTTCGTTAAATTACCGGATTGTGTAATCCAATAATATAAGTTGCCTATCCTTGGTCGAAGCTGGGCGTTAATTTTCACCAATCTTTCGAATGATGCTGAGACAGCTCGCAGAACCGGACTTGAACCATTAAATGATAATGTTTCATTTGGCAATATTTAATGATAGATATTATACTTCTTTAATAAGTTTGCTAACTGTTGCACAACCGTGGGAATATGAGATGCCGGTTCGAGAGCAATGCAATTAAAACTTATTGTGAAAACCTCGCGATCCGATATCTCGGTATCGGTTTACAAGAGCTGTACGATACGTATTACATACGTATTGATTTATTACGAAACACCAATTTCAACCGAATAAGCGAGTCATTCGATATCTTGTAGAAGAAAGAAGGCATCATAAAAATAGACACTTTTATCCTAAAACTAAAGCTTCAACGTATATACGGATATGGCTGGAAGAAATTCAAGAATCTGGCTAATTGTACATGAGAATGAAAATATTTGATACCTATAATAAAGAAGCCAAATGAGGAAATGAAAGCAAAGTTTCAAATTTGACTAATGAGTGGCGGCTGTGGGATCATTAGAACGTGATAATAAAAATATAAATGGCCGCCGAGATCAGCTAATTATTATCCGTCACCTCGTTCGGGTAAACTAACTTGAAAATTCCAATCCGAACCGGAAGTCGTAAAAGTAACCCTGCACGAGATTAGGTTTTTTTCTTTCTTGCCCCGTTTTCTCTTTTGTTTCTTCATGGAAACCTTCTCCGCACCCAACTAATCTAGCCTCTCCTATTTAGGCGCGAACAGGAGGAAGAACCTACAAAACAAATCCTTAGATTACCGTCACCGCTGACGAAGGACGAGAATCTCCATGATCAATCTTGAAACATTTGCAAACGTCTTGAGGAAAAAAAAAGAGGAAGAAACAAACCCAGAAATTCGTCACAGTTGAACTGTGCATGGTTATTTTTAGCCAACTTGTTTCAAGTTGTGAAATTGAATATGCACAAGCGCGGTGTAACGAAAAAATGCCTGTCCTTCTTGGCTTTCTTCTCCAAAATTACGTAGTAATATTTCCCAGGTACTCGGGTACTTGTTGGCCCACTTTAACGAGGATAATTTCGGCTCGTAGCTCGTAAAATGGTAAATAACAAACGTGCTAGAAAATGGGGTGAGCTGCAGGTTTCCTGTATAAAACACCCCGTTGTCACTTTAACGTTATAAAGTTTACCGCGTCTCTACTTTGGAAGTCATCGTCACTTCAAAACGTTTTATACCACAAATAGACTCGCCGGATCGTATATACCCATAAGCGATAACGTACATATTATTAGATCAAGCAGGATGACCCATTTCGGGTGATAAATTTACCGGTAAAGAGTGAGTTTGAAAAGCATGTGACATTACGTTGGAAAGTTAGCGCGGTAAAAGTCGTGGATAATAGAAAATAAAGGCTACCTACCTAAACTGTAAAGGACATTCTCTGCCTCGTGAAAGAAGGGTCCGCCGTGCTGCTTTTCGCTCTTTCTTTGAGTTCGTCCTGTTAAGATTTTGCACTGTGGGTATACAATACGGGCTAAAGTTTAGAAGGGAATATTTACGAGACTAAACTTGTTCCATTTATTTTTCCCGTCTTGGCCCGCTCGTCTTTGCCAAGGCAAGCAAGTCATCGCTGGTTGTTCCATTTATTAAAGAAGTCCGCGGTGAGTTTCGTCTGTTAATTGAAACCGGGGCTAAAAGCGAATGTGCAAAGGAGCGGGGGCGTCCGGATGACATTTGAAAAAGGTAACGAACTATATAGCATACCTACGTATAATACGACTTAGAGTATTTAAGAAAAAGAGAGAAAACAATCATCTGGTCTCCCGTTACGTAATATCCCTATATCTTTTCAATTCTCGTACGACAATAGAGGAACGTCCGACAATCTTTCTAACTTACATTTTTCTCATCTTCGTTTTTTGAACGGCTCAGCTGTTAAGCGAGGCGCGAGTCCTGCCAAGCAAGATTAGAAGAGCCGTTGAACAATTGAATGGAATTGTAAAGGACGACGTTGCACGGAGGCTCTTTAGAGTCTCGAAATCACAACTTAACGATAATTCGAAGAGGCGAATTTTAAGTCTCATATCCCCGTTTACCTTGCGCCGTTCATAATTATAATCATAATTATTATATTACGATAAGAAGTCGTCGTCGTCGTCGTCCTGTACGTACGGTGATACCGTTCACCGCTGGCAATAACTCGGGCTTATAAGCGCGCGTCCTCGTAAAGATAATCAATTAAAAAATTTCCCCATAAAATAATTAATATTCCGGCAATAAGGAGGCTCCCTCCTTTCCAGCCCCCGTTTACCACCCCCATCGCCAAAACCCGCGGACCTTAGATTACTGTACTATTTCGCCCCAATACAAAGTCGTCCAATTAATATCACTTAAAGCTTGGCCAACGGGGCTACCTTCTCGGCCCACTTATTAGAATTTAGTACTCCCTACACCCTTGCTTATAAATACCCGCGTACCCTGCACGGTCGTATGTGTGTAAGTATATAAATACATACGTGTACGTATTTATGTACGTACACACAATGTACCTTTCGCGTGGGTCTGCACCATGTAGCCTATATCGCGATAACCAGCTAGCCGGCCATTACCCGCATTGCCACTTCTGGCTGGCCATGGCTCTGGCCTGATCGTAACCGCAGAGTTTCCACCAGTTTAAGCCACGCTCTAATAATTATGATACACGATATGAAGGGTGGCCCGGCCGGATCGCGGCCCGAGCTGTTTCCTGGCTAAATTTATATTGAATATACTCCTGTTTTCTCTTTATCAGTATGGCAAATATTTAGCCAAATTTTTATCGACCGAGGGTATATCCAAGTATCGGGAGTAAAAAAAGAAACAAAAAAAAAAAATGCTGTTTGAAGAATGAAAAATTCTGTTAATTAATCTGAACGGTGAAGTAAACACGAGTCCAGTTTGAGGCGGGCTTCTGATACAGACTTCGAGGATATAAAACTGTACTTAAAAGTTCTCGGTACCTATAGTTTCGTTTTAATATCTTAGCTTTCCTGTATAATAATTACAAACGCCACGAGGCTGAGTAGCTGCAGGGATGAGCAAAATAAAATGTACAAACTTGAAGGCCTCGCACAAGCTTTCGCTTAATATACGAGTAAGTAAGCATAAGAATGGTGTGTGTATATATATACCTATATACATACCATTCCTCTCTCTCTCTCTCTCTATCTCTCTGTCTGCCCGGTTCTTGTAGAAAAGGTATGGAAGTAAAGGTATAAGGTTGGTAGCTAAGGTATACACTCTCTCGGAATTACTACGAATGAAGTCCTTAATCTTAATAAACTTCAACTCCCCTTACCCTGCGTTGTTACGCTGGTACCCTTTTGCGCGTTGCTTTCTGGTAGGTACCCGAGGTGGGTTTACCTTAGGCGGCTGTCCCGACGTTATGAACATTCCAACCGCGCCGAAACGGTGTCCGTAGGAAAAGACGAAAAGACGCCTGTCGAGTGATGTACAAACGGCGGGGCGCGTCTTGAACGTCAACCAAGAAGTAGAAACAGCACCACTGCCACTGCCACTGCTCGCACCATCACCATCACCACCATCAAAACCAACCTCCTTTTGAGAGTCCTTCAAACTCTACGACAACTTACCAGTGGTTAGGTAATATATACCTGCAGCCATGCCGTTTGCTTCGCTTCGTCGTTGATCCTTTGAAGAAGGAATTTAAGGCTGCACATGGGTCGGAAGGGATCGAAAATTGAGGCTCCTGTGGGTCGAGGAGTCGGATAAAGCTCGGCACAAACTTCTTTAATATATACGAATCTCTCATTCTACTGCGGTGCCTCTACCATCTTACGAATTCAATAAGTAATTACAACTTTGCTCGCGGGGAGGGAAAAGAGAGTTTTCTAAATACGTGATCAATTGTGTACTGAAAGGCAAGGTTTCAAAGCCATTTAGAACCAGGGCGCTTGCCGAATTCCAAATACCGCATTTGGATAATTTCTAACGAAATATCCGCTTCCGCGTTACTCTCGCTTTCTATCGCTCGCAGATGAACTGAGAGAGGATCGAAAAATAAAGAGATAAAGAAGGAGATGAGGCAGGCCCTCGGATTGCAGTTAGGTTCTCTTCGCCCAGTTCGTCCATCATCTGAATTGAGTAATAAACCCGAGAGCTTTAGGCGGTTCTTAAAGCACTTTAAAAGTTAATCTTACTAGGCCGCCGCGTACAGAGTCGTAAGATGCACGAGGTCTCGTTCCACCCTTCTCCTCTCGTCGTAGAGAGAATCCCTCGCGGCCCTCTATGCGGCACACATATTTTCTCGAAGGGGAGGATTTTGGCTCATAAGGGCGGAATGTGACCATCTGCAGTGAATATTACCTACCAGAAATATCTCGGAGGTAACAGACACCGTGAGCTGGCCTATACAGTTACGGGACCTGTCTCACCTCCTATTTGCCGGCGTCTTCTTAACTCAAAATAGAAGAAAAAGGCGAAGCAAAGAAAGGCAGAGAAAGTAGCTCGAAGATAGTGAACGAAATGAAATAGACTATTTATTGTAGTCTGCGGGGCTGGGGAACTCCCTCAAGAACAATCTGTACGTTTTATGTCAGTCTAACCGGTGGTTACGAACTGGGGTGCTATTCGAGTGAAGAAAACTATGAAAACAAAGATATACCGATGTACTTACGACGGTAACTTAGACCCTGACAACTATGGCCCGATGGGAACGGCCCTAAAATGGATGACGACGTGTCTGAAGAGACATAACAAGAGATTTCAAATGTGAGCTGATGTGTAAAAGGTGAGAAACTCTCAAAGGCCAAACGATAGTTGAATTAATATTCACTAATAGTAAAGTGCCCGGCTACCCTTCTACGATTTCAGTTAGTTAGAGCTGTTACACCCATCCCTCTTTGTGGCGGCGAGACAACCTTCTCCCCTTTATCGATAAAGAGGTCAGACCACAAAATTTTACCTACTCTAAAAGGGGATCCGGCACTCCTATTATAAAGTGTCTTCGTACCCATATTATACCATGCCCGGTATTCATGTACGTCTATACTTGCTCTCGCTAAGGCAAAGGAAACTTTGCCACAGGACTGTGCGGCAATAGTAGACCAAGTGGCGGCAACCTCATGCCATTTTCTGCGAAACTGCATTACGAGTACATACCTACCTGTCTATCCGTGCCTTGTTCTACTCTGTGATGGTATGTGGCACTACATACGTGTGTATGTGAATATTACTTTAACCAAAGTTTCGACTCCATCTGCGTCGTCTTGGAGGCATAGTTGCAGCACGACGACCATCTGCTCTCTATGAGTCGCGTGTGCCGATAATAGAGACCAAAGCAACGTCCCAAGATGGCACAAAGGTAAAAGCTATTAACGGTTAAGTGGGCTGCTCAACGACGGTGAGTGGTTCTACGGGTTGTGACTCGAGACTCTCTCTCCGTTCGAGTTTCCGTACCAATCCCAGGGTACCACTGCTCTCAATTAATTGGAAATTAACGCGAATCACTGGCATTAGTACAGAACGAAGAACGGGGACTTTCTCGGAAACTTTTTTTTGACCTGTACGCGTGTAAACAAAATAAATTAACAAGCGAATGAAAACTCCGTGCATACAGAATCGATTAATTTGACGCGAACTATGAAGAAGGGTTTAGATTTTGAAGAGGAGTTACTTTCCTCCTTTGCGCCTAATTTGTAATTCGCGTTCGCCCAAGCCGCGGAGGGTGAGGTAAACGAAACGAACGAAAGAAACGGGCGAACAAAGTTGCTCCGAGAAAATTAAGTTTACCGGGTTCGCATCACGTAACCACTGGTTCAGTGACAGACCTGCGGATCTTACCCGGTAGTAAAAGATTCTGTGTAGGAATTTCCATGGGCAAAAGAGGATGAGGAGAAACGATGGAAAAGGGGGGCGGTGGCAGTTCCCCTGGGATATAATGGGGATTCGGGAGAGGGGGCAGGACAAGGGGTGGATTCTAAGGGAGGAAGGGAAGAGTCCTCTTATATCTTGTCCTGACAGCATGTCCTCTCCCTACTCTACCCCATATTGTAGGGCTTTGGACTACTCTCTTCTCTTCTCGGGCTTGGTCCGTTAAGAGAGGTTAGTTTACCGACGACAGAAACTCGGCTGCTTGGTATTCGGCGTGGACTCTCGAAAATTTAATTTCTAAACTTCGTGTTCGAGGATGCTCCGCGGGGAAAATAGCGTCTTGAATATTACACCGGCTTCGCTTTACTCCAAATGTAGGCAGGCGACCAACGACTACCTATACTATATACACATACAACTATTGTCTTATATATTCTACGAAGATTCAACGGGAGAATATCAAACCTCAACCTTGTGCCGGAAGAACTTGGGAGGTTGATAGGAGTTCACAGAACTGAGATATGCCAGGCATGCGAAGATACGACGTGCACCTACCCCCGTATGCACGTATGACGGACCGAAGGACTGCTGATCGAAAATATTTTATCCAAAAATTTCAGATGTTAATATTTTGCGCAGTTTTGCATTTTGAGAATCGCGAAGTTTGGTCCAAATTTTTGTATACGTATAATATATTTGAAAATGAACAAAGAATAATTAGTAAAATCTGACAAGCTCGTTACTGCACGACTCAATTTATCTCATGTCTGTATAATGGTTTGCGAAAAGCAAAGTCGATTACTTATCGCAGCTTTTCCTCACCTCGTACCTATTTCCAGCTACCTGCAAGACGCCAATGTCTTATATTTCGATCACGTATTTAATTATAAACCACCAACGTTAGGTATAACCGAGTTAATAAATTCTCAGGTTTTGTTGGAATAACCGTTGGCACGGGCGAAATAATGCGATGAAAAATTCTAAAAAATTAATTAACGTCAATTTCAGCGATGCTTTCTGCTTCCTCGATATCCTACTTCACAAAAATGAATTTCCTCGGTATAACGGCGTGGGCGGAAGCCACACTTAAGAGTTCATCAGTGAAAAAGCCCGGTACCGAGATACTGAAACTCTGGAAAAGCATAGCTGTGATCATTATCATTTAAATGTCACCCACAACGCACCAATGACTGTTGGAGTGGCAGATTGAATTGAATTTCTGTTCAAGAGATCGATTCAACGGAGAATTCTAGTTTATTTTCGCAATGGCGTTCTGCCACCACTTGACAAATCCCCTGGAGCCCACTGCACGTCTAATTGCTGTCAACACGAGTATCTCGAAAGCTGTCAGACGTCGGGATTGCCTCCGCGGAAGTCCTTCACGTCAAATATACAGAAATCTGTCCGGCACAGCTTATCGACGTCCAATGGACACTGGACACTCGATGTCAATTATGAAAACTGCGAACTCAAAAATTCTCGTCAATTTTTTATTTTTTTTTTTCTCCTAACAATCCCTATCGACAGCTGTGACACGCGAGACCCTTCACAGGACAAATTGAGCGAGATGACATAAAGAGTTTTTCAAACCTTTCGACTGATCGAATAGATTTTCTAAATCCAGTCAGTTTCGAGATATAGGAACAATAATATAATACCAACAATAACAATAATCCATTCCTGTTTTTCATTCGTCATTATATTATCAACTCATTTCTATTCGTTTTCTTATTCTATTGTACGTCGACGTATACAGGCGCGCAGTTACTCGTATTCTTTTGCGTGCCCTTGGTTAATCAAAGTACACATCCTTATTTAAGGACGAAAAGACAGGATCAAAGTGAAAGTTTTCATGAGATCTGTGAGGGCAAAACGCAGATCTTTGATCTGAGGAGGTTCGTCGAGTGCTAATTTCTTAATCGGCGAATAAATCACGCCATTCGTAATTCCGCCTTAGCCTCGACGCAACCCACGAGGGCAATTCCCTCGGGAAGAAACTTGGAACGCACGAGTTTCCCAGAGATAGGTACGAAAGAGCCGGAAATCGGAGAATATCCTGTCTCCATAAATACAGATTGTGCCTTACACTAGAATAATTGAAACTCATTACCAGTAAACACGTTTTGTCCCGACTGTCGTTGGCGAATTTATCATTATCACTACTGCCCCATAGAATTGCTCCCTGATAAATTAAAAATAACTGCCTACATGAAGGTATCCGCAGAATTTTGTATATCATAATAATTTCCAAGAATTTTCAAGTTATCATTGAAATTAGTAAAGAATGGTGATTCTTCTAGCTCTGGTTCATTATTACCAGGTGAAATTAATTAACCACCAACTTTTATCGGGATTTTAAAGTTTTTATACTCTTGAGACAAGGTACGTACGACTAACAGAGTTCGGGTCTCTACCGAGTAAAGTTCATTAGTTTTCACACGGCTCGCGATACCTGGCAGAAGTCTAACGATTTAATCTATTTTCTTTATTATTTTCATTCTCTTTTCGCTTTAATATTGATAGACGTTAACCTCGAACACCTAATTTCGCGGTGTGAACAACTTTTCTCCGCATAGATACTCGAATTATTCATAATAGCTACTCGTGTCCACGGAGAACACCGCAGTCAATGTATAATAGAAAAGAATATATAAATTATCGATTATTAGAATACATATTCAGAAATTCATTGTTCACAGCGAAACGCTGAGATAAATTGGAATTGGTGACTTATTAATAAAAATACTTAATGAATTAATTAACCAGCAATTCGCCGATAGTCACGAATGAATCATCACTCAACCCAATTTTACCGCTCTGAAAATATCCTCATATTTCATTATACATCCGCAAGCTCACTCTGCGATATCAAGTACGTATTCTCATACAAAGAATTCGCTGTGATTTTAGATTCCTGTGGCAGTCAATCACAATCGGATCAATTACGTTTTGGAATAACAGCGTCAGCTACTATCTTTTCATTGTAATAATTATGCACGTCGTTTCTCTCAAATCAGAGACTTTTTCTTTCAAGTTTACGTTTTTCATCAATATTTTTTACTCTTTATTTCCTCACCAAGCTACCGGGGGCACACAGTTCCCATAGTACACGTATCATTTCACGTGACGCTACGGACAATGGGCTATTTGACAGGAGTGAAAAATTACAGGTTCAAAGTGGCATCAACTAAAGGTGGACCTTTTTTCAATGAAAGCTCAAACTCACCGGACCACGGAGAATGTGAACAAAGAAAAAAAAAATCTTTAAATATTCACAAGATTTTATGTGATCCATTTCTATCCTGAAATTTAACTAAGTCGTATTAATCTTATTGGTAGGAATCATTGTCTTTTGCCGTGTTCCTGCTTGGATATGCTTTGGCTCGAAAAAACATTCGAAGATTGCATTCATTTTGAAATGATTAAATTTTGAACGTTTCGGTCACCGTCTAGAGGCGGTTATCGCCATTATTTTCACGAAGACGAAGAATACTCCGTGCTACTACCTCCGAATGTCATATAGTATCGAGTGAATCATTTTTTAATTTGACTCGTACCTTATAGCTGCTTTTATTCAAGCCACAGAATTATGTAGTAGCCAGACCACGGTGACCCAAGCAGGCAAGTGAGTATACGTGTCTTTTGTTCATTTCATTATTGATTTCTCTTCGGCAGAACCATTTTCCTCGCCTGGTAACTGGCGACCGTTCGTTTCGTCCGTCCGTTCGTTCGTTTGTTCGTCGACTGGCTGGCCCGCGGGTGTGACGAGTCTCGAATTCCGAATGTGTGCGCGAGGTCCCGCGTTTTTTGCGAATGTGTCAGCGAATGCGTAGTCAAAATGTACGTCTGTGAAAGTTTTGGCCGACGTTGAATCCTCCCTACGTCGCTGACCCTCCTCCGGAGGTTTCGACAATGGGTTTTCATCTTCTCCTCTCAATACGTCTCTATCTTGCCCTCAATAGGTGACGAATGCCAGCCATTTTGCAGCCTCCTTCGTCACTCGCGTCCTTTCCCGATATACCTTACCTTACCAATGCCCTATGCCCTACCCTCGGTCCCCTCACTGCCCCCACGACGTCCGCCAAACCCTGCGTGACATTTTTCACGGACTACTTTTCCTCTCCTTTATTAATATCCTCCACGTCGCGAATATCCCCCTACCGCCATCCTGCAAGACTCCCGCAGGACCCCTCCGGCGGTCCTTCGGTCGAGGCGAAATGTGTGGAGAAGGGGGCGCGAATTGAGTTGTATAAATGGTAATGGAGAACGAGAGAGAAAAAAAGAAAGAAAAAAAGACACGATGATGGAAGAGAAAAAGAAAGGGACAGAGAGAGAGAGATGGGTGGTGCCCTAGTTCTCTGCTGAAACGTCGTGCGTCTAGACAGTCACACGTCTCTTTACCTAGACAACGAAGACGTGATCGGTCGATGCGAATCACGCAAATGGAACCCTGAACGAAGAGGCAGGGGACAGCGAAGAATAAGGAATACGTAATGAACAATGAATGAATATAGACGAACTAAACTCTCACAGAGTTGACTCACAATGGCTTAGTACCTTTCTGCAAATAGAGACATATAGGTATACCTCTGTCTACTTGTCTGTCTTGTGTATATTATAAACGTATCCCGACATGGATGTGGCCTTTTAGGATATAGTATAGTTTGAATTCTTCTTCATCTTCTTCTTCTTCCTCTGATCTAATTCTTATATCGGAGTATAGTTTGAATAAACTTTCTACAAATCCGAAAGACCGTAGAATAATATCGGCGATAGCAGAGAGGAAAAGTCAGGTAAATCAGGGAAAATCGATCTCGTCCTTCTCCCTGCGTGTACATATCTATATAGTCGCTTCAGCGAGGAATCGTAGTATATATTACGTGAATTATATGCCAAGCTGAAGTGAATGAAGGAATATCATGCGGCTTTCAAGAGGAGAAGGGTAATAATTGAAGAAATATTGTGAAATAAAATTAGGAAGTCGAGTATGTCTTCTTCTTAGCTTGGTACGTTGGGTGCACGTTCGTGAATGAAAAAAGTATCAAGAGAGGCGAAAAAGGGGAGTGAAAAAAAGGGAAAAAGGGAAAGAAGACAGAAAGGAAGGAAGGAAGGAAGGAAGGAAGGAAGGAAACGAGGGCCAATGAAACGGATGTTTATAGAAATTGACATTTTTCTCTTTTTTAGGTTTTTTCATTCGCTTTCAGAAATCGATGAATACAAATGGGGAATTCCTTCGGGCCGGCTTGCGGAGTCGTAAGGAAGATAGCCCGCGTTTTCTTAAAATAATAAAGGATCTTCCTGCCTCTCCCCTTTGTCTCCAGGGAACCCCACTATATCCTAACCGACATATTGAAAGCCCTTTCGAGGATTAATTTACCCGAAATCATTGGATTTTTTCCCCAAATTTTGAAGGCTATGAAGTGAGTCCGATTGATTTCTGGAAGGACACATTCTCCGAACTAGAACCCAGATCAATACCTCACATCGTCAAGCCTTATCAAAACAATAATCCCATACTGTAATCATCAAACTGTTGATAAACCATTGTAATACGTACTTACATCGTGCGTTTTAGTATCACGAAAAATTCAGACCCCTATCGGTCCGATTTCGTACACGAATATACCTTGAATAATTTTCCAAATAAGCTATTCAATTTGAGCGAAATCGATTGAATAATTATAATCCCTGCCTTGTGATGCGGTCAGGCATTGTCTACCTTGTCTAATACCCGTTGCCGTTGCATTTGTCCGTCCGTCCGGCATCCCGTCTACGTGCCAAGAGCATGTGATCTCTATATTGATTATCTATCCGCAGTTAGGTAGTCGTGCCGGATTTGATTTGTATAGTACCTGCATACAGCCAAGATTCAGCAAGAAAAAATTACCGTTGAAAAGTATTGAGGAAAAGATCGTACTACGTGCACATTCGAAATATAGGTATATGAATCTAGCGATTTTCCCCTTTCCTTGAATTATACCAGCTCATCAATCGTCGGTATTTACAAAGGATACTCAACTATCTAGCGGTGTAATCAGTAATTCGCATTCTCTTTGTTGTATAATAATTGAACTTGGCACTCTGCACAGGCTGCTGTAATACGAATTACAATGAATATAATAATCGACAAATGAATAATGCGATACTGTACCTTTTCAACGATACATTGATAGAGACAAAAAAACGTATGTTACGTGCTCGCAAAAACAAAAAAACTGACAGCAAAAAATTACATCGTTTCAGCATATTTCCTACAAATTTCAAAATGTACCTACATTCTCCCTGATAATCAATTAATTTAACTAACGAAACTTTGTCTTTCGAACTTTATCGAGTCTACAGTTAGAAGCAAAGCTTCGATTTTTCTGAAGAAGAAAAAAGGCCATATTATATCTTTCCATGTCAAATTCTCTGTCCAATTTTTGGTCATGATTTATCGCTGGTAAAAATACTTGTGCATAAAAATTCAAATTCGGTATAGTAATTCCGCGAGGCTATATCATGTGCATTTTAACGTCGGGAGTTTGGACATAATAATTAAAAGAGCGTGCGAGAAGCATGGGATATCTATAGAAGAGGTATAATTATGACTTAAGATCCGTTAGATTGGTTCAACTACCATATTTAGTATCTGGCAGCCACTGGTTATAAGATAATTGATCGCAAAAAGCCTTTAATTAAGGTGTATCGAAAGGAAGAGATCAAACGACTTCCCGGACCCACAAATTCGGCTGTACAAACACGTAGTCGGTATTCCGCGTTGGCAAGGGACTAGGGACTACACCCGTACGAGTACGGCCTGAAGTCAGCACGCGTAAAATACGGGCGAGGGTGGAGGAAACCGTTTTATTTGATTTATCGATTATCGTCTACATGGACCTCGCGCGGGGATACGGGGATACCAGGCTACGAGGCTACGAGGCTACAAGGCTACAAGGCTACCAGGCTACGAGGTCTCTCGTGCGACAGACAGACAGACGGACAGAAAGATAGACAGACAGGCAGACGACTTTCGACATGACGCACATATTTCAATTTAGAATTTCCTTCTCCAGAAGTTTTGTTTTTCCCTGAAAAACTTTCGCCCCCACGGCTGCAAAAACGTAGCCAACAACAGTTATTAAATTGGAAATAAAACTTTTTTACTTTTCTATATAAAATTTCGTCAAAATCGATCGCAGTATTATCACAAGCGATTATAATTAATTATCTTAAGCTTCGATTAAGTAGGAAAAGATTATCGAGGCAAAATTTTTGTATTTTATCCCTTTCACCTTGATAAAAAAATAAATAAAAATTTGTATAATTTGCCATCCTCGGGTAGCTCTACTTCGTGAGCGGATTTAATATTTTTGACCTTTTGAAAATGAAACATTTAAAACCACTACCCGCGGTAGCCCCGGCTCACGATTAGGCCAGCCCGCGTATTGTTGGCCAGGAAATTTCTGAATTTGAAATTCGATGCGGAGGCACGTCCGTTAGGAGAAATCGTACGCAATAGGCGTTACACGCCTTGAGCCATTGTCGTTTGAGCGTAGGACCAATTTACGATAATGCTTGGTTATTTCCCGAAAATTTCACTGAGCCCCCCCTCCCCACCCGCGTAGGATCCAAGTAAGGTAGTTTGGGTGGAGGGAATTGTCTCCTGGTGGGATCGCGGCACTGAAATGAAACGTAATATCAGTTACATTAGGCTTTTCTTCGGGTGGTCTGAACCCCATTGATAGGTAGAACCGACGGGCATATATATCCACACACATACCCGCATCATCAGCATCCACACACGAGCCACCCTTCGCATATATACGCATGCATACATGCCTGAAAAAAAAAAGAATAAAAAGCAAAAAAAAAGGTAAAAGAAAAAGAAAAAGGAGAGATTCCGAGATATCTTCCTCCACTGATCGAACACCCGACGATCCTTTTTTATTTACATCAAGTGCCGATCGATTTCACCAACTTTACGCGACCCGCGATGGATTCAATTCGATGAATTGAACGGTCTAGTCACGCGATTGGTTGATGGTTGTGGCCCGGCTACCAATCATACGTTTCATCAAGTATTTCTCGAAATATACGTACCTATATGATCTACACCGTGTAGATGTATGGTGTGTAAGGTTCAAGGTATGCGTGTGTTATATAATACGTAGGCTCAGACGTTATCTCGGTAAAAAAAGGCTCTTCTCGGTGTCGGGTGGACTTTAGCGAGGCAAACGTTTTTTAATAATCCCCGAAATCCTCGTCGACGGTTAATCTACCGTGGGCGTGACCAAACGGACCCCAGAGACTCGTTTGACCTGACGAGGATGACTACAACGGCAACGTGGACCGGACAACTGTGACCTGAAACGCGTCATAACCCCGGGCGGACAATAATCGTAACCTTTATACCGAGGGGGGTCAGTTTATTCCTTAATATCGTGGGCTATGACTCTTAGGACGATTGGTCCCTGCGTGGCTCTGCTCTACGTGGATCATAGGGATCACTTATACCCCACTTATAAATGACGTTTAAATTTTCGAGTAGCTTTTTACCCGGATCTCATACATCCACGTATAAACATACGTAACTACTATTATACACGCATTGTCTTATACGTCTTACGAAATGAAACACCCTGTAAAACATTTTACACCCTCTTCCGCGGATCCAGCTGCATAAACTTATACTAGGTATATACCTATACGTATAGAGCTAGGTATGTTTGCCCGCAAGGAGATTACAGAGATCCAGAGATTGCGAACTAATTTTCGTTAATGAGATTTTGCAGATTGAAATTTAGCACGCTGCCTGCCATGCCATGCGATGCCGGAGCTCACCCGAGTTAAGGTGAGGGTGGTAGAGCGGATAAATTTAGGTTGGGTTGAGATAGGTCAGGCAAAGTCAGACCAGGTTAGTCTCAGTTAAGTTCAGTTAAGTTAGGGTAGGTTTGGCTAGATTTCGTTTGGTTCGTCGGGTTCCGTTACCGACCCCCTTAACGTTTCCGGATCGACGAATAATTCTCGTCATTTTACGTCCTACATCCGAGTCTCACCGTTCAATATTTCACCACCCCCTACCCCGGCTGGCTTAGTGTGACGGTATAGAGTTTCCCTACTCCGGTTCGGTATCGACGCTCGGGACAAACCATTAATACAACACGAATAGGTATATACGTCGGGACTGCTCCAGAAACGAAAAGCAAAGTTTAAATTTTTGATGGGGGCCATCTACCAGTAAATTTCGTTCTTTACCTTCTTTCTCTACTTTTCACCGTACCGCCCTTTCTCTCGCTCGCTCTCTCTTTATCTCTGAACTGAACCCCTCGTATAAATCAGCAACAGGAGTGTACAATCGTGATTAACACGCTAAAACCTTATTCGTCTGACCTGAAGTCAAGTAGGTATATCGGTGGTGCACTTGTGCCACTCAATCCGTACATCTATTTCGTGGCCTGATTAACTACAGACTTTTATCACTTGCTTTGTCTTTTCTTTTCTTCTTGGATTCACGGTATACCATATACACGGCGATAGAGTGACTTTTATTTCTACTCGATCTTCATCGATCTCCAACCTCCACCCCGTGGGCTTTAGATTGTTTATTTTCATGTACTGTATACATATTAAATGTATGTACAAATGCCACGTTCCTTTTAAGCGAGACGTATATGTTACATACATACACGTACCCCATATACTGGCCACGTTTTATCACTATCTATACCGCCTGTCTTGTATTATTCTAACTAAATCTCTCAAACTATTTCCTCGTGCCGTTTTCCATCTCAATATATTCCACTGTGTTTGTTACCCTCTGAGGAACTGGTTCTGGAACACAATAAACCTTTATTCTATTCTATTCTAGTTCATGTTCTATTCTATTCTAGTTCATGTTCTCTACATTCCACTCGTTGTCCATATTTCTCTGTCTCTCTTTTACTGCGTCGTTTATATTACAGCAGGGGGCATTTCGCGACTGCAATAACGTGATGGATGACATTTTTTTTCTTTTTTTTTATAAATTTTTGGTTTCTTTTTTTCTGATATATGGGTAGGTATGTAGCGAACGGTTGATAGTTTGAAAAAACTTTGCAATAGCAAGATGAATATGATCGAGAATATATTTTTTTTTTTGGTCTTCTTTCTGTTTTTTACTTCGTTTTCTTTTTTTGTTGGAAAGAATAAATATCGATATAATTTATCGGTAACTGTCACCGATCGCTATAGATATATATATATATATTCTAGTGTTGGAAACTAAATTTAGATGAAACCCTCGACATTGCATATGTTCAGAATTTACGACTCCTACCGTCGCGATGCCGAGCCACCACGGCCGCTAGCCACGTGCCAACGGCAGGAGACTATCGCTCGACACAGATCTTCATTCAAAGCAATATCAAAGTACCAACCGAGTTTTTGACACGCTTTCTACCACCGCTGTTTGGCCATCTTTGCATAACGCCTCGACACCTCGAGACTACCGAATATTTACTTCAGCTTCGAATAACGTTCCACACATGAACCTGATTCACTCACACAAAAACGAAGGGGGGAAAAAAAAATCAGTTCAAGATCTGATGATAACTTGGATTTTGTCGAAAGCTCTCGGCTCAATTTTCAGTCAATCTTATGGACATGCATATAATACAAGTATTTACTGTTGAAATTATTCTATTCCACGATTTATTCATAGTTATTGTCACATTTTTTGTTATTAGCTTGTAACGGTTGTAATGATTGTACATACATACATCGGCATTTCGATAAGAGTTTTTTCTCTATATTCATTGAAATAGTTTATCCGATCAAGGGACTTTGTGTCACTGCACAGTTTTACGTCCTATGTATAAATAATAACCTAACTTAACGATAACCCTCGAGAATATCACCAATAATAAGTTCCCTGCTTTTCGAGTCGGCCACGAAGTACCGTCTGAGTACCATAAACGATACAAACGCTTCTCTTAAGCCCCCCTAGAGAGTCGGATATGTCCGTTATTGTATCCTGATAGATATTTTATGCCGCTTATCCTCCCGGCAATCTTACAGGGCGAAACACCCAACAAAATCAAAGCCAAGAACCTCTCGAGCACACGTGGCTTACCGATCATAATTTCGATTTTTAAACTCGATTTTGATAGCCCTACTCAACTCTCTCTCTCTCCCTCTATCTCTCTCATCAAGGCCTCAAATGCACGTATGCGTAAGCTATATGAGACTTCAGGAAATATGAATGTTAATCGTATTCAAATATGTAAGTAAGTATTTTGCTTTAAAGTAAATTTTTTTCACGAAAGATCACGAAAAATTTGACGTATCTAGTTCTGTAAAAGTTTAATATTGGACATGATTAGCTTGTGGTAATGCTGATATTCTAACTCCCTTCTCTGTCTGTTTCTATCCCCAATACTTTCTTCGCCTGAAACAGAGGCTCAGAAAATATGAAGAATAAACGTAGAGGAAAGGAAATTCCGTCCGCCAATACGTCAGTCGCAGGATATCCGCGTGGAAGTGCGTTTCAGTAGTCGGAGTTTTGAGCCAGCCCAAAACCTGGTGTAAAAGGCAACTGAAGGAACAAGGTAGGAAGGTATAGAGGATAGAAAGTAGAAGAGAGAGACCGACGGATAGAGGGATGGTGGCTGGCGTGAATTGTGTCTCCCTATTATGAGGAGGGCTAGCCACCACAGCCGCAGCTCATAAATGATGTATTTATGAATTTATGCGCGAAACTGTCTGGAGAGATACGAACCCTGTGTGATAATTGAATGATTATCTGGAGCATTACTCCTAGTCAACGAACACCAGGATTTAAGAATTCCGTCGTCACTTCATCTCCAACGAAAAAACGTTCTTAACTCAGACACGTTTTCTTGCTCCCCCGCAGGTCTTTCTATTCAATTTGCTATGGATACGAAAAAACTGCTTCCACACTTTCAGCCACAAATCTGCTACGGTTGTATTTCAATCTTTCCTCACTCGTTCACCTTTTGAAGTTAGCTCTTCAAGTTTCTGCAACGTCTCGAAAAATACTATTTTCCGAAATTGACATCACGTCGGGGTTAGTTAAGAAACCTGATTAGGTATACGATCTCAAAATACAGGAGTAACTCGGGATTATGAACACGATGCGGTAAAATTTTTGGCGCAGTTTTTAGCTGCAGAAATTTAGCCTGCACTGCAATATTGCGGTTCTTGAAACCCTCGCAGATCTTCAGTCACACATGTTGCTCGGCAAAATCTCCGTTGCAAAAACTTCAATTATAGTAAATACAACGTTTATTACTTTCCAAACTCGGTTAGTTCCAAAGTTTGCGGTTCAGATTGATCGAGCATTATCACTATTCGGTTTTACGTTAGTTTTTCCGGAAAAGCGCACGCAATTTTCTCGCCATACCAAATTACTCTCCATTGGTATATGATCCGATGAGTAAATTGTTATGTTGAAAAATTAATTTTTTGTTTTGCACATTTTGCTTGACGTAAAACTCGTGAGGTACTATCTCGGGAAGTATCTTCCGCTACATGACACGCGGGATTCTCTGGAAAAAATAATAGTCCTCGATACAAGCCGAGAACCAAAATGATGCGGCGAAAGAAGGGCCAAGCCGCTTTTCCCTCCTCCAGGGTTACCCATGAGACGAACCAGAGTCGAAGCGGATGGAATACCTCGTTGGAAGCGTCATTTGTTACCAGGCAAGGCTAGATAAGACGAAAGAATTGACTTCCATGCGAAAGAAAAAACCCATTTCACAACGTTTATCAGCCATCTCCCGAGCTGCTGCCAGAAGACGTATGTAAGTCTCTGAACACGTTTGTATATATAGGTATGTGTGTTTTTGGACGGTCCGATGTATTTGTCCGTTCGACAAGTCGAACTTCTTTCCTTTTCCGTGGACTGACTAACCCCTCAGGTTTTTTAGGTCTCTGATTTTTCCGCCAGATCGAATCGAACAAAAGAACTAGCTGACCAAAAATGACTCTCGCCACCGGTTTCATTTGCCTCAAGGCAAAGTTAAAGCCCGTGTCGATCGACGAACGGGAAACCCCCGTCACTGTCGGACGCATAGGAGCGCCTAGCAAAGCTTCCATTTTGCTCGACCTACTCTGACCTTCCGTGACCTTTTCCTGGCACTCCCATTGGTCCTTCGTTTCTCGGTTCAACGGACAAAGGAACGCGTATTAAGCCTTTGACGATCGAATGTCCTCCACCAACGACAACGCCAGAGCTTTCGTTTCACTTATTATGTGTTTCGAGGGATTACTTATAAAACATGGAAACGAATTTCGAGGTAATTAATGAATAAGATGTAACCCGTCAGAAGTCGAAGTTTTTGTACTTATTGTTAGACATATATACGAATCGTTCAATCCGTCGAATTAAACGATTGAAAACGATGTACGAATTCTCTCGTAAAGAGGACGATCTTTATTTCCTGCTGGTATGAAAACGTGGTGTTCCTGGATGACCAAGACCAGAGGTACTCTTAGCAGATAAAAACCGAGTGAAAAGCTCGAGTACGCCCGAATGATCGACCCGCCGAGACGATATTGACGTTTAACGTTCTATCGCTTCGAGTTGCTTTTGTACGTTTTCGGGACTTCAGCGAATCGTGATGAAAAGTACGACCTCCTGTTTGGTACACATGTACTAGATGTTCGGAGTGGTCGATTTCAGCAGCCACGGTTCAGATTTACTTTCCAAATAATTGCTGTACCGAACAAAAAAAAATATCATTGGACAGAAAATTTCGCAATATTCCACAGGAAGAACCGTTCCCCGACTATTTTCGATTATTTGTTTGAAATTAAATAACATTTTTCCACCCACTATACTAATCGTAGGGATCGTCAACGCAAATTCAACAATGATCGACACAATGCATCGGTTAATGCGATAATCCAATTATGAAATGTCGCAGTTGGCAGCACACACGATTAACATGGAAACTACTCACTTCGCGATGCAATATTCTGTAATATATTCGATTGATTGAACTATAATTTGGTATCAGCGAAGAATCAGTGATAATTTTCAATTCACCTTGAATTTCTTTGTCAATTTTTTGATAAACAAAACACTGTCGATGATTATTAACTAATACCAAAAATATGTAATGCCCGATAAAATTCAAAAATATTTCAGTGTTCGGACTTATGATGCGCTATTAAACATATTAAACACACATACGACAGAGTATAGATACGAGAAAAGAACTGAGGCAATGATACCTCGAACCAAGTTGGGTTTATGGATTGGTATAAGCGATTTGTTCGTTGAACTGTGGTAAGCGAGATTCAGGAAATAAGAAAGGATATATTTATCGCGGTAATAAAATAAGCAGCATCGTATACCAGTGGCAGGTAAGAAATTAGAATTTCTACTCAAACAACAACGTTGGTAATTATACGTTGCGATCAGCTTTACGCTAACGAGGAGAGAAGTCGAGGACTAATTATGAAACAATGAAACTTGGCTCGGGCGTGTACTGCAAGAGGCAGCAGCATGCTTCGCAAATGAAATTTCCTATTGTAGCTTCTGCATCGTCCTGTTACCATCGTATAATGAAAACTTGCCTCCTGACAGATGTCACATCGGGAGACTCCGACTGCGACTGTAATACTATACTTTTTCTCGGGATTACTTCAACCCTTTTCATCTTCTCGGATCCAACTGCTTACACTTTCAAGATTTTTACTTGATCCTGAAAAGCTCCACACGAAAATGTCCGATGATTCATCTCTCAGTGATCATCGAGATAATTGTTTTGTCAATTCAAAGAAGTTAAAGGAACTATTTCTTTCCAGCTTGGGTACATTTTACATGAACATCATCGTATACGTCCTACTCAAGATTTCGGTTATAAAAATTTCAAGAAGTGTCATTTGTGCGATTTTTCTCCATTCTCCAGAGCTGCAAGCACTTATCTATGACAACAGAGACGAAATTTTATACAATTTGTAGAACATAAATATGAACTCAAGAAATAGTGAACAATGAAAAGTTCTAACGACGTAGATGTACTTCGAAAGACTAAAATAAGCTTTCGCTGCATCACGTAACCCACGGAATTCTATATAAAACTTCAGATAAGTTGTTGAAAAATTGGGAATAAAAATTACGATTAAAGTCCACCTTTCGTCGAGCTTAACGATACGACTTTTCGTCCGAAATATCACCCCAAATCTCATTCACATTCTAAGTTTAGTAGCACGAAAATAGTGAAAAAGTGCACCAAACCAACAGACTCGATATTCTATCGATAATTCAGTGGTATAAAACACAAATCCGAATACCAAATGACAAACTGTACGTAGGGGTTGGACATAAATATATACACAGGTTCGCGGATAGCTAGATGCAATATTAAACATGCGAATTTGACGAGGCCGCGGTGCTAAAGCGTGGTTAATAATTGCTACCGATCAAATATTCAATTAACTTTCATGAGTATACCATATTTTGTTTATTTATCAGTCGATATTCCATTGTCACTGTCAGATGACACGACTACTCATTTATAATCGATCACACCGAAGCTGATCAGTCAACCTCCCTCACAAGCTCACAATCGGTGAAGGTACACTGCAGGGATGAAATTTCCTTTATAATAAAGCTCGGACGAAGGCAGGATGAGAAAACAGAGAAGAAATCTGTGTCCATACGTGTGTAATACAAAAAAAAATTGCGGACTAAATCCTTGCCGCCTATTCTTGGGCCAAAATTGTTTGATTTCGAAATCAAGAAGCGTAATAGACCAAAGTTCTACTTATGTATGCCTACGGGTGATTCTCTATCCCATACTCTCCTCCTGAGGAATCTATACAGGACTGACTCTCTAGCTTCGTCGGACAATAGTCTATCCTCTAACCTCAGAACCTGAACCCCTCTGCGTGCATTATAGAGTGCTTCGGCTTTGGAATGGTTTAGATACAGACTAGCCAAGTGAGACGGTTAATTACCCAGGCAAATTAAGTGGAAACGGCCTGATTAGTGGTAGGTTGCTATACCTACCCACGCGAGATGGTATTCATGTCGAGTGGGAGTTGCGCGCGCGATCGGGGACTGATATATGTATATACGTATATACACATAATGGGTATATACGTATACGTATACCCGACAAGTTCTGCGCTACTTCTGCCATTATTCACCGCGCGGTCGAGTGAATTGGGGCCGAAAGGGTGGTCAGAGGGATCAGAAACTTGCCAACAATAGTTCGATGGGATCGACTGTCGTCTTCGGATGATTTCGGTTCGGTAAAAAAAGTAAAAAAAAAAAAATAGTATATAAAATATTCTCGAATCTTCGTTGGCTCGAAGATTTGTCTTCTACCAAGAGTGACGATTCCTCGAAGTGTCTATAACTGACTTGACTGATCATCAGTTCCGAATTTTCCCAACCTGAGAAATACTTCAGGGACTATTCGGGTCCACAGAAAAGAAAATACTGCTTCCTTTTCAAGTGAGCAAAGATTCAATCGCAAGTTCGATCTGATTCTCTGTAAATTCTTGATGAATTTGAAAGCCAGATTGAATAGTCATTCTAACGATGTCTAATTCTCACTTTCAATATACTATTCCCCTATTTTACCCCTGAACTGAAATTCCAGATCGGGTAAGTACATTTACATTTATGTACTTACCTCCACGGGGCAGAATTATATACGTGTGTATATAATTCTAAGTGAGTAATTAGCTCAAGCGCTGTTGCCATCGATAATCGGTTATTGGAAGAACAACAACGTTGAACGTCACTCTCCATAACGTATAATTATTTTTCCCCTAGCTACTTGAAAAGCGTAAAGTGGTAGAATAAGTCGATTTCTGAAAAAGTAGGAGAGAAAAAAAGAAACAAGCACGTATTATACCTGCTTGAACTTCCAACTCTTGTTCTGTATCTGGAATTTCTGCAGTGTACGTTCATAATTACTGTGAAATTATTATGATCTGGATTTATTTTTTGTACGGTCCTTTTTTGCAGGAAATGAAAAAAATGAAAAGATGCGATGAGGGTTGGGGGCGATTCAGCCTGATTACTAATTTAGTTGAATACGACCGCGAATCATTACTCTCTGATCTCTGCATGGTCACTCGAATATCAAAATCGCGCACACATCTCCCTCTCGCTTTCGCTAGTCCCATATTTGAAACATTTGACCGCTGAACTGTTGCTAATTGAGTTTTATTCGAGCGCCCCTATCCACCGCGGTCGCATCTCGCACTCTCTCCCTTTCTAGTTCTACGTTATTCTCCCCCTATATATCGCTTTATAGTCACCCTTTTCTCTCGTCTGTCTATTTCTCTCTTTCTCAACCCCCTTCGGTACAGATTTAGTCGCAACCCTCCAGTTCCGGATGCGATGCGAATACAACCGGTTCAGTGTACATAAGCCACTGTTGAAACTGAGGTTCTACACGCGGGTATAGCGCGGTCAGGTGGCTACTAACACAAATAAATTGCCGACAAATCGGATTACAACAATTTCAATCGACGATGTTGTCGGCTTGACATTCGTTCTATCACCCTCCTCGTCGATGTTGGCGCCTTTTTTCAGTCTACGATGCCACACGAAGAGAGATCATACACCCGTTTACCACCCACGATCAATTCAATGCAGAATACGAATGCAAAATTCACTTGGGATTTATTTACGAAGAACAACCGATTCTTCGATTTGAAGTGAATTTTTTTTTTGCAATTTCGGGACAATAGGGAGCTTTATTCAAATGCAGATATCGAATGGGGCTGTGAAACTCGTTTTTTTTTCGTTTTTTTTTTTTTTGGAATTTGACAACCAAATTTTATTCTATAACGTATGCGCGTGCACGTGAGCAACGAAAGATTTCAACGTTTGTAATCAAGGTGATTTAAATCGCGTTTGAAATTCGGTTACGATTACGTCGAATCCGAATTTAATTGGAGCGGTGCTTTGTTACGGACTCAAATCAAATAACGATCGGCAGAGAATGGAAAAAAAAAAAATATATGAAAGTAAAAACTCCATTTTTCAATATTCCGCTAAGCCTTTGGGGAACAATTGTTCGGTTAAAATCCCCTGGGCTCGATACCACTGAGAACAGAAACAGATCATCCCAGTCAATTATTAATTTCAGTACTTTACCGCCTAGTCAAACTTTGATCCGACGAAGAGAACGAGATAAAGGGAATCGGATAGAGTGAGACGAAAACTCTATCCGCCCACGACATCACCGCTTCAACAACTCCTGTTTCACTTCTTGCGTTATTTGATAAATAGGATCCATGGCGTAAAAAGCATCGCAAGATTACGGTCTATGGTTAATTTATTTTTCCTTCTTTTATTTTTTGCACATAGGTATTTACATAGATTATCAAACTCTTTACTATTTTACTATCTAGATAGAGGAAAAAAAATCGTATCTCACGTTTTGTTCTGTCGTTTTTTCCTTTTCTGTTCGGTGCAATAATAAAGTCATTTTTGTATGTACAATACCTGCTCTTTCCTGTTTGTAAATATTTTTTTTATTTTTTTTCTTTTTGCTGTAAAGAAACTTCATTTTTACAGAATTTTTCTTTCACAGCAAACACAGCTCTCCCTCCGCTCATTCTCTTTAACTTTATTCTTTCCTCTCTGGCGCTAGTCTAATTCAGCAAGCAGGGCTCGCTCTTCTTCAGTGAACACAAAGCAGTAAGCGTCTAAAAGCTTACACTGGCTGGCTTTAATCTAGAAGGGAAATAAACGGTTAAAGACGGCAAGACGACCGTGGCAGGACCTCAGGCTGCGTCGTTACCACCCACCAAGAACACCATCCCTATCTCCGTTCCCCGTACCCACTGCCAACTGCCTACCTGGCATGCGTGTACTGACACTCTCATTGTCTTGGTAAATACGTGCGGACAATAATCTTGCCGCCTCAGAGGCATCCCGGATCCAACAGACTGCGGGGTTCTCAGTGAATGTAATTATTTCACATAGCACTTGATTAGACCCTGAGGCGCGCCACGAAGGTCGCGTAAGGCCGCGAGAGAACGACTATAATGGTTTCAGGTGCTATATAGTTATACGTATTCCGTATACACACAGCCGTAAATGTGTACCTGTTCTATCGGTGTATATGTCTATATGTGCTTTTGTGTATGTAATCCAAGTATATAGAGGCTTGTTGGACTTGTTATATACTAACTCGTGTGCAGCCGCGCATTTTCACATATCTTGATACCTACCCGTATTACATACGCACACACTATGTGCAGGGGTACGATATGTGTCTGATAGCACAGTCTGTACGTATACCTATATGTGGGTATAGGGTTTCTGCGGGAAGTATAAACGTGCAGTCGGTACCTGAACTACAGAAATTAATTTCACCCCTGCAGTGACCTAAGAAGCCAGCCCAAGCTAGAGGAGTAATTGCGTAGAATGTAGATCGATTGCGTTCATTGTCAGGTAATTCAATGTACAATCAACTCATTTGGTTCGTGTGGGGCTCCAATTTGCGATTCGAAATCATTTTCTCTACACCCAAGGGTTTGTTTTCATTTCAAGACTCTCGCGGAGCAGTCTTCAGCTTGTAGTTCTGATTGCATAACTCTCTTGATTTACGGCTCAGGGTATATTCGCGATCCGGTGTGATTTGTGGTAAATAATGTTCAAATCCTGATTATTAATCAGAGCTAGGGGCTCCAACCCTACGCGCTTATTCAATTGAAATTTCAATTATTCTCTTTTTGACGCGGCAAGCATTAGAGTACATTCGGTGTCTGTGAAATTTTCGTATTTCAAAGACGTAGCGACAGGTGAAAAAATTCGTATGACAATTTATTTAATGTTCCGAACATATATATCTGAAATTCTGAATTGGCAAACTGAACTTTACTTTCCAACGATCATTTACTAACTTTACCTCATTTCTAGTGAAACAAAAAAAAAAAAAAAATTCACGAGTACTATACGGAAAATTGCTAAAACCATCCCTTTCTCGCCTAATTATCAGAGCGTTAGAACGTACATGTGAGTTAGCATAGGTCTGAAAATTAGATGAGATTGACGGCACTAATATTAGATTAGAATCAATTAATCATCAAACCTTGGTTAATCGTGTGAGCTAAATAGTTCTAAGTCGATGATTCGAACGGAAACAAATCTATTACCGCAAAGCAAATTATGCCAATCGTCGATTCAAATTCTACAAAAGCTGAGGGATTTGACTGTACTTGTATCTACGAAAGAGAAGATAACTTGGCTTGACTAAAAGTCTAACTTCATCTCAATTTTGGAGAAAAAATTTGATGAGTGTAGAAAATTGCTAAAATCATCCCTTTCTCGGCTAATTATATCAGAGCGTTAGAACGTGCATGTGAATTGGCGTAAGTCTGAAATTTAGATGGAATTGGCAGCACTAAGATTACATCGGAATCAATTAATCATCAAACATTGACTAATCGTGTGAACTAAATAGTTCTTAGTCGATGCTTCGAACGGAAACAAGTCCATTAGCGTGAAGCAAATTATACCACATCGAAAATTCAAATTGTACAGAAACTAAGGACTGTACTTTTATCTACGAATATGAAGATAATTTGGGGTGTCTAAAAATTGTCCGTTATTGGCCGCGTTGTATGGTAACTTTAAAATCAACTCGCGGCTCCATTATGACTGGCCTAATTTATCGTGACGTCGTTCTACCCGTCAAGCAATATACATAGTCGATTTATGAAATTTCTAAAGGTCACAGGGCGCTAAAGCAGCGGTTTAATTCCTTTCACCATACCCAATGAGGAGTAGTCGTGGCCCGTAACTGTCAGACAAGACCGATCATGACGGATGGCTGAGAGACTGAAAGCTATGAGGGTGAACAGGACGGGAAAACGTAAGGGAAGAAGGGCGGACGGGAGTTTGACGAGAAGAGCGAAGCTCCTCTTCGTTCTGCCCAACCCTCGCTTATAACAACCTCGTTAACATAATCATAAGCCTTGATCGCCCCGCTGTACTGCCTCGCCTTGCCTCAGCTCGTCTCTCACCTATCTAGACGAGTAAAAAATTGCCATGATCTTCAAGATTGGGTCATACCAGGCCCGAAAATAGCCGCATTGATGATAGTGGAAATAGCGAACTAACAATAAATGAAAAATATGAATTTTTTCAAATAACCTGCCGCAGCACACGTCTTGTTGATATTTTTCGTGCTTATGGCCTACTCTAACTGCCACTTATTGAGTTACTTTTCTGACCCACAATCAGTACCGTCCATTTTTTGAGGCCATTAGTATGTACCAAGTTTAACAATTCTGGCCTAAATCAACCAATTTTTAACATAGATATGCACACCGCTGTCGTTTAGATAGCAGCCGCTTCTCTTCCGATCATTCGCAGCCCGAAGCGAGGATCTGGAGTCCTTTAAATTCCATATATTTTTATATCTCCCCATGGGGAATTGGAACTTTTGAAGGGAAAGACTTCGTATACGAATGGATCGATGAGTGGTGATTCTGCTCTGCTTTACCTCTCTCCATATTTCGTTCTCTCTTTCGCTGGCTCACGTTACTATAACGGCTTTACCGAGCCACGCATGAAACTAACCACTTGGTACACCAGAAAAAAAAGGATGTAGGTACTTATATCAATAGTTTGTGCATATATAATGCAATGAATTTTGGTGGATACTCTAGATCACGCAGATAAACGACTTATTTCATTTTGTAAGACACTTATTCATGCATATCGTATACCATCAGCCCATGCGTCAGGGATATCAATAAAACTGAATGTGTATCTTTTTTCATCCTGGAGGACGGAGGCGTCTGGACTCTGACCTGTTTCGTACCCCCATCACTCCGTGGAAGGCGTCCCCTTAATAGACACCTAAAGTGATTCGACCTCTCTTCTCTCAGAATTTCGTCTCGGGTCATGCCGCCGTTGCCAACCCTCTACTCCCTCTTTCATTCGGTTTTTAGGTCTCTTGGTCGCTCATCGGCTGAAGGACCTTTCGCGAAAATAGAAGCTACCCGTCTGACGTGAAGAAATTCTGGACTTCTCAAGCATTAAATCGAATCCTTGTCGAGACTATTATAGAGATACGCCAACACGTATTAATGAGGAAATTTATAGGCTCAGATCGAATCTCCGGTTGAATGGTATCCCTCGATATTAGGTACCACCATTTATCGGTACCTCGAGGCCGGTACTACGCTGACTTTTACTACGTAATTCCTTCGCTCTTAATTTCTTGGCAATAAATAACAGAATCTATAACGTATCAGAAGTGAATAAATCATTCCAAAAACGGGATGAGCTTTCGTTACGGAACTAGATCCCAGGTAGAGAATAGTGCCTACTGTTATGAACCCGTATAGAGGCAATATTTTTGTAACCAAAAAAAAAAAAAAAAATATCGTTGGCTTTGTTTATTTTTGTTTAAAAAATCCGATTCTGTCATAAAATGGACCCATATATAATGTCTTGACAAATTTTACCGAAAACAAGAGGTCGTTGATCCAATCTACATCGATATTCATTTGTCCCCCGTCAAGCCGCACGATTTTTATCCTAGAGAACATTTTTTCCGTATCATCGATGTTTGCCGAACGATTTGAATTTATATTCTCAAACAGGATACCCTATACTCTGTGGACTCAGAAGTATGAGTATAACATATGTGCGTATTATACAACCTTAAGCAAATATATGCAATAGCGATCTTTGCTCACGTGACCTGAACCTGGATTGCTTGAGTAAAGAAAATGATAAGTTTTTTTCATTTTTTTTATTCTTACCTGCAACAAACTATTCAATAAATTTTCTCCCATGCAGTCCAATTATTTTCCGGCTAATATTCTTTCGCGAATTGTACCATGATGCGATTTTTAAAATGAAAAAAGAAAGAAAACAAAAAAAAATCCTGCACCGTAGTGCAGTACGAGAGGGAGTTCGCTGATTTATGAAAGCTCAGAAGTTCTCTGCTGATTGGATCGCGAAATAGATTGCCACGTAACTCGTCAAAGATTACAGGTCTCACGGGATTTAGTTACCGGTAAATTATCGGTTGATAAAAAAAGAAAAAAAAAAAAAAGAAAACGAGAATTCCTTTCAATTATTTTATCAATTTATTTATCATGACTCGCGACCCGATCAGCGACGACATAACATAACTTTAACTTTCCGTAAGCACAGATTATTATAGCTCCCCTTTAATTTCATCGGGGTTTGTTTTGCAATTTCTGAACACGCATATCGACCTCCTCGATTTGCGATTTACTCCGACCACCGGCGTACTTTATACCTCGGCTATGAGACGTGACTTGGCTATTCCTTTGTTATAAAGAGCTCAATTGAACCAAAGGTGACTTCAAAGATGGCGGACTGTTAGTGGTGCGAAGGGAGGTTAGTTCGGGGTTGGTTACCTCGAGACAGGAGATTTTTTGTGGGATCAACTCGTCGGCTATATTAATGACTGGTCGTGGAAGGATTAGCGGGTGGGTCTCTCGAACGTACGGTCTTTTTTTATCCGGCACTTTTCCCTCTGAAAAATCGATTCCACGTATTTCACTTCGTTCTAGGAACAAGCGCAAAGTCAAAGGTCCTCGAGAAAGCTCCGTTCATATAGTACCGACCCCGAAAAAAAATAATTGATTTGATAAAAACAGACGGAGCCAAAAAAAATCAAAAAACGTGCAACTTAATTCTCAAACCTCAAATTTTTTTTCTTTTTTTTTTGATAATTCAACGAGAATGAAGTTATTTGCGAATCAGATAGCCTTCCCTTCGTCATCTTTTGATTTATTTATACTGTACATTTTTTTTTTTTCTTTCTTATGGACAAATTTTCAACCTTAGATATAAAATTCTTACGTTCTCGCGGTGCATGTTAGATCGCTATACACGTCGTGTTTTAAGTATTCACGATGATTGACGGTATAGGTATCGGAACGAAGAAGACTGAGCGCAGCTGTCACAGTTCTTGGCAATATCCAGGTTGGATATATGTCACATGGATAAAAATACGTCAAATAAATTGATGTCACAGAACTTTACATGGGAATCTTGAACTATGTAGTATGTGCCGTGTACGGATATTGACCGACTGATTGACTGCGATGAAAAAGTAATTTCCTGATGGCAAACGTTTTCGCCGTTTAATTTTAGTCCCGCGGTGCGTACAACGGCGACTAATCAAACGAGTGAACCTCTCTCCGGTTAACCCGGACACGAAAGGACTCTCTTTCGGCGTTCTCCAATCTCCGAAAGCTCAGAGATAATCGTTTGGTTACCTCGCCGGACTTGAATCGCCGTAGAAATGTACGTTTCACGTTCTATTCGTGTTCTTCGATAAAATTAGTTGGCTGCGAGGATCGTTGCTAGAGCGATAAAATCAATCCGATCAAACCTCGAGCTTTATACCGTAGCGATACATTTTTTTTTTTTTTTTTTAATTGATATTTTTCAACCCTTTGAACGAAAGCTTGCATCGAAAACCATCAAGTTTGTTTATCTGCAAAGTACTGACTTAAAATACGAAATCAAACCATTGCTACAGGAATTAGCCCAGCATCTACGGGCGAACTGCAAAAGCTCCGAGCCTAAAGACGGAGGACAAAAGCTTCTTACCGTAAAAGCTCGCCATTACAAACAGTCCCTTCTAAAGCTTACAGGCTCGATCGAGCCTGCAGTTCAAAATAGAAATTCTCAGCTGGAGAATACCTAGCTGGTGCAGAAGTTTAGAACTCCAGAAAAGCTCACCAGTAGGTATACCAGCTATTCCGTTCCTCCAGTCTATGAAATGTCGCAAAACTTTGTCCTTTCTTTTTTTTTCTTTTTATTTCATTTTCACCTACTTTAACGATTATTCTAATCCATTCTAAAGCGAGATTTAAATAATGAAAAGAGACAAAACAAACTGTTGACGCCTAAAGTTTAAATCTGAATGTAATCCGTTCCGAGGGATGGAACAAACAATCTCTAAAATGAAAAATACAACGTATACAATATTATACGAGGGACATGGGAGATATTAAATTGCCTCTTCAAACAATCTGTCCCTTCCTTTAAAGAGTCCCCTTTCTTACTTTACAGAACCCTGTGAGAAGACATACTGCGCCTGGGGCGCTTCATGTGTAGTCTCAGAAAGCGGGAGAGCCCTATGCCAATGCCCGGTAGATTGTCCACTGACACCGCAACCCGTTTGTGGATCCGATAACGTCACGTACACCAACCACTGTCATCTACGCCAGGAAAGCTGCCAGCGTAGAAAAAACACCAGAGTCAAACATCAAGGAGCTTGCGGTGAGTGACCGAGTCTCTTTATTGGATTCGTTTAATTAAGCCATCTTATAGTACGTATACATGTACAGGGTGTCCCAGAACTAAATGTCCAAAATGAAAGGTGGCCTAGAGGAGGTCGAACCGAGTAAATTGACCCGAAGAACATGGGGTCTGCGAAGTCGCGTTCGCGAGATATCACGAGTTGAAAAAAAGTAGTGCTTTGCTTTCGCGACGCGGCGCAAAGCACTACTTTTTTTCAACTCGTGATATCTCGCGAACGCGACTTCGCAGACCCCATGTTCTTCGGGTCAATTTACTCGGTTCGACCTCCTCTAGGCCACCTTTCATTTTGGACATTTAGTTCTGGGACACCCTGTATATACATTACGTTACGTGACCGAGAGCAACAGATTGTGAGATTCAATTTGGTAACCATGATATCGAATTGTTAAATGGGTCGGAACGGTATTTGATCCGAGTTAGATAATCAATTTGATTAACTCACTACATTACAGCTAACAATAAGAGAAATTACTGCATTTGTGGGCGATGAATTCTGAAATTGATATTATATATATGTGTATATAAATAGTATGTACCATATTATTTCCGGTGACATTCATTGGAGTGAATTTTCAGAGTAAAGGCGATAGGGTAGGTAGCTGCAAGGTATCTCTGTATATATCTAACTGGTGTAAAGAAGTGAATCGTCGCGCAGTAAAGCAATGTAGAAAATTGGTCCTCGTAAAATAAACATGCCCGGAAAATGGTCGGAGACGACGTAAAAAACATCAGCTAGAAACATAACGGAGCTCAATCAAAAATATGGTCCAATTTTTGCTGGATGCTGGAAAACGCGAGGGGTAAAAAGAAGAAAAAAGTATATTATTATACTTAGAGAGATAAAATGTTTAGTATGAACCGTTACCCTTAGCGAAAATAAAGCGACACGCGGTATGTATATATGTACGTATGGGTATTGAAATTCGTATTCAGAAAACGGTGAAGAATTGAGTCGGAGAGGAGAGACAAAAAATTGTTTGAAAAAAAGAAATAGAATAAAAAGCTTGTCTTTTCAAATAGTCGCTTCTGTATGCGTTTCATTATATTATTCCTTCTAATAACGTTTTACCTTCTACGAGTTGCAGAGCTTTAGAAATAAAGCTCGGCGTCAAACTGCAAGAAACTATCGCTGAACGTTTGCATTTGAAAGGTACCTAATTAAAATGCGCGTATCCTTGTACTTCTTGGTATTACGGAGAAGGGCAAAGCTCGGAGCTTGAGAGATGTTGGCAAAATTATATATAAGGAAACAAAAGGGAGACCGAGCGATTCCTTAACAAAGCGGGATGAAAAGACGATCCAAACTTATTTCTCGTGTTCTCGCAGGGTCTTAGAACTGTTTCTTTTCGATTCCTTTGATGAAATTATTGTTAAAAATAAACTTTAACAAAAACTAATTTAGAATTGTTAAAATTATACCGTACCGTCGTATTAAAGCTCTCGGGAAAATGCCTGAGAAAGTTATAAAAATTCATCGTCAACATTTTCTATTCTCTTTTGCTATCTCGCTGAAGTAAAGCTGAGATGCGCGAATGACGGAATGAGAATAGAATTAAACAACGAACCTGTAGATATGTGACAATTTCAATGCCAAATTAACGCAGCAAAAACGGAAGAAATCCACCCCACTATGTGGGTATACTGTATTGAAAACTCCCGCGAGAATGTGAACAAGAATTGTACAGGAGTTGGTCTGTGAAACGTGATTTGAAATTAACGATATCTTTCTTTACTCGTTCCAAAATCCATGGCTGGAAAATAACAACCCCCTCGCGTTGCGACAGACTGCGAATTTCTGGGAAATACTTCGTTATCGGTCGTTCCCACACCACTTTGCCCTTACCCACCGTGAACGTAGGTCTCGGATTTACCAGAACGAGGATTTCCAATCGTATTTCTATATTTATGGAATAATCGAGATCGGTATAATATCCGACAAAAGTTCGGAGTATACACTGTGCATAAAAAAAAATTTACCTAAATTTTTCAGCATGTCTTACCATTTTTTTTTTTTTTGTTCTTGCTCTTCTTTTTCTACTATGAATAGGTACAGATACGCGCCTATTTGTACAACTATATACATCCAGGTAAATATTTCGTCATGACTCTGTTTGCATGATTCAACATCATTTCAATTAATTAATTTCCGAAAATTCAAATACGTGTTTACCTATAAATACATACGATATACCTACCTGTATCAATTTATGCAGCCGGACTCCAATTTTGATGAATATAGTCCATTACCTCTCATTTCACAGGCTAACCATAATGGTCATCGAGCTAGATGAGCAAATACCCGATAAATCGGAGTGAAGAAGCGCGATAGACAGTAAAAAAAAAGCCATGAAAGATCATTTTTTTTTTCTTTTGTTCTTTTGCTCAGGAGAAGATACTGAAAATCTTCTTTTTCCCTTTTCCCCGAGAAAAAAAAGAGAAGAATAAATAAACTGTGATGTAAAAAGATGCGAAAACTGAACGTGTTGCTGACAAAACAGTGACGGGGGGAGGATTGGTTGGCTTATCGTATTCCCTGTGTTTTATCTTGTTGTAGTTTTGTATCTTTTTACACTTGTTTTATTTTTTTTTTATTGTTTCTTTCTCTTTTTCCTTTCGTTCATGGAAAGGGAACTGGCCTATGAATTAACCAATACGCACGATACACTCTGGAAGATTTGCTCCAAGCATCTCGTAATCTAGCTACACCGTGAATTCAAAAAGCCATCTTTTATTCAGCACAAGTTCTCCGCTCTGCGGCATTACCGCTTTTGCCTATATACCTATGCCGTGCATTAAAGGTCATCCAACAACCCGCAAGGCATTAATTCGTAATCAAGTACAAAATAAGTAATTATAGTTGGGGGATGATTACTTCGACAATCTCGCTAAAATTAAATCAGGGTCGTTATTTTATCCGATAACACGGTAATTCGGTGTGTTAAAATATTATATATATAAAATATAATAATCAAGATGAGAATTTTATATACAAAAACGTTGTTACATCGTCGCTAATCATTTATTATTTATTTTATGTATATAGGTATATACATATATATACTACATAAAAAGACGAAGAAGGTCGATAACACGGGGGAGTTCTTCATTTATGATTATTACTGTTATTTTTATATTTATTATTTTTATTATATGCGAGGAAACTCGAACTCTCGCGGCCCGTTTACTCGAAACATTCTTAAAAATGTTGCAATTTCATCAATTTCCCGCGCCCAGCTATAAGCACAGCGTTGGGAGAAAAGCGCCTTTCTTATACTTCCTTCCTTATACAACCAAGAAACGAATGGATCATAAAGGCTGAAATCTTGTCTTCAAATATTCCTCCCCGTATCTTGGAGATGCCTCGAATGCGTGGAGATTTTTTTCCAGTGGTGCAGGCTCTCAAATATTAAGACTTCACTTTTGCCGCTACCTTGAACCTTTAATATTAACGCCGCATAAATATATGATGCGGTTAAGACAAACTGAGGAACTATTGCCTTCGCTCTATAAGATAACGAACCTATATCCTCTATAAATTAAACTTTGAATTATGTAATTAATTTCAAATTATGGAGCCCAAAGTTGTTCAATTTTTGAAAAAAATCTCTGTCCTTTAGTATTTTTTTTTTTTTTTTGTTTTTTTTTGTTTTAAACAGCAACAGGCTGTGGATGTGCCAAAATTGTGTTTTGCGAAAATCATTGCCGCTAATTAGATACTATACAATGGGACCACATGCACGGAGGAAGGTTGGTTACACGGTGTGCACATTCTAGCCTCGAGGGAGCCAAGATGGCGGACGATAGCGTGTCGAAAACAATTGAAACTCGCCCTCCAGAGCTTAGCCCATGCTTTCAATTAGGGAAGCCCCTCGCAAGCTCCCAGATCTATTCCAGCTCCGAACAAAAACGTCGAAAAAAATTAAATTAATTTTATTGGCTTAAGCAAGGCTTTCCCACCTGCCATTCCTGCTCCCTAATTCTCTACCCCGATTCCACTTGAAGACCACTTTATACGGCTGAACGTTTCACTTTTTTGGTATTTTTATTATACATCAACGTGTGTGTATAGAGGTATAGACAGCCGTTTATCTATTCCGCCCCTGATCCCCCCATTTTACCATTCGAGTAATTTTTTACCCCTCATTTTTTTGTATTTTTTTCATTTCATTTCATTTCATTTCTGACGTGAACAAAAATTTATTCTAAAGTAAGCGATCCATTCAAACGATTCAAAGAATTGCTAGGTTTCGTTAAGGTCGGAGTTTGAGGGTAGCGAACGAAGGGTGGTATTCCCAAGACACATCAAAGGCCCCCGAGTGGTGTAATTAAGTTAATCAGTGACTATCTCAGCGGTACAGATCATCGCGTAGAAAGTAAAAGGTGAAAGCAGGGAATCGAGTTGCGACTGCTTTAGGTAAAATAAGAAAAAGAAAAAAAGATGGAAAAAAAACTGCCTTAAGCATCACTTTAATAATAACAATGACGATAAATCACCCTAATTTCCGTTCACATTGAAAAAAAAACAAAAAGTAAAACGAATATTCGAATGTTTTCTTGTTTGGCCAATACTTGGTGTATCTAGGGTAAAGAAAAGGGCATAAAGGGCAACGGAAGCCATCGTAATTGGATCAGCTTTCGAAAACTAACAAAATTATTTCTTCATAAGTAGCTGTACGTATGTATGTATGTAGTTTGTTATGGAATCAAGGCTTCCTATACGATTAGTTAAGGGAATAAGAGAAAACAATAATCCAAATGAAGAAAATCGATATATCATACGCGTATAGGATAGATGTAGTCGAAAAAGTCAGGTCAAATTTCTTCAGCCATATATACCGCATCTACGCTATACGTAGATCGGAATAGAATCTTCTGTTTTTATACCCAACATCCGTGTGCCTCTCAATGCATTTGCTAGGTAAATCTTTATTTCACGCTATCGCTTTTTACCTCGTCTCCGGAGACATCTTTCAAAGAACACATTTCTTAGACTCAGGGGCGCGTCTGCCTTACGGCAAGTTTCTATATATCCAGGTTCGTTGGTAGTCGATATTCACCAGGCGGAATTGACGTCGGGGAAACTTATCGGTATACATATATAACATTTTATATATCTACAAATATGATACCACAGATTATTCCAACTATTCCTTTACTACCTCATGCAACTGAATATTTATATATCCCATATACGTCAAAGGCCCTGCACGTATGGATCGAATGACAAAATTGTTTCCTGCACTTATTTCAGTACATACATGATAGAAGTTTTTTTTTTTTTCCTCTTCCGTTTTCAAAATATGATTAAAATCGCCCCGATTCTCTATGACATTATAGTACCAAATACCGATAGCTTTCAATTTCTCGTTGAAAATTCATTAGGAACAAGCGTTTTCAATTAAAGGGTAAAAGACAGCTCTACAAAACGCCACTAAAAAGCCACAGTAAAGAGTTTTCGTTCAAGGTAACTGCAGCGAGATGCTTTTAAAAAAACAAAACAGGATTGAAACTTTCCAAATGACTTATTAAATCTTGTCGAGTATGTAATTCTGTCTTCGTATATCCAAAATAATTCTATTACTTTATCCAATGCTTGCGGCAAAGACTATCGTCCAGAAGCAGCAGCTATGCCGGGGTTTTAAGAGTGAAAGAAGAAGAATAAAAAAAAGTTCCAAAAATTTAAGATTCAAAAATTTTAAATTACCGCGATTTAATATCGCGAACACGTCGCATCCGCGTAACATGAACGGAACTCGACCGGTATTATAATATTTGAGTTGGCAGTTGACTTCGCAAAATGGAAGATACCGTATAGAAATCCTTGGTGGTATTTTTTGGTCCTAGACGTCGACGTAGCAACGGATGAAGGTGGGATAAGGGGTAGGATAGGAGGAACTGAAGGGGGATGGGACATTTCAGCGGATATGAAATTGCGTGTCGACGCCGCGTGAACGAAATGCTCGTCGTGTTTCCTCCACGTGACATACATACTTGGATTCAACGGAAGCGAGGTCACCATAGAACGGCGCCCGTCCTTTGTAGGGTCAAAGGTGACTCTCTACTATATACACGGCGCTTAGGGTATCCTTGGCAACTTTTACCTGGCTTAGCAATTATAGGTATGGCCAAATTTGTGCCGAAAATGTGCGGAAACACGTGACACTTGTGGCTTGAAGGAACACGTTTGCGTATGGCGATCAAAGAAGGGGATGAAGTGGATTACTCGAATAATTGAACCATTTTTTTTTTCTTTCTCCTTTCTAGTTTGTCTTTTGAGCCGGTAGCTTAGGCCCTACAGAAAATAATTATCACTGTTTTTATTTTTGATACTTAGCGAGAGACAGTTGCGATTTTAAATTGGGGATGGAAAAAAGTAGCGAGGTAAATCTCGACCCTTTTCTCAACGCTAGCCTCTTCGCTCTGACGTCTACTAGGTACAGATTGTTACTTTGAATCCCGTGAAAAATGTTCACAGCTATTTTTCAGGATTAGCAGACCCCGGTTTGCGAGAGAAGAAGAGAGAGAGAGCGAGAAAGGGAGAGAGACTGAGACGGTGGCACAAAAATAGAAGGGAAAAGAAAGACTTTATAGCGACGCATAACTCACCTTCCTTATTGAAACTTCCGCCGGCTTTCGTACGGATTAAGACATTCGTTTTAAATTTGTCGAAATTTCGGAGAAACTTCGCTAATTTACCCCTCGCCAACATTTTATTTTTCACCTTCGTCTTTCGAGACCTGAAATAACGTTAGGCTTTGTATCTTTTTTGTTTTTTTTTGCCTGCGAATCGACGAAATTCACAATATTCAATAATGAAATGAAATACATCATCTCACATGTATATCCGTGTGAAAAATTACATCGTTTTCTATACACTTTTATGCAAATTAACTCTAAGGTACTATAATGATGTGAAACGTGTTTATTCAGCTGCTAATTTATGACAGTAAACTTTTATACCGTGTCTCAATTTGAATGCATTGATCTTGGCAAGAAGGAGAATTTGTATTATACATAGCGACGTGAAAAAAAAAAAAAAAAAAAAAAAAAAAAAGTATGGGAAAAGGCAGAGATTGGCGATGGCAGGTATTAAGGCATTTGTCAGTCGCCGGGTGTATTAGCTCCGACTGTGGTACACTTATTAGCAAACACCTCTATATGCATGGCTCGAAGCCAACTAGTTTGAAACCCAGGGTTGAAGTCTGAACGCGTGCTAGCGTCTCGGGTCACAGCGTGGTTCGAGGATGGGTCAGGGGGTCAAGGGGGTCAAGAGGATGAAGGGGGTTAAAATAGGGGAATGGGGGGTTCAGAACCGGATCCCAAGATCTCACCGTGCATACTTATGTATCGCTGCGTACATATTGCAGATGCTCGTATATAATCCTTTTATGAAAACGTTTTCGCTCTCACCCTCCGCCCCGTAAGATTGATAGAGGAAACGTTCGTCCCCGCGCTTATGGCCGCCCGGCTTCTAAACTTTTAAACAAATCGTTATCTTCGTGTATGTATGTACGTACATTGTAAAGCTATACGCATGTTCTCCAATATTTTCCATCGGTAAATCATCGTTCAACGATTAACCGGTTCGTAATTCGGATTAACAACTCGAACAATGACCATCGCCCGTGGTCATCCGTTACCCTCACCCTATCATTGATAATTCGAATTCAATTTTACCCTCGTCGGTGAAAATACCAACCTCCACCCTTCATCCTTCACCCTTCACCCTTCGCCCTTTGCCCCTTTGCCCCTTTTCTCCTCTCCATATAGCTGCGAGACATTCGAGATGGTTTGTGGTAGCTGTGGGCCTCTGTCAACCTTTCTTGTTCACATTTCTTTTTCAATCTCTTCTTTTCTCTCAGGTGTATAAATATCAGCGCGCCCGGTATTGCGTACAGGTGTTTTCATTCACTTTTAGGTTTATTTATTCTCTTCTTCGTCCTCTCTAAACATTTTTCGTTCGTCGATCGTCAATAGCCGCATTGCAACAGAGAGAAAATTTTTCGTATTTTTTTTTTTTTTTTCTTTTTCTCCCTGCAATCTCATTTACCTCCAGTCTCCACGAATCAGTTGTTTCGCTAAAACGGTCAAAGTGGAAATAACTCTACAGCATCTCACGAAGGATCAAAGGATCGGAATACTTATTGCTATTTACTCAAAGTCTTGGCCACCCTCAACTAAACTGCTCTATACTTTCCAATGAGTTCTTTTTTCTTTTCTTTCTTTGGCTATTTTGTTTCCTTCTTAATGAGTTTAGATTTCAGTTTACCTATTTCAGGTAAATAACAATTCTCTAAATATCGCTATTATCGTATTTGAAGAATGCCTCTTCGAAACCCCGTTACTCATATTTAGTACATCGAAAAGTGTCATAGAACGATCTAACGTTCGAAAAAATTCTCAAAAGATTTCGCAGGACTCGATCACATGTCTTGAGTCCGGAAGTGCAAGTTCCTCATGCGGCAAGCCCGAAAAAAAAATTATAAACGCAAGAGGCAGGTAGGTACTGATTCTGACAACTCGGCTCGCTGTAGACCGAGGTATAAACGTAAACCTGTTTTGCGTATAAATTCTTTAGGAGCTCATATTTGCGTTCGTAAAGCTCACCACCCGTATCTCGAGCTTTCAACGAGATATTCCAGTGGGTACTGAACATTTGAATGCTACGCTGGTTGCTGCTAACGCATTTTTACACGCTAGAACGCCCACATCCGTTACTACATGCCTATATAAAGGTGCCAAAGTTGTTACACGGACTTAATACTTTCTTTCCACTCGCTGTCATCTTTTACCCTTACCTACTCGAATGCGCGGCAGAGTCAGTGCCTTTATCTTCGTAAAAGTTTACTACAGCTTCTCGATAAAAAATGGGAAAGGGTAGCTGGTAGACCTTCATCGAATTTTCTAGATTAAAAACGAAATACACGTTCGTTTTTAGATCCTGAAATAATTTCAATTAAAAATTTTTTTTTCGAACCCTGCATTCGAAATATTTTTGATGATGAATTGTGACCACTTTTAGAGGTCTGCGTCGTACATAAAACGTACGATACAATTTTCTACATTATATTTCTCGCCCAGTGCCCTAAAAAAAAAAAAAAATTGGCAAACTTCGTCTCATAGAACTTTTTCTCTCCTATCATGGATTATCCTTAGACTACTCCACCCACCATATCCTTCATCTTCGTAAAAGTTTACAGCCTCGGAAAATCGGGGGCGCGTAGGCTTCGCCACGGCCTGATCACATTTCTTAAATTAAAAATTCAAAATGCAAGCTCCACCGCTGACATTACCGAATAAGATAAGTGGCTAGCGTCTTTATCCAACAAAATAAAGAGAAAGAGAAGAAGAAAAAAAATCTTTACTCTGTGTCAAGAGGTCGACGAAGTTTATTCATTTTTTTTTTTTTTTTTTTAACATTTTACGACCCTACGGACGTATCAGAAAAATCTATTGTGTTTAATATTCACAGTATTAGGTACAAGAATGAAGCACGTTTGTATTTTTAATCGTCGTGCGTAGGTGGGTGTATATCTAGTTCCAATTATAGAATCTAATCGACAGAATTTCTTATCGTGGAGGGAATCTTTGATGGGTAAAACTGGGTGAAATTGGATCGACGCTATGTCGACAAGAAATAGTTTTAAGTACTTTAAGATACTTCAGACCAATGGAGTAAAAGTTTGCTAAACGGGCTCGATAAAGTTCGTGTAGTTTTTCTTGATTCGATCGGTTTAGACCTATAATTAGTTCGGAATACCAGAGGCAAATTATCATCGTGTATAGCTGCAGGTATAGGCCGAGTTGTCAGTCAGTGTTTTCCCGAAAGATTTTCCCCAAAGTTTAGTCAAAAGTTGCCAAATAGAAATCATCCATCCCCTATTTCTCACCCGTTGAACTTTCGCTGTGAAAAGTTCGAGCACCTCTCCCTCAAACCCTAAACCTCAACCCCCTCTAGTTTCCACTTTGAACTTTTACTTAGCGGCAAGCAACGGGGAAAAAAGCCTTATCTCGCACGACCCGATTTTTTTTTTTTTTTTTTTGTTTTTTCTTTATTTTTTTTCATTTCCCACTTTTTCTAAGCGAAGCTGTGCGCGTGACCCTGCCACTTAAACTCTGAAACTAATTACAACGAAGAGGAGCTGAGCACTGAGAGGCGTGAGAGAGTTTTTGCACCTCACCAAAAGGGAGGAGTGGAAGCTGGGCTTAACATTTTTTCTATATCGTTCTTTCATTATTTACATCGGGCGTCTCTAAGCTCCGTTCCCCAACCTCCCGTTCATTTATCCTGCATGCTCGTTGGGAGGACGAAAAAGGGATGTCGCGACGCCCTAAGTCTAAAGGTTATCACCGAAAATGAAGTTCACTTTTCTGATTGGATAATAAGCTCCCCGTAGATCGATCGGATGGATGGATGGATCGAGGCGAAGTCTAACGGATTGCATACAGAAAATTACGAGGGGGTAGGCGCTCGCGGTTGGTAAAGCTTGTGGAAAAAGTCGGAAAGGGGAATAGCCAAAACCTTTTCACGACGTTCCTTTGTTCACGTCGTTTAAAAACTACGCGTTTCAACTCTCCAGAGCTTGCAAGGCTTTCTTGCTCAAGGAATTGCCGTGTAATCGAGTTCAAAATGGTGTTGAATGCACCACACGTTCTAACAATCAGTATATAGCGTGGTTTTAAATTGGTGCGGCAAACACGGTGTAGGTGCTATTTTTTCCTCCTTTTTTTCCCTTGTTAACTCAAATTACAGCGCTTCCATAGTTTACTCGTTTGAATCTCCTCAGCCACCTTGTCTCTAAATTTTAAATCACCTACAGCAACGCGTTCTCTTTCAATGTTTAACAAAAACAACGTTAGAAAAAAGTACCGAAGGCGTACGGTAGGTGCTCCGACTCAAATTGGCCACTTTCGTTGATCGCTTTGAACTAGTTTCCAGCCGCAAGAGGAATTTGCTCGCATTGACTGTAGAACTAGAATGGAAGTGAGCCTGGTAACAAAGCCGGGTTGTAAAATGAGAAAAAATGAAAGTAAAATAGAAATAAAGATACAAGAAAGCCGTTTCCTCTTTTTCAACGTTCTATGAGGTGTATATGTAGAAAATTTAAAGGCTAATTCTTGCGGTGAAAATTTCACGACTCTAGTGCCAATAATTTTCTGGCACTCTACTGGCCGAGAGAATATAGCTGGCCTGTGTATTTCACACACGTTCGGCCAGTCCAGGACGCCTACCAAAACGCTACCGTATAACCAAAAAGGAAGGAAGCCAAGCAAAACTATTGATCACTTCGGCCTCTCGCCCCTTTGGGCTCACGCCGTTACCCCCTGGGATATACAGGAGCGCGCGTGAAGTATGAATAAACCAACGTCGAACAAAGGAGTCATTAGCGTATCGGAAAAAATTAGCCCCACCGTAAAGTATATTTCGATACTTTAGTCCGCAGGACTGTGGCGGACACTTTTTTATGCCTTTTGGACCAAATTAATCGGCCAACGTCCGCCGCATCGTGGACAAAATATCTACCTCGACACGTAACGGTGTATTTCAGAGGACCTCTTCCCAGTCTGGGATAGATACTGGTCCTTCCTCCTATTCCCTCACACCTACGAATACGGTGAATTCTCAGGAAGCTCCTAGCTCTATTCACATTCACTCTAGATACACCCCGTACAACTGTGGCGCGAATTTTTCCGACTATTGTAAATCTATCTTACGATCGCGTCGTGTAAAAGCGAACGGAAACGGAAAACGTAAGATATAAGTGTGGCAGCTTCCTGATACCAGTCATTGTCAATTTTTGCCCAACCAAATGCTTCGAAGATCTGAGAGAAGACAAATTTTCTCACTTCCTGAAATTTCAAGTCATAAACTCGCGGACGACATAGATATAAGTGAAAACTATACTTTGGTCGCACTTATATTATTTATTATAGTTAAATTTATGGGGTTTTTTTTTCGTTTTAAATTTGAGTATTCGGCGAGATATTTGAATCGATAGAACCCCTCGCTTTTTAATAATTAATCACCCTGTAGCCTATACACGAGTATAACAGTTCAATTGGCACCTACATAAGAATTTTTCTTTGTCTTGTTGATTCCCGATGGAATAACGTGGCTTTATTTCAGAGAGCCACGTTATCTGAAGCGTCGTTATACTAACAATAAGCTTCGTCTGTAGGTTGAATCTTATCGAGAGTGAAAGTCGAGACGTAATAAATCTATTCATGAGAAAATCAGTTGGTTTAGGTGAGGCACTTTAATTTATCGATCGAGTAAACTCGAATGAAATGCGATTGAAAATTGGTACGTAGGATTTGTTGAAAGTCAAGGACTGGCTTGATAATAAAAAAAAAAAAAAGAAGAATAAAAGCAGACGAAAGAGAAAAAAAAAAAAACGAGAAGAAAATATCAATGGTGGAAAATAAACTTTCGACCGAAAAGAAATCAGCTTGAGTAAATTCGGGATTCTCCCGATTGAACCGAACCGAATTAACGTAAGCCAATCTCGAAGGGATTTAAATAATTGAAATAAATTATGTGCCAGACGCGCGACGGTGAGGGAAGCTGCAGCGATTCTCCAATTCTGAGATATCATACCCACCTTATCTTTCTTCCTACGCAAATATAATTTGTATATCACAGAATCCCATTCATATTTACGGGCTACCTTCCCCGTCTACCTTCCTTCCTTCCTTCCTTCGGTAGGTATACTCAAAGGTCAGAAGGTCGTAAATGCCAGAGATGATAACGAAATATCAATTACCCATTCATTCACTCCCGCTATGAGCTTCGGTTAATAACCCTGGAAATTCATCTCAAGTCGTACGCGATGGATTATCATTATTATCATGAGTTTTACATCTTCTGCAAGCTCCTGTCAGCTTGCATGTAAAACGTTATCTGATTTGAGTAGTGAATCTTTATTTTATTATCAATTAAATTACGTCTACGTGTAAGGTATCTCGGGTCGCCTCAGAAGCGGATAAAATTTCGTTAATATATATTTATTGAATTAAGTTTAAAAAGAAATTTCAATCAACTCATCTCGTAGGAAAAAGAAGAGTAAGAAAAAAAAAAAAAAAGAACTGACAGTTTGATAACTTTTCCTGCAGCCTTAATAACCACCGGAAGATCAAATCTTAGTGAACTTAATTATATTTGAGGAAATAAAATCAAAGGGATTATATCCCAGCGCGGGCTATCTTGCTTTTGCCAAGTCTTAATCTCCGGCGTGCCATCGATCATCGAGTATTAAATTCTGCGGATGAACAAAGATGGAGATAGAGTTGAGAGAAAAAGAGAGAAAACTTAGAGATCCGAGTTGAAAATAAAGTGAAATAAAATAAACGAAAAGCTGTTGGCTTTTTTTTCTACGTTTCAACGCAAGCTTTTCGAACGGAAAAGAAGCCTCGTATTCATTGTTCAACCTTCTTTCGTTGATAGGACGTTACGCCAAGGACTGATAAAAAGAAATATCGCTGTTAACCAGTCGCTTTTCTACCCCGGATAATCTACCAGCTGAAAGAAAAATGGCGTTACTTTGAGATAAAAAAAAAACAACAACAAGCGGTATACTAAGAAAGTGCTAAGAAACCTCAGAAACAAAGGGTGTAATTTGAAACATAAAGAAAAAAAAAAAGAAAAAAAAACTCGTTGTTGCCGCCCAGGGAGTGGCTGACATGTAATTATTCTACCACTTAATTCTGCCTGGCACAAGACACTGCGTTACTACTGTAGCGGGGAAAAAAACTCAAGTCGAAGAAGCTGCTGCGCTGGTCGGACCTCGATAGTGCCTTTTCTTTCTTTCTTCATTTCTTTCTTTCTTTCTTTCTTTCTTTTTTTTTGCTCCGATACACAATCTGAGCACATAGATCAAAGTAAATACTTATACACTGTTGTGATTTCAGCGTTTAATCGCAAGGAATAACGACGCGTTTTAGCACGACTTAAATTAAGCACTGCCAACACCTTAAAGTACCAATTATCGTAATAACCGAGAGAAAATTTTAATACTTTAGTCAGTTGATAGGTTTTTTTTATTTTGTTTATTAAATCAAACGATAAAATACGTCCGATTCGTTTATTCGACAAACTTTATCTTCCACGCTGTGATAATTCTGTAAAGTTAATCATTGATCATTTATCATCGATCAATCCTCGCTCTGATCTTCAGATCAGTCATTTTCCAATCAGGAACTGTTCGGCATCAAATTTAGCTGATTGTGGTAGAACAGAGGTTGTCAGGAAGCACTAAGGGTGAGACTAAGATATGGACTGTCACTGGCCTTTCGGAGATCAACTTGTCCAACATCAAGTCTCCTAATTCCGTCTGATATGGATCGCGGCTTGAAGGGTGAAGGTGACTCCTAGCCATCACTTCTCGCGCCCTCCAGAGACATTTGTCCATCTGTTCCTCCGCCTGTCCATCTGTTCGCCTGTTCGTTCGTCGTCTATTCGGGATCGTCTGTCTTCGTACGATTTTTTTCTTTTTTTCTCTCCTCTGAAAGCTGGAAAGTTATTGTCGATATTTTCGGCCCCCTTACGTGGGTAAAATATTTTTTCATTCTGTGCAAATTATCTTACAATTGCATTCGCTTTTCATCAATTACCACATCCAAATACAGTACCTACGTGTATTTAACGTTCAATTCAAAGTTTAGTTTATCTTTAATTATTCATCGAACGATATCATCTATGGATAAAAAAAGAAAAACCAATCGTTATTTATTTTGTTTACCATTCGATAATAATTCTTGCAACGGGCAATCGAAAAGTATATACATATATACATATAATACATTGTTTTACGTTAGAATTTATTTAATGAATAACATCAACGAGTTGTGTACGCTTTAATTTATAATCGATACTCGACGTATGTGGCTCCACTGTGTACATACATACATAGGTATACAACTTTAGGCAAATATAAATACGGATTAGCAATAAATTCGACTGTATATATAAATGAAACTAGTTTAGTACCTACGATTTTAAAACCTGTGATTAAAATTGTGTCGGACAGCATGCTCAGCGTGAAAAATCACCTTCAGAATCGTGTTTTTACGATTTTATTGAAACGTTTCCGAAGGTGCTCGTAATGCACCTTCCTCGCCTCAAGATCCGACGAACTTTGCATCGCTGAGTGATAAAAGCTCGTTTCGTGGAAGACAAAACAAGGAGACAGAGATTTCTCGTTGATGCTTCGCTGATTCTCTTAGGGCTCAAAGGTAGATGCAATCTTTCTAATTAAATCGTCGAGAAAACAGTGCCGGTACTCTCTACATTGCAGCGAAGAGACTGATGTTCGAAAAGCCAGCTTTTGAAGTGGAAAAAATGTTGATAAAATAAAATTGCCGGCAAATATTCTCTCCGAAGTGTTAATTTATGGAACTTTGATGAATTTGGAAGGAGAAATTAACTACCCTACTTCCGTCCGCCACCCTTGAAAAAGACAATACAAAGTACTAATTTCTGATTTATTCTTTCACCCTTAACGAGGTGATGCGTACCTGGGATGTAATGTCTCGTTTAATGGTTTTTGTCGCTTCCGCTTCCGCCCACGACCCTTCGACGACAAACAGTAAAAAATTCGAAGGCGAAAGGCCAGACCCCGAATTTAACGGATCGGTGAAAAGGAAGGGAAGTAAAGTCAGCTGTCAATGCGCCAGGCTTAGAAACTGAATTCGGTAAAGCATTTTCGCGGATTTTCAATGAACCCTCGCGCTTCTTTTCTGCAGCCACGCGGTATAAAACAAACGTAATTGTATACAGCAGAGTTTATCAAGTTCTTCTACTGCGAAGTACTCAAAGGGTGGAAAGAACTCGACCGTTTTGCGAACGTCTGCTATTTTTAAGTTACTCAATTCTTCGAGAATTTTTTTCTCCCTTAATTAGCTTTTCCTAAATTGACGTTTTCCCGGGTCTTCAGCTGCACTCCTCCGTTTCCTGGTACTTCTCGGCTCCCCCAGGACCCCGATGTACAGCAACAAATAACAAATTTCAATACCACCCAACGACCCGAGAATATTAAAAGTTTTTTATGAGTTTGGCGGTTCAGGGCTCAATTTCGCGCTATTAATAATTCAGTTAGGCCACCACCATTGGTTATTATTCTCCTCGCATAGTTACTTACGATGCCTTAGCGCACCGCGCGCGAGACCGTCCCTCCCGTGATTTGATTTTATAGCCAGTGGCAAATTAATTCAATCCAACCCCAGATCTTCTATCATCTTTGTTCCTCCGGAGTTGCTATATCCAGCCGTTTTACTGAAACCTGCGAATGTTCCCATAATCATATATTCTCTTTTCTCATTGTTCGTTGCTGTTTACGCTCGTGCTGTTTGCGTAGGTTTGTATACATGCATACATCATTTATTTCACAGCCTTTTACCCTCCTTTCGCACTTCGAAACGTGACAATTTTCATTATTAAATCATCACAAGAATAATCCGTTATTTTATTCATCAAGCCACGTTATGGGGGAGACAGCCGTAAATCTGCGCAACAGACATTTCACTTCTAAATTTTCTACAAAAATCACAAATACTCATTCAGTTCCATTTACCGATGACCAGTCGTACTCGTTGTAACCTACACCCGTCCCTTTTCGTATGTTACATACATACGCGTGTTTAAATCCAATCCTACTTCTTGACCTACGCGGTATCGTTAACAACAGGAAGTACCCAATGCGTTTATACCCTATGTCGACTCGCTCGCTCTCTCGCGTGACATTAAATTCTTAATCTGTTGTTAAATTACACCCAGAAGTCGTCAACTGTGCTACAAAGTTAATGGCAGGCCGGGGTAATAATTACCGAGATTGTCGACGACCATTGATTAAAGAATTGAATGCGGCGTATTAGCTGTAGTATATATCGTGTCAAGGTGGATATATTATATACCTATAACCATTTCCTATTTTACGTATATAAACGAGGAATTTTTTTTTCACCAGCATTTTTGTTGAAAGCATCAAAGAATGAACCAAACAAATTTTTTCTGTTCTTACATTTTTTCTTTCTTCATTTTTTTGTCTTCTAAACGAAAATCTCTGGTTGTTATATAAATCAAACTAGAAATCGGTATTAAGGTTATCACCAAGCGGAGCTTTCAGCTTACTGTTAGCCTCATAAAATATAAAAATAGCTTTTAGTGTCAGTCCCGTCGTAGTAGCTGTCGTCACATTAACCTGGTTTTTTTCTTTTTTTTTTATCTTCTTTCATTCTTTTGGGTGGGGAAAAGCTCCTGTATTATAAACGAAAGAAACACAATCCGTTGACGTGTAGGTTAATATTAATATCGACTTTTATTTGTAAATTATTTAGAATGATAGAGAAGAAAATTTTTTTCTTTTTTTTTTCTTCTCAAACTACGTTAGTAAAAAGAGTTAATTACCCTGCAATATCGACAACGTTATTATATCTCTTTTCAAGAAAAAAAAAAATAAAAAATAAAAAAAAAGGTGAAATTTTATTGATCCCCCAGATGAACAGGGCGCTTTGTAATTAAGTACGCGTCATGCACAGGGGTAATTTTCACTCAGACTTTTCCTCCAAATATTTACCAGATTTTCATAATTCATTCGCACGGTTCATTTCTCCGACGAATATGCCAATAAAGAGCGCATCTTTTCTTCAAACTTTGTCTTATACTTCTTTTTTGGGGATTTTTATTATTTTTTTTTTAATAACGAACAAACTCTTTTCGCTGCTACTTCGATGTTCTCTATCTCAAAGGTTCTGGTGATCGTCTGTTAATTTTTTTTCTTCTTCATATTGTATATAGAAGTTTTTAATCTCATTTAAAGTCTGGAAAAATATACCTACGTATACCAGACTTAATTGGAATCTTCCCTTGGCCTACCCTGTAGCATTCGATGGGTCAAACTTTTAACCCTCTAACTTTTGAGTAAATAATTTATGGTAGTATTCATCGTGTTTAGTTCTGTACAGACCCATAATAATGCTATTTTAACTTTTTCAACATCAGTTTACTCGCTCATACTTCACCGCGACATCCGGGGGTGGGTGCAGGTCTTGTTTCCTAGATAATTTACTTCACGGTTTATTTCTGGCTTAACAATTCCTCGATCTTTCCGCACTATACGGTGCTTTCAACTTTCAATGTTAATTGTTCACGCTTTAGGAGTCAATTGATATACCATGTCCAGAGCTGGAAAATCGAGGGAAAAGAAAGTTGGAAAATGGAATTAAGCCTCTGCGAATTATTAGCCAACCATTCAGCCGGCTAGTGGCTGGTAGAAATTCGCCATTCCTTTCCATTCGAAATTATTTCGAATTACTGCAGTTTTTTTCTTTTTTTTTTTCGTTGCAACAAAAAGCACGCTGATGTTCCAGTACTTTACGCATAACAGAGCATAACGATGACAAAAGACTGCTAATCTCCTTTCGGTCTTCGCTTCTCCCACGTCTTTCCGAAAGATGAAAATAAAAAAGGAAAAATGAAAAAAGAAACAGAAATAGATAGCCGAGAGTTTTGTGACGGAAGAATTCTCGGTTCATGCGGTACCTCCAGAGTTTCGTCCATCAGTCTTAATAAGCTAACTGAGAGACGCCTACCACGTACCTACCATTATCCAACCGCTGAGCGTGCGTTACGTGTCGTAAAAAAGGCACTTCAAAAAATTGCATTTAGTGGGACACGGGGAATTGCTAAAAGGTACAAATTCAGCTTTAGGAGAGTAAAAATATCGAGAGATAAATAATCGACGGATTTTTTTGGGTTAACCATATATATTCACTTATTTCACTGTTAAAGGTAAAGTCAAACGTTCTTGTGACGAATTATCATTGACTCTGTACGGTTTTCACTAAAAAAAAATCCTCATCTTAAGACAAATCGTCCGTTTCACGTCCTGTTCAATTAATCGAGTCAATTGCGTTGATAAATTCAATAGAACTTCCCGGGTACTCCGCATGAAATTGAATCAGCCTTCTAGGACGAGACCGGCCCGTTTGTTCGCGTTTAGTATTATATTGGCAGGTACAAATCTCCAATACTTTGCGCAGTGGGTATTTCGCAGGTAATTCATTAGCGTGAATCAAATTGCCGATGTTTGAGTATATAGGATTTGAATTATTTAATACTATGTATAGTAGGTACGATTCCGAACGTGTATAATTATATCTGTGTAATAATTACGTGTTCCAATATAACGTGTCTGAGGTGAGAGTAGATCACCTCTCGTATAATTGCCCGCATACCCGACATCCTATCTCTAACCCAAGTCCGAAGTATTAACTTGAGATTAACTCGACCATTCAGCTGGAATACCGGCATTAAGGACTAGTATATCGATTTGGGCGGGGCGACGGGCATAAGGGATTTAAACTTTCGTGTAAAAACAAGTTCCCATACAAAATTAGATCTAATTTAGTGTTCACATTCACTTTATCGTGTTTAATCACGTCGCAGAGTTTTCTATACACGTACTCACACTAACATAACGAGATATCCAAAGTTTGAAGAATCCTAAAAAGCTGGGGATTTCGCTAAAAATAAGGACTCTAATTTTTAGAAAAATCCATCGGGTGAAAGTACGGAATGAAAGTGAACGTGTCTGATGCGGGTAAAATTTGAATATGTGTTGAAAAGCGTGATTTTCTTCCGTCTGTTACGTGCCAAATAGAGAATGACTGGTTTATAGCTGAGCGGAAACGAATGAGTTTAGATGGTAACTAACTTATATAGTTAGCATGGGGTTGACTGGTGTATGTGTATTATAACATGCGCTAACCTAGGTCGAGTTAACAGCAAACTAGGCGGTTGGTCGGCCGGTAGAAACGTTTCGCAGAACCCGGGCCAGATATTTTATTAAATTCTAATGCAGACGTAACGAAGGTCCTTTGTCTGCCTTCGCTGGTATATCATTTATGTAGATTCGCGTTTTCCTGGTTTTACCGTTTCCTGGTGCGCGCGTCGAGTTCCGTCCATTAGACGGATAAAGCTGGGGACTCCCATTTGTGGTCCTGCAAATTAGGAATTAGGGTCACGGCGTTTCAACCCCGTTTGCTAACCGTCACCTTCACCGCGAGCTGGACCGGTTCTTTACCAACCTTCCCGGAACTGCGGTTAAACTTTTTTTCAAAAAATCCGTCCCGAGCAATTAAAAATTTCTAAATTTCATCAAAAATTATTCACAAGGATCCAAATCTATGTATATGTATGTAACGAAATTAATAATTGCCTGTATTTATATCACCTAATGTCATGGCTTATGCGACAGCTGATAAATGGTATCAGCTAAACATCCCCCGCAACGATTCTCAGCTGCGAATACAATTATACGTCCATAGACGTGTGTGTATATAGTATATTGTATGTATAGGTATATACATATGTATATGTATACAGAAGGACGGACAGACGTAGGCAGCGAACGAATGGATATTTGCAAGCTAAACCACTAAATTTCCCATCCAATTTACGGGTACATGGCTCTAGTGGTGTTGCGTGGCTTTCGGGCTGTGACTCTACCTTCACAAATGCAGTTTACCGAAATAGCTCTGGTTGAGATGGTTGAGCGAAACTTGCATCGTCGAGTAGGTACGCCACTTGTGTCTGAACCGTCAACCGAGTGGTTCTATATGTATGTATAATATACTGGCTAAACGTGCAAGCAACGAGCTTCACAATTCTGTCTACCGATTCCGGAGAGACGAAATGGTTGCGTTCGGTCGTCTACCAGACACTTAGACTCCGTTTATCACATCTTCATTGTCAACTGCCAAAATGAACGAATAATGATTGTAGAGATTCGCCGTGATTCTGGATTTGCCATAAGCATACCTGAATCATGAATATAGAAATTGAACCGTTTCTCATCCTTAACGGCAAACACGTCTCAAAATCTTTGAAAAAAAAACCGATTTTTACATATATTTGAGGCTTTATCCATGATCTGTAAGAAGGCACGTCACGATTACTGCCATAAGTAATTGTGAGACGACTCTTTCGCATTGAAAATTTAACCAAATCGTAATAGCAGCGAGTTTCGCTAAACTACCACAGTAACTAATCAGGCTTCGTCATCTCGCGAAACGGTTAATCACTCGGCGTAAATCGCTGGGCGCCATTCAGTCGGATGTACTTCTCTACCCCCCCGTACTCTGCACCCCCTCAAACTGTACCGGGAAATCCTATATCCGGAATACGAACGTTTGCGGTGGAAATCCCAGAGCGATTCTGTCCTAATCAGAACACAGAGCATGTGCTGCGATAAAGGAAGCATTCGATGTTCAGAGTGAAAGGAAGATAGTATAAAGCTAGCAAAAGCTAATGTGATGACTGATGGCCCTGCATGTATCCATCCTATTGTTTTCTGTCGATTTAATGGAACAGAGTGGCGACTTGTCATCAGAGAATTGTTTACCTAAACAAAAGCGACCAAAATTTTCGGTATAGGATCCCTTAGAGGACCGCATCATGATAAATCGACCAGCAATGAACTGAGTGTTGCATTTATCGTGGAGATACCGTAATTCTACTCCTATTCAAGGAGTTAAATAAGTCGTGAGAAATGTGACAAAAGTCAATTTTCTATATTCGGAATCTGGGTCCAGGTTCAAGTTCCGAACGGTAAAAATAACGAGTTCGTTTGAGAAGATTTAGAATTTTTAGAAACGTTGAAGTTCAGAGTGTTAAAATTTGGAAATATTGGAATGCAGGTAGCTCGAAACTCGGAAAGTCCAAAATTCCGGAAGTCTAAGAATCCGAAAATTTACTACGACTCTACATGCGTAAATTTCAAGTTCCGGAGTTTTAGCCTTTCGGATATTTACTGAAATACCTTCATTTACGGAAACACCTTCGGTGCTATTTGAAGTTTTTGAAATTGAGCACGTAAACTTTCGGGGAAGTACTTTTTCTAAAAACTGTACGTCGGCAATGTTGAGATTCGTAATTTTTATCGTTCGGAAGTTTCAAAATTCGGAACTTCAACCCAGGCTCGCAGAATCTGTGTTATAGCGTCGTTATGGGCACTCATAGTGATTAATGAACGGTACAAGATTTTTTTTTTTTTTTCGTAATCGATACTTATTGAACGTGATGGGATTACTTGACCTTATTCAAATTACATACCCACCGCGCCCCGGTGTATAAAAGATAATAAATTATAACACCAAATATAAGCGCGTATCTGTGCTAAATTTTCCCTGATTTAAGTACGAGACTCGGTAGACAGGACACGTTATTACTCCAGAGACCTAACCCGAGAGGACAAGGATAATAAAACGTGAAACTGGACCTTTAAAATACGTCCTGGACTTAATTCAGCGGTCGTTTTCCTCGCTGGCTGCTCCTGCTGCTCGTATTGTGGATACAATTCCGAAGTAATAGCCAACGGCTATTTGGTGTGGGTTCGTATCGAGAACAGATCATTGGTGCAGCGATCTTATCCGCACATAATGTAGTACCGAGTACTGGACCGGCCTGCTGACTGCCTCCTGTAATGTTCTATACATAAATTTGGTATAGTACGTGGTCGAGGTCATCCCAGGGCAGTCCAGGGCGGCCGGCATACAGGGCAAACCTATATTCTGGCACCATAATCTATATATAGTTATACAACGGCTATATACCTGGTGGCTATCGTAAATCACAGTTTTAACGCGGAATCAATATGATTTACCGAGAGATTCGGTCGCGATACTGGCGCCGGACTGTACGATGGTTTTGCGAGGAAAGGCCAAAGGGAGAAAGGGTGGTAGCCCAATGTTCCTACCTACCAACCGAGTTGATGGCACGTCCTGATGCCTCCGTTCTAGCAGGACAGATATACTTCCTATTTCCTATTTCCTGAATGACGATGGAGATCGGAGACCGGGGTGTCCGACGCGGACACCCGGGACAGTTGAACGCTCCCGGTAAACCTTATAGAAATTTGCATAAAGTTTTTGGTCCGCATTAAAAAAAATAAAGAAAAAAAAAACAAATACATAAAAGTATAAGCTTTTGAATTTTACTTGCAAATTTTCTGTGTAGGTACTTACCTTTTATATCGCGCGTCTTATAACCCTGTCGGTATATTAACCCTAAAATTAAAAGGTCCACGAGATAATTATCACCGTTCATATTAGTGTTGGTGAAAAAAAATAATTAGCTTGAAAAAAAAAAAAATTTCTAATTTTTCTTGACGGAAATTTTTTGACAACGGAAATATAAGCTCGCTGTCGACTACCGTAGGCAGGTAGAGATGTGTGTATTTTGCAATACCACAAGCCCCGAGCAATTCATGAAAAAGTTTGTTTTCCCCACCGAAAAAAAAAAAAAAAAAAAACCAAACGAAGAGGAAACAAGTAAAAAACTAAATAAAACTCGAGAAATCATAATTTCAAGTTTGTTTACAAGAAGTCTGCACTACCAGATGGCGACTGGATATATACAATTCGGGAGACCTCAATGGCTCAAAGTTTTCGCTACCCTCTCGAACCCGCCGTACTTATGTGTGCGGATGACGCTGCGTTACGCCTGAGATTTCGTATATCTACTTTGAAGCAAATATTTGATGGATTCAAGCTCCGGGATATAAATATATGGGGATTATTTAAATCGTGAATAAAAGACGGTTAATAAAATAGAATAAGTATTTATCGCTGTTTTACTTGAGGCTTTAGAGTATCCCCAACTCCCAAGTGCGAGTAATCCCGTAGTGAAATTTAGAGCTGGCGATTTTTCTTTTCCCTGTTAAAGGGTTTTCATGATTTCCATATATTATGGTCGAGCGAAGAATCTGAGGTTCGTACCGGCAGTGTTTATGGCCAAACCCATCTTCCGAATTCAAAGAGAAGCAGAAGGAAAACTGTTACGACCCGGGTTTATGGAGCTTCTGAGCGAGTGGAAAGATCTTCGTGCAGGCTCGAACCTCTCCCCGATGTTGGATGTTGGATGTTGGTGTATACCTACCCGCGGTACGAAATTAGGGTTCTACTCGTATTTAGATACTTACGTATTCCTCTGCGCAGAGTTCGTTGAATTTAGTTAGACTCTGTGATTTCTGCTGGGTGATTTCAGATCTTCGTTATTTAAAGAACATTATTTTCTCGGTATATGTATATACATACATACATAGGTATATACCTACCTTAACGGAAGACAAATTGTTTCGAATAATTAATTACTGTACACAGAATAACATCGAGCAGACTAATCGTTATTAAAATTATACGTAACTGACTGCATATCATGATCCATCCTTTCATATTGACAATTAATTAAGGGAAAGTGAATAAATGTAGGGATAATTTTTTTTTTTCAAATGCTTCATGTACAGGGTGTCCCGGAACTAAATGTCCAAAATGAAAGGTGGCCTAGAGGAGGTCGAACCGAGTAAATTGACCCGAAGAACGTGGGGTCTGCGAAGTCGCGTTCGCGAGATATCACAAGTTGAAAAAAAGTAGTGCTTTGCGCCGCGTCGCGGCGGCGCAAAGCACTACTTTTTTTCAACTTGTGATATCTCGCGAACGCGACTTCGCAGACCCCACGTTCTTCGGGTCAATTTACTCGGTTCGACCTCCTCTAGGCCACCTTTAATTTTGGACATTTAGTTCCGGGACACCCTGTATATTTGGGGTGAAAAATTCCAACCAGACTCTTTGTGCCGTTAATTTTTCGCAATAAATCGTAAATTTGATCAATTTTTATATTTTTTTTCCATTTATTTCGTACGATGTTCACACAGCTATACGTCGTAAATATTTCCGACTGATTTGTTCTCCGCACAAAAGGGCTTTAATTAGTATATAGGATCCGTTGAGTACGTTTCTGATGATAATTGGCATGGTCGAAATGAATAAATAAAAAATATATATACACCTATATATTTTCTGTACATTCGTGGGGGGATCAAATCCCTCTGTGGTTGATCAAAAATATACCGAATAACAAACGTACGCGTTAACGTGGAGGTTAAGTTAGAATTGGCGAGATCATATACCGTTTCGTCGCTAATCACTTATTTACCCAAAGGCATTAATTATGTCCCGTGTGTTTCGTTTGAACGAAGGTATATACATTCACCCTTCTACCGCAGAGTGATCGGCCCATAAACGTCGCGTAAATTTCTACGGGGTAAAGAGGGGTGGGATTTGGTGGTGGGAATATCTTGGAAATAGAGCCCATGGAGCGTATTGGCACGGTGGAAACGGGACGACGGAAATATACCCTTCCTTGCCAAATTGCAGCATTAAACTTTGGGCTGGCGTGTACGCGTCGGACAGAAATGGAGTTGGGACGTGATTACGTCACTTCCTTGACGTGCAACCAAAGCCTACCGGGAGTACCTAATGCAGATTGACAAGCCATAACTCTATTACCAATAAATCTCGCATTACTAACGTTATGGCCGTTGTTATATACACCGAAGGTATATTATTACGTATATACATACGTACCGAGCCCAGATACATTATACAAAACACATGCGTGCAGTCTCGAATTTCAATCACGTCTATATCGGGGATAAGGTTCTCTATGAAATCGTAAATACCTTAGGGGACGGTAGTGCCGGACTTCCCCCTATATATCTCCGAAAGTCTGCATAGTCAATTTCAAAAACTTCAAATCGAAAGACGGCGAAGGCCAAGACTTCTAAAATTGAAATTGACGCATAGTTTTGAGTTTTTTACTATCTTTTCGAACCTCAACGTTTCTGAAATATTTCAAATTGTCTCAGATAAATTCGTAATTTATTCGTAAAATCGGAACTTCAACCCAGCCCTCTCGACGTGTGCCTTTTGCCTAGGCATGAAGATTGTAAAATTAGAGGAGGGACGTGTAAAATCGGAGGTATCGGAGGAAGTAATAATTTTCTTTACAGTTGAATCGATCGGTTACAAATCAAGTGCTGTTCGACAGATTAGAAGCGGACAAAAACCAATTGATTGGTAGATTTTGACGTCAATCCTGAATCCTGAATCAACATAAGAGATATATATGAGTGAACAAATGGACAGAATAGGATTAAGTCCATCGAGGATCGGATAAAGCGAGATGAGGTATGATACGGGAGCCCATGGACCTGCGTTCACACGAGCAATGCACTCTGGCGTATCATAGGCACCTACTTACACCGTTTTCTCTCTAAAAATCAATATACGAGTTCGCAGCGCCTCGCATCGGTGGTCGAGGAAGACAAATCTCAGTGTCTCGAAATCCAGGCAGAGGTGCCCTTGCGGTGCAAAAAGTCTGAAATTCTTCCGCAAAGTGCCAAATCAGTGAAACCGTTTTTGCCCTACGGGCCCGCAAAAAAGTGTTTGCAAGGATTAAGCGGAAGCCACCCTGGGACCAGAGGTCGCCATTTTGAATCACGAGTATTTTCGCGCAGCCTCGTGTGACCTCGTGTGACCTCGTAGTCACGTGTTACTCGAGGTTTCAATTTTTTGTCCTGAAATTCTTTTGTCTGCGTAAAGCGTGTTTTTCCTTTTACTTGGTTTTCCCGTCCCCATGAGACCTTTGAAACAACCCCTCACCCTCTCCCCACCACCCCCCGAACCGTCTCGAAAGAATAAAAATTGCAACCACCGTAATCAAGCGCGTTTCGAAATGAAGAAATATTTCGTTTTTTGTTTATTTTTGTCCGTTTTTTTTCTTATTTCTTATGCCTATACCGCGTAGAACAGGAAATCGAATCAAATCGTTCGTTCGATCTTGAATTGACATCGATAACTCAAGTCTCAACGATAAACTTTAAATAAATTATTGATATCGGCCTGATATAATTTTGAAGTTGATGGAAAAAATGTTATCGTACATTTTTGAATAATTAGTTAAAATATTGACGTACCTACCTACAGGGGTGAAAGAGTTTCAATAGGAAGAAATAAAAATAAATAATAATAATAATAATATCCCAAACCCCTGTATATTAAAAGTGTACATATACAACTATACGCGGGAACCACATTTATCAAACATTTTATTTACCTCGATTTTCACACGATCAATGGGTGGAACAACACGGGATATTAATTGGTCCGTTTAAACAAGTAAAATAACAAATTGATAGTATAATTTGCCAAACTAAAACGTGTAAAGGGTAATTAAAACGACAAATTACAAAGTGCTCGTGTTTGTGGACGACAAACCCTAGCTAGCACTAGCTTAATGGTAATGAAAAAAGCGAAAAAAACAAAAAAAAAAAAAAAAAAAAACGAAAGCAGAAAACAGGAAAAAAAAAATAAATGAAAATAAAAAAATATAGTATGCACTTCTCGACACCGTAACGTACTTCGGTCAGAAATAAATTTCAACCCAACTACCGCGTCAAAGCTTTAAATTTGCCGCTTAAACGTGACAAAATAGAAAAATTAAAACAAAAAAGGAAAAAAAAAAAAAAAAACACGGAGGAAAATGCTTGGCTAAAATGACAGGATCTTCGTATAATGCGAAAGCGGAAAGAGATTTTTCCAACAAATTTATAAAGTGCAGAGTTACGAAACGAACCGCGTTTCATAGACCACTATACATATACCGAAGATTTTTCTGTTCTTTTTTTTTTTTTAGGAAACTAATAAGACCAGATATTTTGCTATTTTAGTTTTACGATAAAGAAAACTAATCTCATTTTATCCTATAATTTTCCTATGAATATATGGGTTTACATATACAATATACATATGTACAAAGCACTTTTCCTTAATGTAAAAATAACAATAACAATTTTCAACAATCAAGTTACCTAGTTATACGACAATTTATTCATTTAACTTTAGGTACATCACGCGATCTATCCGGTTGCACAATCACCACTTGTTTCAAGGAAAGGAAATTTTCTCCCATTTTATTTCCCCATATTATATCTAGGTATATACATGTATATACCTAACGGCGATATAAAAGTACTCGAAACGTTGCTACGATTTATATAATAAGCAACATTTCTATGTATACTCACGTGCTTGTGTACCGTGCAATATCAAGAAACATGTTATAACCACGTTCGTATAAAGACACGACTACTATACCGCTCACCGGAAGGAAGGTAAAGACGCGATAGTGGATGAGATAACCCATAAATAAAACAGGGCTTCTGGTGTATATATTTTATATATATACAATATATATATATATACACATACATAGAGATATATAGACATGGGTATACGTATACAACGATATATAGTAATATCTACTAACGTCATATGCACGCGGTGCAAGGCAGGACGATACGGAGACCGGAAGCAGATTATTTATTTACAAGAAAGAAGAATTCATTTTTCGATGTGGGAGACAGTCTCTGAAGATAACAACGGGGAAAATATTCTTGTTTTTTTTGACAAAAATAGTAGCAAGCGATTATAGAGGTTAAATTTTTTATTTTTTTTTGTAAATGAAGCTACATGAATCAGTTTTAAGTTATTATTCATACTTTTGCGGTTTTAGTTTAGCTGAGCTTTAGCAGAATTTAGGCTCTGACCGAGAAAGATATAGGGGAGAAGAAGAGGAAAAAAAACAAAAAGGCAAATAATAAACACTGATGTACGTGCAGTACTGAGCCATGGCGAGTATCAAGTCTTAGCAAAGAGCCATATTTTAATCGGTAGCAGTTTATCAACGGTTTTACGGTAAATCACTCGTTCCTTTCCACTTCATAACTCAAGCCAGGATCCCGGATCGGGTGTCCCTTGATCCCAGACCCGGAGGGTCGGCTGGTGCCCTCCTCCTCTTTTTCCTCCACCGCTTCGCCGTCAGTTTCTTTCTTATTTATGGTCCGTGGGGTAATTCTCAAAGTTTTGCGTGATTCTGCATACCGAACTACGCGCTTCTTTCTTTCTCTTTTTCCCACCTCGTCTCTTTTCTCTTCCATCCGCATTTTTACCTCTCTTCTCTCTTCACTATCTCTTTCCTCCCTTTCCACTTGTTTCTTTCACAAATCGATTTCTAATAAAATTACAAGGCCTACTTGTAATATGTATATACGATACCATTCGAATTAAATTCACAACGAAAACCTGCAGCCTGGTTGAAGAAAATCCAGAAAGAGATAAAGAGAGAGGCGAATGTAGTTTCAGATCAATTTCACGCTACGTCCAACTCGTAAATGACTACTAGGTCAAATCTTGACCGCGTGAAAAAGTACATGGTTAAGAAGAGACGAGTATAAAGAGTAAGAAAAGTCGCGGAGGTTGAGGCTATGAGGTGGAAGTAGAGGTGTAGGTGTAGATGGAGGACGAGGAGGCGGAGGTCGCGTGGGGCACACCGGGAGAAATAATGGGGCTCCTCCAACACCCTGGGGAAATGCGAACTGGTAGAAATGTAGGGGTCGTTTCTTGCGTCAGACAGTGATTCGTCTAGGCTGAGTTGGACGACGAGAAAACAACGCGGAGCCAAAGAGCGTTGCATTTTTCATCTGCATAGTTAGAGGCGAGCCAAGGAGCGAACCCGGTAGTCAGATGAAACACTCCTGGCTAACATTTATCTCGCGCATTAAACCCGTGGCAATAATTATCACCATTTATCCCGCTACTCCGAGGCACAAAAACCCGCGATTATCTTTTCAATAGAGTCTCGAACGAGCAAATAAAATCTCTGCAAATATATTTAGAGAAAATTTGTTTCTAATCAATATAGAAGACCAAATTCACTGCGAAGATGAAGTTTTTTCTTATTATTTAGGTTTTTTTTTTAATTTCCCCGGACATTTAGATACCCACCTTAATTCCGGCTCGCGTACCAGCTGCCTTCAGTAGTAGTAGTCCGTAATAGTGCCGACCGTCTGGTCGGCTACGGGTTTTACTACTACCGCTCCAAATAACCGAACCCCTTTAGCTGCACCAAACTGCCTACCCGTAACACCTTTCCCCTTTCTAACCCCTTTGATACCCCTCGTCAACAATTTTCCCGCCCTTATCCTCACAAAGGTTTACCATCAACGGTTACAAGGGTGACTGGTGGTTATCGCGTGATTTGATAAAAGAAAACGAAAGAAAGAAAAAAAGAGAAGAAGCAGAAAAAAAGAAAAAAAAAAGAATGGAAAGAACAAGACGCGATATACTATACACTACGATCGGGAATGTTTTTCTTTATTGAAAAATATCGTTCGCTTATTATATTTTAAATTAGTAAACGTTCGGTGTTATAGCGAAGATGATGGATGGACGCGAGAATTTGGAAGCGATTTAACCCCCTTCGGTCTCCGCGGTTTGTTCATTCCGAATAGCTCGAGATTATACTCTGCGTCGCGAATCTGAAGGATCTTAAATATTCATACGTCCGAAAGCTCTGCCAAGTGGACAAAGTGACCGAGAGCAGTAAAGGTGGAAAGAGAAAGAGACTGGAGCCGAATAGAAACTGGAGACTAGAGAGACAGTCGCCTGATACTCGATCGACGTCGTTTTACTCTCTGCGAAACTAGCCATCGCAAGTGGATGGTCACAGAATAGCTATTCACGTTCAAGAAGCGAAATCTCAACGACTTATTCAACTGGCTAAATTGACCACGTATAATCTTTGCTGAAATAATATTTTTTTTGATTTTTTTTCTGTTTTTTCTCAATCACAAACATAGTAAACGTAAATGAAAACGACTGAGAAGAGATAATGGTCAAGGTAAACGCTCGAAAAAAATAAATAAATATATAGTCGAGGCCAAAAACGCGTGCATCGATCATTCCCGATAATGGGTATAATATATCACCGTTAGAATTACCTCGGCACGCACCTTTTGCTTCATTTTTTTAATATTTATCGTCGAGGAGTTGACGTCTGATGTGAACGTCAGGCAGGCAGGCAGGCAGGCGGGCGGCGAGTGGTTCGCAATCATTGAAGGATCAAAGCACTAATCAATTCCGAGGAGACAATGGACTTTGTTCGTGGCTCCGTGCCGTTTTGAAAAGGTGTATATAGGTATAGAGGTGAATATAGGTAAAGGGGTTAAAACTGAGGGCAAAAGGGCGCCAAAGCTTTGATAGGTCGATTGTCGCCCACTTAATTACGACTTTCGTAACGCGATCACGCCTCAGACGTACGCAGACTTCTATCAAAAATTATATCTCGCGATATTAATTTATCCACGATACGATCTAAACTTTTATCAATTACCTTGTAATATTACGTATATACCTCGACATAACTTTACAACTCCAATGTATATACGTATACCCTCGCAAATCTCGCCTTAACTATACTTATGTATGTATGTAAGGGACCTGGAATAAAAAAGGGTAATTAAAAATTATCACGCGAGATGAAACACGATGTAATTTAAATTTTGTTTCAACAAAATGAAAATAATAATAATAACAATAATAATAACAAATGGAGAGAAAGCCTCGACCCGCAAGATATTTCGTCGGCTAACTTTTACCTTCAAACTTTAATAAGCTTAAAGGTGGATAAAGCTCGACGTTTTACAGGGTACAAAAGAACCAACGGCGTTCGGTCAACCTTTCTTAAATTAGCATAAAGATAACTAGTAGCGGGGGAGGTTGAGGGTTATACTTGGGTTGGGCTGTGGACATGCGAATACGTTTGTTGGTCGGATATTTAAGCGGGAGTTAGATAACAACTGAACAGCGTCAGGCGGGGACACGATAACTTTCTGGTACCGAGACAAGCAGTTGGACAATCCGGCCCTAACCAGAACAAGATAAGTCGCGGTGAATTGCGTTAGGAAAAACCAATGAATTGCTGGCTCAGTAAAGTCCAACAACTTGTTGAGGTCAGACACGACATCGCCCTCGATATTCGTGTCCGTACAACATTACAGGATCAACTCGCGCGTGACAAAGACAAACTCGCTGCTAAAATCATCCCCTACATCCTGGGGGCGGACGGTAATTCATATCTAAAAACTTTAAACACGAATTACTCGACTGATATAAACGTTTCTTGCAAGTCGACGTGATTCACAATCAAATTTCAAGATCAAATTGTGTTCTTTTTTTTTTTTTTCTGAAGATACTCTTCCGATGTTTGCCGGCTATTTCCTTCCGTTTGATAACCAAAAATATTGGCCGGTATAACGGGTGAACAAGTTCCCGTCAAACGAGGCGCATTAGGCATAAAACTTTGCACAGAGTAAAGGGTCGCCTGTCTTTAGACAGTTGTTGACGAGGGTTTGACGGGCGCTGTTGGAGCAAGGCTTCAGGGAACCGGGGGATTGGAACGTCGGGAACGCTTTGCTAACCGGACCAAGACCGAGGAAATTTGTTAATTCTGTGTAACACGTCATTTTGACGTAACAGACAAAGCGAAGAGCTGTCGTAAATGATGAACGCCTTATTCTTTTACGGCGTATGGATTTCTTTGACGACTCAACTTACGTACATAGATATACATATCTACATATACGTTGTATGAAATAACGCTGAATATGTTAACTTGATCCTTCAGCGCCAGTCGAAATATTGCGCCATAAGCAGTTTTTTCGAGTCTGTCTAAAGCTAGAAAGTGGCACTTTTTAGTGATAAAATAAAAAAGGGAAATAAAAATGAATAAGATCTTTACATTCATGGATCCTTTTTACCTGAGACAAACGACCTTGAATAATGATAAACCGGGGAGGATCTCATGTTTCCGAGAGAGAGAGAGACACAGAGAAACACTTTAGATTTTTGTATGGGTACTTGACGTCCCTTTTATCAAATTTACTAAGGTAAATTTGAAATTCAGGATTTATTGCGTACAAACCTTTTTATAACCCAATGAAATATTTCTCATCCGGTTTGTCTTGAAAAATATATTATTTCTCAAATTTCTTCATCTAAAAGAACATTTTTACGTTTTTTTTTTTTGGGTAACGGAAAATCTAGTCGAAAACAAAAAAAAATTCATTCCCAAAAGTGTTCTTATCTACGTGTTCGAATTACTTTCTTGAAAAACAAAAGTACTCTGGAATATAGGTACCAGGTAAAAAGAAGTGGGTACGAATAATCAACAATTTTTTTTAGAGTAGACAGACTTGTATAAGTTTGCATTAGTTTCGTTCTTTTGATTCGGGAATATTTTCTCGAGTGCAGTCTTAAAAACATGACAAAAGTAAAGACTGGGACAGAGCGGAGTTGAAATATACAAGAAATGGGTATAAAGACAGGCACCTACTGTTTCCATGGCGCTTTGCCAAATTGGGTCAGAGCTAAGCTCTGCCTGGCCTAACACAATCCTACCTCACCCAGAACTAGCCTTCCGATCGTATATCGTTCACTGGCAAACCAATGACAAGATCTGACCACATCGTTTATCCAACCACCGTGACTGCCCAATCGACCGATTGACTGAGCTAAAACCAAAAATCCCTCGACCAAAACCAAGTATAATTTTCAACACGAAATTAAACCCCCCCACATCCCTTGTTCTCCCGTAATTGGTTTAGTAGTGAATAATTTTCTCTAAATAACGGAAATCCGTGGCAGGTTCTTTGAAATTTGTTCGGTATGAAATTGTCGTAAAAGGAATTGCGGTCTGTGACATAGATGACTCAGGGCGTTGCAAGCGGTTGTTAAACTATTTATCGTACGCGCATAGTGCATACCTATACTCGTTTGTCTCGGTCCTTTGCGCTTTTAATGTCCGTACTACCTCACGACGTAATTGTCACAGCCTGCTTTTAACGGCATAGATGGTACGCATGTATGTATGTAGTATGTAGCATGTACGGTACCAACATTAAATGGGGAAAGAGGTGTCTGGTTTGGCGAGGTGGGGGGTTTGTATACGGGGGTTTGGTATACACGCTACTTCTACTACCCCTGGATCACGTAATGAAAAAGTGGTGCAAATAGTGACGCGCTATCGTCAGGTGTAATAAATTATCCCCAAATTACTCACGAAGCTTGCAGCGCAACGGTCAACGGCAACCGCTAACCTCTTACCACCAAAACTCAAGCTTAAGGAATGACAAAAACAACTGGGAAATTGATTATTAATTAGTATAACCCGCCGAGGAAACTTCTCCCCATACCGCGAAATCGATATCGATTAATAAATACGTTATTTCAGTTATCCTAAATGATTTAGTTCGAGAGCTACATTCGTTAAAAAATCGGAGATAAAATTAAAGGAATTGAATGGTTCGACGATAATTGCGAATCGCGTTCAATTTTAATTGGAATTGTTGTCGAAAAAATGGACAGCGATGTCTCATGTATATGAACAATTGAAGGGTAGGAGCTTTTTCATTCTTCATTGTATGCTTTGTTCGATTTTCTATTTTTTTTTTTTTTGCCTTTTCGATATAGGCAGGCTCTATTCAACGTCGAAAAAATTGCATCAATACAAAAATCTATACGTGAAAAAGAAAATCAGTTCCAACTAGCTCAAAGCGAACCCTCAAATTCCAACTATTGATTACCAATTTAGAGCACTAATTACATAGCTCATTGTCATTCCTCTAACGCGAGCTTGGCGTGCGAACAAAGGCAGATCATAATAGCGCTAATAAAAGTACAGTTTTTATTCCTGATTTTTTTTTTTTTTCAACGTTTTTGTGTTTCGTTATACCGGCGACCTCAACCTCGTCTATATTCTGGAACAAGAAGTGCACAGCATAGCGCTTACCCGTGGTCAATTAACTTTTAGTTTCTCAGTTAGACCGCAAGTCCGGCCTTAACTACGAGTTAGCATTTTAGTAGTCACAGCAACCTGCAGTCGGCCGCGGTCTAGCGATAACCAGGCAAGGAGCGCGGCAGTCGACGGATAGAAGGCCACTTAACGGTTAACGTCTGACCACTAATCTACCTGACTCCCTGACCGCTACCTCTGACCTCCAAGGACGACTGCTGGCCTGTACTGCTGGCTTACTAATTATTCTTTCGTCCTTACTCTTGTCCATGGCCTCCGGCTAAATACTATGGAGAATTCATCTGTCATTTGGATGCTTAGCGCAGAGCTTAATTTCAGTAGCGATTTGATTTATCTCATACATCGGGACTCGGTTAGTTAGATATTTTTACGAAAATAATCATTCGTTGGACTTTACGAGTTGTGCAAAAAAAAAAAAAAATAATAACTACCCTTAACTATCCAGGAGAAAGATAATTTTTAATACAGTTTTAATATTTCGTTGTGTAGAGTTTGCCGGTGTTTGCGATTCGCTTGAAATTCATTTCGTCAAAGACCTTATACCCTAAATTTTCATATAATTAATTTCAGCCAATTTATAAACCTCGATTCACCCACACGCCTTAAACCCATTTTTTAACGATTAATTAATCCAAAAACCGGATTTAAAAATATTCTAGACCTTTGAAATGAACACCTTTCTTGTCCTCTGCACCACCATAGCGGTGACAAGTTGCTGCTACATTTATCCAAAAGGTACCACGATAAAATTATTGTATATGTATATTGTCTTATAAATAAATCACTTTTAGGTATCAAACATTTCCTTTTTTTATTGACGGTGAGTCTGTGACGATGCTAATCATACCTATAATCGATATTTGACACCGAAAGATTCGTCAGTTATTCACACGTCGACAAATTCAACTTCATGCTGCTTTTCAAACTATTTACTTGTCTACGGAGGTTTGTGCCCGAAAAGGACCGAGGAATAATAATCATTTAATTAATCAGACTAACGGAGGCGTGTCAAGCGCTACAATTAACTTTTCAGAATAACGTACAATTCGGATATATATGTATATATAGGAGCTTGTGCAAATAGCTTTCTTAGTAATTAAAACGTACCGATATTTCCGCACCGAGAATGTTTCTACGGAGTCTAGATTCTAGACTGATTAATGTCTCTCTAGCTAAACTTCCTTTCCGCGATTCAAAAAGGACCTCAAAGCTTCTTTTTATACCGAAGATGTTATCGATTCGCGTAATGGTTTCAATGAAAATTACACGGTTTATCACTCACGAGTATATATACTTTATCCGTGACTTATTTTTCGAATATTTACCGCGCGGGATTCCTACTTGAAGAATTACATGGCAACAAATATGTTCGTCAGTTTTGCACGAGTTATATAAGTAATTATAGTATACGATGATATTACGAGTCTGATACAATTGGGGCAAACGTTGAAAAGCTTAAATGACTGATTAAATTATTGAAGAGAAAATCAATAACCCACAAAAGCACTCGGGTATAATTAAATTTCATTTATTTGAAACCAATCTCTCCTTTTCACACTAAACTGTGTGCCCGTATTACAGGTTGAATTCGATATTCTCAAATTCATTATGATAATTAGATGTTGCATCCCGGAGTATGCATAACTAATGATAGTCTATCAGACGTCTTGTAGCATGTAGTTTCTTCGGAATGATAGAAAACTGGCGAATTGAACATTTATAAGACGTCTGATAGACGTTATTTAGTTTTCTACTGTCTGGGATATCATTTTAGTCCGGATTTAAATCGAATATTCAATCTACCTGAATCAAATGCGAAATATTTTATCCCGTATAAAAGCTGCCTCCGAGTTTGACGTTCATTAATCATTCCTATCTTCTCGATTGTTTCAGAAATAACAGATCCTTGCACTAAACTTAACTGCGCCCAAGGAGCGCAGTGCGTTCGTACAAGGGATGGTATAGCAGCAAAATGCGAGTGTGCTACATCCTGCCCAAGCCTTGGCGACCACGAAGGGGCTTCTCCAGTCTGCGGAAGCGATGGGGTTGACTATCCTAATCTCTGCGAGTTGAATCGTTCAGCCTGTACCAAAGGATTGAATGTGAGCGTAGCATTCCGTGGGAAATGCGGTGAGTTTGGGATATATGTTATCGGGAGAATCTCTGCACGTCGTCGCCGTTAGTGTATAGAATGAAAAAAAAAGGAAAAAGAAAAGTATTTATGTGGGTATAATGTGGGTTAAAATTTAATATTCGTGAGTGACAGTAAAGTGTAATTTAAAACGAGTGAAAAAGTTTTAGCCCTGGGGTCTACGACCGGCTTACCAAAGGCGAGAATTATAGATAAGGATCTCGGAGCGTGTAAGTCGTTTGAAATTCTCACGCTTGTAGCGAAATTACACAGTACAGGTTGTACAAAGACACGAGGGAGCGGGTAATAGAATATAACAGAATAGAACAGAATTAAAAAACGCTTTGTTCAGGCTAATTATTATATTTCGAGAAACGAATTGCTCGGAATGTTTTTTATTACGTGTAAAGGAAGAGAAGAGAAATGAATGTTTCATCAAACCTGTACACATACAATAGAAAAAATAAATAATTTGTATATGCAATAATTACAGAAGAGTGTATAACGCAGCGTGAAAAAATGAACTCATCCATTAAATGAACGATAAAGCTTCACGCGACAAACGAATAAACGAATAACTCGCGTTAGCGGTTTCGCGCTAGTCATACCGGACGTGGAAACAAAAAGACTTTCCTTCCTGGACGCTGCTGCAGTTAACTGAAATGGAATAAATGATAAATTAGTTGGATTAAGATGTCAGTTAACGACTGACTTTAATTTCGTCCTTTTTCTCTTCATCTCATATACATAGGTATGTATAGCTGTTTTCCCCGAGCTTTCCGACAGACGAAACTACTATCCTATACTCGTACTCTTTTCCCCCTGCACCTTCTCTTTCGTCGTCGCGTCGGTCCAATGCAGTACAAACTTAGCAGGCGTTTAATCAAGCGAGTAGTAAGGACAAATGTTTGATCAGGCAGGTAGGAAAGTGCTATTTACTTAGGATTAAGTAAGTCGTACCAGCCAGTCCTTTTACTCCCCCGTTCCTGTTTCCTTCGTCACGGTACAGAACTGCGTCGTGAAACTAGCTGTTAATGAGTTGGTTAAATATCTCGCGGAAATACTTGCTAGGTCGGAAGTTAACAGATCAAAGCAAATTAGGACAGTAACAATTATAATTGAATGCGTGATGGTACGTATACCTATAGATAAATAGTCGCGTGGTAGTTAAACAGGTGACGATGACAAGCTGGGGTGAAAATAGAGGGCGGACATATTTCGATGAAATACTTTTCTTTCCAACTTCTGTCATATATATTCTTTTTTTTTTTTACTTTTATTATTCTGCAATTTCAGATCCTCGTTTATTTATTTACACGCTCATTTATCTTTCCTGTGACGTAGATAGAACGCGTCACGACGAAAGTAACGGTAAAACTTTTTTTTCTCCTTGCCCTCCAGGCGGCTTATGCATTCTATATATTATGTATAAATATTTTATTCAATCCAAAGTTCTTAGCCACTCTATTCTAACCTTATACCTATCTACCTACACAGCGACTTGAAAGGCATAGGTCAAAAAATAAGATGACAAGATCCTACCTATGTCACTCCCTCTATCAGACTTTTTAAGCTTTGCATATATTTAGGCGCTTTAAAAGCATTGAAATTACTTTCCATTGCGTGTATTTGATATACATATCCCCGTCTGAGAGTACAAGAAGAAAAAAAGAAGAAGAAAAAGAAAAAAAAAATGTCATCTGAAAAATTTTTCGAGTGGAATTGGAGTGGGTACCGTCTCAAGAGGGAGAAATATATCGGTAAGCTTTTAAACGTTAAGGGCAGTTTATTTGCGGGCTTAAAAATCGTTGGGCAAGTAGGTGTACCCAGATGTTGAAAGGGAGCTTGAAACACAGCTATGGTGCTTTCTTTAGAATTGAATGAAAATCTTCAACGCGGTAAAGATTTCGCGCTGGTGAAATCTACAGCAAACAATGCGGTTTCGTCGATCGTTCGAGGTTCCTGCAAACTTTATTACTTCAGGATGTCTGTATACGTGTAGTACCTATACAGCTATACATTCCGAGATTATCGAGAGAATCCTCCAACTAAAACGTTCGTCCGAGACGACATTGTAACTTCTTAGATCTTCGAGATATTATCATTACTCGGCATCTTCCTGCTAACATCTCGTTCGTACATACGGAGAAGTTTGGATTACTCGACTGGTGAAGAAAAAAGAGTAAATGACATTAGTTTTTAGATACGGAGTGAAACACGAGTTAACAATACCCTTTGCCAATTTCATCGAAGCCATTCTTACAGGAGATGAATAATCGATAATGAATTCTCATCATGAGGTATCGTCGTACGACGAGGGTGGCGGTTTGGTTCGGTTGTGAAAAATCCAAGAATCGTTCCGACGATAAATCAAATTAGTCGAAAGTTGAAAACTTCGGCATTCTTGGGTGTGGCGTCTGGAGGATTGGGCTACAGGATCAGAGCCGGTGGATCCAAATTGAAGACGGATTCGTCTGCAGCTTTCTTCACTCACTCTTTAAAACCAGAATAAGGTAGACGTAGAAAAAGAACAGATGGAACTTTTTTCGCCAAGACACACCGAATCCCTAGCCCCCCGCGCTGTGGTACCTATACCATACCAGATTCTCACGCCTGAACCTCCCGAAATAAGGGCACGATGCCCAAACGAAATGGGCTCAACTAAATTCTTTCACCAACTAAGTCTGAGCAGGTTCTTACGCCGCATATATCTACATCATCTTTGTGAATTTTATTGCAGGATCACTCTAGAATAATATTTAGGCTGTATCTCGCCGTTCTCCTGACGCCACTTTCGCGACTCTATGTTTTCACCCTAACTTATGAATCGGGGGGATAGTATAGGTATAGGTACATGCCAAAAGTTCGCTGCAAGAACGACTTCCGCGGAACTTGAGCGGAACAATTTATACGGTTCGACTACTCCAGGTGACCTGAGTTTAACACTGCCTAGGAGACTGCGAAAGTGGTAAGTCGTAAGTAGGTTAACACGGGCGTACGTTACACGGAAGTACCCAAGGAGCTGTTAAACTCGTTTCTATCATTGGTCCCCGGACGTGAAAGGCAAAACGCAAAGACCCCAAGACTTATCGAGACTATAGAATGTTTGGCTGATCCCAGGGAACTTGAAAAAAAAAAATTGTTATATCGACTTCCTTGGGAAATTTTCTTCCGTCGATTGCACCTGCTTTGTAAAGTTATGGTCTCATTCCTGGCCTGGGAATCGACATATGCCATAGAGGGGAGGGTATTATATGCGGATGAGCCGCGTATCCAGGGCGTAATTATATGACTTTGAGTTCAGCAATCACGACGGTGTTCTCGACTTATGTCGTGGTTCGTACCTGTACTACAATTATTTATTAATTTTATGCTATTTTATGCTACGTGAGGGTAGAAGGAAAATCCTGTGCCAGGGTAAACATCAAAGGGCTAGAATTTCCGGGTACGACATTAGAAACTTAGCCCTTGCGCTAAGGAAAACGTTGAAAGCTGAGTGAGCGTCGAATGTGCCTCGAATAATTCACGTCTTGTATAGCTGAGTGGGTATAACTTGCGCGTGAAAGGGTTCGAAATAAAATGTCAATTCAGGGATAGGGAGAGACTGTTTATATCTTGTTCAGTGATTTAGGATGATTTTTTCGCTTCTGTTCTGCGATCGGTTAATCCAAATCCCGGCGAGACTCTTATTTCAACGAATCCTGAACTGCAGGATCAATTTTCCTGCAACTGCAGAGGTCGTTTCTCATATAATTCGTATATATCAAAAGTTGTGCACCAGGATCGCGAGAAAAAAGATGTAAGAAAAAATTTTTTAAACACAAAACCGGTGCCAACCGTGTATAGGTGAAGTATAAAAACTTGAAGGCAACTTTAAAGATTACGGTATAGGGGATGGAATGAAGATGCCGAAGAGATTGAGGGGGTAGGTAAAAACGGAGAAAGTATAAAGTATAAAGCGGTAGGGAAAGAGACGGAGAAAAGCTTGGCAACGCTTACCGTAGGACTTGAAAACAATTGCCTGGCGGTGACTCGGGAATTTTAAACACACTTTTATCGTCAACTCGAACGCTTTGTATTTAGATAGCCCTGGGCAAAGAACAAAATCAGTTACTCGCTGATACTAGAAAGTGAAAAGGGGGCCTCGTCTGTTAATATACATTTGAGTGTGCTGAAAAAAGAAAACAAAAAAGAGAGAAAGAAAGAAAGAAAGGAAGAAAAAATACATTTTTAAATTCAACGGGGATACGCCCCGTGACTCAGTTCCTTTTGATAAAAAAAAAAAAAAGAAAACGAAACAAAAAACAACAAAAAATAGAAAAAGAAAGAAAAGAAAAAAAAACTGCTTCACGGATTCACACCGAACTTACATAATGTTCTTCGTTACGTGCCAGGGAAGATTGTTCACCAACACCATAAAAACTTACCTAATTACATTTCGGATTCCCTCAGAATGGAATACGAATAAAATGGCAATTTATCGGTACAATGACTCGCTGTATAGTAAATAACGCCATTTATTTTCTTATACCGCTTTTCCTCGGTCATTTTTTTTTTTTTTTTCTTTAATTTCCTTCACTCAATAAATTATTTTTCGATCCAGATATATATAGCTCGAAGTATATGGGCAAAATAATTGATTTATTATAATATTACAAAATTTGACGGTACAGTTTTCGCTTGGATAAATAAAAATGCCATTAAAGGTATTGAATATCAAAAATTCTGGCGTTAAAATTCGGTATTCAAGATTCGAGTCCCGAGATTAACCAAAGTCGGAAGGAAGGAAGTTTGGTTCCGTTTCCTGTCGGTGTAGCCGGCCGGGTGAACTCCACCCTGGTTGCAGGCTGACGAGGCAAGTTTCGGAAGAGGTGTTCCTGGGGTTAGCTTAAGTTACAGTCCAGCGAAGCGGCTAAACTCTATTCCCCTAGTATACCTACTGGCGTCGCCTTGCCTTTGCTGTATCGAGAGGAAACACCCGGAAGCCTCCGGAGCACACCCCGGGTACTGGGAAACACCCATCCCCTATCCGCCCCGAAAATGGCTAATGGAATTCCCCAGGCTTCATTTGTTTCGAAATTTCCTCGACTTAAAGAAATACCGCCACGTGCTTCGTGCTGCGTTAACTTTACGCAACATTACCTTAACGCGGCCCATAGTATATTGGTGAAAATCTAGCGGGGGGATGGAAAAAGGTTCGCATAAGTAGAAAATTTTGTGAAAGTTGAAAAAAAAGCTCGAACTTTTTGTTTATTTTTATCTTGTTTTATTTGATTTTTTCATTTTCCTCCCCCAGCTTCGATGCCTCGGGTCGTTAATTGCTTTGGAAAATTAAAGGGGTTCAGCTCGCATATCCACCGTTATAATTACGGGACGGTCAATACCGAGTATTATACGTGTTTCAGACCCCTGTGCCGGAGTAGAATGCGTCGAACCGGAAGTATGTCAATTGGATGGTTCAAGGCAGCCGGTTTGTCGATGTGGAGAACAGTGTGGTCTTGAATTTTCTCCAGTTTGCGGTAGCGATGGTAAGACATACTCGAACGAGTGTAGCCTTCGTCAAGAAGCTTGTCGCTCCCGATTACCACTGAGAAAGATTTACAGAGGTGCCTGCAGCTCCGGTAAGTATAACCATCATCGACTGATTTTCAAAGGGATGTTTATACCTCCCTCTGTAACGTATATCTATAATCTTTCCGTCTATCTCTTCCGATTTTCCTACGCCGCTGAGTAACCGTCGCAGAAAATTTGAAGAACCATTTTTGTTAAATTCCTTTTTCATTTTTTTCTTCTCTATTTTATTTTCAAGGAATCAACCCTTGCGACGGTGCACAATGCGGGTCTTATCAGCAATGCGCTATCGACCGTTACGGAATCGCCAGATGCGAATGCGGACCGGAATGCCAACCAGTAATGAGGCCTGTCTGTGCCAGGGGCGGATCTACTTACACATCGTTTTGCGAGATGAAACGTCAAGCTTGCATAAGTAAGACCAGCATTGACCTAGCCTACACAGGCGCCTGTGGGTCTAGGGGACCTTGTTCCGAGAAGGTACATGCATATGTGTTACACATTACGAGGGTAACATTATAATTCTGAAACCGACCAGGAGTTTAAGTATAAAGCTTGCGGAAAATTGTTATCAACTATTCCCGTCACGATCAAACTTTCATTAAACTGCAGTTATTAAATATTTTTCAATTACCGTTATCAAGTATAAAATTGATCAAAGTCCCGTTTTAATTACCGCAAAATTGAAAATCACCGTGTTGTTCAGTCAGCGGATTTTTTGAAAAATTAACCACTCGTGTTTGTATAGTTTTTCAATTAATTTGAGTGTGTAAACGACGACTATGGGTAATCAGGGTTTCCCGCACACTAACAACTGAAATAAATTATACTACGACTCATCATTTATTTTTCTATACGCGAAGAAAACTCTTCAGCAACCCCAAAAGCTTTTATATTGGTGTAGGTAATTTGGGTACAAAGATTTATGCAATTCTAATGAATCTTTTGGATTTTAAAACGCCTTTTTTGTCCCCCCCAGTTTGAATTTTTACAGTTTTATTGGTAGATAAAATTCGCGAACTCAGAGACCTCGGAAAACCCTTGAAACCATCTACGTCTTCGAAATATTTCTGCTCGGGGTTAGACAGGATACCCATAAACCTATTCATCCGTTTATACGGATGTAGGATTAATCCGGAAATGGTGTTCCATTATTGATAACTCATATAAAATTCTCGTCAAATGTAGATATTGAAATTCGGATTTGTTTGCTTTGCTTCAACCGTCGGGATAGACAACAATGCATGTGCAATCAAACATTGCAACGATTATTTTTTTAAATCTCTTTTAATTACTGGAATGTACCTATAACTCCACGAATTTTATCGAATTGTAAAAATCTGCACGTTATTTGAGTTACAAAACCGAAACAATAAACAATGATTTTTGCAACAATGGCTTGTGCAGTAAAACGTGTTTTTGATTTTTCTTTTTTCAACTAAAAAATAATTTGTTTAGTATAACAGTTTTTGACTATGTGGGACATCGCTCAAGGGATTTACCTTTCGTGAAGTTTGAAATCAAACAACTGTTGAAATTCAAACTAACATTTGACATGCATCTTCAATCTAGGTTTGTCAATGGGGTGCTGTTTGCGCGGAAACTGGAGATACCGCGGTCTGCGAATGCCCCACTTGCTCGGCCGAGTTTCAGCCAGTATGTGGCGATGACGGTATCAGTTATGGCAACGAGTGCAAACTACGCCTTGAGGCTTGTCAACATCGAAGAGAAATCAGAGTTCTGTATAACGGCTTGTGCAGTAAGTATATAAAAGCTTCAGGATTCCTATTATAAAAGAATTTAAAGAAGTCGATCGGTGCAAAAGACTGCAAGTGCATCGCATCGTCGTAATCGAAATCTGTTCAATAATTAAACTTTCGCCATTTTCCTGATACAATAAATTTTCACCCCGATAGTATCACGTTTGAAGCATCATCTCGCGGGATCCGTCGATAATATTCAATTCACATCGATAGAACTTTATACTTCAATATTTTTTCAATACTCTAAGAAAGTTTAGAGCTTGATCGCAAGCACTAAGTACGTAACATCAGGTAAAATAAAATATTTATTTCATCCCTTTCTGATGCAATTTCAACACGCACCTGAATATGATATCGTACGTGATATACTTGGAGTGAATGTTGCCTACGAAGAAGATAAATAAATAAATGAAGAAATATCGCCACGATATCCGCAACCTGTGAATCAACTCAATGCGGTATTAATTATTGGTAGAATATTCGATATCGTACAATGAAATGAAATTATTTTCCCTGGGGGGGTGGTGACCGTAAAGTAGAGTTTTTCTGACCCTGATCAGTACTAATGATGTCACTTTATTTATCCAGGTGTATTAAAATCGCAGATTTTCAATTAGCTGTAAATATTAATTAGAAAAATTCATCAGAACTCTGTCAAAAAAAGAAAACGAAAAAAAAAAATTAAATCTACGTATACGATTATTTCATCATTTCTGTGTATCGCAGATCGGATCTTTTAGTACTTTTCCGGACACATATATATAACTTCTCCGTAAATTTAGCTTTTCAATAATTCATCTTAAAAAGTCGTAACGAAATTTCAGAACATCTCTTCAAAGGGACGCTCATTTCAGAGTTCTGAAAAAAAAAAAAAAAAAAAAAAAAAAAAACAACAACATTGAACATGAGAACTGGCCCCATGTTGTAGGCGGAAGTTTTTTTTTCTCCTTTTTTTTTTAATTAAAATATACGGTTTCCTGAAAATGTCGTGTCTCTCGTTAATTAATATGGAACCGTTAGGTATTGTATAGGAGGACAGATCGTAAAGCGTAATGAGTGAGAGGCTGTATTGTAGATACTGCGGAGGATCCTATATACATATATATACCCCCGGCAGTACCGTTGCCGAGAGTGGAGGGAAGGAGGAGATAATAAAACAAAATTCTATTGTTAAATGAGAATCACAGAGAGATTTTAGCCCGAAGAGCAACGCCGAGCCGAGCCGTGCCGCGTGTTATCCATCCTGAACTAAAAAGACATCCTGAACATTTATTAAACCGTCAAAGCAAACAATCTACCACGATTATATGGATGTATGGAGCGAGTACTACCTCCGGCGTACACATCACCTAGGAATTCTCACTGACGGTATGACCGATTTAACTCTGGCATATAAACCGCCCTACGGCTCTTTGGGGGGTGAGAAGATACGAGGCACAAGCCAGCTGGCACGACTGGTTCATTTACAACGCAAATCGTACAGGCACATGCGTCGGACGTTCTATGTGTCAGTCACGACTAGCCAAGAATATTGAGAAATTTCTGAAATTTGAGATTGAATATAATACAGGAAAAGTAAGATTTTTTGCAATTAGTATAGATTTCGATGAACCTGATCAATTATTATCAATTTTGAAGAAGACAAGAATTTATCGTCTAAATGGAAGTTCTTGAGAAATTGAATTTTCTCATAAGATGCAAGGCTAATAATTTTTTCAAATTGCCGCTACACCGTGAAGAAGTATTCTATTGACTTAGTTTTTTCACTGATGATTACCAGTATTTTGAGTAATCAATTCAAAATTATCTAAGATTTTACGGAGTTCGCATTGCACAGATTGGTAGCACGGAAGAAAAAGTGGTTGTCTTAGAGAACAGGTCGCATCGTTGATCGAAACTTGTTCAAATTTCGAGTAAATGTTCCAGATTGATGTAGTTTCGACCCAAACCGATGATATTCGATAAATTTAATTTTTAGATAGATACGAAATTTTTTTATTTTTATGCCAAGACCATAAGGTCCGAAATAATTTCTAATCATATTTCAAAATACGAGTAATCAGTTTTGGAAAAACTGAACCCTTGTATATGGTATTTCTTCAAAGGTTTACCGGTGATGTGAAAAAAATTATTTCTGCTTAACATGCTGTGGTAGAAGGAAAAAATTGAACTGTCACTCCTTTAGCCCCTTGTGAATTTCAATTGTTTACAACTTTTGCTCGCTTTGAGGGAGAGACAGAGAGAGAGAGAGAAAGCTATATATCCACTACCCCGCGAACATTCGTATGAAAATTACAGAATAGCTGTGTATGTGAATGCGGTTGTGGATGTGGACGAGGATTTTGATGCGGATGAAAACGTGGTTTCATGCATATCACGAGTCTCTCTATATAGATGAGTCACTGCCCCGAGGCATGCACCCTGCATATGCATGTGTTTGAGTTGGAGCGCGTGTACAGTATCCGCCCTCCTGAGATTCGCACTGGATTTCAATAAATTCTAAAGATAACTACTTGGCTGCGACGAACCTGCAGATTTTACACCGCTATAATCGCGACCTCGTTCCTGCAGTCTTACGTACCTTTATCGAAAGGATCTGATATAAATTTCTTTGACGAAATGTGGTTATGAAAATTGTCCAACATTTACCGTCTGATGAAAGACCATAATCTTGATGCCAAAAATCGAACAACGATAATGATAACAATATTAATAAAAATAATAACGAGAGAAGAAAGAAGAGAGATACTTTCGCTAAGATTTCAGGGAATTAATAAGGCGTATTAAATTGTGAATCTTGCAAAGGTTGACGCATTAAATTATGAACAATTTTAGTCGAGATCGATACCCACCTACCCCACCACCGTTTCTAGAAACAGGCCACTTCAACGTCGTTTGTTTGTTCACTCGATTAATCAAGGCACTCTAACTCCGACTCTGTTTCAGATGGCTGTGAGAATAAGAAATGTGAGCATTACGCCGAATGTGATAGCGACAGCGGTGGCGAGGCCAAATGTATATGCCCGAAGAATTGCGACAATGCGGTAAGAATATCTCTCGCAGCTCGTACCTTATTATTGTATATCCGCAGCATGCTATCACCTGTGAATTTATTTTGCTCTCGCTTTTATTCCAAATACACAATTTACCAGATAATCCGAATTCTTTATCACCGGTTTCAACGTGAAATGTTGAACAACGTCAACGCGAAAAAGCACACTCGTCGCGCATAATATCATGGTACCACACGTACCACATATTCTTTTACCTTCTCGTTTTTTCGTTCTTCCTCGTTTCGTTTTTCTGTAATAATAATCTAGAATAAAAAAAATCGGAATCCTGTATCTCTTTTGCACGGTATTTATAAATTCGCAAATGACGCGATCGTCAGAGTCAGGTATATATATTTCAAAAATAAATCATCTCGTATTCCCGCGGAGTACGTACCGTAGCACGGCACAGGGGGTGGTCGTGAACGTCGCGGAAACGATTCCCTAAGCGACTTGCACCCGGGTCCGATTTCGCTGTACACGACTATTTGTCCGGTCTATAGACGGCTACGTGGTTTCACTGTAATGCCAATGGATAGGGTGAAAGAGAGGGGGAACTAAAGAGGTGAGGAAAAGGTACGTCGAGAAACTACGAGGAACTACGTTCTCCAAATAGCGGTAGGTAGCACACGATCTGACGAGTCAGCATCGGCGATGTGAGCGAGAGGAAAACGGCGCGGAACGTCGAGACGCGGTATGGGCAGGGTGAAACGTGGCAACCAACGAGCTGTGGTGGTTTTATTGTTTTTTCTTGTTTTTTTCCCTCTTTCTCTTTCTCTTTTCGTTTTTTGTTTTTTCTTTTCGTTTTTGTCATATGCCTTTTTCCCCGTTTTGAGCTCCATTGTTACAGCTCTACTATTGACGCGGTCCACCCGCCAGACCGCAACGTTTGAAACGTATCCCACGAGAAAACCGATAGCACTATGTCGATGTATACCTAAAAAGTTTTCTGACAATCTTTTACAAATAAAACCTTTTATTACGATTTTTTTTCCATTCCACTCTATATCTATATCTCCTTCACTGAAATCAGATCATCAGCTCTGACGTGATTCGTATCATTTGCTTCATGTCGTAAACGTATAATATCTACCATTAATCAAAGGAATATTATAATAATTTAATAAAAATTTTAGTACATATGGAAAGCCGCTGCAGGTATTCAATTTCGTAATTCCTTGGCCTCCTCCTTAACTTTTGTTTCTTACTTTTCTTATTTCTTCTCCTTTCATTATTACCATTCCCATATCGTTCTAGGTCGAGACTCCGGTCTGTGGCACCGACGGAATAACTTACGCAAGTGAGTGTGCCTTAAAAAAGGCTTCTTGCACCGCACATACGCTCATTGTTGTCAGTTACAAAGGGGACTGCGGTAAGCACAGTTCGGACTTCTTGAAACTGGCTCGACTTCAAACCGTGAAGCCAGTTTCACTCTGCAACTTGCTGCGCGATATTATACACAGCAAAATTTTTCCTCATGATCGTTCAATACTGTATATGAATACCAGCTGCATTCACACGTCGATATTATCTCAAAATTGTCACAAATTATCGAAAATATCGCACAACAAGTTTCTCCGAATAATTCCTGGACCATTTTATCAAATCGATAATTATACAGGACTTTGCACCGGTGTCAATTGCGAACATGGAGCTCGATGCATCGGAGGAATCTGTGCCTGTCCGGATACGTGTCCTTCTGAGGATGCTGGGGAACCTGTATGCGGCAGCGATACCAAGACCTACCCTTCCGAATGCGAATTACAAAAAGCAGCTTGCGATAGAGACCCCGCATTACCACCTCTACTCGTGACTTTTTACGGTGATTGTGGTGAAAAGTCGCCGGTAGCAGCGCTAAGTAAGTCAAATTTTTTTCATCCAAAAACATCTAATGCTTTGCGTGATGTTGTATGGAAATCGAATAGAGTATTAACAAATTTTTATTGGTGCAGGTAAACGTTTACTTATTAAGCTTTATTAACACTTCCTTACTAACCGTTAACAACTCTCGTGATTAGCGACAATGTCTACTGGACCGGTAACTCGACTGAGTACAACAGTAGAGGGAGGTAATACGCAGGAACGCGAAGCCTGCCGTGATATTCACTGCGATTTTGAAGCCACATGCGAATTGGGACCCGATCGATTTCCTAGGTGCAGTTGCCGTTTCGATTGCGCGGCAATATCGGCTGAAAATATGAGACCAATTTGCGGGAGCGATTTACGTACCTACTCATCTCTTTGCGCAATGAAAATGGAAGCTTGCCAAAGACAACAGGAACTCAGACTTCGTCCCCTAGAACTTTGTCAAGGTCGGATAACACCGTTCCCTTTCCTTAATACATATTTTGCATGCAGCATATATAATAACCGTTATTCATTTAACTGCTCGTTCTTACATTGGAAACAAAAAATAGAAATAAAATCACACTCATTACTGAAAGTATCACGACTGTAGATCGGTCCAAGCGATTTCTTCGAACGCTGTCAATCATATCAACATCATTCTGTCGGAATATTCCTTTTGACGATTTATTTAACCGCAAACAGGCATGGAGGTTCGTCCTTGCAAAGGGGATTCCCCATTGATAGATTCTGACGGGCGTGAATATGACTGTGGCAGTGGTCCCCAGCGCCGGGATTGTCCTAGCACAAGCTACTGTCATCAGACAACGAGATTTGCGCGTTGCTGTAAAAAAGGTGAGAACGCGTTGAGGGAACAATAAAAAAAATTAGGAGATCTTAGCCATTTGAATAAATTGAAAACGAAAAAATCACTTTATCCTTCAGCTCCGGGTATACAAGTTCAAAAATGCTCCGACTCTTGGCACGGATGTTGTCCGGATGGAAAAACCGCTGCTTTAGGTCCTGATGGGGCTGGCTGTCCGAGTCTTTGCGGATGCAATAGACTAGGAAGTGTTGCTGATACTTGCAATCCGGAAACTGGACAGTGCGAATGCAAGCCGGGCGTCGGGGGCGTCAAGTGTGATCGTTGCATGCCCGGCTATTGGGGTTTGCCTAAAATCAGCGAGGGGCATCCTGGATGCATACGTAAGAGATATTCTCCGATTTCAGTAATAAGGCGAATATGATAAGAAAAAATCAACATCACTTCACAATCTTTCTCAAAAAATGGCTGAGGAATAAAAAAAAATTTAAGAATCAAAATTTTCCACATCATTCCTTACGAGATTTTTCAAATTGACCGATTCCCTTCGTGTCTGCTTCGTACAGCAGATCAGTTTTTGGGAAGAAAACAAAAAAAAATCTCTTTTAATTACAGCTTGCGGTTGTTCTCTCTTTGGCTCGGTCAGAGAAGATTGCGAGCAGATGACTGGCCGATGTGTATGCAAGCCCGAGATCCAGGGACAGAAATGTACCATATGTACAGATCACAATAAAGTTCTAACTCCGACAGGATGTTATTCAGGTATTTGATTTAAATAGAGTCAAAAGCCGAATAAAATTCATCAAATTTTTGCATAAAAATCCTTGCAAAATAAAATTTCAAAAACGACCAAAAAAAAAATCATATTTCTCTTTCTTCACGTGACTAAAAATGAACTTCGTATCACAGCCGACACGATTCCACCGATGCCCCAATCGTGCGAAGACTTGGAGTGTTACTCCGGTGGTCATTGCTCCGAGATTGGCGGACCGCATTGCGTCTGTCCATCTTCTTGTCCTGCTGATATACCGACGGTACCAGTTTGCGGAAGTGACGGACAGACGTATGACAACGAGTGCGAACTTCGTTTATACGCATGTCGTCATCAGGCTGACGTTGTCACCCAGGCATTTGGCCACTGTCGAGGTGTGTTTACGGAAAAAAATCCCTATCGATCTGGTCCCTACATTCTACATTATTAAAATATTTATTATTCTGCGTTATCGTATGTCTCGTAGACCCAGAACCCTGGCTGATAATACAAACGAAGATAATTGTAGCCATATCTTTGTCGTATTCGTCTTACGTATTCTGGTAGCCAAGTACAAGCATTAGTATGTGTATAATAGTGTGATATGTAAATTAGGAAAAATGAGCCAGGAGTAAATCAATGTCGTGTATATCTACAAGGAAACAAAAAAAAAAAAAGAAATTAATAATAAAATATTGTAAATTTGTGAAATTGGGTAACATATATATCTATATATGGTGAAAACAATTGAGTCATCCATTAATAGGAAAGCTTTGTACCGTTTCCAACCAATAAAAGCTAACAATTTTTACTAATAATTTATGAATCTACCTCGATCCTCGACCCGAGATTAATCATTAACTATTAATCCCTCCACCTTCAACCGATGGATTGGCCAAAACAAATATCTTCAACATTTAAAAAGTTGGTAATTAAAAGTTTGTCTTTCAAGTTGTTAACTAATCATTTGAACCGCTGTAAATAATGAGTTAAATCCCTCGATACAAGAATTTTACGAGGGGGTTGGGAGGGGGGGGAGAAATGAAAAAAAAAATCCAAAAAACAAAAATAAATAAACGTAAGAACAAATCTTTAAAGTACGTAAATCTATTAAAGTTCGATGAGATTCGTCGTCTGTCTTATTTTCTATTGCCACTGTCTCGTTCGCTTACTATTGCCTGGGGTTTTGCTGAGAGGCGGTAGGGTAGAGTCAATCTTTTAAAAAGTTTTCTCGAGTCTTCTCTGCCTTGCAAGTTAAACATAAATTAGATTAGGAAAGGCATTTGCTGCAACGTACTTCAAAGTTCACCTCGAGTTTTGTATTTTCTATCTGGTTTTAAAAGTCCTGCGCGACATCAGGGAGTAGAAGAGAAAGAGAGAGATGGAGAATGATAAAGATAAAAGGAAAGGGAAAGGGAAAGGGAAAGGGAAAGGGAAAGGGAAAGGGAAAGGGAAAGGGAAGGAAAGAGAAGGAGGATCGCAGGAAGTACTTTTCATTATAAATAATGTATCGTGTAATTGGTGGAAATGAATCACTTGAAAAGTTATACAAAGACCGGCTGATCTCGTGCCTCTACGTTGATGGGTTAATTTTATTTCTTTCTTGGATGTTTTGCTTTTAACGCGTAAGCTGATCAAAAGCTTTAATCGTTTATTGATTTTATTGTAATTTTTATACCTCCGATATTACGAAGCGAGTAATTAAAAACTGAATTCAAATACTCGGTATAATAGCTTAGCTATCGACTGCGATTTGCCATTTTTGAAATCTCAATAAGAATAAATAAAGTAAAAAAATCACGATTGAAAAAAAAAAAAAAACTTAGTACGTATCTACTACGTCGGTTTCAGGAAGTTTATAGTAGTTTTCATTCACACATCTTTTTCTTCGAATATCTATCTGTATACTTTCGCGATTTTTCCTATACTTTTCCGCATGATCCTGTTTGGAGAAACTTTGTTACCTTTTTATTCGTCTCTTTTTCCTCAAATCCCTCGGGCGTAGGGATAAAATGAATCTATAAATGGCCTTAGAAAAAGGTGAAAGAGGTAAACAAAAGCTAGTAAAAAATGTTGGAATACTATATATTTACACATGTAATTGAAAAGTGATTAAAACCGTATAAAACGTGTCGTTCTCTGAAAGTTATAAAGCCTCTGATCTCTTCAATTATACAGAAGATGATCTCTGAACAATTTATCTCGGAAAGAGCACTCCTGTATTTTAGAAAACATCGGGCACGTTGAAGTGGGCTGCCTGACTTCAGAAATAAAATATTTACATTGCACTTTGCCAACCAGATAGCGATTCGAAATGAAATTTTCTTCGAAAGCTTCTCATCACCATCGAAGCAAATTAGAAAACATCTACCCGCCGCGCAATTAGCTGATAAAACTTTGAGAATTAAATGCGTGATAAAAATTCACTCTAAGGTTCCTGCTCCCTGTTAAACTCATCCTTCGTATATCTAATTCATTAAATCTTTCTTCAAAGCTTCATTAACTCTGGCAAAAACTAACGCAGTTGGTATTTTTATTCATTTATTTATTTTTTAACCGATGCTTCTTCGTTGACTAAAAATATAAACATGGATACTAAAGTTCTTACTTATTACGATACTCACTTGAAAATTAATTCAAGAACTCTACCGTTAAATAAACCGTTTTTCAGACGCAGTATAGGGATAACTATTACGACGGAATATCTAATGCCTTCAATTTAACGTCGACATTTGAAATTCCTGATTATAATTAGTCGTTAAAAAATAACTTCGTGCTATTCATTTTTACGACGTTTACAGATGATCCGATGGTGAACACGGATTTTCCAGTTAAACGTTTCACCGCCGTGCAATACACTCAACCTGCAGCAGCTATTTCACCACTATCAAAATCTACGCGTCATCTTCTCGTTCCTGAACCAGATTCGAGATATTACTACACGCACAGAGCTCATCAAGAGACGATATCTATTGACAGAGACAATTTGAAGCAAGGTAAAACCAGATTTATACATTTTGTGACGATTTTCGAACGGCAATTGCCCGAGGACCCTAAACATCATTTCTAATTTACGTCAAAGGGGTAGCTGCCTCGTATCGGCCAACTCCGGCAACCATTCGCGTCGTAACAGCACTCCTTGGAGATCTGTGCAGCGATGACAAGGACTGCACAATACCAAACAGCGAATGTATAAGCGGAGGATGCGTCTGCTCGAAAGGATACGCGGAGACTAGTGACAGACAGGAATGTTTCGGTTAGTAATTGAAAGGAACTTTTCTGACTTTGCTTGACTATGATGAAGGAAGAATAAGTGTCTTTTGAATAGTATTGAAGTAATTTCTTGAAGGATTGAATTGTCATTTTCGAATTTCAGCCAACTACGTTCCTGTATTGCCAACGGAAGAGTTTCGTGCCTGTCTTTCTTACCCCTGTCACATGTCGTCCACTTGCGTTGATCTGCCAAGTGCGACATTCGTCTGTTTATGCAGACCAAACTTTACCGGACTTCTATGCGACGAAGAAATTGACAAGAGGGACTACGACCTTCCATCTTTCGATGGGAAAAGCTTCGTCAGAATGAACCGTCTGAAAGCCTATCACACTTTCACCATCGAGGTAGAGTTCAAGACGTACGCGGATAACGGAATCATCCTTTACAATCAACAGAAAAGTGATGGATCGGGGGATTTCGTGTCGCTAGCTATAGTTGACGGGTATGTATTGCACATGTATATATCTGCACTGTATTGACATTGAACGACAAATCACACCTCACTATGGTGCGGTGATCAAACATCCTGCGCTTATATACATTCCACCGTTTCACTCTCCGTTTTTTTTTTTTTTTGGTTCACTGTGCAGGTACGTTCAGTTCAGATATAATCTCGGCAATGGACCAGTCGTTCTTACTTCACCCCATAAAGCGACCATGAAAACTTTTCACAAAGTTACTGCTAAACGCTACCGGAAGGATGGAGTACTGATATTCAACAGCGGCGAAGACGTAGTTGGCGAGAGCGAAGGGATGCTCGAATCACTGGACTTGAATCAAGACACGTTTATCGGCAACATGCCAACGAATTACACGAAGTATGTAGTACATAAGCATAATTAAACCTGTGATAAAATTACAGCAAATGCATATAATTATCGTATAATATTTTCTCGCAGGGTTCACGAGAACATAGGAACCAGTCATGGGCTTTTAGGGTGCATTCGTAAGCTGGAAATAAACCGAAAGATAATAGATCTTCACGTTGGTCACGACAAAGAAGTGCTCGAGACGTATCGTGTAAAGGAGTGCGGTGAAAATCCATGCGGAAATTTACCCTGTCATAACGGAGCTACTTGTCAGCCAATATTTGAGGAAGATCTCTGCAATGGACACGAGTGTAGGAAAAATGGAGCGAAAAAATGCAAGGGTAAAAATTGCGGAAGAAAAACTGGTAAGGGTTTCGTCTGCAAAGGTACCCATTGCGCGCCGATGAAACAGAGAAGGTCCAGAAAAAATTCTAGAAAACGATGCGCTGGTCCCAACTGCGATTTCGACTATGACCTAGAGTATGACGACGGTTTTACCAACAACTATGGACCGAGTTATGCCGTTGAAAAATACGAAGTACACGATTACAAGTGCATATGTTCACCCCAGTTCACTGGACGCCATTGCGAAGAATCCCTCGATCCCTGCATGGGTGAACCTTGCCAGCATGGTGCTACCTGTGATATTTTACCGCAGGGTGGATACATGTGCAAATGTCCACCAGGTAGAACTGGAAAACATTGCGAAACTCGTGAGTAATTTTGTTCCTTTTTATGGTCGTGATGGTATTACTCTGACCGCAAAATAAGGAGTCACAAATTTCGGATCATAATTGTCTCAATTTTTCACAGTGGATGCGGATCTGAACGAACTCCTGGTACCCGAGCTCTCTGGTGATGGTTTTCTGGAGTTACCGTGTCTCGAGGGAGTAGCAAAAGTATTTTCAATCGAATTATGGTTCTTGTCACGTGCAAGTGACGGTCTCCTGTTGTACAATGGTCAATTGAACAACGGTCGAGGTGACTTTATCAGCTTGAACTTAGTTCAGGGGAAACTGGAGTTCAGATTTAATTTGGGAAGCGGAATCGCGAACATTAGCTCTCCGGATCCGGTCAGCCTAGACACATGGCATTGTGTACGGATCAGCAGACTCGGACGCGAAGGTCTTCTTCAGTTAGACGACGGTACAGTAGCCAGAGGATTATCCGGCAGTCCATTGACGGAGTTGAATTTAGAAATGCCGTTGTACGTCGGTGGTGTAAAGTGAGTTGACGTCCAATTCGTTACTATTCAATACCGATCTATTTTTTTCCTGAAAAAAATGCGTAAAGAAACGCTCTTCCCTTATCCAGACACTGGCAAGAGGTCCACAAACTCGCTGGGGCATGGACGGGACTTGTTGGAGCAGTTCAAAGGTTAATGGTAAACGGAAGAACGTATCAGAACTTGGCTGTCAACGTAACACAGCATAACGCGGTGATTTACGATGGTCTTCCTTGTCCTAGTAACGAGAATCCCTGTCATAACGGTGGCGTATGCTTGCCACTGCTCAACAGTTACTTGTGCAAATGTGTTAGCGGGTACAACGGTCTTCATTGTGAATTTTGTGAGTTGGAATTTGGACACTTTGATGATTTTATTCCGAATTTAATCAGCATCATTTGTTTCATTTTTATTCTCTGTTGCTTTCAGTCACGGGCTACGATATTTCTAGCAGTGAAATATCCGAGAAACCCGTAAGATTTAGAGGCGACAACTTTTTGCAGTTTAAACATCGGTATGGAAGGAGGTAAGCACGAGTTTAACTCTTAGGTCTCGCCTGCAGGCGGACTGTTTTCACTTTAAATTTAACATGAAGTTGAATTTACTGGAGACTAATGATAAAAGTTTGATGAAACTAAATTTAAAGTGGAACCAGTGTAGGTAGCTCAGACTAATTGAACTAATTGTAAGTGACAAACCCGCGGGTAACTTTTACTAACCAATTTCAACGCCTCAGTCCTAACATCACTAACACTACTTTCGGAGAATATTTTGACGAGTTTTACTCGGAATACGAAGCTGAAGAAGACAACGACTACGATTATGAAAGTTACGATTACGCAGAGTGAGTTTACCTCAGTCTATATTATATATACCGTAAAGTTTAAGTCAAACTTTTAAACAAATAATCTGATATCTATTACAATATTAACATCTAACAATTTATCAAGCATAATGCGATCCAGCTCTTATTCTAAACGGACCTGTAATAAGACGTATAAACTTTACAGACGCAAAGGACAACAGTCGAATAAATTTGAACTAAGATTGAGCACTACTCATCCGGAAGGACTCATAGCGTGGATAGGAAGAGGGAAAGCCGAACATTTGGCATTGTCCTTGCAAGGAGGACACGTCGTACTTTCATATAAGAGCAAAACCGAAGACATGACTTTGAGGAGTCGAGTAAGTAGCGAGATTTTTTTTTTCAATTCAATGGCTTTTTTGCATAATTATTTGTAAAACGGTTATTTATTTATTGTTGATTTTTCTTAAATTTTTTACAGACGAGGGTGGACGACGGCGTTTTTCATCACGTGAAAGCGTCGCGACGTCGTAGAGCAACGATAATTCAAATCGACGAATTACCACCGGTTAAAATATCGACGGAAACTACACTGCTGACGACAAACGGGAAACTGTTCGTCGGTGGTAAACCGGGACACGAAGGAATCAAGGCATGTGTCACGGATTTCGTAGTCGACAAAAGAAGACTTCAACTCGCAAGACGAAAGATAGGATTTTGCCACGACAACGACGTATGATATAGTGCGAAAATTTGATAAAATAAACTCAATATATCGATCTAAAAATTCTCTGATTAATTAGTGCGCGGAATTCTTTTATCAGAGATTTAAGTATTGAAGTGCGAGGCAACGAGTTATTCGAAAAGTATTATAAATAAACCAAATTAAATGAGTTTAATGGGGTTTTAAAATTGCTACAAGTCACGGTACGATCGGACCATCATTCATAAGTCAAGGTAAGATCAATATATCAACTAATGATCAGTTTTATATCATTGCTCAATGATCTGAACCTAATTGACGCTTTGAAAATTAGACGAACCGAACCTAATGCGAATATTATATGCTCGTGGCAATTTTACGATCTGAATAATGTGATTACGTATAATAATTGCGTAAGAAATTGAAATAATAATCATCAGTGAAATATAAAGAAAAAAAAATTGAAAAAAGATGTGCTGGCAGTGCTGCGTTTCCATCGAAAGACAATAATATATTTTTAAGAAATAATTATATACCTATATATAGGTATATATATCTCTATATGGATAAATATATCTATGTATTATATATATAATAATACATGAATTTAATACGTAGATAAATAAACAAATGAATAAATAAATAAATGAATAAATATTTGGAATAAGAGTATAAATATTTAAATTAATTATTAAGTATATACATATATATATTATATTGATGCCAAGACTGACTAATAAAGGAATAAAATCAGTGTTATGTTTGAGTGTCGGTAGAGAGATTTAACGTTGTGAACTTTAAATAAATGATGAAAAAAAAATTTGAAAAAAAAAAAATGTATTTTAAAAAAACGTTGAGTTATGCGATTAGGGTTACACGCGTATGCATTGGTTTCACTTAGAGAAAACAAAAAAAGAAAAAAAAAAGCTTTTTACAAACGAATAACGAATAATATTATACATTCCATTTAACGAACAATTTGCGCGAGAAAAAATTAAGAAAAAAAAAAAAAAACTAATACGTAGGCGTATAATAAACTGAATAAGAATTATTTGTTATTCATGTTTAACGAAGAAGCATTCCAATTATAAAACCATATGTAAATATAAAAATAATAATCGCTGAGAATTATATATAGCTGTATATGCGCGTTCATTATATTTCATAGAGACATTTGATACTTCGAGGTATTACAATTGAGCACATTAATATTGAGGAAGTATGAGAATCGCGTATTCGTGAGTATCACGAAATCTAGGCTTTATGGAGAAAAAGAAAAAGAAGAAGAAGAAGAAGGAGAAACAGAGAGAAAAAACAATTCTAAAATAAACCATTTTCCAACGCTGTAGACTATCCACGAATATAAAAAAAAAGCTCTTCCTTTAGATGAAACGTTTGCCTAAATCGAATATGTAAAATTATAATTAATAATAAATAATTGCATAATATTACATGCATGATCGTAGCGAAGGCCATAAATATCGCACAATTAATTATACCTCAAACTTATAGAGGAAAATAATTATATTCTATATTTAAATGAAAATCAAAATATGTCTGTATACACAACATGTTTAATAATCGTTTGAACGGTTATTTTTCTTCTTTTTTCTTTTATTCTACTTATACCTAAAAATTTCACTCTATATTTTGATTTTCATTTAACTAATGATAATCAGTGTTATTGTAGCCTTCGCTACTTGAACGTAAATCGTCTAAAATAAGTTCCCAAAATATGACTGTTCAAAAAAAAAAAAAAAAAAAAACCTGCCGTTGCCCCAGCTCGTATAAACGTTAATATATCGAAGATATTTTATTGGGGTCGTATATTGTATACGTATAATGAATGATAAATAGCACAAGTTATAGTTCAGAATATGTAGAAAATAATTTTTAAAGTCTGATATTAGGATATAAGATCGAGTGGGTGTATGTATATCACCGTGTTATATCTTTCTTTATCACAAGGACGCCTCATATTCACGAAAGAGTATAACAAATATCAGCTAATAAACATAATGTCAGGCTTTGAGATATATTTTGAGTAGTTAAAAATCCCTGAAAATGCATATACTACATATATATGGAAAAGTATAATGTGTTTAGTAGAAAATGTACATTATTTATGTTTGAAAATCATTGTTATACGAAGCGAGATAATGTTTAAAAGTTTTTAAACGAATACTGCAGGTTTGGTCAGCTACTAAATGACGAGATATTTTTCTCTCGAGCTTTTTTATAAATTATCTTTTCTCTCGAGCTTTCTTTGACCTATAAAAACAAAATCTCGCTCTAATCGTGGTAAGTAAGAGACATACATGTCACGTAACGTATAATTCAATAATATTAAACAAATTCATAGTTTTATATGAATTTTTTTTTATTTTCATTTTTTTTTTCTTTTTGTTACACAAAATGGAAATTTTGTCTTCGAAAAATCCGTCATTACTGATTGTTAAAAATGATCTTTCATCTGAAAAAAAAGAAAAAAATATATGAAAAGAAATTGCTGTTAAAACGAGACAACGAAATGATCTAAGATACGCGAGCGAATGCAGAACTAGGTACTGCAGGTGAAGAGCATAAACGAATAAATAATTAGCTCTCACTTGGTAAAATATATATGGATTATGAAAAAGCTGTAATATGTCAAGTAGTAGTGGCCGACCGCAGATGAGAAAACTATAGTATGTAATCGATTAGTAAGTGCTGTATAATAAATAATGAATTATGAATAATAACGACGCGAGGGATATGCGTCGTTTGTAGTTCAAAGATATCAGAATCTAAAATATAATATGTGTTCCATGCCGAAGGACGCTGGCTAAAAAGCGCATTGAATCGTTTGATAAGGTAATATAGGTGCAGAACTTTGAACCTTCCGAACCGCATCTTAAGCGTGACATGAGATAATAACTGATACTAAATATGGTTAAAAAAAAAAACTTAAAATTGGGCATAGATGGATTTACGTGTATGTAACTACCGTAATTATAGTGGTCAGTAAACGGCCTGAAGTACGTATACATTAGAGTGGTCCTCGTCTAGGGTATAGACAAATTTTTTCACCACCATCCCCCAAATTGCTTTCCAAATATGAAAAAGAAAAAAAAAATAATTAAATAAATCTCTCCCAAAGCTCGAGCTAAAATCCGCACGTTTTGCTATGGGTAATTTTAGTGAATATTTTATCACGATACTACTTATTTGAAAAAGAATCGGTAGTTGTGAGAAATTAGTGGACATCGATGCTACTATTTGAGAAAAACATTATTGTCACGTTTCGTTTTCAGTTTTCGATACGATATCTTGTCAAATTAAATAAAAACGAAGTCAGATTCGAATAGTATCGTCGATACCCATTCATTTTTTTTTTTTTTTTTCAAAATTACAGATAAATTTGCAAACAAGTAGTAGACGAAATATTTATTGAAAATATAGCAAAAACGTATGCTGAATCAATGACAGAATTCACCCCCTTCGTGGGAGAGTTTAGAGGTGAGATACAAAGCTGAAATTTGACGAAGATTTTTGTGTTTTTTTAATTATTTGGAAACGACTTGGTGAGCTGCTGCAAAAAAAATTTGTCCATATGGTGAATAAGAACCACCCTAATATACATATACCTATATATATATATATATATATATATATATATATATATATATATATATATATATATATATATATATATATATATATATATATATATATATATATATATATATATATATATATGAAATATATATGTATGTGTGTTGCGTGCAAAAGTACCTAATCTTAAATAGAGTAACGTTAATAGGGTAATGTTATGCAATTGCAAGCAATTTGACATATCCATATATAAAATTGGGAAATAATCATGACCAGATATATTGATATATAATATATCATTGGGCATTTCTCGAAACTTTTATTCAATCATCGGTAACATATCGCTGCACGCTCGTATGGCCAGTATAATTGTTACGAAGAGATAAAGTAAAGTTAAATTATATTATATTATACATTACATTGCATTACATTACATTACACTATATTATATTATATTATATTATATTTAAAACGTTTTACCATATCGCTTTCTGAAAGGCCGAACTATGTTTAAAAGTGTGTGTTTCATTTTTAGTTCTCTATACTTTACTGGCATATCATAAGATTAAAAACGTTGCAGTTAAACTGCCGGCCTATGCAGACATTTATCGAAGTGTTTTTTTTCTCCTTTTTTTTCTATTAGAATTATAATTCAACTTTGACGATCGTTGTAAAGCTGCAAGTTTGGGACTTTGTTATATTGAACAAAAATCGTCAAAGTTTGTCATAATACTTTACTTATATTTCTTGTCTAGCTCCCTTTTATCAGGATACCTATCGCCAATTGCGCTGTAATTAATTAATTTTTTTACTTTAATACCATCTTACTGTGTCCATACTGTCTGAGACCTAATATGAAACTAGATATTACGTGAAATAAATGCGCATTGTAAAGTGACTGTATATATAAATATAAATTATACGATTACCTTAACTTTTCTCTGTACTAATATTATTATCTTTCAATTCTCATATACCCATCATTTTTAACCGTAGTCTCAATAATTCAATAAATGATCTCATTTGCATCAGGAATTTCTTCCACAAAATTGTGTAACAGCGTCGGTATAAATTAATCCAGTTCAAGCGATTGGTTCGATCAGTAAAACGGTCAGCATGTGACTGAAATGAATTTCCTATCAAGACCCAAGTTTCCTTAAATTAAAAATACCAGAATTTTTGGATGACGCGTTGGGTTCAAATAAATTTTGGAATTCAAGTTTTATTATAAATTGATTTATTACTAGCCTAGACCAATATATATGCCTACAATTTTCATACAATATTTACATCGTCTCACGTTCCTGCAGTCACCCTCACAAATTACAAATTATCAGTTGATTATAAATAATGGTCGTTTTTGTTAGTGAAAAAGAATTCTTTACATAAGTATGTATTTATATAAATAATTGCTTCATTAAAAGGTCTTAGGTTATAAGTGTTCCGCCTCTATCCTCCGTTGTTCCAATTCTTTCTGTTTGAAGATCTCCCTGATTTCGGCCATGGGTTTGGTCAGGAAAATTGGTACATCATCGTCCCGCCTCTGCACGTACAAAATTATAAAAGTAATTAGTACACGAATTCGACTGGAAAATTTGCAATTCTATTTGGCACCCAACAGCAAAAAATGTAATCTCACCTGGAAGAGGCATTCGCCCTCAAATTCCAATAGCTTTTGCTTCCTAGCTCTCAGTAGGAGGCCCACGCATTTGTCGTTAACGTACGTATAGATGTTGAACAAATCGCCGAATGTGATACCCTTGATGCCTGGTTCATCTTTGCACGGTGTTCCATTCTGATTTATAATCTCGCATAGTTCTATGATCTCTTTGCCGATGTGTGCGAACGCCTTGCGACCACGAATATCAGACAATGATCCAGCAGCGGGTCTGATAAGAAAATAAGTACAGTGATAAGTAACAGCGAACGAATACCGAAGTGGAATAAGAATTTGAGAAAACAAAACCACTAAAACCCACCGTCCGTATTCTTCTTTGGAAAACTTTGGCCTGGGCAGGTTTAGTCCGGATGTAAAAGGGTTCTTTGCCTGTGTGTCCTTGTGTTGAGTGGCTTGCTGATTGAACATGGCCACTTTGTCTCCCAGCGACTCCTGAAACATCATATGGCAAAAAAAACTAGCCGTGAGTAAGAGAATGCAATGAATAAAGTAACATCAAATCGTCTAGACTCTGTACTAAGTTCGTAGTTTTAAAATAACTCGGTCGTTGACTCAAGAGTTCTATTTTCTGTACAGAGATAATATAAAGCCTTCAGCTTGAGTGGAAGATTAGTTTGATTCTTATAGCGGCTGCAGCACGTTACCACAAATTTTTCTTCTTCCATTTTTCGTTCTTCTAAACCAACAATTACGAGCGAAGGCTGCAATTCGATCTGACCATCGGATATTCCACGTCTAAATATCGACGGTTCTATGACCTGCGTACCTACATGCAGAGGGATCTGCTCTTATAATCGAAGGGTAAAGTGTTTATTCGAAACCTTGAAAGCTGAATCGTATTTTCCAAAAATATACTATCTTCCCAGATCGCATACGTGTTCGCGGAGCTTTCAAGACCAAGACGAGTACTGCCACCGTTTATTCCGTATGGTACAGCTATAAGTGGGTGACATAATCATAGCAAGGCGCTTATGTCTAACATAGGGGCTTCTAATCTTAGTCTAACATTGACCTTCCACATCCACCTATTCTATTCCGCGGAAGCAATAATAGGAATAGATATGCGTTCTTATTATTGCACTATAAATTTATTGGCTAGATGATATAGAATTCGTCTGCGTATTTTGATTAATTGGCTCTCAACGTGGCGATAAAGTAGCGAATATAAAATACACGGTGACTATAACAATTGATTATTTATATTCTAAATAAAGATCTGTACGTTGAGTGATCTATAAAATCGACTGAACATATACATATTGGCGAGAATAATCTATCGGTCGGTAAAATTTACTTATTCTTCTAAATATAAACTCGCAGCTTTGAATTCTCGCGCGTTAAAAAGTGCTCGTGATTCGAGTAACTTATCGCGGCTACTCTGCCACGGTTATTTAAAGTATACCATCGTTACGTAAATTTTGAAAAATATATCCGGCGGCAATAAGTTGTTAAATGAATATAGAAAAAAAAAGAAAGAAAAAAAAAACTAAGAAAAGGGACAATACTCGTGCGGCATCGCAGGTTGTCACGGAAGACACAACGCGTCCTGGGGGCTGCCTAATGAACAAGGAATGTTGGCTTGATTCCAATCGACCGGGCTCTACGCTGTCCGTGACCATAAAAGCCATCTCTGTGGCACCTTGACAACAGTCTGGCCCAACTACTGATCTATCTACGCTTTTTCTATTCACATTCATATATCCGGCACGTGATAGCGGCACGAGATTCCAACCTCACAACGGTCAAGCTGCCTGACCCCTAACTTACAACACGGCGCTTGAAATCCACGGGAAATTCCTACCCTCACTGACCCTCAAAGTTTAGGATTTGTTTTAAAAAGCTCTGCGGTGTACCGCGTGCGGAATAGGCATATAACTCTGCAAGAGCTTTGGCTAATTAACTTATACTTCATCTTCCGAAAACTTTGAATGAAAATATCAACTAGGTATATGCACGTGGTTCTTCGATCAGACTAAAAAACTCGTTTGTTCGTCATCAAAAGTTTATCGCAAGAAGTTTAGAGGCATTGCCAATATTTATGTACATGTAGATAGACCGGTCGTGCATTCACTACGATACACGTATACAGTATACATGATACGAATAACATTTTCGGGTGCCAATAGTTGCGTTAAATGAACCAAATCTGCATCGTGTAACAATTGTTGCTGTCTACGAGCCATGGCAGATGTCAACATATTATTATTCATCTGTCATCAGACTCAGGGTGGTCGAAAGTATAGTTGAATTATTTTTCAGGAATCAAAAATTAGACAGTCTGTGTATAAGCCTTTCTACTTTCATTATCGAATTTACTGATCAGTCGAACAAGAATTAATGTTCGAGAGACAATTTTTGGTCAAAAACGATATCGATCAATGAATTTTCGGAAATAATATAAAATTTGAGTGAAAAATACTCACAAACATGGCTGATGACATTGAAGACTTTCACTGATCCTTTGCCACACAAAATACAGTATTGTAATAAAAAATAAAAGTTTTAATTAATACTGTTCGGTTGAAATATTGGTATTCGATAAACTACTTGAAACGATATTTTAAGTCACTGAAAAAGTGTTTTCCAATATTCGAAAATGAAATAATTTCTCCCAATTAGTTTTTCTTTTATTATTTTTCTTTTTTTTGTACAATGGGGTGGTCCCTCTAGCACTGCTACAGCAGCGTGTGCTTAGTAAAGAGTAAAGACTTCGAGATGCTGAGCGTCCTTTTATAAGAAGCACTCGACGTCAAAAATTCTCCCCCCAAAAAACTTACACGAGCTTTGACTGCCACACAGGCGAAATAATCCCGGTATAGGTATTTATAACTATACATACAACCGTCGACGTCTACCGAACTGATTGTACCACGCCAATTTCAGGCCATCGTGCCACGCGGATTGGATGGCGTTTGACAGAAGAACCGGAAGTCGTTATCAGAGTTTTTTGAACCGCACAAAAAAAAAGTTGGAAAAAATTGTATAAAAATATGTAAATTGATTATCTGAAGAAGACGGCTTATATAAATATCGGTAAATTTTTTTATTTTTGCTATTTTTTGGCTCCATGATTCCGAAAAAAAAAAAAAAAAAAAAAAAAATTACAGCTCAGGCGATGCGTTTCGTGAATCTGAGAATAGTTTTTCGAAGGCAGCCACTGTCGCATGTTGGATCAACGTAATTATTGTGTGATAAATAAAAATGTGGATTGATCGCGTTTGTCGGGAAATTTTTTCAAATCATTCAAATATTGATCTTGGAGGGTTTTATTTTGACAAGAATCCAAATTGAGCAAGTCATGATAATCGATCGAATATCTTTTCTTTCGTAAAGTTTCATTAGATTTCCAAAGTTCGAATTGTACGAATGAAAAATCGTTGCGATAATAAAACACCTCTAGAGTAAATGAATATTAGAAATTATAAAAAATCTGCAAATGTTGAATTTGAAATTTGGAAAAAATATGGTTTCGTAAATTGCCGAGTGAATCTCTGTCAATTATCTCCCATCGCTTCTTCAACGAAAGCCAAAAAGGTGAGAAATCTAAGAAATGAAAATAAACAAAACCGAAAACGAAGGGCGTTGGGAAAACAAATGATGGGCTGCGGTGCGTCGACCGTGATGTATTCAAGGCCCGCACTCACGCATTCGTGTCTAATTTTAAGCACCAATCTTTTTTGTAGGGTCGAGGTGCATGCCTCGGGATGTAGATCATGAAATTCAAAAGCATTCCACAGTCCAAAATCCCAAGGTCAAAATTTCGGGTCTAAATTGTCTGACCATGAGGTGAGGAATGTCAAATCCGTTCAGTGATCTTAGTCATCGCGCGGTATTACGCCGATCGGAAAACTCCGTTAAAGGCGCGTTCCTTGGTTAGTGAAAATAAACAAATTCTTAGAGTCGAACGCGGCGGAAGTACAAAATTAAATCTAGTCCACGCCGCCAAAGTCTCAATGAACGCATGACGTACGAGACGTTCAGACTGAGCCGCAAGTCTGACGCCTATAGGTATAACGTATACGTGCAGATCCCTCCGAGTTAGCTGATGCACTCAGTCACCACTCACCAAAAATTTACGCTCACCAATTGTTGTTAAATTTGGCTGAAGTTAACACAGAGGCACCTCACAATTGCGGAATTCAATTCCGAACGTTTGCTGCGCTCTACAGAGCACAACAAATCCAAACAATATCACGTGACGCGCACGTGTATATACTGCAAAATCTTCGACACGTCTCGATATATCTGCGAAATAAACAATTTGCTATAGACTTACGTTCGATTTTGTTTCATTTTTGCAAATAATGCAAAATTTAATTTTCAGATAAAGTCTGCACAGCAAATCAAACGGTGATAAGAAAAATGTTGAATTTATTCATCTATTTATTGATTCAAAAATTACTAGATCCTTGACATTTTTTATATTTTTTTTTATTTTGTGCTTTTGGAAATATTTTGCTATCATAACGTTGTTTACTGAAGTACGGCTGAGTCAACATAGGTTATTTAAATACATTCATTGCGAAATAGAGTTGGGAAGTTCTTGTCACATTATACATATCGTATCATATACATATACCTATATATGAGTGAGAGAAAATTTGCGAAAACTCCACGTGCCGCCTGCAGGCTATAAAACTTTGATGCTTATAATGGCAGGGAAATTCCCAGCTCGACGAGCATCATATGTTTTGTCAAGCATCAAACCCAAGAAGAGGATGTCAAGATGAAATTATCGATGAGACTTTGACGCGCTATAATTGAAGCAGACGCGAAGGTTTCGTCCAAAAACAACACCATGACCCTGATACCTGTTTTTGTGCGTCTTAGACCACGATTTAATCTCCGTATGAATAAACACGACCAACGTTAAAATAATAGAAGAAACATAAAGAAAATTACTGAAAAATAATGGGATGCATCCGGTCCAACAAAATCAAAAATTTTACATTCGAAAATCCTAAATGAAAATTGAAAATAGATTTTGCAGACGAACGTAGGCACGTGTACGCAGCTTAGTCTTCTTCTTTCTTTTTTTTTTAATACGAATTTGGGCCAGATTTCGTTCTGCAAAAATCCTGCCAGTCTATAATCAAAATTTCTGTTTTTATGGTAAATAAAAAAAAGGGAATATTTAATGATTGGCTGCAGATTTTTCAAGCATTTTTAAGCAGAATATTCTGGAATCCATTCTTCAAATAATTGTCGTATTTTGAATTCAATTCGTGTGAAAAAAATGTGTGATTTTAATCTGAAAAACTGAAAAGAAGTCTGGCAGATATTTGGTGCCTTAAAAAAGCTGCTCCTCCAGGTGACAAATCGTAATATGTAGTCGAATGCGGCACTGTTCCAAGTTCGCATAACGGAACAGATTACGTAATTATAATTTTCTCGAAGATTTTCTTATATTTGGCACAAGTTAAATCTCGCGCGCAAGACCTTTGGCATTTCTACACAGATATTATTCATACGCAGTTTTTTTTTTTTTTTTTTTCATCTCTCTTTTTTTCCCCAAATCTCGAAGAGTTAGACAAATAGAAGAAAATGAAAAATCTCTCTCTCGAGTATAATAACGCGGTCCAGATTTCGTTCCGCAAGAAACATAAGCCAGCTCACCTCCGCTTAATCATATTGTAAGAAGAAATTTTTTCTTAGCGCAGGAAAAAAAAAAAAAAAAAAATCTGATCATAAATCGTCGAGTTATGTTGACCTGATACTAAGAGCGTCATAGTTTTGCCGATTATGACGTATGAGATGTAGCGTGTCTTAGCGAATTCTCACGTCCGCTCTGAACTGAAAATCGAAAAACAAAATTCTTTCGAATTCTAACTCTTGGAGCATTACCTAACGCAACAACGGCGCCAGTGAATTTCCACGTGTTTTATATAAATATTCTAGCAATCGGATCATCGCATCTCATAGTCGCTTGCCTCTCGGTATATTCCGAGGATCATCCATTCAGGCTTCGTAACCGCACGCGTCACGACGGGGAACGCCGCGACGAACCGTCCCGTCCCATCCCGCAGCTTCGAGAAACCCACGCGAAAACGTTGCCGACGTTGAAAAACATGCGTGAAAATTTTTCCTTCACGTTAACGACCAGACATCTAATTTTTAAGAATTTATCTCATTATTAATAGCCGCCTTCGGGGGTGCTCGAGTTAGTCACCGGGGGGCCGCACAAAAACAAGATTTTTCTTTGTCAAATTCTTTCTGTAATTTTTTCATCCTCTCCATTTTTTTTTTTATTTTTTCCTCACCTGAGCTACGAAATTTTTTGGACAGCCAGTTTTTTGATGAACCTTTTTCGCGAAAGGCGCGCGGCACCAAAGCAGGTGCTGTCGAATTGGCAAGCTTCGGCGTAGTTGGGATGCGGGAAGAATTTTCAAGTAATTAGGCGAGACCGCAAATCTCATAGTCAGTCCGATTTCACAACGCGAAATTCTCTACTGACTCATCATAAACTACGGACATGACATCCTGGCGTATGACTATCACGATTTTAGACTCTAACGCGATCTTCAAAGGCAATAAGACCACGTGCCACTCGCATACATTTATACAAAAATTACACTATTTGCGCTTAGGTGTGAACAGAAATATGCAGGAAAAGATGAGCGATGGTACGTATTTTCTGTTTGACTATATTAAATGAAACAATAAGATCTGCGTCTCAATTTTCGCATTTTCCCAAGAATAAACTTCGAGATTCGAGCGTGATTCGAGAAGAATCGATGCAGTCGAGGCAAAAAAAAAACTGGAAGTGGTAAACCGAAAGAAAGAAAAACAGAGCCAACGAGTTTGCCACAAATGTCGAGAAACCTGAGAGATAAACAATAAAGTCGATATTTTCCAGCCGAATAACGGACTTATAGTCCGTTGAATAAAAACATGTTTCTGACGTAAACGCGGTGAATGCGGTATTATTTATCGATCATTGAGTCGGAATTTGTGGTCCTCGCATAATCCTTACCAAGAAATATTTTCCGAATTTTAATTATAGGAGCCACTTTATGCGAGGATTCTTGCGGGTTTATAAGCTCGGCGTCTCAGAGGCGTCTTTTAAAACTTGACGATAATAAAACCGAACCAATAAACAATTTATTTCATTTTCTCTTTGATTTTCTTAGCCAAGAAGTGTTACATGTGTGCATTGGATTCCTCCAGGTGGTTTGTATCGTATACTGAGATAAAAAAGCTCAGAATTTTATTGCCCTCATCATTATATCGAGGTCAAAGGCTGGCGCCCGACGAAGGCCGTGCGTCGATTCGATTTGACCCTCAATATTTCTCGATTTTATAATTTTGATTTCCTGTACACGGTTCTAGAAAAGACGCAAAATCCCGGTCAAGTCCGCGGTTCCTCCGCGCTTTCTCGCAAGATTTATTGTTGGACTATTGCCAGACGACGAACGTCTTGCATCGAGTATACACAGGCGACGGTTCCAACACCACCACACCCATAATCTCTTTACTATTTTCGAAAAAATTCGTCTAGTCAAAACTCGTGTATAAAATATTTTATTTCTTCATACCATCTTCTTCTTCTTCTTCATATTTTATTTGAGTCAAATTTTGATTGAGTTTGTCTCTGACAAATCGATAAATTTATACAAATTATACTAATATACCTAAATTTCTTGTGTTACCAGCAAAAACCTATACCCATGGTCAATGTGTACAGGAATTTGAGATTAAGATGGAATACGGCACGTGTGCGGGTCTATAGTTAGATAAATGATTGACACGTGGGTGATCGTGAGCGAGTGGAGATTATCAAATTTTTTTTTTTTTGTAAACAAAAGTCAGAGGTCTAATGACGTAAGTTTTCGATGAAACGGCGTAAGTCTTAGGTAACATTGCAAGTATACCTCCACCCTCTCAGAAAACGATTTACTAAATTTACTCCAAATGACAATATCGCCCATCGCCATGAATTAATGGACTAAACTTTAGCGGAAAATCAATGCCAGACCCGTGGGACCCAGACTGGGCTCGCAGCTCACATCCTACCTTCGAATGTGAGCCACATTTTCCCGGAACAGACTGACACCCTCAGGTCCTCCTTCGGTAGAAAAAACCTCCGCGTTAATGAGGGCCCCTTTTGTCCCACAATATAATATTATACACCCATAACCTTTCCTTGCGGCAATATGAATTTTGGATATATATAAGAACAAAAAAAGAAAAAAATTCTTACCTCAATTTCAAAAAAAATTTGTCTCTACGATTCAGTATTTCTTTTTTTTTTTTTCTAACTTTTAATAGAGATTGAGTAAATCCAGCTGCGGTGTAATGACCGCGAATTTAAAACATCATGCAAAACAATTTCAAGCTTCATTTACACTTTGAACGAATCATTTGCGGAGTCTGCGATACATACACATGTGTAGGTATGCAGAGGCGAAAGAATTCAGCTTGCGAATCTGATAGACGAAGACTAACATTCGGGCGGCTATAATTAAGACGATTTATCTCCCGTTTGTCCTTTATTACGCAAACCGGATCAATTATGTTTGCAGGATAGGAACGTACTAATGTCTTCGGAATTTTGAACGCGGGATGTGTGTATTTTCGTTTATAGACGTCACCGCGCCATTCATGGATGAGAATCCGTAAGGGAACACAGGTACCTACGTACCTAGGCTCTAAAATGAACAAACGAAATATAGAAAAGTGACGTTCACAAATTTTCCCAGCCCTGGCATCTGCCCAGCGTATACCTGTCAATAACGACTCTTATGTAAACGAAAACAAGCACTTGACGATTTCACGCTAATCTACGACTCCCACGTACGTACGTACAACCTATCTGCGTGTGTAATGCCTATTCCTCCATAATACGTAACCATAGCCTTCCTCAAGACGTTGAAGAGTTTCTACACTTATATAAATATTTCGTTCATGCCTTTTACTCGATCTATATCACTATGTAGGTATACACATCGTTTTTTAATCAACATTTTCTTATCGGCGTTTAACTGTGTCGGGATATATCTGCAGTAGAGAAGTCTATACGAGCGATCGAAACTGAGGCTTAAATTCGCTCGATAGAAAAGTAAAAAACGCTTTGGCATGTAGTTTTGAAACGTTATATTTGAAAGCTTCGAACGATTTTAATGGACCTGACGTGCCAACGCGTTCAATCTAGTTTGTTATTATCGATATTTTCAACGTCTGGTTATGTACATTTGCTCGATAATTTAAATATAGCATTCTTCCATGGTCTATATCTTGACGAATTGCTCCGGAAATAACCGTTCTTCATATAGGTATGTAAGTAGATACTGGAATGCAGCAGCTGTCAAGATATTAGTAGGGATCTATTTGCGTCTCGAATAATATCTGAAAACGTGATAAAGTTATACCTTCATCAAAAAAGTTGAATAAAAAAAAATAAAAAAAAATCGATACATATTGCCGGGACATATCGGAGCGCATATAATATAATTTATCGAAGGATAAGCATCTCAGCCACTGTTAAAATATTTATGAACATCTCTTTCTTGTTCTTTTTTTTTTTTTACTGATTTTAGAACGTGTTAATAAATACAGAATTATACCAGCCTGTGTCTGGTTAACGTTAACTTTTCAGAAATGACCAGTACCACAATAAACGAAAATCTTTATCTCAACTTGAATGATTTAAGAATATCTGTGCCAAGTCGTACGTACACACCAATACCTACTACCTATATACTGCAGAACCGGTCGAATTGTTGAAAGATGAAAAATAAAGGTTACTTGCAATTTATAAATTTCTAAAAGCCTTCGTGACTTGGATCAAAGCCACGAGACTTGCGTTGAGATTAATAATTTATCAGCTAAGATCAGCGTCAAAGATGTTAGACGAGGGAGCTGGTTAATGCTCTTCGAGTCTGCTTCTTTGTTCGTGTAATTTTGACCTTCGCGGATCGACAGAGACGTACTATAATCTGCATGAGCACAAACGTTCCTTTATTATATTAATTTATTATACGTATAGTTGGGACATGTATAGTTGTTTGAAAATTTTACAACCGATATATAATGAGTTTGAAAATATCGTATATAGATGATCGCGATAAAATCTATACGATCTACAAAACTCTCTAAATCACGAGTATGCTTACAGATATATTTTCCAATCTCATCTGGTTCCAATTATTTTATACATTTCAAGGACAAGTTATATGTATAGGAATGAGAAGTAGAAAAAAAAATTACATGACTTCGTGTCGCAAATTATATTAACTGCGGTCTATTTCCTCCGATATATTCAATAACAGACGTACAGCTATATACCTTCCTACGACTTAACAAGAAGCTTCGATATTTGAAAGCCCTCTAAATTCATTACTATTGAATCACTTTCGATCAACTATCGACAATTCTGTGATATAACGTCGCTAATTCATTGAGACGAACAAATAAATGGTATTGCGATTATCTTCGTTACATTAAATATTATAAGTAGCCGGTTTAGTCAATCGACGAAAGATATCGAAATAGTATACTTTGCTTTGATCCGACTGTATAAGACGAAGGTGAGATTATGTTTGGTATTATTTTGTAGGATAATGCGGGTGTGATCGTGTCCTGTGGGAAAATGTTATTATTTGTTGGTATTAAAGTAATTGCAAAATCGTGAATTCGTGTGCGCAAAACCGTCGGCCATATTTGTTACGCCGTCGCAATACGGCCGGGGGTTCTTGTCGAGGCGAATGGCAGAGGATATTTGCGAGGTTTTCAACGTCTCCAGATTTTCACAAATTTAGCGACGAAAATAATAATAGTTTTATCACTTTTCTACCGGAATTCGTATCTTCGGTAAGTAGCGAATCATTTGAATCTTGAGTATCGTATAATTAAACGGTATCTTGTGCCAAATATCGCAATGATAAGTTGGCTGCTCGCGAAGGAAAGCCGGCAGACCCCGATCAACCCGAGACATATTGATTTCTGGGGTTGTCAGACGGGAAAAAAAATTAGCAAACTGCGTACCGACAAAACGTTACCATTATTTTATTGCCGTTATCATCGATTATCACTGCTTTCAAGACTCGGCCTTCATTTGATATTCTCAGAACTGTTATTATTCCAAATTTATCTAAAAAATTTATACAATAGATTCAAATTATCCGTAACAACGGACTTTCGTTCAAAAATCTAAATGCCTATCATTAATTATTATCAGACACGAAGAATGAGAATTATTGATTTACGTTAGTTTGATCGTGTTTCATCATTCAGCACTCAACTCCACTCGTTCAATTTATACGGTAGAGATACAACGACTCAGGTTATTCAAAAAATATGTACTTCAATTATAATTTTTAATATAGATACACGAGATTTGTCAAACTTATATTTAAAAAAAAAAAAAAAAAATTACCCAACATTTCACAATTTGGTATTTACAATTTCAACATTAGTTTTAGTGATGTAAGTACGTATGTGATCAGCTATCAGTTACAGTTGATGTTTAGTCTATCGTCTGACTGCCGACAGACATTGAAAAAATATTAACATCCTCATATTAAAGTCGTATTTTAAATTCTTTCTATTTTAATAAATTTCAGTTGGGATTATCGGCAGTGCGTTACTTATACATTTATTACTTACACTGATTCCATTCTGTACATATTTCTATATAATCGAATACGACGAGTTAGTTTCAGATCAATCGTATAGGTATATCAAGATGGGTAAGGAAAAGATCCACATAAACATCGTGGTGATCGGCCACGTAGATTCTGGCAAGTCAACAACGACGGGACATCTGATATACAAATGTGGCGGTATCGACAAGCGCACAATTGAAAAATTCGAAAAGGAAGCTCAGGAGATGGGGAAAGGTTCATTCAAGTACGCTTGGGTATTGGACAAGTTGAAAGCCGAGCGTGAGCGTGGTATAACGATCGACATAGCTCTATGGAAATTTGAAACAGCAAAATACTACGTTACTATAATCGACGCACCTGGTCACAGAGACTTCATTAAGAACATGATCACCGGTACCAGCCAGGCCGATTGCGCGGTGCTGATAGTGGCCGCAGGTACCGGTGAATTCGAAGCAGGTATATCGAAGAACGGTCAAACCCGCGAGCACGCCCTCCTCGCTTTTACACTTGGTGTAAAGCAGTTGATAGTCGGTGTTAACAAGATGGATTCAACCGAGCCACCGTATTCGGAAGCTCGATTTGAGGAGATAAAGAAAGAGGTGTCGTCTTACATCAAGAAAATCGGTTACTATCCGGCGTCCGTAGCCTTCGTACCAATATCAGGATGGCACGGGGACAACATGCTGGAACCATCGCCGAAGATGCCGTGGTACAAGGGGTGGAAGGTCGAGCGAAAAGACGGCAATGCTGATGGCAAATGTTTGATCGAAGCGTTGGACGCTATATTGCCACCTTCTCGGCCCACCGATAAAGCTCTGCGTCTTCCTCTTCAGGACGTTTATAAAATTGGAGGAATCGGTACTGTGCCCGTTGGCCGCGTTGAGACTGGTATTTTGAAGCCTGGTATGCTGGTTACATTCGCTCCTGCTGCGCTTACTACTGAAGTAAAATCCGTCGAAATGCATCACGAAGCTTTGACGGAAGCTCTTCCTGGCGACAACGTTGGTTTCAACGTTAAGAACATCTCCGTTAAGGAATTACGCCGCGGATACGTTGCTGGTGATTCGAAAAACTCACCGCCGAGAGGTGCGGCTGATTTTACTGCTCAAGTTATCGTGCTTAATCATCCTGGGCAAATTAGTAACGGATATACTCCGGTGCTTGACTGTCACACGGCTCATATTGCTTGCAAATTTGCTGAGATCAAGGAAAAGTGCGATCGTCGTACTGGAAAAACAACAGAGGAAAATCCTAAAAGCATCAAGAGCGGGGATGCTGCTATTGTCGTGCTACAACCAAGCAAGCCAATGTGCGTTGAAGCTTTTCAAGAATTTCCTCCGCTCGGACGTTTCGCTGTACGCGATATGCGCCAAACTGTTGCTGTCGGGGTTATCAAGGTCAGCAATTAAATATTCCTCAACATTATTATACAAATTTAATAAAACAGGCAGCTAACTGTGAAATCAAAATTTTGTTAAGAGTTTAATTCGACTATAACTTTAATGAGTTATTTATTGTTCCCGTATAACAGAGCGTGAACTTCAAGGACACTCAGGGGAAGGTAACAAAAGCCGCTGAGAAGGCCCAGAAGAAAAAGTAACCATCAAACTTCCTCGGAAGTTCGCAGTTAATTGGCTGGTGTCCGTTAAGAGTCCTGAGCCGATCCAACATCAGGGCTCAATCTTTTATGGCAGCCAGATTAAATTCGTACTTAAATAATACCAAAGGTGGAAAAATGTGCTTATACTTACCCCCGTTACATTACCCAGTAGTATTGAATCCACGTATTTACCCCAATCTGCACATTCAGTTCACCCATGCTCCGCGCACTCCTCACATATGCTAGGGTTTTTACGTAAAATGAAAAACAAAAAAAAAAAAAAGAAGTTCTTTCTCATTCCATTCATGTACTGAATTTTCACGTATGATACTCAGTTCTCGAACTCTGTAGTTAGGTTTTTTAATTAAAAAAAAAAAAAAAAAAGAAAAAAAAAAAAAAAAATACTTGGGATATTTTTTACTTTTACATTAAACATGAAATTGCCATTGTCGTGTTGTTTGTTTTATTTTCTAAGATTCTTCTTGAGTTTTCAATTGAAACTTTGGAAATATACCTATATAACGTATTATATAATTACTATATCGAAAAGCATGCGACAAGCTTTGACGTAAAATGTAATTAACAACTACCGTAATACGTCCCAATCTTTTAATCTAATCTTAATCATTCCGAAGAATTTGTTAAGGCTGATTTGTTTAAGGAATTACGTTGCATTTTTGCGATACGTTTTTTTTTTTTCAATTATTTTTTGTTAAAGATATTTATCTATCGTTATTATAGAGCCCACTGGATTAATCCGATATTTTTAATAACCGTTTTGTCAAACTATATGTATACTATTACCCCCCTGTTTTCAGCTTTGATTCAACAGAAATTTATAGATGTAGAATATATCCCGTCTCTTCATCCCCACAGTGCTCTCTACACTGTCCCCATGATAAACGAAGATTGTTTTTAACCCTTGAACCAATATTTAGTTCATGTAATAAAATAAAATAAAATTTAATTGCAAAAATTGTCTGTTCTATTTTTTTACCCATAAAATAAACCTTATTCATTACGCAGTTTACTATAATACTAAAAAAAAAAAAAAAAGAAAAGATAGATACCTACTACAAATTTGGGAAATCTTTCTATAAATAGTTCCAACTATTATTTCCACTTTGATTTTAATTTAATCTGAAGTTTAATTCAGAGAGCGTAAATGGGTTGCAAACGAAAGAAAAAAATTCATTTGAAATGGAGAGCGAATCGCATTGGAAAAAAAAAATCAACTTCCTAAATTTCTACCAAAGATTGTGATGACTTGAAGAGAAGAAAATTCATATTTTTGGTAAATTTCGTTGAAAATTAGAAAATTAAATAAATGAATTTAATTTCAATGAGATATACTAAACAAATTTACTTCCCATCAGCCGGTAAAGTCATCGTTCGTTGAAATGCAGACTATATTTTCCTACTAAAGTTTGAACTTTTTTCTACTTCTACATTAAATTGATAAGAATGAACAATCTTTTTTACCCGTTCAAACTTTACGTTGTTTGAGAAAAGTATAAACGAAAAATTAATTCGAACGATGAAAATGCGTTACATGTGTAAAAGATTGAATATGATTATCGACCATTGTTTCAACACGTTTTGAAATAGAGAAGAATAGACGAAGAAAAAAAGAACCATGATACATATTGTAAATTTATGGTAAATATAATTTATTAACACAATCTTTTTCTTAACCTTACGTAACTAAACATGGTAATATTATATATACAATAATTAACACGACGACTTGATAAGATAACAATTATGTAATGCAGGTCTCGGTCAGTCTTTAGTTCCTGAGGCCAACCGAGGTTTCTCGAGCAGACCTAAGCCTCCGTTAATAAATCTCAATTAATTATTACCAAAAAATACCTACGTAAAAAAAACAAGAAAAAAAAAACACTATTTATGATACAAACGTACTAATATTATAAATCTCTGATAATTATTGACAATTTAATAATTCGAAGACTTAGATCAACTCAGTAACCCTTTTTCTCTCAATCGATCAGATTTCACTTTATATAGGTCATACATAAAAGATCACCCATATAATATAGACTTGGTCCTTGATCGAATCTTATAATATATTTTTTTATTAATAACATTATTATACAAATAAAAATGTAACTGAAATACCGATTTATTTAAAAACCATATCAGACTCAATTTGATTTTCATTACGATATTATATGTATGTACATATAATATACAGTATAATGTATATTGTATATATCAGCCAAATATTTATTGTACTATCTACTGCTTTCATTCGTTTATTTTAATATTTGTGTTATTTCGTTTTGTAGACTTCTTGACACACACACATACACACACACACACATACACCCGTGCGCACACATACATACCCAGTTGTATAAAATAAAGATTCGAATCTTTACCTATCTAAACAGTTCAAATGAAATTTTCAGGTTTGTTGATGTGTTGGACTATGATGCGACCACGCCGGAGGAGTTGAATGATTAAAATTAACCGAAATTGTAACTGGATGTAAAACCATATCAGGTCCAGTGTCAGGAGTAAAAGTAAGATGCGGCCTAAGCAACTCCGCCTCGACTGTTAATGGAATATAAAAAGCCCCCGCGTCATGTAACGCGAATATTGGTACACCGTGCGGTTTCTCCATCATCGGTGGTGTGTGAGACTTTATTCTTTCAGCCGAAAATCTCTGTTTTATTGAACTCTTGAATTTATAATTCTGCGGTCTTGAAACGGCCGGTATACTGTGCGAATGAGTACTGTGATTACTGTCGTCACTGACGATTGTTGGGGGTTGAATTATCGGTCGAGGAGTACGTTCGGTATCGCCTAACGAACTGACTCCCGAACTTGAACCACGATCGGACTGACTATTCGGTGGACACGTCGTCGGAATGGTGCTGTGCGAAAAACCCGAATTCGCCAAACTCATTGACGTCGGCATTTCCGGATGTGGAAAACCCAATCTGTCGCCTATTGAAATCCAAAAAGGAAAAGAACATCGTGATTAGAATATGTAGTCACAAATTTTGATCTGAACGATTCTTTCGATCGTTGATGCATCTTTCGTGATCAAACAAAGAATACCAATAAACGTTACTTCTCTTACAATAAAATTATTGTTAAAACATAATATTCGCAATACTTACTCGCTGCCAATATTTTGTCACAGTGTTGTTGCAAATGACTGATCAACTGTACGCAAAGAGAATCCCTCGCAAAGAATCCCTCGACGTCAACAAGAAAGTGCATAGTTTCGCTAAGACACTCTTGAAACCCAAGTCTGTAATGTTCTGCTGCCGATGAAGCGGTAGCTGAATGTGATACGCTGTCTACACTGTCGTCGGTATGGGAATGAACAGGTGTAACTGCCGGATGTCTGACATCTGTAAACGTGAATGTTCTTAAGTAGGTATATTCATTTAATGCCGTTATTTTATCCACGTTTTCTCGATCAACATGTTGTTCAACGATACGCGATAGTGTTAAAACACGTTTCGTAAACTGAATGAATGAATCGCGATTAGCAAGAGCTTATCAAATCCAATCGTCTTATTATAGGTATGTGTAGTCTGTAAGGTTGTCCCGTTATTTTGGTCATTCTGGAATTTTTTCTCATTGAAAATGTTCAAAAATAATCAAAATAACGGACACCCTAGACCGTGCGTATGTTTGCTATTTACCTGGTCTTACACCTTGCAGATGCTTCATGTGTCTTATCGCCATTTCAATTATCTCTGTTTTCTCTACTCTGCCTCTTCCCTTCTTGAGGTATTCAGCAGGTATAAGTCGGCTGAGATCGGCTAAACAATTGTTCATACGATCTCTTCGGCGTTTTTCAATGATCCTGTGAGACATGGGATCTTGCTAATTGACGAAACAAAAAAAGTAGAAAAACATTTAGAGACGAGTTCTAAACCTGCACATCCTTTCATTATAATAAACCAAAAAATAAAGAAATGTGTACGAAGATAGGGTCAAGTATTTCGGATATATTTCAAAACAAAAAACAGATCATCCGTGTTGACTGAGAGTCTCGTAAGCACTGCTCAAGATATAATTATCGCGGTTTTTATTCTCGCTTCCTTTTACCAGGATATGATTTTTCGAATAACGCCATCACGCGACGACTATTATCGACTCAAAGTCTGTGTCTCACTATAATCTATTTGGAAAAAAAAAATCACCTCTTTATTAATACACCGTCTTTTCCTAGGCGGTGATTGGGATATACCATCAGGCCGTGTTGCAGAGGGATAAAACTGCATGTTCAATATATTATCCACACTATCATCGACAACGTAATAGTCACTTATGTCTCTCCCATTGCCGATACTATTTGTCACCATTTTTATATCGCACTGCAGGTTTAAAGTGTTTAGATTTGTTTTGGCTGTACGCTGCGTTAGATGCGTTTATACTTAAGAGGAAATAATTATTTTAAAAATAATTGTCGATCTGATGAGTTTGAAAACCGATGTATTTATAGAAACAACAATTCTTATATTTATCACACAACTGTAAAATATATTAACCACTCGATGGACAAATATTTGCGGGTTGTGTATTAATGAGTTGCACTGTAAATAGCAACTAGTATGAACTGCTTCGAGATGCTGCTCAAACTTGAATGACCCGTGGAGCGTCAGTCTCGGAGAAGTAGTAAGTAGTCATGTTGCGCGGGCCTTGCCGCCTCCCATTTCAATTCCTGCGCAAAATTCTCTACCCTGTTTGTCACGTGTTGGTTTGTCCGTGGCGCGCGCCGTTCTGCACGTGAGTTTCTTCCTCGATAACGTGTAGGAGATTATATGATTGAAAATATAGAAAAACAATATACATTTTTTATTTTTTTTTTATATACAAGTATATACCTACGTATAAGGGAGATATCCTATGACATTGAATTATGATCTGAACGATTTTTAAATACCAAAATTACACATCGCGTATAGACATTAATTTTCCGTATGAAGGAAAGTGCATAAGTATATATTTTTGGCAACCGAAATCATCATATCTTGTTTATTTTCATTATCCCCATCCGCGGAGATCTAATACGAGACGAAAATTCTGAATTTATTTTTATTAGGTGAACCTTGAGACTTTTAAACGTATACAGAATATCGCGAAAATCTGTTTTTCATTTACTTCAAGTCATTACAAGACTATCAACTTCAGTCGCTATACTGCTGACGAAATTTCTACAAATCTATATCTATATTATATTTTTAAAGCCTTGAAAAATCAGCAATTATTTCGTCACGTTTTCACTATACAGAGTATATACATATTTCGAGTACGTGGGTGTATATCAGTTCCATACAGTATAGATAAATCAATCCGAAGAAACTTCTGCTCCAGTTTATTAAATGAATTAATACAGTTGACCACAATTTGGAAACTAATTATATTGTGAAACGTGAACAGAATCACATGCCGCGAATCACGTGTCCCCGCGGCTGCAGGTAAATAGAAGTTATAGAGGGTATGAAATTTCATGGAAAGTTCCTGCGGAAAAGCTAAAATTAGAGATATATAATTGCGCGCGAATTCGCATGCACCGGTATTGAAGAAATTTAATTATCACGTGCGTTACGGAGAAAGAAGGGGGACACGTAAGCGTTTCTACATTCAACTATCGCACTGCCGATGTAGTATATAGGTATGTACTTATTATTCCTTGAACAATTAATATTCATGGTTATACTATACAATATAATTATACATATACGGGCTTTGTTAAATTCGTGATAAAAGTCACGAAACTCGCCTGCTGCGGCGACTTTCCCAGTTTATTCTAGCTATATTATGTCTATATATATATACCATATATACCGTTTAACATAACGCAATGTGTACATACGATTTACAAGAATTTAAAGAAATAGGAAAAAAAAATTAAATAAAAATCATGATAAAAAATTTTGCATCAGATATTTAGTATGCCGAAATTAAGATCATGTTAATTACATTATTTTAACGTTTCGCACGAAATCGCCTAGTCACGTACATAAACATGAGATAACATTTTGTTAATACATTTTTGTCTATATCACCGCATTCGAATAATCATGATCATCATTATTATTATTATTATTATTATTATTATTATTATTATTATTATTATTATTATTATTATTATTATTATCATTATTATTATTATTATTATTATTATCATTATTATTATTATTATTATTATTATTATCATCATTTAATATAATTGTGTATGAAAAATTTGTCGACGTCAAATGGCCCCACGTTATCGAATATCCGGATTTAAGCGGTACGGGGTCCCCGCATACATATACCTCCATATAGTATACATATCGGCCGATTAACGTCAAGTATAAATATATCTCTCCCGTGAGCGATCTTGACCAATCTGACCGCTTTGGCCCGACAAGCGCCTCGTGAGTTAACGATAAAGCCGGACAAAGCCAGATATTTGCTGTCTCTTATCAAAAGACTACTGTGTACTAGTCTGCAGTACGAGGAGGCAGATCTCTTTCTTTGCCTTGGGACTAACCGCGCGTTGGTACAAGCTTAAACAAACGCGGTCAAGAATCACGCGACTAATCGTTCGCATTTACTATACACACACATATATATATATATATATATATATATATATATATATATATATATATATATATATATATATATATATATATATATATATATATATATATATATATATAACCTATACCGCAATTATAAATTATTTATATCACATAAATTCACCGTAGTATCGTTCAAATGAATAATAATTATTGAAAATGGAATTTTCATTTATTCATTTCTTTTCCTCGCCCCAATTATTTCATTCTCTTATTTCTTTTATTTTTTTATTGTTTTTTTTTTTTTCATACCTATACATACCTATGTGTAATATTGATTGAAAATCGCTATTTTATACTTATGTATATAGTCAAGGTTGGTGAAATTTCGAAGACGCAACACTTATTGACGCATGTAACTTTGGTCTTTCCGGTTATTTAGTAAGTATGTTATATAATAATGATAATATATTATGTATGTATACGTGATCGCAGTAATTCTGTCCAACATACCTATATCTGCCGCAGAGAATGTTACGCAGCCCTAGTCGATTATCATTATTATTATTATTATTATTATTATTATTATTATTATTATTATTATTATTATTATTATTATTATTATCATTATTATTGTTAGTATTATTGTTATTACTAGATTACTATAACTATTACTGTAACTATAACAGTTGTTATTATTATTATTATCATTATTATTATTACTCTATAATTGGGATGATAATAATATCATATTTGTATATTAATAGACCTTGCCTAGTCTGCCAACTTGCCCACGCTTCTCCGTAACGTAGGTAACGTATATGCCTATTATACCTGCGTTTTAATGTATTTGTGAGCTCGCGGGGACGTCATCGACCGAAAACTGATCACGTTGATTCTTAAAAATAATACGCTTCTGCTGGCGGAACATGTGACTTGATATATGTATGAATCATATCGTTGAACGAAAATCACGTGTTATTTCTATCTCGTAATTATATACGAAGGCAAAACTGTTTTATAAACGCGCAAATATGCAAACATATGTTGTTGATTTTTTCTACAATGAATAATTTTGTTGTTCACATCCTATATATTATACATACATATATATTATACAAGGAAAAATTCAACATCTAGATACGCCTACCTAAAAGTTGTTTTAATATGGAGATTAAGTATGAACATTCGATTAAAATTGGTATGAAGACATCGGATGTATACCTGTACGAGTCAAGAAATTTATTAACGGTTAGTAAATGTAATAAATTGTTCGATTTTTCGTTTGCATCATATACATTTATATTCGGAATTTATTGAGGATCAGATTAATCGCGGATGTATAATATTTGACAAAATGTTAATCATACATAAATTTCGATAGAAATAAATTGAAGACCGATAATTTATATTTGACCCGAAATTTTATTCACTTCAGTTGTTAGCGCGGTATAATTAAGTGGATACCTGCGGAGAATCTTCATCATCGTCGAAGTATTTATTCAACGCGATAAATTAGATCAAGGAAACATCGTTCAATGATATTGGCCGTACAAATTATTCCTATACGCGAATCCCGCTTCGTCATCTTCACATCATACTTATAAATTTCTAAATTCGTACTGACGAATGACGAATACGTGTATAAAAGGTTAATTCGAAATGCAGACTGCAGCCTATACTATAATACTCTTACTATAATTTCGAGCTTCCTGCAGTACCTGTATGAAAGGACGACGTTTGAGGAAAGGAATAATCCAGCTCATTATGTAATTTCCATGAAAACGAAAAGGCAATTAATATTCTGTACAAACGGAAGATATCGTGGTACTAAATAATAAACCTGCATTCCTCAATGTTTCACGTTCAGCAACAGGATCCATATAATAGACGACACAAGACTATAACACGACCTCACTTTCCTTCGTAGAAACTAATAACCTTTAGAAATACCGAAGGTCAGACCAATAAGGTCCTCGTCGAAGATTCCGATTGCAAAATTAACAAATTTAATACCTATACTCGAAAACGCGTATAGCTGTACATTTGATGATATATTTAACCGGAATTCTCACACTAACAATTATAATATTCGTCTATAGAATTTTGAATGATAATCATTAGGGTGAATTATGAACAGAAATTATTATCGCATATTGTAGTTTAATTAACCATTTCGTATCTTCGTCGAAAGGAAAAGCTAATAGCAATAAGTTTGAGGTCTTTATACCTGTTATGCAAGCCGGTGATAATATCAATATTATTTTGTGTGCACGTATTGTTATTACCAATGCATTAATTAACAAGGTTATAAGCGTATAGATATATGCATGTATGGATAATTGTGTACATATTGTATTTACAAGTTAATTTCCGCGAACACTAATCTGTATAAGCTAACAGGATAAATTCATGACTGCAGAGAATGAGTCACGCGCTCGAGTATGCAGGCAACTTTAATAGTAAGAGGAAAACGTTTAAAAATCCCCCGCTGGAGTCACGCCCGCGCGTATCCGTCACAAAAATCATGTGGTGTGTAATATTTGGCTAGTAATTTAGTCAATATAAAAGATACGTACGTTCGGTGAAGTTGTTAAACAAAGACAAAAAAAAATCGATTCATAAATCCGTTTTGTATGTGCTTCAATAATTACTCTTATCATTGTTTTTTTTTTTCGAAGTTAAATGACTTCGAATAAAAAAATCAATAAAATAATATCGCCAACTGGATGTTCTCCTTGTATTGTGCTATTTGCGCCAATAATTTGCACAAACGCGTGCGTGTTTACTGTTTTAACGTTTCATTTGGTACTATAAATCGTCTAATTCAACGACGAATAGAAAATTATTATAGTCACATACGCGTGTATGTAAAGGTATGTGCCAATTGGGATTTCCATATTCTGGCTTATGGATAAGGTACCTGATAATTCTATAACCGCAGCAATGCGTACGTGTCACTTAACACGAGAACTTTCGTTCATCGACGATTACGAACGGTCTACTATACATATAGTAGGTGGTGATTCATCGATGGCGTCCGTTCGTTCAGGTCGCGGTACCTATCACGGATCGAAATTCTTACGCGTGTCGAAACTAATTTAACCAGCTACAGTAAAATCCTTGGGACAAATATACCAACTTCGGGTACTTATATAAAATTTAATCGCTGCAGAGGTATGAGAAAAACGAGTAATGAAATGAATAAGTGTTAAGATATATTGTCATTATACTAAGAAATTTAATCAAGTCACGTGATCCTCGATTTAATTATTATAACTGAAGTTCGGAGAGAAGAATAGATCAACAAATATTTCTCGATTCGTGTAGAAAACCACCGCCGTGATATTTCTTTCATCTCGATTTCTTCTTTTTTTTTTTCTCGCTTGTGGGATGTTTTCTGGGCAGACTCATAGCCACTTTAACTCCTGGGATTGCATCACCGTGCTGATTCGACAACGCGGAAAAGCTTTCTATAGTGACCCGAATTCCGTCTTTGATTGACGTTCAAGCTTGTTAGTCACCGTGTTTCCTGACTGTCAAGGAAACCTATAAAAAATTAAGAAGAAAAGCAAAGAGAAAAAAAAAAAACTACCGTTTCTTTAAATAAACGGAAAAACTGACCTATAAAAGTAGAACACGCGTTGCTATATCAATTTTAAAATTAAACATTCTTCATCATTCTCATTCATCCTCCACGGACCCCGTGTTTCATTCGAATTCAATTTTGTTTCAATTTTTGAGTACACCGGACCGAAAGGAATTCGAATTGCAAAGGTTGATGGTCATTGCAAACCCATTAAATTCAATGGACGAATAACATTGGAGGATCAGTGTTTCTTTTTTTATATATATATTTTTTTTTTTTTATATCAAAACCAGACAAGTCTATAATAAGATCTTTTTTTTTCTTATCAAAACCACAGGAGATAAAAAAAAAATACTAATAAAATACAGATGCGTGAGTTCCCATCTTGCATCATAATTCCACTTCACATGCGTCCATTTTAGTTTGAATCAAAACCAAAAGATTTCAAATTCTTTCATGATGCACAATCAGTAGCTGGAAAGTTACAAATCTTTTGCGATTTCTATAAGGAAAACAAAAGAGTGGACATACGCGGTTTCAATTCGCTACTTCTGTTCCTTAATCCTATTTAAGGATCTAATTAAAAGGGAAAACCAACGGTTTTTCTTATTTGTTCGATACTTTAAAGGCTCGATTCATCGTCTTGCAATAAATATCGTGAGGAGTGCTTACGACAACCTACGTCAGTGGCTACAGCTGACGATAAATATCTACGAAAGGTGAAAATTAGAGTCTGACGTGAACGTAGGTGGGTATACACAGCTATTATACAGCGATATACTCACTCTAGAGACCTTTTTCTTCGTGTATACTTCGTCGTCCTCGGAAGCAGTGGCAAAGTTCAAGTTACCTTCGCAGTATCCGTTACCAAGACCCATTCTGTAAATCTCATCTTTGCAGGACCTTCCATCAAGACTGAAACCAACACGAGGCTGTTAGCTAAGAAAAATTGTAAAATATATAATTAAAATAATAAAATCAAACGCTCAACACGTCCATTCATTCTCAAATAAGAGAAGTTTGATTATTGATTATTTTTCAGTTAATCTAAAATTAAGACACTAATATTTCACGATTTAGTATTCCGTACTCTATCCTCTTCCATCTGAGTAACGAATATATACGAAGAATTTCTTTGAATTAATTAATTCATGAGAAAATTGTTAATGAAACAGAGAAAACAGAAATGGATCATATAATGCATAATAAACGATGAGATTTAGGTATAATACAGATATACCCGTGAGAAAGAGGATAAACTTCTCGTATTATTTTCGATCATCCTATTCGCATCTATGGAGAGCGATCCTGGCGACACAAAACCTTCGTTATCCAAATTGGTGCCAATTTACGAAACGAAATTGAGATCGAAATGAATCTAACCGGTTCTCTCCGACTGAAATGATCCCCTCGTAAACATATAACGCGGAATCAAGACGTCGAACAAATCAACCAACAGCGAATTTAAACGCCTCCTTTCGCACCGGCGTTAAGTCCTTGCCACGACCTTGCCGCGACCTTGCCAGATCCGAATCTCGTGATTCAGCACGTGACTTTACTTAACTCGACACTCGAGAGCGGAGCTAAACCGCTATCAGAGTTCTCGAAAAAGATCGCCTCTGGCACTTTATATTCTAAACTTCTCTCTCACTCTCGCTCGCTCATAAATAGATATATGCTATGAAGTACTTATGTATACACATACAGAGTTCCTTTCTCTTTCTCTCTTGGAGTTGTCGTATAAAACGGAGATATCGCTGATACAGGTAGGTATATACATATTGATTGAGTTACAAATATGTTATCGTATAATCGTTATCAGTTGGAATAATGAATAAACCTTGAAGAATGGTTTTAAAAAAATCTAAAGACCCGGATTGATCGTTGCGGCGTTAATTGGATTGAATTTATGCGAGCATCGAGTCGACCTCCGTTCGCGAGTCCAACAGTCAACAACCCTGGACGACCTAGAATTGAGCTTGTGAATATAGATTTCGTGTCTATAGATAGAAATACGTAGGAGCCGTAAAAAGTCGTTGAGAATAAAGAGGTTTGAAAGAAAATTATTGAAATAACATCGATGCATATGATATCGCGTGACCAATGCCATAAGGGCGTAAGCTTCTTTTTTTCTTCTTCTATATTGGAATCGCCTTGAAATTGATGGAAACGCTTATATCCGTTGAAATTCCCAAAAAAAAATTTTTTCGCGGATACGCCCCTTCTGGCTTTAGTCACGCGATATATCGTACAGATACAGCGGTGTTTGTTTATTGATAAATCCTAAGACGCTATATACGGCAGAGCCATTTCCATAATGCATACCGCGTATAGACCGTATAATAATTTTCTATTTATATCATGTAGGTAACCTATCCGAGTTCATACCACAAGGAGAGTCTTAAATATTTAACTTATCAAACTGCAGACACACACCTGCAGCTATTACGACCTAAGACGTGGTCGATAATATAACGGATCAAAATAGTTTATCTACCTACTTCCGTAGAATACGTATGTACAACGACAAGTTAACACAGCCCGGAGTAGTTAGAGCCATTTATAACCCGCAAACACGGATCAAAATATACATTGCGGTATAGGTGCAGCGTATAAGCGTGTTCGACCCGGAATTTAAACGGGAATAAAATATAGGTATACATCATATTAAAACGACGCGTGTACTGACACGTGGACGAAATTTTCGCCACTATAGATTGTAACTGTGACTATATAAGCTTTTCGACATTTTGCCTTTGGGATCCGCGACGTTTAAGTATAGATTAAATACACATGTACATTTTCAGGTAGGTATCAGACTCGATCGCGTCGTTTGTGTAGATGTTATTACGTGCAGAGAATATTACGAATACGATACTGAGCGGTTCGAGGATAGGAATAATTATTCTGATCGCATGAGTGGAAAATTTCGTCACTAATGATAAAATAATAAAACGAATCGTAAAGCGTTGCGAAGTTTTTTGTCAAATTTTATATCGATTAGGTATTCATCATACTTTGAGATTGTATCACCTGAAATGAAAAATTTAACCCCATTAAGAAAAATAAATAAATGAATAAAAAATGTTTATTTTTACTTTCCACCGTGCACCGAAGTAAGACTTGCGATGTCCTTGATTTGATAAATTTAATGACAAATTTTGTTAGCAGTGAATACCAATAATGCGCAAAAAAGAAATATATATATATATATATATATATATATATATATATATATATATATATATATATATATATATATATATATATATATATATATATATATATATATATATATATATATATATATATATATATATATATATATATATATATATATATATATATATATATATATATATATTTGTACATATATACATATATATAAAAGTTCGAGGCGACACTCTTGTGCCTGAGCGAGATAAGCGCGGTAGCCAGTGAGTGCGAGGCCTGCGTATATAGATACGAGTTTTAAAGCGACTGGAATCTCGGCTGAAATATCTCAGCCGCAGCGTCCTTCGTCGACCTTACAACCCACTCGGCGACGTATAGAACGACGTCGAGTCGCGGCCATTCGCTTTTGCATGAACACGCGTGCAGCCACGCCTCGCGTGAAATTTTTCCACGTCGTAGGTATAGGTATACGTATATATATCTATATATACGTTTGCGGCACGTTTTCTGTACTCGCGATAATTCCGAGGTAGAAATTTGTATTTCCGATAAACGAACAATTTCACATTTATTACAATTACGGTTTCTCGTTATCTAATTTATTGGACCGTACTTAACTTTGATAATAAAATTAAATAATTAAAAAAAAAAAAAAACCAAAGATTTGTCCCATAAATTATTATCAATACTTATATAAGTGTGAGTACACACCTGAATAAGATTGTGTCACGAGAGAAAAGAAAAACGGGTATTGAACATTACAAGTTATTTAGTAAGTGGTTTATTTTGCAGATTTTCCTTTTAGTTTTTATTGTAAGACATTGACCTCTCCTCGACCCAATCGTCAAATATAACATCGCCGAAGCGCGGCCAGGGTTTGTTGTCAGTATTGCGTTTGAATTATCTTCAACTAAATTGCCTCCAATCGTCAATGACGCAATTGATACCTGGGTATTATACATACACATACCTACTCATGTCATGTCATAAATAATTACTATATTCATTCGCGACTTTGACACAAACACCTGCTGCTAGAGGTTCGATAAATAACCTGGACTGTGCAGTAAACCGACAGTATTATTCGTTATTTATACTTTTATAGCCTCGTTTAGGTAGATATAAAGATGGGATCGAATAGAGTTCGTCCGATTCGATATATTCAAATGCAAACTGCACACTCTTATATTCCCGTGAAAGAAAGAAGAAAAAAAAAACACACACCAAAAAATGATGAACGAAGTTACGAAATTCATAAAAAATTTCAAGAAAAAAATTTCGCTCTGCAAGAAAGCGCTTTCCAGAGCTATATACACCTACCTATGTGTCCCTTATGAATCGATAATTCTTGTGGAAAATCGACTGTGTATTATATGTATGTATAATATGCGTGCAGGATTAACGCGCGTGTACTAGTACGATATATATATGTTATATAGACGCGTATTTGACGAGCGAGCTGAAAAGTCACGTTGCATGGCACGCGTTCGCACCTAAATCTAGGTTAATATTTTTACAGCACATTCACCGGCAAGACAAATACCTAGATATAATTACAAAATCGACCTCATAAAGAATCATAATCTCTGCTAAACATCGTAGTTTTTGCTAAAACGCGCCGAGTCCATATTACTATCTAAAGACATAGACAAGAAGTCTACGCAGACTCTTGAGTCTGAATAAATAGTGCGTGATTCTAATTTTTGTTAATTATGGGATATAATAATTCCTTCAGTTAACTCAATTATTCCATATTATACGTAGATTATTATTCATGTCTTTCTTTTTTTTTTTCTACCTCTTTTTTTTTTTCTTATCGAAATTTATTTAGGTCGAGTATTCATTGCCAAAAATTTTTCGCGCGTTAGGTATATGTGTATCGAATAAACAAGTTGCAATAACAGCTGACTAAAGTCTAACAATTTTTTCATGAAAAAAATTCGTAGCAGCGAATCATAAGTTGAAAGAAAAAATAATATAAAATAAATAAATTATGTACATTCAGCTGGCAGACATAAATATATTCAAGGTATTATACTTAGGTTTACACACTATTATTTTATTCCATCTCTCGCCTGCAGATCGCGGATTAATTTATTGCGAAATCTTATAGCCAGACGCGTACGTTTTAGCTGCGGTATAAGACTTTCACGCAGAAATTATAAACAGGCTAAAATTCTATCCGCATTTGACATTGAATACAGTGAAAGTATGCCTGATTGGTACGAATCGTTAAAAAATGAAATTCAAACGCGAATATTTTACATGCATATATATGTTTGTATGTAGGTGATGAATTGGTATTCCCGCACGTATACCAACGCGTTTAACAATCTTATCGCGGGACGTATGACTTGTCTCCAAAATTTTCCATCTAATTACTTATCCTTACGACAATTTGTTTTATAATTAAATTATCTTTACTATAAATACATGTGTTTACATGTATAACATGTTGACGAGCCTGTGGTGAAGAGTATAATAAATTACGGATGAAAGATAAAATCTCATGCTTTTGTTTGAAATCTCTATATCCAGAAAAAAAACGATATATTACACGCACTATTTTTCGGGGTCTTTAAATCATATTGTCAGCATCAGTATTGTATAACTTTTTTTTTGATTCGTTTACTTTATTTATTTAATTTTTTTTTTTTTTTTGTTTTTTATGATTATCTTAACATTTCAGGCAATCTGTGAAATATTGGATAATTAGAAACAGTAGGAGTATAATAAAATAATTATCTTCTCTCTTTACACGATAATGAAAAAAAATAATTATTAAATAAAATCAAAAACCAAAAAAAAAAAAAAGATAAAAACATTAAGATAACCGTCGATTCATACTTATTTTTGATCATCAGCGATCTTTGTACCTCGCAGAAAAAAAAAAAAAAATAATAATAATAAGATTATATTATACACAACGTGTTTCATAATTATCAAACATGTCCAATTATCCCGGGTGTTAAATTCAACAAGAAATCAATTGATTAAATTATATTCTACACAAGATTAGATCTTCAATTGATCTTCTTATCCCATAGATCATAATTTCAAATTATGACTGTCGAAAGGAAAATACAAAAATATATAGGTATCATATAGATTGGTGTGGTCCTTGTTTACGGTGTTTTTAAAATTTCCTGCGGACAAGGTGGAAAAAATTTGCAAATAAATTCAAAAAAAAGTACCCAAAACTTGGAGTCTATAGGTCAACTCAAAGTACTGCCTACAAGGCAGCGAATTTTCCCATTTGACTTACATGGAAATTCGGACTCACTCCATTATTTTTTTTTGTTTCCTGTCTAAATAGTGCTTCGAAAAATCTGAAATTTGGTATACGTCTTTCCTATAGTCATAAGTATTCAACGAAAAATTGGGCGATTTTTTGGAAAAAAAAAGCTTTATCCCTGTAGGGAAGACGTATGCCAAATTTCACTGCCTTGTAGGCAGTACTTCGAGTTGACCTACAGACTCCAAGTTTGGCGTACTTATTTTTGAATTTATTTACAAACTTTATCCACCTTGTCCGCAGGAAATTTCAAAAACACCGTAAACAAGGACCAACCTAATATAGATACATATGAAGTTAATTACAGCTTAATCTTTCAACCTGATTGTATGATTAGCGATCAGGTGACCCAGCTTTTGTAAGATAAGAGGCACGTGATACTGAACAGATAACTACGGGACCATATTGACAAGTTCTAGCCTTGTGTCACTGATTATATGACAATGGGTCAATATTTTTTTAACTCATTTCCTCGAGGAGGCAAGATTTCAACTTATGCTGCACACGCACACAGCCACATGTATAATAAATGATATCATTCGGGTATATATCTACATACTTATAAATATAATGTAACAAATTTCATAATTAATAAATCCTATAACAAATATACGTTAAGTATTATTTAAATACGTTGTAAATTTCAAACTATATATAGGAATTTGCCTCGGAATGTGCAGATGATGATACGAAATACCTTTGACGTAAGCAAGACAAAAAATTCTTTGCTAATCCCCCTGGTGGTTTCGCTGCAATCAATTTTTATCTCTCGATTTTGCTAACATGTCAGCTGTATAAAAACAAGGAACACGGTCCCAAGTCATAGATATTTTAGCACGTATACCTATTATACGTAATCTTAAAAAAAAAAAAGAAAAAAAATGTATACTTCGAAGATAGCTTGAGGTTTTTAAACGGTTATTTGATGTGGTATTTTATCCTTTTTTCATTTTTACTATAATAATAAAGTTGAACGTAAACATAATTTCATATATTTTTCTCAGAACTATAGGTCACTTCAATGATAAAATCCGTTGATCAGATAGGAAAACTATATTCTCTTTATAACGACAAGAGATTAGAAAAGATTCGTAACAATCATTAATTTCATTGAATAAAATTTCAATAACTGATATCATGTATCAATTTCTGGGTGGCTGCCCAGTGGCCTGCACGCTTCAGGTGCGTGTGAATTAATACAGAAGACGTTTCCATGCGCATACATATATCGTATGTGATATACTTACGTATACCTAACGTTGGATGATGGTAGATATAGATAAACCCACTCACCCGTATGTATTCGATCTATCTATATACATATAGTACGTGGGTGCGCCTCGCCTACGTGACTAGAGGCAGGTCAATGAAATTAGGGAAAATATTTTACGAAAAACTAAAAATTTGAAAAGCGTCGCGGTTATAGGTACGTATGTGTATACATACATATCATCATGCGGTTATATTGACACGGGTTGGTTGTTCGTCGTTATAAACATATAATACGGCCGTTTACATATTTACGTACGTAAAGGTATGTATACGCGTATAGGTAGGATATAACATGTTCCTTTCCATGATGTCAGAAGTCTCCCAGCAACGATCTGCAGTTTTACATATAACCGATGATCGATTCACGGCTTTAAATATCGCAGTGAAAATGAATCTTCCGATTCCAGTTTCTGATTTTTCTGCCATATTATTTTCTTATTATTATTATTATCATTATTATTATTATTACTATCATTATTATTATTATTATTATCATTATTTTTCGTTCCTTGTTTTTGTTTGACCAAAATGATTCATAATCACGGGATGTTTACCACCCGCTAAATATTGTATAAGACGAGACTTTTGCATGGCTTAAATAATTGCATAAAATTATTTTCCTGAGACGTGATCCGTTGCGAACTTGACCCAAGTTTCTTGGCTTTTATCGTCCTTGTTTTCGCATGGGAAAATAACTCGACTGCGTTAATTATTCAACGGTTCTTATTTTTTTCTTTACCAAAACGTATCTATAGATATGCGTACGTACATATACATACATACGTATCTATATAGTCAAGTTTCCTCAACATTGACCCGAGAATGAATTTTAACAAGAGTCAAGTTATCCACTCTAATTGAAGAGGACGGATGTTTCCTATAATTTTTTCCTCCTATACTTGTTTGCGCGATCAATTAATTGTAACTGATAGCCATAACGATAAGCAATTTCCCAGAAGTGATCGCTGCAGCCTTGTTTCATCACATTAAACACGAGTGATTAAACTCGTTGAACAGTTCTTATACAATATTTGTCGCCAATCTTATTACCCACAGATTTGAGCTATCAACAGATTCTCGTCTCTCAAAACCTCCAGAGTATTATATATTCAGCCCTATTTTCGGTCTGAATAATAACGGGCTGAATATTGAATGAGATCTTTATCAAAGCTTTGAATATTTATGATATGTACATATCGGTATACCCATGCAGTATTCATCTCTATGAGGATTGAATATTAAATAGGTTTATTGAATACATCGCGATCGGTTAGTGATCTATATCTTCAAATACCGAAAAAAAATTATGGAAATTGGAGATATTCGTTGAAATAAATTCTAATTATAAATTTATTAAATAATAAATTAAATTAAACGAATTTTCAAAACGTTTATAATATATAGGTATATATAGTAACGCAGTGACTCAAGTTGGCTAAACTTTCTTCAAGCAGCATGTGTCATCACGTGATACAATAATGCGCAAGACCTGCCACCATTTTTACTTATAAGATAAATATACCTATAATATACGTATAATTCAGTACTTCGCATTTCGTGTTCATAAATTATTTGAGAATGGAAACTTGGTATACGCTTGCATATTCGAACATGAAATATACATAACATTTTATACATGGATTATTATCGTGTTTCTCAACTTACTTTTCATACTTGACTTGCATTGAATGGGCAGAATTTTCTTCCCAAAAATGTTGCGTCTCCATCATCTTGAAGCATAGAATAAATTACGCACTTGCTTCACACTGTTAAAAATCACTTTATATAGATATAACGTTCTTTTTTTTTTGCCGTTAAAATTTCTACGGCGGCAATTTCACTTATCAGCAGAAAAAAAAAAAAACAATTGAGATATTTTTTTTTTTATTTTATGTTTTTTATATGTTAACAATACAACCGCGCACAGTATAATTATATAATAATTTTACTAATAATTTTATTTCACAACTCAACGAGATGATAGATATAGGGTATGAATTTTATACTTTGAGATATCACGCAGTTAAAAATCACGAGGAAAGTGAGCGTCTATTATTTATCACGTTATGTTATATGATGCAAGATTCTTCTCTTCGGAGCAGGTATATAGCTGGTCAAACAACATTCATTACCAAGATTCGTCGTATATAACAATGTTTTAACTCATCGGTTGAATTTCATTCGATTAATGTTCTCTTCAAAACTTGAGTAACTTTATCTGTTTAAAAAAGAACAACCAATATCTGTACCACACTTCAACAAGCAATTATCAAGCCGCGAACTAAAGTGCCGAACTTTTTCTCCCAACTCTCGTTTATAAGTATTACTTAACACCCGGAGCTTTCAAACGATTCAAGTTATGCAGAAGATCTTCCACAGTTTTTGCAACCCCTCCTCGATATATAGCTAAACGATGCACTGTTTTTTCCACTATATGTATGTATACATATGTTGTGTGTGTATTTGTATATATGTATATAACCTATACAGAGCTCAACCACCGGTTGTTACGATCAAAATCTAGAAAGTTATATATCACGATGAAGCACGATGCACACCACGCGTGTCGATGGCTGGCAAGCAGGCTACGGTATACGCGCGCCTACTTCGTACTTCGATTCTCAGGACGGGGGCCAGGGAGTTCAGCTTGGCATGCAGTAGATCTGGTGGGAGCGAACGAGACAGGTGCGCCTCTAGCTTATCGGGAACCACGCGGTCCTTTCGCCGATTATACTGATCCTAACGTTCATTTAAGTTGCTGCTTAAAGAGGAGGATGAAAGGAAGGAGAAATTGCAGAGTTTGTTCGACACACCGGAAGAATGATGTTTTATTCTATTTCACGTTCTCCTATACTTAGCTGTCCAAGAAATGAATTCTTATCGCTGTTCACAAAGTCTAATTGTAACGCACTAATTTTATACTTTTTTTGTTTTAACCCTTGACAAAATAAAGTTTAACTTTCATCAAATTTCCACGAAAAAAAAAAAAAAAAAAATCCAAAGTCGATTCGTCGATAAGTTTAACGAATTTCTTGTATCCGGAATATTGATATTTTTCCAAAATAATTATTCCCGATCATAATTTATTCTTCTACCTATATATGTATATATCAGCGGCAAAAATCCTACCCCTCTATTCATTACATCGCGTTCAAACCCGTGCCTCTTTGAATATCACGTGCACACGGTGAATAAATTTAGTCCCGCGATTCTGTATACCTACCCACCGCCGCCGAGTTTCGCACAACATTCTGCACCTGTTACTCATTGATTAAAAATACATTATAAGAAAAATAAATGAAGAAAAAATCTGCGATATTCGTGGCTTAATAATAATAATAATAATAATAATATTATTAAACATGATGAGAATTTTAATTTACACTGACTTCATACGCTAAATGACATAGATCAGATATATCATAGATCAAAGACCTTTGATGTGGATAGGCTTGAAGCGATAAGTTCGATTTATTGTTAGAATTAGTTGAAGTGAACTTATCTGTAGGTATTTGTATTGAGGTTTTGTTATCGCAGTTCTTCTGCGATGATTCTGAACCAGCTATTTTTCCGTTACAATTAAACTCGCGACGTATGTACGTATACGTATGTACATACATTATACATACGTTGCATAGGTCTAAACGAGTTTACGACATCCCGTTATACATCCGTGTTTCAAAGTACATGAATGACGTTACCGATAACATATTGTCGAAACGATATAATATATGAAACCGGTAGAAAGTTACGTAAAGACGAGGAGTGGGTTGTGGTCAGAAGGGTTGGGAAAACCCTACGCAATTCGGATACGATTCGCGATTGATCTGCACTCGCAAATCTTATCTCTTTCAATTTCATTCGGGGCATTTAGGAATTTTCAGATTTGAAGTTCGTTTAATATTTTCAATCCGTTTCTTTTTACTCACTTCATCAGGTCGTTAACGATATTAAAAGTCGACATATAGTACCAATATCCGTTTCAATTCGTACTGCAATGTTTAATAAAGCCTAATCGACGAAGGATGTATAAAATAATGTGATGGAAACGAATGGAAGCGAAAGAGGTATTAAAATTCACCCAAATCGATTTCAAAACGTACTTTAATAGCAAGGCTAAGAATATCCGGAAAAATCGAAAGGATATGACAAAGTGCGGTAACCGTTGAAGAGGTACGCTACTGGAAACCGTTTAGGTAGTCGTCGAGCTCCCGGAGGCGTTGCGGAAAGAGGAGGACGGCCGACGGAGGACGACGACGACGCTGACGACGACGGCGACGGCATTTGCCACGCTATGTGACACGTGCGCGTGACGTCACGGGGCCTGTCACGCGAGCACCGTGTGCCCTCGGTCACGTGCCCCGTCACGCGCTCTTGTAACTGCGGCCTGTTCGCTATGCTTTTCTAGCTATAGATCCTAGGTAGATGCCCAAGTAGTAGCCATACGGCAGTATACTGTATACCTATAACGTATATTATACCGGGTGTACAAAGTTGTTAAATAATTGCTTCGTTTACTTGAAAAATGAGATTTAAACTTTACCTAATCCATTAGAAAATAATAAGAATAATAATAATGTTAAAACTATTTCAAAGACTGTACATGTTACTATTTTCGTGTGGTCGAAATTTGTGTACCTGTTGTGGTGTTGTTTTTGTTATTTATTTTTAATTTTTTTGTTTTGTTAAATATTTTTTTTTTTACAACTTTACTTTGGACACCCGATATATTGCCGATTCGAGCCTCGGTCGTATGCAACGAGTGCTTGTCGCTGAGTACGGACATAGGTTGATACGATGTACATTATTCTAGAGCAAATTTAAAACAGGTGTTTTCCGTCAACCGTGAGAGAAGAACGTGAAAATAGACATAGCCATTATAATAGTTTCGATGGTGACTTTTGCTAATTATTGTCAAATGGATTGCGGAAAAAATCTGCAGCGGTAATTTGGTTTAATACAATTTATATACTGTAACGAGAGATAAAATATTGTACTCATTCAATACGTGCTAGGTATGTATATATACCTATATAAAATAGCAGATAATATATTTATATAACGTCAGAACGGAGACGTGTAACGATTATTTTATAATATTAGATTGCGTTGATATAATTATTATGTATATGATGGTTTTGCGTTGATGTTATAAACGTAACAGCAGTACCGGTACGGATATAAATGTATACGCGATATGTATTGCTCCGGGGAACCTGCACAGAAAGGATACCTATAATACCTACTCGATGTTATCTAAACTGAGTGATCGATTCCCTGGTAACAGTTTCTTGCATAATATATTATACCGTTACGACGTTCATCTCATACCGCGATTCATCGAACGTTGTTCAATTATTCAATTCTCAACATCCTGCTCGTTGTCCTTTAAATATACCCACAGCTATACCTTACTGAATATCACAAACATAAAAAGAAACAGAAAAGGCAATTCATTGGATGTGGGACGTAGATGTATATATATAAAGACGGTTTATCCGCTTTTTATTGGTTCTTTTCAAGTTTTTCCGGTTTTCGTTACTGTGGAAAAAAACGACACTGTAGAACGTGCTACGTCGGTCAATCGTATAGATATGTATAACCGAGAGTCCATGAACAAGGTCATACCGCGAAGAGAGCGTCGACACGTTTGAAAACAATACGGATCATGCAAGTATGCACGTACGTACGAACGTGCATGTGACTTCTCTCTGTTCTCTGACGTGACTATGAATACTGGTTTTCTTATTTTTCTCTTTATTTTTGATTTTTTTTTTTTTTCTTTCTTTTTTTGCGTCTCGAAATAGCGGTTGAGGTACCAAGCCACGTACATGCGACAGATCGTATGTACATGTACAGTATTAATACAATAAAAAAGTCAGAATATTCGATACTGCAGATAAGACAGAAACTATACGACCGAGAAATTCTCGGAATAGTGAACCGCGCTCGGTTTTGATTTTTGTCCTCCTAATCTATACAGTCGCGATCGGCGATCGGCAGCCATGAATGATTCACATGCGAGACGAAGATTTTCCATTATTGATAGATTCGGTTGTTATTTATTCGAAGATAAAGACAGAAAAAAAAAAACATAATGGGGGAATAGATCGATGTCGAAGTAGAAAGGGACAAAAATGTTCGAATCATTCCAGGAATAAATCGATAATGCAGGAAATGACTAATATTCCAGACGACCGGGGATTGAGTTTAAAAACATGTCCAGCTTGCTGTATATTATCAAAGAATTCCACGAGGTTGGCCTTCGGTCCGAGACTGCGCAACTTGCGCAATCTGTTATTCATTGTAATCCAACGCTTTCACTCCCGGCAAATAATACCTCTGGATCGCCCCTGCTACTGGAGTAAATAAGAGAGAGATCATTAATTGATGAATGCGTCTTCGGTTTTTCCCCGTCTATAAAAGACGTGGATTTATATCGCAAAGAACTGCCCCCGTCGTCGTATATGTATAATATAATACTGGAGACTGATTATTCCGCTATTACAAAGTCTAGTTCTCGCGATTGTGAGACAGACGACAACAACTATATACGTTGAGAAACGTGGGACTCTGATTATCAATCAGTCACGCGAGCCGCGTTGCAGTGGCTGATTATGACGTATACGAGACACACACGAGTCGACGAGAACCGTGCAGATTGTCGTATTATTGCGCGGGCAAAGGAGAAGAGCTGCAACACGACTCAACGTTCGAAAATAGTAGCCAGTCAGAGACGCTATTTAGAAAGACATTCGAGTAAGCACCCGGGTTGTATTTTCTCTTCGGGTTGAGCAGAGTTATTTTCGTACGTCAAAGGTACTATTATTAGCCGCAAGTTGTAATTCACTATTCCTTCACGCTGCAGCTATCATTCGTCGTTATATTCAAGTTTGATTTTCGGCGTAATCGAGCTTTCGACAAAATGTTTCTTTGAATATTCAGATGTATCAAGTTCGAGACAATACAGCTATACGTATTGACTGATATACGTGAAAGTTCGGACGATCAGTTATTCAATTACAGCCTCAGCGTAAAATGGTCTACAAGGATTGCGAAATCCTATGCAAGCACACATGCACACGAATATATCCTCTTTCAACTTCAAATAATACGATTTATTCCGGGAATTAATTCGTCCTTCGACCATTCACGACCGACTGATCTTACGCCGACTATATACCGACGTCTATACCTATTACATACTTATCGGTCCATATCTTTGTTCGGTGATTCCAAAATATAATGCGACCATAGTCTCCTCAACGCCCGGATGGATGATCTACGAATTCCGAAATTGCAGGTGACCTGATTGTATGTATACACGGGTCTGGATGTAATGTGGAGTAATTTGTTATTCTTAAGTACACATGTACTGCTATACCTAGTTCGAATGGGTTGTCTGCGCGAGCAACAATTAAACCAATATTGCCATGAGTGACTTGTGACAATTCAACTACTGAGAAATCTTTTCTACCGATTTAGATTTACTTCTTTTAAAAACGGAATAAAATCCATTCCCAGATAAACTATAAGTATTACTTATAGGTATACAGAGTATGTAATGATATACGTGGACACGTGTGGTCGCAGCTGACGCATCGCGAACGATTTATACTATAGATTATACCTCTGTGATATGTGTATAGTTGTATTCTTGACCCCGGTAAGAATAAAGAACTAGAAATACCGTCAGGGATTACTTGTTATATTGTAGTTTTGTTAATCGGATTTTAATAGTCTCCATTCTCGAGGAGTATAACGTGACACGGGATTCCGGTTTATTTGATGGAAACTTTAGGACTAAAATCGGCGTATGTATTTTGTTATAGAGGCAGAAATTTTCCCCTGCTTACAACATTAGTCATTTGTTTTCGAACCGAAGCGCCTAACACGTGTTCTACACGTGCTTCAAAACCTCGTATGGCGTATGTTAACGCGCGAGTGTTGTACAGTTCCTACGGTTTTATACCTTGACCCCAATACTCACCTGAGTTTTGGCGATATAGGTATGTTTGATCATCATTCAGTCACCCACTACGTCGCTTATATTCAATTGAACGTTTTCGGAATTTTTGTACATAATACATATATGCATGATGAAAGTTGTAAAACCGAACCGAGAATCGTCGTTATATACAGCTTGTAGACGCGGTTTGTAAAATAAATAACCACGAAATAAAATTTATTCATCGGTAAAACTCCGTCTAGACTTTAACTGTATAGGATCTTTATATGAAGGCTGGAGTCTAGGGTCACGCATCCCACGCTTACTTTTTATTACCAATCATAAACAAAAAGCCGAAAGCAAATTCAATGCTGCATAGAATATAATATGGACTCGAAATTGGTGGCTTCCATTCCAGAACCAATTCTCAAGTAATCACGATAATTCTCGACGACATATCTTGTTCGATGATTAGAGTAGTAATGCGGCACGTGATTTCACACCCTAGCTTCCAAGTCTAACGAATCATTGCTCTAGTTTCGTACGCGCCGAGTAAAAAAAATTCAATATAACATCAAAGCAAATGCAATAATAGCTTCGATCAAATAGTAACATATATATGTGTTAAATATATTTTACTTTCATCTCGTGCCAGCCTGCGGCAGATTCGCTGAAAAAAAATCTGGAAGACCAGTTATTTGAATATTCTGAACAGTGACATTGTCGTTAGAATTTTATAGAGTAAATACCCAAATCCCAATTTGTATCGACTTTGAATAGCTTGAATTTTTATCAGGCTTATATATCTGCAAGGTTTATATAGCGGTAGATACTGTTTGTATAGTACAGGTATATATACAGTTATTTCCGATGGAAATAAAATCACGTTAATTGCACGTGATTTTTCATCGTCGTAGCGTACCGAAATAGATTTAACGATTCAGCGTGGTAACGACAATATTAGCAGTCCTCTTTTCGACCTTGGTAAATTAAAACCGGGAATATTTTGTGAGTCGCGTTTCTCTCCGTTCCGTATCGATGCCTACGTCATTGCGGTGATTTTAAACGATGTTGCAAAAATCCATGGGAACTCTTACTGTAATAATTAACCTTGGAGAAATAGGTATATAGCGTATATAAAGGAATAACGATCGACTATGATCACTCTTACGACGAAACCTTAAACGTCTCTTATTGGTCTGATCACCTGCGCCTTGCACAATTCTCTCGATCGTGAGCGTAGGCAAGGTATATTATGTATGCGTAAATATGAGAAAAAAAAAATACTACTCCATGCACGGATTTTACTTGAATGCACATTGCGCGCACGTGTTGCGTCGAGCATAAGCGTGGTGAGCCGCGTGACTCGCTAGTCGAGGCCCTTCCTTTCGCTAAAGTCACGTGGAATTCAACGCGGCTTTCTTACAGGTTTTTCGTCTCACTCTGTCTCTCTATATCTCTCTCTCTCTTTCTTTTTCTCTTCTACATAATCCCACGATCCGATAGATTTTTGCTAACGTTGCGTTTATTTCACTCATTCTCAGAATCGCAATCAGTGATCACGGTTGGTACTAAAAGGTACGTAAATATGTACATAGATACATACAATACCTGTCTATGTGCATCTAAATAAAGAAAATCTAAAGTTACTTTCCTCGATTCTTCAATCATTTCTATAGAACCGCGTTTCCTCTAACGTCACCTTGTCTCCGACGTGAAAATAGTACATACATACCTACATTATAAATATCAATCTAATACATACATACATATCGGAAATAACTCGAATATGTCGAATACTCGAAACATGTATTATACCCATGTAATAAATTGATTTTTTTTTTTTTGCATACGTTTACGTGATAACGTACGCATGTATGTATATTCTTTATTTCCCCTATACTTATGTTACATACAAGGTTTAGGAATGTTATACAGCGCGCGTATATCTTGATCTGAATACCTCTACATACTTCTGAAAGAAATATTTTCAGCGAGAGACGAACGGCAGCCGCAAAATTTGTTCCAAATCGTGTCTGGATTACGAATTGATTTTTTTATTTTATTTGTATTTGAAAAGAAGCATATCAACATAGCTGTACCAAAATGGATTACAGGGGTGCTGAATTATTTTTGGATAATTTTTATATACTTCAAACCGTCTAATAGTTACAAAAACTTACGACGCAGAAAATTATATTGAAGATTTTAGCTGTGGATGTATGTGCGACAGTAGCCAATGTCGTCATTGGTCAGACGAGCCTCGCCTGTACTCTCAGCTTCGACGATTTGATAAGAGCAATGTATGTCTGGAACTAGATGGGAATTGTTTTTGTTTTTTGTCAAGACAAACTTGTTTAATCAAAAATGTAACGAGATAAGTTACGCAATGTGCAAGTCATTGTACGGAGTGATCTAAAAATCAGATTTATTATTTCATCCAATGAACTTTCCTCACTTTATTGATATTTATACTCAAGTAGCTCTTATCTCAACAGATCCAAATGCTTGGAATAGCAGAATGTTCAAAGCCCATATTTACGAGATTAAACTGAATTGAAATTCTATATAATATGTAAATATACCTATAAACTGGATTCATTATGTTAATTCGAGTTCGTTACCTTGGAAGTATTTCTTCTCTCGTTAAATAAACACGCGATTAAAAAAAAGAACTTGACGCAAATAAGATTGGCGGTATGAAATTCGATCTTGCGGTTTGTTTACTTGAACGAGATATCTGACGAACCGGTTCAGAGTTGGAAATAATTGGTTTGGCTATCACTTCTCACTGGGGGGGTTCAATAGGGCAGAATTGAGATAAGTACCCGCGCATCTCGTTCACAGCCATTAAATGAATTGTATCTATAATACTGATACATATACTTGTACTTTCTCAAGGCAGCAGCACGTGAGCCAACGATAAGAAAATAATATGTAGTAACATATTTTTCAAATTCTTCAGTCTCGAAACAAACAGATCCATATAACAAATGCAAAACTTACTAATTTTAAACGCCTCTCATTCTTTTCACGAGAATTTTATACGTGTATAGATTTTAATACATTCAAATAATTACTATCATTGGTGGGTTTAGATCCTTTCCTCGATTATTGACTGACCCCCAAAAAAAAAAAAAAAACAAAAGTAAAGAAAAAGTTATACCAAATGTACAGTATTTATTTTTGAGCTAGTTTACTATATTAAACAGAATGATTTAACCAACAAGTCTATAAATACAATTATCGAATTTATATATTTTAAAGGACTCTACAGTCGGCAGTTGCCTAATAAGAGAGATGCACTGATGTATATACATTACATTAACAACTACAATTATTGTAACGTAATGATAACTCCTATTATTAGAACGAAATAAACATGTGAAGAATTAATCAATAATGATGAATGCAAAATATACGTTATATAAATAATGATTAATGGATATAGGCGCCTTTTCATTATTTTTTTAATATTAAGTTTTCTTGCTGCAATGATTTTATCATTCTATACAAATAAATTTTGTTATTTTTTTTCCCGTTTTTTATTTTTTACAAGAGGTTCAAGTCATCCCAGTTAATTATCCATGCTGCGCCTTCCCTTTCTTAATTTCTGTCAAGTGGTAAAAAAATAAGAAAAAAAGAAAAAGAAAACTAAAACGTCAATTCGCTTCCCATTCGGCCAAAAATAGATGAAACTTTATTAGCACCGGTATCCATACTCGAACATTGAAAATCTCTGCTGGCAGATAAAATCTGCCTATTGATTATCGAAAAAACCGTTCGATCGATATCAGTACTTACTAAAATTCGAAACATGAAATTTGTCTGTATTATTATATTAAAGAATTAACATTTGACGTGATGATCGTATGACATACCTATGTATACATAAAATAACTAGGTGTGAAAACTAGCACTTTAAGTGCTGTTTAAAATCTTAAGCTGTTTTTTTTTTTTTCATTTTTTTTTAAATTTTATTCTTGTATAGATTATCATTATTATGATTATTATTTATTGACAAATTTCATGAACATGATAACGTATGTAACATTTGTATTCTTGGCAATATTTTGTCGCTCTCTAATGATCTGCTTACATATTACATATATAATTACTGTGTCGGAAGAGCGGAAATTGAACAACGTTTCTATCGAGTGGTTAACAAACTTTTTTATCGAGATATTATAACTATCGTTCGTTTTACAAGCAATATAAACAAGGTCACGTTAAATTTCTCAGTGGCTAATTAAAATAACGTGACACTATTAAGTAGTAATATCATTTAAAAGTTTTTTTTTTCTATTTTGTTTTTTTTTTTTCAACTCTAATCTCCTGGAAAATATGACTATCACTAGATATTCGTATTAAATAATAATCGACGAAGAATAAAATTATCTTCAGGCATAGATATTGCGGAATTGTATATTTTACAAAAATGTTTAACGTCCTACTATGTAGAGTAAAAAAGTTATGAATATTTTTTTTTTTTTTTTTTTTAATTATTCAATTTTTCTGTTTTTTTTTTTTTTTTGCTTTTTCATTATTCTATTTTCAAAATAACAGTCACTGTTCGTGGTATATAATTATACATACATACAAATATATGCATATTATGTATATCTTTGTTAACGTTTTTTGGACTTACAGTGTCGAGTTCAGACATAAAATATCGAATTTATATTTATAAAATTATTCAATCTCGTTCCGCTCTTTCTTCCGCTCTTTCCTCCGCTCTAGCCTTCATTCTAGTAATGAAAGCCTGACCTTTACTTTTCCTAAAATTCTCGTACGGGTCGTTTAAATTAATACCAACACCTTTGTACTGGTCATTTTTGTCTCGAATTTCTCCACCTGAAATAGGCGCTTCTATACCTTGTTCATTCGCACCTAAGCCCGCCCCACCCCAACCCATTTTTTTCAACAATTGATGACCCTTGTTACTTTCGTCTAAACTTATCTCTTGCTGGGCTTTGCTGTACGTCGATCCCCTGTAAAAGAATACAAAATTATATTTTTAGAATAATTTTTTCCCTTTAACTATAAACAAATATCAATCGAGAGTAAAAAAAAACATTGTGTAATAAATATAATTACAGAAAACTAGGCGGCGTAGGACTTCGGTCTGATCTGTCCCCTCGTCTGCTGTCTGGACTTCTGTCTTTGTTGCTGTTTCTTCTGTTTCTTCTACTTCTACTATTATGATTAGTACTATTACGAGCATTGCGTCTGTGATTACTATTCGGTGATCTCGATCTGCTTCTTCCCTTTGATCTTGACCGTGACCTGCTACGAGATTTACTTCTATATCGTTTTTTTGGAGGACTTGGACTCTTTGATCTTGGCCTTAAAATAGGAGACGGAGATCGCGACCTCTGCCTTATACCACTAAGAATATCTTCCTCCTTACGTTTACATGCCGCATTTTTAGCTTTGTAGTACTCGTACAGTCCAAGCTTCTCCCAACCATCACTGTAATTTAAAAATGAATTGAAAAGATTGCGAAGATTTGACATAAACTTTTACTCCAAGTTAGTACAAACATAATTATACACAAAATGAATCTGAAACTGTACGATTTTATTATTATATTTACCTATCTCTTGGTGAATCGTGATTAGGAGGAGCATAGAAAGCTTCAACTGCCGCAACTAGTCTATCACTTGGCGGAGCAGGTGGTGGTAGCCTAATAGCGTCTGGATCCAACGACTTATATTCCCCATCTTCCAATTTGATAAGAGGCACCATTAGACCAGCTGGTAATTCAAAATACGGCATGCTAGGCATAAGATCTTCCATAGATGGCTCGTGGATAATTGGTGGTGGGCCAAAGCCCGGCGGAGGTTTAGAGAAGTCTGGTAAAGGAACATTTGCGAATGGCGGTGGTTCAGCTGCTGCTGGAACTCCCCAGCCTGGTGGAGGTTGACTAAAGTTCATATCGCCGCTAGATATTGGTGGTGGTGGTCCGCCATGAGACGGTGGAAGAGTTAAATTCGTTTGGGTCTGAGTAGAATAAATTATTTGATTAAAAAAAGCGTGAAATAATAAATAATTATTGACTTACAATTTACCCTGAATTATTTTTCTTACCATTTGCGGTGGTGGTGGTGGTGGAGTTTTGAGTTGTTGATCAATAGCTATTTTCTGCTGTTCAATAGTTTGTATTTGTCTTAAAGCATGATTAACGAATGCTTGATGTTGAGCTTGGTAATTTTCAAACGTCTGTTTAGTAGTAGCAGTAATTGGAGTAATGGCACTTGCGTGTTGAGATACTAAATTAGCCTGATACTCTGACCAAGAAGTATTCGGTTGTTTAAGCTTTTCAATTATTCCCTCGTCAAAATAATTGTTCTTAGATTCCCAAAGGCTTAAAAGTTTGTTCAATTTATTAAGCTGCTCGTCAGTAGCAGCCAATGAGGTATTGCAGAACATGGGAACGACCACATTTTCCATAGCTTTTCGAAGATCGATAGATTTTTTTCTTGCACTAAGAAAATTTTTAAGTTTCTCAATTATTTGCGATAAACTTATGATATCGAATTGAAAGAAAAACGAATGAAAGTAAACGTACCCCTAGAATATATTTAACAAATCAAATGCAAGTATTTCCAATTTAATTTATCAAGCTTACCCTACCTCTCCTACCCCCGTGCTTTACTAATGCTTAAAAAAAAAAGGCTACAATTCGAAATGGAGAAAAAAAAAAAAAAAAAATTACTGCTTTTCCAACGAATTATACCCATAGGCTTACCAATGATGGAGAACATCGTTCACCAAGTAGATCACGTGCAACTTCTGACTAAAAGTTGCTCCTTGAATTACTCTGGAATGTTTTATAAAAATGACTATGACGTATCAAGCGAATTAGTGGCTGATTAACGAGAAGTAGAAACTGCCTTTCGTTGTAGGTGATATAAAATTTGAATAATATATTTCCTACATAAAAATCGATATTTAATAATGGAGAAATAAGCTGTCTCCGGCCGTCTCGTGCGATGTATATACGTACTTTTTCAGCAAATGTTCGGCAACTACTAGATTGCTTTGCGCGGTGATAGAATTTTGTAGAATCCAAGCCTTTCCAGCACTGATACTATCCTTTGTACAGCTTTCAATGATGGGTTGTAGAACAGAATCGAATCCAGGAAGATCAGTGTTTGTTAGCTGTGCATTATTTTGCAAAGATGCTTCTTGAGCTTGCCTTACAGCATCCTCGACTCTCCCTTGTTGTTGAGCCATTAATGCGGCGTGTTGTGCAGCCAGGTTTTGCTCAGATTGCCTAACTTGTTCTCGAAGAGTAGCTTGCTGCGATTGAAGCTGTGCAAGTTCATTTTGTAACCATCCTGGAGGTCCGCCAATGTTAACACCTGGATTAACTCCTCCGATCGGTGAATTCACGTTCCTTATTGGTACGGGTACAGCTCCGACAGGTGGTCCCACATTTCCAGGCCCCCCGATCGGTCCTGGAACTCCGGATACTCCGGGTACTCCAGTTATTCCAGGTATAACAGGCCCCGGGTTCCCAACCACTTGGCTTAAACCGTTGTTTTGAGCGTTCAGGCTTGATGCAAGACTGACGTTATTTTGTGGCGGAGCGACGGTCGCGGCTGTTTGCTGCTGCTGCGAAACGTTTAAACGTGGGTCGGCATTTTGCATTGGATTTATTCCTTTTTGCTTTAAAACTGTAAACGAATGACGGTGGATTATTGCAAATTGTTTTCATTTTTTCATGATATTGAAAAAATATACTAATGGTCCAATTCTTTTTTTTTTTTTTTTGTAGATTAATATCTTCTACAGGTGGACAGGTTAATCTTTCAGGCATCGTGTATATGTATAATTATTCATAAATTCTACCGTGAAATTTAAAATCTCTTTTATTTAAAACACAAAATGTGTTTCTTTCTTGTCTCTCATCGTTTCCTACACCTTGGCATAGGATCATTATATGTATAACAGATTTTACTGCAGTAGTTTGGTAATCTCCATAAACATAAAAGTAGTAGGTATATTTTGAACATTTTTTTATTTTTTTTTTAATTTTTTTTTATCCTCGTTTAGCTAATCTTGGATTATACAACAATCCTAAAGCTACATCTTGAATCGACGTTTCTCGTTTTATTTTAAGAAAGCCCTTTCCACGGAATTCACTTAAGAGTTTCTATTTTTTTTTTTTTTTCAAGTAATAAATAATTATCCCAAAATCTTGAACGACGTGTCCTGAGTTTTCACCAAGGACATTTTTCATATCATTTTGCACAGTGATGACCTCATCATGGCACGTTTCATACGTTTCTCTTATGTCATTTTGGTTTGCTTCTAGATCATCGAAGGAAGAAGACCGTTTTGTACGTTGTTAAGGGGATTTTTCCCACTTACTGGCTTGCTCCGTTGTCACTTTGTATTGATAGTAGTTAAAGTGCTCTCCGCCAAACAGGAAACCAAACTTCGGGTTGTCCTTCTGCTTGTTTTTCGTCATCTGTTCAAACTCCGGTCCGTTACGTGCGACAAACTGAGCCAGCTTGTCTATGATGTTGCGCAAGTCCGTGTCTATCAAATCATTTAAAATAAATATTTGTTAGAAAAACACAATGGCATAATAATAAATAAAATAAGCTTACAGAAAAATTATGCAGAGGAAAAAAAAGGCTCGTAATATAATATCTTACCCAGTATTATTTTCTAGACACATTGAAAGGTAAATATTTAAAAAATTATTACAGCACATACGTATGATATTCAACTTAATACGAATATATACACCTTCAGAAGAATTAATCAAACAAACTACACACATCACCATATGTGAGTCTATAACTTGATAACTATTAGCTCAGGCTAAGTGAGAAAAAAATTATTAATTTTATACTCAATGTTCTAGCAGCTGGAAAATTTTCGAGAAACCAATATTTCCACTTGACTTGATTTCTAAAAACTATATTTTACATGATGACATAAAGATTGCTTAAATCAATGAGTCAGAATTTTTTTTTAATGATCTTTTGGTATAAAACCTTGCTGGACAAACTATTGAACCGTTGGATTTTTAGTAATGTTATTATGAGTCTTTTTATTTATTCAGGTGTGAAAAATGAAGTTTAAAAAAAGAACAGACTAGGAAAAACATATAAAAATGAAAATCATTATAAAGTTTTGATTTTTTATTTGAGTTTGATCAAAAAATTAAAAAATTTTCCCTCAATTTGTTTCAAATGAAATATGAAGAATACTAGAACTATTAGTTTGAAAGATTCAGTGTAACGTAGAGTTATTTCAATTCTTGGTAAATAACTATTGGGATGTAAATATCGTTTTAGTCATAATTCTATATTTGTCATTAACATGGGAAGTATCATTGAAGATGCAGTTTATCGTCTTGATAAAAAATAAGATAAAAAATAAAAACTACCTACATAAAATGTAAATATCGCAGTAAGTTTATCATATCAGGATAAGTAGCCCTAACGTTATATCAACCTAACGTTAATGAGTATTAAATATTTTCTCTCGTGAGGATGATAAACTGTTCAACATAAAGAATAATTTACATCCATTGAACTTTGATTATAAGAAATATAATAATTATTCCATTGAGATGAAAATAAAGAACGGAATAATCATTTGGAATAAGGAAAAAACCACCTAGTTACTGATCGACAGATCATTTATAACAAAATGTAACTATTTATCACGAAGCAAGTAAACATGGTCTGTTCAAGATATATGATGATTTCAAAGCTTTGTGATATTTTCTGAAATCTTGGTAACAGCTAGAGATAACGAAATATGAATATTGAAGATACCGACTATTCGTCATTGTGGCATTTTCAATTATTTTGGGTGGACATGAGTCGTAGCACATAACCTAGTCGCGTTTGTGTATAAAGATATACATATGTTTAACACACCGTAACACAAAAGGCTGACTAGAGCCTGTGGATAAAATCTAAAATACAATTATAAGCATCGTTGAATTGGATTAATATTGCTAGATGTAAAGGAAGCCGAAATATCTGATATGTGGATAGTAAGTGTGAAAATACCGCGCTTCGTCGAATATTGAGATTCTTATATTACGTCTTTACCTGCAGGAGCCTGGTCCATTTTTGTTCGTTGAACTCAACACTTGGAGACTAACGAATTGTATACACTAAATAATCAAACTCTATTTTATTTTCAATAGAAATACAGTGCCGAAAATCATTGTGCTCACGATTTCGCTACTACGACAACGCTAGACGTCGCCATTTTTTTATTTTCTTTTTCTTCTCACTTTTTTTTCTCTCGCATCGGTTTCTAGCCTAGTTTAAGACGAACCGAAAAGAGGGCGTTCACGACGCGCACACGCCGCTCGGCCGCTACTCCTCCATTTTGATTCGTCTGTCCATCCATGTCTAACATACGACGAAAAAGGTTGTCAAAATCTTTAAAAACTGGTTAAATAACGCGTTTACTTACACAAATATTATCGATCAAGGGCACCAGGTAAATAACGTCAACATAAATTTTCTATATTTCATCACACAGATACGATATCGCAGTTCCGTCACTTCCGAATATATATTATACACGTGAGATCGACCCGCTAGAATTTTGGTTTTATAATATTCCAAAGTTTTTTAAAATGTCAACAATTCTATAATCTGTCCACTTCGCGTGTAAAAAAATTTATTCGCTAATATTTCGCAAGGTATAAGCTAACGTTGAAGACATTGTGAATTCATAACCTAAAATTCTTAAATTCTCTCGTCAGACACACACTAACCTTTCAGACGCAAATACATGCTGACTTTCCGTATGTCCTGGGGCTTTCAAAAACCGATTTATCAGTCAATAAAGCTCCGATATACTTTCGTGGTTCGAATAATTATTTTAGTCACAAGCTCATACTGTTTCATTTGATCGACTGCTCGTAACAATCGAAGGTCTAACATAGATAACATCATAAATGTAAATAACTGAATATCTAAGAGCACAGACTACTAAGATCTTTCCCTGTTTTTACCTTAGATTAAGTGAAAAAAGTGAAGAAAAATTGATATTTACAAGGTGCAATGTACATTTGCAGACATGCCGGTAACAGAGGAAGTTAAATCAAGCTGGGCAGATGAGGTGGAAGAAGAAGGAGGAGCGCTGCCTCCCCCTTCAGAGGTTTATGAAAATGGATTTAAAATCTTAACAGAATACAAATACACAGAGGAAGATAAAAAGGTGAAGGTTGTAAGGACTTGGAAGATAGAACGTCGCATAGTATCGAAAACAATTGCAGCTCGTAAAGCTTGGGCTAAATTTGGAGATTCGGTTGACGACAGACCAGGTCCTGATCCCGCGACCACCGTTGGAGCTGAAGATGTTTTTATGCAGTTTATATCAAACAAAGAAGAAGAAAACAAAGTCGAAGAAGACTCCCTTGATAAACTCAAAAGCATCGGAGATAAGGGTGTTGTTAAATGCCGTAATTGCAACGGAGATCATTGGACTTCAAAATGTCCTTACAAAGACACCGTACTGGCTGGAGGTGATTTGAAAAGAACAATTAAAAAGCAAAAGCAATATATAGAAACATTTTGACTATTATTTTCAAGTAGTTTTTAATAATTTTGAGAAAATTTACTTTTCACATTAATAAAAATTAATTATTTTTCATGTTTTATTTCACCAGGAAAAGTTCCGGATGATAAGAAACCAGCCGGAGGACCAGGGGCACCAGGAGCAATGGCTGAACTTGGAAAACCTCAGGGTAGCAAATATGTACCACCTAGCATGCGAGACGGTGGTAATAAACGTGGAGATTCGATGCAGATGTTGAGACGTGACGATCCTACTGCAATTAGAATTTCAAATCTCTCAGAGAGCACTTCTGACGCTGATTTGGAAGAGCTTGTTAAACCTTTTGGTCCAATACAGAAACTTTATCTTGCTAAGGAGAAGTCGACTAATGCTTGTAAAGGATTTGCCTATGTTCATTATAAGTTTAGAGCTGATGCTGCTAAAGCTATTGTCAAATTGAACGGGCACGGATACGATCATCTTATTTTGAATGTTGACTGGTCTAAACCTCTGACGCAAAATAATTAATTTTCAATTTACAAGATCCGGATAATTGCTAACAGACTTGAAATTTTATTTGGAATTTACATTCTAAGATCGAATTGATGTATGTACCTCTTGTATAATAAATTGTAATCAAGTATTTGGAAGATATTTTCTTTTTTTTTTTTCTTTTCGTTTCTCTTTTATAATGAAAAATGAGGCACTGCGTGTCGCAATAATCTCTTTGCCGCTGTACCTTTGTCTCCAATAAAAAATAATGAAAAAAAAATCAATAAATCGTAAAAGCATAATAGTTTTGAATTATTTATTGCTATGTAATGACGTTCTATAATAATGTAAATGATTGAATTAGATATGAAATCGAATTAAACATAATGATTTATTTTATACAATATACATAATAATTAATAATTCAACATTGTAATGATCTGAACCCGGATTAACCGAGCAAATATCTGTTCCTTAAATTAAGGAACGAAAGTAATATTCAATTATCTTTAGTATCAAAGGACTTTTTCTCTCGAATCTTAAAAATAATATACAATCTTACTAGTATCATGGGTTTCCGAAAAATAATCACAAAAAAAAAAAATTATAAAATTCCCTTTTATCACTCTTGTCGGGAGAAAAAAAAAAGATACAGAATTCATCGATTCACAGTATACAAATAATTGCGACGATTTGGAATATTGTGGTATGAGAAAGAATAAAAGAAAAAGCGAAAAATCTTGATTATACATTTAAAAAAATAAATTATATAATTCTCAAAACTTTTTAGCTTGTTAAATTGCCTGGAGCAAAAACTCCATTCTGATTTTTGACGGTTTTAACGAAATTTAAAAAAAAACAACATTAAGTTGATAATTTACTGATCGTTAACGATATTATTATATTAATGATCACGTTGTTACACGAACATCTATTTACAAAAATGAAAATCAATTATTACTTCGAAACAATATTTCTTCATTGTTGTTCTTCCATTATGGTTTTTTTTTTTTTTTTTCAATGACAATTCAGTCGGTTTTTAATTACCATAAATTAATCCTATAAATTTTTATTCATTTAACGACCTAACGCGATTTGTAAACAATTATACTCCTAGTCACTTGCTCTGGTTTTCATACAAACACTAAATGAGATTTCTAATTTCTTCTAACATCCTAATCTCTCACTCTAAGGCCCCAAATGCTCGTTCTTCGAACACCGACCGTTGGCCTTGCGACCGAACTGTATAGGAACTTGTTTATTTCAGTATCACCGCAATTTGCTTGCAATGTATTTAGCGTAGGTTCTGCCATTAATCCAAAAACATCTAGATACATTAGGCAGGGCATGTGAGCTAATCTTAAATAAGTAGAAGGAGGAATACTGTAACAGCGGCTTAGGGCTAAGTGTTCTAACTTCGTAAGGCTTAACAAACTCTGCGCTGCGTTTATTGTCAGCATTGTACAGTCACTCATATCCAGTTCAATTATCCGAGGGCAGCATTTCACCATCTCCTTAACATCTGAAAAAAGATAAAGCCCATGATACATTAGATGGAAAGAGTAAAAAAAATATCGAACATTTCAAACAAACTTTCGAAAATACCAAATCACAAAGATCTTAAATGTTGCATTGTACAACTCTGTAATACTGTTGCGTTCTGGTTTGTCTCAAATTTTCATCAAAGTTATATCAATTGAATATTATTCGATACACTTACTATCATCGGTCATAGTTTTTCGACACCCAGCAATGTTTAAACGGGTAACAGTATTTGGTAATTGTTTACAAAGTAGGGTCATACAGTCTAAATCCAGCCCACACCAGGCAACGTTGAGAGCGTTTAATCTGAAAAGAATAAAAATAACAGTAAATGTATAGCAATTGTATGAATACATATGGTATAAAAGTTGCTACATGTATCAATAAACTGAATATTCTCACCTTGGAAGTTTTAGTATATCATGAAGACATTCCTTGTCAATTCCTTCGCACATTGTTAGATTAACAACTTCCAATTCTTTATTTTGGCTTATAGCTTTGCAGCAGAGCCTATTCAGTGTACATTTTTCAAGAGATAATTTCTTTAAAGATTTACAAATTGCTAATAGAGCTGCCAACCCATCCGGCGATATAACAGACATTGATAAATCCAAGTACTGCAACTTGCAAACGTAATTTTCATTCATTGTTTCACTGTTTGGATGAAACACTGGATCCGCTATTTCAGCTTGAGCTAATCTTAAAGTTTGTACACCTCGAGGCAATATGTGACCCAGAGTTCCTTCACCTAAAACTTTTCCTCCGAGATCTAGCCGACTCCATAATGCCTCATCGCGAGCTATTTGACACCATCTTTTGCAAACAAGCATTGAACGTACCTGTAAATAGTGTTAATAAAATATACTGTGCTATGAATTACGTAAGTTGAATAAAAGATACAATCATATCAATTTTATACCAAGCATTTCTTAGGAAGCCATCTTAGAATCATCAGAATCATTTCGTCAGACAATTTGTTGAACTTATCTTCACCGATAATATCAGGCCTCTTCTTTCTTCTGTATAAATAAAATTGATCCAATCCATTTTTTTCTGAATTTTCACCTAATTCATCTTTACTGAAACTTTGTTTCGTATCTCCAAATGTTTCTGTCTCAACTCTTGACGAATAACCAGACTCATTGCCCATCGACATGTAAATTGAAGCCTCATCCAAATCAAATGGATCTTGTTCTAGCCTTTATAACAACACACCATTGTAATTGATATTATTCATCTTTGTAGGAAAGAAATAAACAAAAAGAACTCATTTCCAAATTACAGGCCTCACAAAAGTGGAAGTAGTGAAAATCTGTACACAAATATTTAATGCACTTTCAGAGGATCGCAAAGTGTGGCTAGCTGTTAGCAGTATTTCAGATATTATTTTTCAATTTTCGATCTCACCCTACAATTTGGTTTTTCTTAAGTTTTATAATAATCAGATACAGCATTTGAATGAAAAGCACAAGTAAATTGAGAAAGTTTGAACTGATCTTTCTGAACAAATGAATCTCAGTTTTTGGCAACATTTGATATTTGCAATTAACTGCTTAAAATAGATGGCTTTTAGAGGATAGGCTACCCACAGCAAGTGCTAACTGCTTATCAGAGAATGAACAAAAATTCTATCTAATTGGGAGAAAAGGGAAATGACTAAGGCCTGAGATTAGAATTTAGATAAGTAAAATTTGTGCAGTAAGTATTGTTTAAAAAATTGCTATTTTCCTCGTTATTCTCGAAGGTAAACTTAATTCGTCAGACATTTAAGTCTGGATACAAGTTATTTATTTCGGATTATTTTATTCGTCGGTTTTTCAACATTGATGAGCAGATAAATGATTTAATGAATCATTCAAATCATTGTGATTAAATAAATATAGAGAATCCATAGAACGAGTCCAGAGACAGAAGTATCTCGTTTCTGCGAATGTCCCCAATTTTAATCTGCAACATTCATGCCTACCTATCCAAATGAACAGTATCGAAACTGGAGTCCCGATAAATAGTCGCATGAGTTCCAAACACGTTATCAACATTTTCAGCTGGTTTCAGCCTCTTTCCACTTTCAGAACCAGTAGGAGAAACAGTGTATTCTTGAGACTGCAATTTTTTCATTGATTCGCAACTAATTTCCTCATCCTCCAACATACTAACACCCATATCCTCAAGTATCTCTGGCTCCACTAAACTCGTATCTCCAGCACAACTCCAACGTGTATTATTTTTTGTTACGCTATTCAATGTACTGTTCAGATTTAAGTTGTTGTTGCACCCATCATCCAATCGCATACGTTTGCTAGATGTTTCACAAATAAAATAAAGGATAAAATTACAATACATCAATACAGTTACTTTAATCATTCTGAGTACAATTCTAACACAAAACAAATGACATAAAAATTCTTTTATTTAAATGAGACAATTTGCGATATCAAAAAGTTGAAAATTGATGCGATAGTTTCTGCATATTTGTAGTTTTTGAATAAATTATCGAACTGCATCTAATTGGTGTCTACGACCTTTAAAGAAAATAATTTCGTCATCAATACAGCTAGACGCGAATTATTCGTAATTTTCTTTACGGTTTTATCTTATACTTGTTGAGTACAAAATATTCTCAGACAAAGGGAGATGATGAGTATTATGACGCGAAATGGAAAAACTATATTTACGTGAATTTAATAAAAACCAAGAACGAAAAAAGAGAATCAAAAAAAAATCGCTATAAAATAAATACGACGGAATTGTAAATGCGGGCGTATATACAAAAATGTAGAAATATAAATCGGTAATAACTCTGCGAGGCGTTTCCACGCTCAAGAGTGAATAAAAGTTTCCGGGTCACTTTCAAAATGGTCACTTGTTGCTGGACTCTAAACACAACAGAATCGAAAGATCTACGAATAACTATCGCAACTATTTTGATACGATATAAATAATAATTGAAATAGGGGAAGTTCTGGTATAATTTATGGTTTATTATTTTGGAGGGAAAAATCACCTTCGATACCAACAAATATCCTCCATCACTGTCCGAATAATTTTTCTATCGAGAAACCAGATACCTTGTTAGAAAATAGACGCGGCCAGTACATAGGTTTGTTGTGATTTGGGGGCGAAAAATTTGAGCCAAAGGGTTCTTAACCTCACCTGCGCGGCGGTCTAGCACCTGCGCTTCCAGGGCAACAGGTAACCTCGACGAACCGTAATGGTGATATTTGGTATTCGACGAATCCCTAATATTACTTAGAATTTTGTTTTAGTTTAGCTTACCTTTCCGGGGGCGATATTTCCTCGGAATTATCAACGATATCCTCGGAAAGCCGCGTGTCCTCTTCCACGCCGGGATTCATTTTTGGCGGAATATTGACAAGCTTCTTTTTTCAATCGCCACACACCACAGACCAAAATAAAACAATCGCTAAGGCAGGCCTCCGATTGACTGACGGGATTCGAGACACTTCGATAGCTATCGATTCTATCGCTATTCGCACGATTTTAGTGGCCCCTTTTCAACCTTCGAGATATTCAACTCAGTATATCGATACACAAAGATGTGATATACTTCGATATAATGCACAGAGATCCCGCCAAATATTAAACAGTATATGGAACAAAATATTAGTTTACTGAGTTCAAGTACCTTTCATACCTTTGTAGGCGTACACATATTAGGAATGTGCCACGTACACATGATATTAATAACGTTCTGTAATTGCTCGTTAGTCCGATCAGCTACGACGTGGACTTTTTTAACATGCAATTAGGATTACCAGCCCTGAGTGGGAAATATAATCACTATATATTATTATAATAATAATATTATTATTATTAGTATTATTATTATTACAGTATATGCGCTTCAATTTATCTGTACACGTTGTTATCGAAATGTAAATGAATATATGAACTGACCAAATGGTTATAGGCTAGATAACTATATTCCTATAATACGTATATCTATTAAAGATTTTTCCATGATAATAATAATAGCAAAGGTGCGCTAGACGCAGTGACGTTTTGCCGATAGTGCAGGGAAAGCTATAATTGCGGTTTGCGTGATTGAAAATGAAAATGAAAATATTAGATATGATGAAAATAATGTACAGTATATATATACATACATATAAGAATACACCGAAATGAAAATCATTCTTCACCTTATCACTATTATATGTAAATTATTATCGTTATACTCATTATTGTTATTATTTTATTAATACAAGATTGGAGAAAACAGAGACTTGTCCCGTTGGAAATTTATTATATATTTACATTATACAATATACCTATAGATACCATTAATAACACCAACTCTCCTCGCATATATCTCGATTTACGACACTATGATTAAGGTTTTCTTTGGATACTGGGGGCGAAGTAATCAGTTAAGTTCTGGTCAACATGTTACATACTTACACATTATAGACGTATCCAAACACATACCATATAAATTTTAATCTTTCCTGTGATACAATATATATGAGTACGTGATATCGCTATTGCAAACTTACATTTTGCTCAAATAAAATGATATAATCCAAAATATTAAAGCGTAGTTTACGTTTGAAGTTTACTTTTAATATTATAACAATTCTAACTTGAAGCCCAGCTTAAGTTTTAGGTAGAAGGCTTAGGTAAATCTGTAGCAAGGTACCTGATCAGCATCAGAAACAATTATTTCATGAACTCAAGGAATAATAGTAGAATATAAACGAATCTGTGAATAATAGATAATATATATTCACATATGATTCATTTTTGACGGGAATTAATGACCAAGGCCTTTCAATTTCCTATCGTCAGCGTAAATCCTCATTTGATAGCTAACCATATCTGATGTCTTTTTATGAAAGTTAAAACGTGGATCTGTTGGTTGGATTCCTCTATCGTGCCACCAGCCATAACTGAAATCGAATAACTGTTTTATAAACAATACTAATGACGATAATTTAACGCTATTATCGGCAAGAGACACGCGATAATAGCTATATACCATATATTTCATATACATAGATATAGATTTACATATCATACGTACTTTACATAGGGCATTCTTCGTCAATAGGGCAACTTTTTTACCGTCAAGTTTTTGGGTGTTTCGCATGCTTACTTAGTTTTTAGTACCTATATTTGGTACTGGTATACTATATACTTGGTGAATAATTTTATTTGATTTTTATCTGATTTTTAAACCAAAGCGTTTTATTGCGGTGCACTTCCATAAGTCGTATCACAAAAAAAGTGCAAATACGAAAGGTTTTTTTTTTAAGTAATACTTCAAACTGGCAAGTTCTGAGAAGTAGACGAATATTCGATGGACAAAAGTGGCTTAGTTGATGAAGAATGCCCCATACATATAATATATGCCGATACGTCGGAGAATAAGCTCGTATATTAGAGCGAGACGATATCAGAATAGGTACTCATGATATAAATGGTAGAAACTAATTCGATCCAATTGATGTCAAGGAATCGAATACAGAAATTTATTTCCGGAGAATAAAGTCTGCGTGCATAATAAAAATAGTTTTGGCGGAAGTAATTAGATTATCACAATCGACTTTCAAATTTTTACATATATGAATTGAAATAATTATACGCGTCTTGTTAAAATTACAGAAAATTTAATAACAACAAGTGCAGCGGTATCGACTTGAGAATACATGTGTTTCTCCATACAGAGAAAAAAATGATGTTAAATTAATATTTGTTGCGCTGCTTGGATAAATAATTGCTAGTTTGCTTCTATATTCGACATGGTTCTGAGCTCATCATTACAGGAGAAAATATGATACCAAAAGTTTCAGGTGCCTTTAAGTATCGATAGAAAGTGCAGTCGTTAAATTGCAAACTCCAAGTTTCAATATTAGTGGAGAAAGAGAGTAATAAAAGAAAGAAAATACTCGATCTGATATGAAATACGAAAGCAGTAGTTCAAGTACCTATAACCGTGACGTTACATATTTAAATGTAAACAATATTTTTAATTCGCTTTTGAGAAAGTTGCAGCAATTTCCTTCCAGTGCTAATTGCATCAACTTTCTCATCCACTTGAAACTAGGATTCCCAACTCTAGGGCTGTGCAAAAAAAAAGAAATCTTTTTCATGGCTTCACAGCGAGTTCACAGATTAGTGATATCGGAATGATTTCCGATTTTTTGAACCGTTGCTAATTAGTAAGTTTATTTTTTCTATGACTACGTATATTCTTACGTGTGGCTGGTGAGTAGAGGCCACCGGTGGACTTTCTTCGGAACTTTTTGCTCCTCCTCCGCTATTTTAGCTACCGTTTGACTGACCTCTGATTTATCGCACGGATCCACATCACGCGAATAAAATTTCGGAGTCAGAACGGTGGCTGTAACAGAATCAAACAACAACAAACTTGACTTTGAGTATAATATTATTAATATACACAGATATATGCAAGTAGGCAGTTCTAATTCCCATACTCTCTTAGGAAACATATAATATACGGAGTCAAGGTTGGATAAAAGCTAATAGTAGTTTGCAGTGCGAGAAGAATAAAAATTTGAAAGCGAAGGGACGTAGATGAATTAATTTTAATTGGTCAATTTCGTCTGGACACTTGCAAAACACGTTTCTTCGAAAACCGGAAAATTTTCAAGAAAAATTAACTGAGTAGTGAAAGTTGAGATAAACGTATAAGCATTTTTATGTACGATAATGGATTCCTTTTTCCATTACCGGTTGTCCTGCAAACAGAGACATTTGATCGACCGCTCTCCTGTTGCTTCACGAAGCACAACTTGAACGGCGGTCGCTCCTTTTTCTTAGTTTCCGGATTTAAAGCCGATGGCGTGGACCCTGAACCCGTTCTCGATTCGGTCTTACCCGCAGACATATTTTTTTTTAAACACAGACCAATTCTCTCCGAATGACTGCATCAGCTTATATCCGCGTTTGGAAACGTTTGCTTTCAAAACTGAGCTACTCATGCAAGAAATTTTCATTTTATATCAATTCCCGAAGGGTGGGTGGTCTCTGTCTCCTATTATTTGATCAATATCGTTGTATGGAGATAAATAATTTCGGTGCATGTCAGCCGACGAACATTCTCGATCATATAGAACTTGCTATAAGATATTCGTGCCGATTATCATAGGTAGTTTCAGATCATAAATTCGGACGCTTAAGGATTTGACAGTTTCGAACATGAAATTTCCCATATTATACGTCTATGATACTTAACAATTCGGCAAAATATTTGCATAACTTTGATCAAAAGGAGTTAACACACAATATTACCCTGACTAAATCAATTGCCAGTTATTATATCATCTCCAAAGATATCATACTATAATGATCAAATATATAGCATCGCGTGTCTGCAGCTTTTCGCTTTTCGTCAGGTTGGACTGTAAATGGAATGAGAAAAACCCATCGTCAGAAAACGACAATAACGTAACACCCAATCCCAATATAAATATAACAATATAAATTCTCGACTTCGGTATCTAAGCGATAAAAGAATCTTTCACAATAACTCTATTCACGTTATGACGTAACTGAAAATAATCAACGTAAGGATGAATTGAATTCTTCTTTCCTTTATGACTCCTGCTGCTTCTTCTTCTCCTACTCTTTAACCAGTGTTTGCAATACTAAAGATAGGTATAGACTATATGGGAGGAATAATTAAATGATGAATGCACGTTGTTTTTTTTTTTTTTCATATATTTTCTTTGCATTTTATTTTCGATGCTCCCCATTAATAATGCATATCAATTATAGTACGATTAATAATGGTTAGATTAGGTGCACCAATGGTTCTAAAATGCTCGTGTTGTTTATCATTCTTTGTATCTTTCTTCCTTTTTTTTTTTTTTTTTATTTTTGGTTTTTTTTTATTTTTTTATATTTTTTTCATTTTTTCCGGTGATTTTTTACTCATCGTTATTGCCTTCGAAATTTCGAGGAGGCTTAATCTTCGAACGTTTGCTTTAAAACAAAGCAAAATAGGCATCATTCAGTACAGTACAATGCAATACAATACAATACAAAATCGTTCAAGCATTCCGTTTTCTAGTAAGTAAGTTAATACCTACAAGTCTAAGATAAATTTGTAAATTACAAAATGCTTGCATATATATCTTTTTCTTCATTTTCTCTTTTTCATTGAAGGACTTTTTATTCTTACGCCTTCCCACCTCCCACTATCGCTCTCTCTCTCCATCTATCACATACTTGATAATACAATACAATACAAAACATTCTCTTTCTTCTGTGTATATATATAAAGTATGTTCTCTGCTGAGTCTTGTCTACACTTAAATATAGCACTCTTTTTATTTTTAATTACTACAATTTTTTAGTCGGATTCGTAATATTTTGCTTTTACATATACGTACTATACCAGTTATCTACCATAGTAGTGTAGTAGTTGGACAGACGACTGCGTTAGATTAGTCGTTATTAAACGTCGTCAATCGAGACACAGCTCCTTTTACGTTAGCAATCGTTTTATATATATTTTATATAACTCTTTCATTTTTTTGTTTGTCCTTTTGGCTTTTTATTTCCATATATGTATATAATTACACTTCGAAATGTTTCAAGTTTTAGGTCTGAAATGTACAGTATTTTTCATTTTTTTTGTTTTTGTTTTCTTTTTTCATTGCCGATTCTACTGAAATAAGGCAGAGCGTATGATACTATAGCAAGTTTCCGATTCGTTTATCAATTAAATAGATAGTTATTTAACACCAATTTTATATGATGTACGTAGCTCACGTTACTTGGCATTCAATTATGGCTCATGTAAAACGCAACTTTTCTCAACGATGAAATTATTGGCAAGAAACGTAAATCAGGAATTTTTCAAATTTAATTTTAAATTATAGTTACAGATTTGGAATAAACTGTTTTTTTTTCTCATTTATATTTGATAATAATCGAAAACCTTGCTCTCTAGATTATATTAACTGGCAAAAACAAAAGTCTAAAGATAAAGCTCGTTGAATTATTAGAACTGTTTATATTAATAGTATTTAATAATAATATTATTATCGTAAAGATATTACATTCTTATTTCCAGTTATAATCTTTCGTCTTATTTACATTAGATTCTTATTTCTCGTCAGCCCGACAAAATTTGCAATTTCAACAGTGCTTATCCCTCTTTCGTAAATATCAAACGACATTAAATACCACGCCACTTCGATCTAATTTACTAAAACATTTGGACCTAGCTATGTAACGGCGTGAGATCCGTTTAATAAATCAAAAAATCTTCCGTCTCACATAGCTTCATCAATATTTCAAAAATCACGTGTATATATATGTATATTATGTATATATGCACACGTAGATTTTTCGCAATTCTCTGCATGACTTGGTTCAATTTCCATATCGACAAATTAATCTGACTTGGTAAATCGTACCTTTGCAATTAGTTCGAGGGCCAGCACAATCATTATAGGGTATACTTACTTATAAAATGAAAACAATATCATATAGATAATTATTTATGATGTATGGAAGAAAATGAGGGGAGGCTTTATACATGAATGAGAAATTGTTACACTATCTCTCTTTCTGGAGGTGCTTCAGTTGTTCTTTGTTTATTTACTTTTTTTCCGTTTTTTTCACGAATATCTATATGTATAGATACACATATGTATGTGTATATGGATATATACATTTTTTTCAATTTACTTTTTTTTTCATTCGTTTTTTTTCACCATTTTTTTTTTTCTATCGTAATTCAGATTTATTGTTTGTCACGGGGAGATTTTAGTGTATCGACTGTCGATTCCTCACAATACACAGGTATATATGTATAAAGATTTAGATTCATGATACAGAACTAATGAAAAGACATTCGAATTATTGACATTTTATTCAATAAATCTCGAATTTATTATTTTATCAGATTATAATAAAGTTTGTACGTTCACAATCCAGTCTCAACATTTTTGTTTCACTACGCTAACTTGCGCCTTGCAAAGTACTTCTACACAAGTTTTTTTTTTGTTTTGTTTTTTCTCTCTGTCTCACTTTCTTTCTCTTCCTCTCTTTCTCTCTCTTTTGAAAGATTCAAATATAATTAGCTACGTGTAGAATTTTCTAATGTTCATTATTTCAGAAATTTTATTATTCTTTTTCTGTCCAATTTTATTATTTACAAATTTGGATTAGATGTTGCAAATTTTGGGACAAGTAATCGACAATCATAACTTTAAAAATAATTTCTTAATCAATTCATTGTTCAATTCGTACACGCAACTCGGACATCGCTTCGATACATCTTTTTCTTAGGCCTTGTTCGCTCACAAAGGTCTTCAGCAAAGCAGCCCCAGTACAAAACATCATCTAATACTAATGCCTTCATCGAAAATAAATGCAATAATCGAAATGTGTTTTTCATTTTCTTCATTTTATTTTATTTTATTTTTTATTTATTTTTTTTCACATATTTCGTCGATTGCATTTCTCGACGAATCTCCTCTCACCACCGTCAAAAATATATCGTATGTCTACGGGTATGAAAAATAAAAAATTATATTTTTGGCAATTTTTTTTCAATATTTTTGTAATAATTTTTTTTTGTTTTTTTTATTATTTATTAATTTTTTTCATTTTTTTTTTTTTATTTTTTTTTGGAAACTAGGGTACTCTATATCTATGATATAGGCATATACTAATAGTTCTTTGTTATGTACACTCTTCCATCCTATATATCGTAAAGAGTTAGCAAAATTCATTGCATGACCCAAGATTCTATAGGAAACTCGTCGCAAATTTTCATACTGAAACAGATATTCAGAGAAAAGTGTAGTGGAACTTGCTGAAAAAAAAATGTAATTAAAAAAAAAAAAAAAGGGAAATTGACAAAAAAAAAACTATCAAAATGCTGCGGGATAACGTAAAAAAAATTATGGTCATGATTTTATTCAATTATGATTCTCAAGTCACGATCAATTTTCTGTAAAATCTTGAGTCGCAAAAGAAATTTTAAAGTATTATTTACATAGCATGTATATGTATATGTGTACATACATACATACGTACACCGATTGATTTATTATTCATTCGTTCTCTGTTTCTCATGAGTCTTTTTCAAGGCTGTGTAATATGTGTTGGATATAATTTAAATATCTTTTAAAACAATGTATTAGGATAGGTATAGGATATTAAAATATAAAGAATGAGAAAAATTAGGCTGCGGTGAGAATCAAGCTGAAAAGATTTTCAACGATATTATTTAGAGTAGTTAAAACAAAAAAGACGAGACACAGATATGATGGTGTGCATGGGAGTATGAAAAAAAAATTGCAACAAATTAAAAGACGACTCATGATTTTTTTATTTTATTTCTTTTTTTTTTTCCTCTTTATCTCTTTTGAAGCGTTTTTTTTTTTTTTTTCTTTTCTCAAGAGTAACGAAAGTGTTTTATCATTATTAATTTTTTTTTTTTTTTCTTCTTACTATTTTTTCCTTCTCATACCTAGATATTACTCTTGTCAGTTAGTCAGATTGCACACCTTGACTATTCATTTAATATTACAATAACAATAATCAACAATCTGTTTGAAAAAAAAAAAAAAAAAAAAAAAGAAGAAAAATATTTGTCACACCAATTTTTTCTTTCTTTTTTTTTTATACCCTCAGTTTCTTTCTTACAAGTTCCTAAATACACCTGAAGAGTAACATACAGGTTGAGGGTCGTTATCCGCTGTGCGATGCCGAAACATGTTGATAGTAACATGATTTCATGTAGACATCATGAATGTAAATGACTTGTGAAATGATGACTTTTATGTCATAGATAACGTTGAAGACTTATATAAATTGTAACGCAAAGTATGTGTGTGTGTATATAATATATACATATGGAACTAGTGTAAACTTCATTAGGTCTAGGTTGAATTCCAGAAGATGTAAATAAATATGTGGCTGCGTACAACAAATGTATGATAAATGAACTGGTTCGTCATAGCACAGCAGAAACTTAGCAGGCTTAGAAATATCTTAATAACACTATACAAGAAAGTTCTTAAGCTAGTAGTGTTTTTGTATTTTTTTGTATTCATTCTTTTCTTTTTTCTTTCTCTTTCTCTTATAGTTGAAATCACTCACTTCCATTCACGGTTCATAAAAAAAAAAAAAAAAAATTGTAATAATAATAATGATCGTTATTATACATAATGTTACATCGGTATTATGGCCATTGTTTAGTTACGCCGCTTATAATATCTCGCGCGTAATTGTAAGTCTACCTATAGTTTGAAAGAAGTACAAAAAAAAGACTCGAATTTACATCAGACCCCCATAGCGAGAAAATATTTCGATAATTCACAATTTGTTGTTCCACAAGTTTAGATGCGACTGCGTTAAAAATTATTTTCTTCTATTCAAATAACAATAATCAATTAATAAAATCGTTCCCAGAGATTATAATAGTACAGTAGATATGAATTTACTACATCTCCACAAATTTCCATCAAAACTATACACACCCGAAATCGCGACATCTGTACATGTTTTAAAACGTTACATTTTGTTTGTTTTTTTTTTTCTTTTTTCCTTTTTTTTTTTCCCTTTTTTTTCTTTTTTTTCCATTTAGAATTGTAACTCCAAAAAACAATAATTTCTAATCAGGCCCAAATCAAATATTGCTTCTCTCAACTCTATTAGAATTTTTTTTTTTTTTTTTCTTTACTTTGCTTTCCTTCTTTTTATTTATTTATTTTCTTCCTTTTCACTTCATGTTTTGAATTCTAGATATAATAAATGTTTCGTCGGATAATTTCTAAGCCATCATTTTTATAAATTGAAAAAAAAAAAAAAAATTGGGCTCAATTATAGTATAATAATAATAATAACACACACACACGTGTATTTCCAACGGACAGACAAGACCGACTAAAATGTACAGTCAGGCTGGAACTAATTCCAACAATTGTGGCTTAGAAATTTTCCAACTCCCTAACGTGTAACGTGTTGCAATTTTTTTTTTTTCTCTTTTGTTTTTGTTTGTTTCGTTTTGTGTTTTTTTTTTTTTTTGTTTTTATTTTTTTCTTATCTATCAATGTTTTTTTTTTCCTCGTGATTTATGTAATAATCGTGCAAATTCACCCACTACCAAACTAACCGATAACTAATACAAGTTTATATACGGCCATGTATGGAAAGTGAAAATATTTGTACAGATTATTTGTGCTAGTGTAAATGTGTTGGTTTCATATATGTATATTGGAAATTTTTTTTTTTTTTTTTCTCTTTTTTTTCTTTTAATTTTTTGTTTCTTATTTTTGGAAAGTGTAGTACAAGGATTTTCGCAGCTCGGCGACTACCCTGAGTAACATCGTCCTTTTACCCTCAATAGTACAAAAATTGGAGAAATTTTCTTTTGTTTCTTTTTTTTTTTCGCACGAGAAATGCAAAAATTTAAGGCGTTTAAATAAGTCATTTCTCATTAGGAGAAAAAAAAAATAAAAATATTGTACCCAAGAAAAATTGGAACGTGGTACTGGTGTGTGAAGATGTTTCCAACAATGTTTAGGAAAGCAATAATAAATCGAACAACGCATCTCATGTCCCCAAAAAAAGCTAAGAATTCTAGCTTAAATAAAACTGGAATCGATAACTAATGAAGGTGGAAAAAAGGACAAAAAATTGCGTCAAGCACAAATACTACATAATACTGTTACATTAAACAAAAAAAATGTAGCTTCAAATTGCGCTAAGCAATTTTCTTTTTACTTTTATTTACTTTTTGTTAATTTATTTTCTTTTTGTTTAAGATTGCGTTGCCGTTGAATGGAAACCATCATCCACGTTTATTCAGATCCCATTAAAACCCAAAAAAACAACTTTCGTTCATCGACTATACGTATGCATATGAAGTAGCGTATGACAAACCCATTGAAAAGGTGTTCGATCGTTAAACCTCTATAATTACATAATAATTAATAGATTAAATCTATAATTTTATCATCAACAGACTCGAACGTCGCAACAGGTTGTTTTTACTACTACTTTGTTTGCTTTATTATTTTTTTTTTCCTTCTTTTTGTTTCAATTATCTGCTTAAGATACAGGTACAAATTTCAACTTTTCTTACTCAATTATTCTTACAATTCTTATTAATTCTTAGACATCTACGAGATGGCTGTCCATCGCGACTCCACCCTTTATCAATTAAACAATCTATCATCTTATCTTTCTAGTGAGCAAACCACACGCACCTTAGGGCATCAACGCCGTTTTTTTTTTTTTTTTTTTTTTTAGTTTTTTTTTTTTACTGGGTCAGTTGAACCAGTACAAATTACAAATAATCGTATATAAAGTGTCGAAATATCAAGATTTCTATTATTATTATTAAAAATCATTGAGTAGGAAATCTAATGATGTGTATATTCTGCACAGATCTATATATTATTGAGAAGTCTATTGAATTTTTAATTCGCATTTTTTGAACTGTCAAATAATAATTATGTCAGTTTTGACCTTTTCGTCAAAGTGTGTTCTCTCGTATTACTTAATCATCACGTTGTTATTTGTTTGCTTGTGTATTTTTTTTTTTTTTTTTTACTTCAAATTTATTTTCTTATTTCTATAACTCGAGTTAAAGTTGCTCTTAATGAACAATGTTTTACTCTCAAAATTTAATTAAGAAAATGAAAAAAAAAAAAAAAAACAAATATATCAAAAACAAATTACAGAAATTGTAACGCCGCGTCGGGGAGGAGTCGCTTACAATATCATAGCCATAGCCAGTCAACCTCAAGACAACAAATCTTTCTTTAAAAATTGTTCAACTAACAATTTCTCTTCATATTTGTTAATGCAAAAGTTGATGCAAGAAAGATATTATTTTCATTTTCAATGATATTATCACCTATCAGCCACTTGGGGATGCGACAATTGAATCGGTGCGACGTTCGAGTAAATTTGAACGGGCCTTTAGTCTCCTTTGCATAAGTCTGCTCTCGCTCGGTGGTGAAAGTCCGAATAAATTGAGAGACTCCTTTCCGATGAGTCGATTTCTGCCGATTATTTTCAAATCGCTTAAATCAATACTAGAGTGAACAGAACACGACTTAGCCCGAGGTGTATCAAACTCGCTCGATGAATGGGTGACGCAATTTTTACCAGCCTCTGAAAGTTCGCTACTAGAATCGGACATGTGACCGTAAGGATGATTGTCCTCATCAGTTGACGACGTTGATAATCTAGGCTCTCTATTCTCAGCTAATTCATCCAAATTAACAGAAAAATGCTGAAGCACAACCCTGTTAACGGCCATTGCCGATTCGGCGAATACTGACAATTCACGAGCTGAATTATTCCGTCTGTAATTAAATATTTATCGCATTAATTTCATTGAATATAAGTGAACAACTACGAGAACAAAAAATACTCGGATTTTAATCACCATTTACTGATATTCACAAATTATGAATACTAATTTACTAATTTTTGTGACTATTTTACCTGATTATTTGCGGAGTGGTAAGCGATCTGTTCCCCCCTTCCTCGCCGATAGGTCCAGGACTTATCCAGCGATGTTTCAACACACTTTCGGCGCTAAGTCTTTGGTGAGCCTCTTTAACCAGCAGCCCCCTAATCAAATCCTTTGCATCCTCAGAAATGCATCTCCAATCCCTATCAGGAAACTCGTATCTCCCTTCCTGGATGCTAGTGAAGAGTAGCTCCTGACAGGACTGGCAATTCTCTCCCTTTTCCCAGCCGCAATCTGTGCCACAGTTTCCATAAAACGGAGGGTAACCGCACAACAAGATGTACATTACTACCCCGAGGCTCCATAAGTCACAGCGTTTATCGTAGGAATTAACTTCCCCAATAAACGCTTCGACTACTTCAGGTGCCATAAATTCCGCGCTTCCAACTGGTGTCAATAATTGCGGAGTTGCAATCGGGCTTGATAATGAATTGTTGAATTTTATTCCCGAGCCCAAATCAAAGTCACAAACTTTTATTGGTGTCAGTTTGTCAGGATGAACGCACAATATGTTTTCTGGCTTTAGATCTCTGTGCGCAATTCCTGAAAACATTTAAATGATACATTAGACATACTTTTCAAATTATAAAAGAATTACATTATCATTGTCTATGAAACGCATAAGGAAAATTCTTATTTTCAAAGATCGTTCATACTTTTAGTTATTATTCCAGTGTCTAATATATTTGATAAATAGATTTTAATTTGCTCACCTTTTTTGTGAAGGAAATTTAAAGCGCTGGCAATTTCTTTGACAATTTGACTGGCCTCGCGTTCGGTGAAGTGAATTCTCTCTTGAATTCTGTTCAGCAATTGCCCTCCGTTTACTTTTTCAAATACTAAATAGAATCTTTCGTCATCCTCAAAGAACTCGATAAGTTGAATGATATTGGCGTGTCCCTGACAATGATGGAAAGTTTCTACCTCTTTGAATACTCTGGCACGAGCATGTCCCGGAATTTTATCAATGATTTTAACTGCATATTCTAAATCGGTATACAGGGAAGCACAAGTTTGTACAGAAGCGTATGCTCCCTCGCCAAGAACTTCGCCAGTAAGCTTGTAAAGTTCTGTAACAAATAAGAATAACAACAAAAAATTAATTACGTTTTTTTTTTTTCTTTTTTTTTAAATAAAAATAGCAAATTGATTCGTTTAAAACAATTAGCAATGTTATCAGATCTCACTAATGCGCGGAAACTGGAAAGGTAAATTAAAAGAAAAAAAAAAGATACCGAAAGTAAATCGAACGATTATTATCACAAATACCTTAAGATCTTTGTTATTCAACTATGTAGTGAGGATAATATTTGCTCGCGCGTAAGAACGCAATTATAGCTGGTTGTAACTAACTTGCATATGTACATACATGCGCGTTCGTGCTCCTTCGTAATATAAAAGTATGTAATAAGAAATATAAAAAAAAAAATAAAAAATGTTTCATACAGAAGTGAGTCATCGCATAAATAGCTAGTGAGTGGTTTTATTGCTTGTTTACTATTTTTCGAACGTTCAAACTATTAAACATAATATCGTGCCGCGTTCCCGATTGTTACGACATAAACAAACATGTCTATACGTATATTATCTGCATTTCATCTGCGATAGTCTTTAGCAGCGTAAATAATTATCATATTTCTATATTTCTTTATTTTTTAATTTTTTACTCCTTCAACTTTTCATTTCTTGCATTTTTTAAGCTCAACTAGTAAGCTAAGTTAATATCGTAAATAATAATACTGAATGCGTGTATAGTTCTATAATCATATATGTAGAAATAATTCACAAAGATTTGCGGGTAAATATTTAAGAAAAAAACCATAAAAAAATAAAAAATACATCATACGTATATAAATTTTCGACACTTGCGCGAAGCAGTAGTCACGCCGATTCTTTGCCAGACGGTGCAATTGTTACAATAATCCAAGAATGACCTTCTCTTGACCTAATCAAGATCTTGAGCTCACGAACTAGGCGTTCGTAGATTCCTACATACACGCCTGTGGTGTTAAACACTAGACGTCAAATGAAATAAGAATAATTCTGAATAGATGCGATTACTAAATTTCTATAAAACCGTAAAAATCAAATAAACAACTGAATAAATAAAGAAAAAATAACATCTATCCTTACAATTTACTCAGTGTGAAAAACTAATCCGGAAGTAGTTACGACATTGATTCCAGGATATATACGCATCACCATATATTCTCGGAAAAAAGGAAAGAAAAGGAAAGGAAAAAAGTAAAACATACGACGCCCTCATCGTATTAGTTATAATTTTATAACTATATACCAACTACCTAGCTTTATCTGGTTACTTATTATTAGTGCTGGTAAGCAAGCCGGGGAATATAACTTTCTTTAGATCGCATGTTTCGCGATGAGTCAGAGAACCTGACTGGCGTATAGCTGTTAGGTATATAGAAATATAACGAAATGTTTAATCATTGCAGGTATAGGTGAGTAATTATATTATAAGTACGTAATACGTAATGAATATATTGTAAATTCAGTTCGCAGTTAATTTAGAGTAGCCTATCAAATGGTTATCGCAAAAATTAATCTATAGGTACTGAGATTCGGAATTGTCTTCGCCAAAAAAATAGCTGAACTTATAATTACGCTGAAAAGTTACTGAGATTGTACAAAGAACCTGACACGATGATAAAGCTAACATTTAGAACAGTAAAGAATCATACAAGGAGTTAATTTGTGTAACCAAAAATATAGTCGATTATCGTGTCTAAGTCAAAGTTGAATAAAAAATCGAAAGCAGAGAAAAGTTAAGGAAGGAAATAAAATGAAAATACATAATATCATTCTTCGCGCCTCTTTATTATTCAACGAAGTTTAATTCAGAATTGTCAATTAATTTGACCCGTTGAATTACCCGACCTACGAGAAAAACGATGATTTTTATGTATAGTATATTATATTTATATACCTCGGTATATGTGTAAAATTGAATATATCACGTGATAATAATATTTAAAAAAAAGAAGGAAATACTGTGATATATATCGAATAATTTAATGAATGGCAATATACGAAAGTACCAAAAAAAAAAAGAAAGATTCTTATCGTAGATAAGGCATATAATTGATCTAAGTTTTAAAAGGTTCAATTGATCGCGGTCATCACCTATATACAAAGATCACGTGATTCGTACCATATACCTAGTGCTCGCCAGTGTCAAGGTCGAAGGGTGAAACGTTACATAGCGACGACTCCGTCTCCCTCCCCCCGCCCCTCCTGTAAAAGGATATTACTATACGCATCGCTCGACACTCGGCTACTCGACACAACTGCTGTATATAGAAGTGCTGGAAATGTTGAGTGTACGAATTTTCGGTGTGTGGAAGTTAGCCCGAGCGCCTAGCAACGCCCGTGGTGCTTTTACAGCAAACTCGAAATCCGATAATGTCGGCTTCCCTACCGCGGCGCACATACATACATATATACGTAATAAATACATATATACTATATATCCGCGTGCGTATATATTATGTATTATGTATTGTGTGTTACGTGTACATGGGTAGCAGTTGGGTTTACTCTTCCTTTCGTTCAATTCGATTGTTAAAATTGAATGAAAGCTGGTATAGTATGTGTATTGCGTATAGACTGATCGTCGTATTAGATATGTACATACATATATAATATATAAAAGTTTGAAAAGATGAATAAAGTAGAATACGTAGCGTAGCGGGGATGGCGATCGATAAGCACGACGTTATAAATAAAAAAAAAAAAAAAGAAAGTAAAACAGTAACGAGAATTCGAGTAGATGTATACTGTATAATGTATATCGTCGATGAGTTATAATAGCTAATTCTTTATCTATCTCCCTCCCCCGTTAATCATCATTTTATACACATTATACGTATGTATCCTCGTAAGAAAAATATAATGTCAGAGGCCTCGCGAGTGAATAGTCTCGTGACAAAAGCATGCCTAAACAAATATTCAACGTCTATAAGTTTTAAATGTCGCGGAATGAAATTGAAAGTATATGTATGACGATAAGTTTGTTAAATGAAAAATTTATTCTTCATTGTACGATCGATAGATTATTTATTTTTTTTTTAATAATTTGACTACGCACACGTTGTTTCGCAATGCTTCGAGGAATCACTTCTTATAACTTCATATGAAAACGCAATTGTAAGTAAACGATAAGACGCGCTCTGTTCTCTTCACCACTTCCGTGCGGGTGATGATAAAAACCGCAAACAAGCTGCAGCATCATATACCTATATAGTGTTACATCTATTTGACGCGGAAATTACTACGCGTGAATAAAAGCACTTGGATGAACTGAAGGAATAATACCGCGTGAAAGAAGATTAGATAAATATCGATTAATTTTTTACGATTCAAAACGTGAATTATATTATTCTTTCGTTCGTTTTGTGTATAGTTTATTATTTATTGAAGGAATGTAGAAATTTTCTTACGACTTTTCTTTTCAATAAGGCAATTAACGTATACGATACGCAATACGTGAATTAGTTAATACGAGGAAAATATAAGAGTTATAGTAATTCGGTGATACATAACCACGACTTCCTTCTTCTCATGCAATTTCCGGTGTTTATAAACAGTAGACCTATCCGCCTCCGTTTGTGCTTAAACGAGACTCTAAACTATTCTCGGACCGCCTCTGATTTATTTTCATTTCGATGATTGGAATTTAACCAAAGTCACGTTTCATCACTCGCTATAAGTTTTCTTATTCCTCTCTCGGGATTTATTTATAAGTATAGTGTATACGTATATCTCCCTTCGCCTCTCCAGATTGTTATTATCATCATCATTATTATATTTAATTACATTAAAATTTCTGATTAATTTCTTGTGACAGATAATAAGAAAAAATCGCCAATATTTTTTCCAACTTGACAAAAGATCGAGCTTCACCACATTTCTTTATAATATTCACAACGCGGTATATAAAGAAACAACGAAAGATACTTTGATTTCAAATTTGAACATTTTTTTTAGATGATAAATTACCTTGGAAACAAGATGATACCAGGGATGAACCAGAGCGTTTCTTCCTGCGCCTTTTTCGCCTAGCCTCTTCTTGGCGAGCCTGAACAGCGCTCATAGTTTCCCCGGTTGATGCAATTTCCCTGCAACCGCCATCTCCTGAAAAAAGCAAAGAACAATTAAAAAAATGTTAATTAATGACAATTGAATAACAATTAAAGAACTTCGAACGAAGAACAATGAGACATTTGAATCGTGTAGACGAAGTTTTATACTTCGTCGCGGGTTCGTATCTATTTGTATGTTATATCTATATAATATGAGTCAAGAATCTATCGTCCCATTAATGCGAACCGTTAACGCTGGCCGGATGTAGTAAATCAAGAAGTATCGACTACTTCCATCGCGCCACCCGTCAGGTTAATAAAACCGTATGAAATTTAACGTCCGTGTAATAATCGAGAATAATAAAAAAAAAAAAAAAAAAAAACAGACAATATCTCACATTAAATTGAACGAACGAAGGACTTTAGAAATCAGTCGCATTTTATCAGTACAAAAATAACCACGTATGTACATACATATTATATACATAATTAATGTATTACATATCTTTGTCGGGCTTTACCATGCCTTGTGATAACACTTTCAGATTTTTTTTTTTTTTTTTTTTTTTTCTGAAGTATTATGTGATAGTACGCGACAAGACGCAAACTCAGCACGCATATGACCTGCGGAGTGCAAAATACTGGCAGTAAAGAGATCAGAAAATAAGCAAAGAAACTTTTGCCAGATTTTTTAAGCGACCTTATCAAATATCGGCCGTAACTGTTACTATATTGGCGACCATATCACGCGAGTCATAGCATGATATCTGTATGTTTGGCGAGTGCAGGGAAAAGAGTTGAAAAAATAAAATAAAATAAGAATCTAGACGAAGCGAAGCCTTAGTCATACTTCGTGTCGTACAGCTTTGGTTTTTTAGAATAGTTTATATATATTGGCTGCAGAAAGTCCGACAAGAAATCCATACCAGCATTCGTATTATAGAGCGAAATAGTTGTATTTTTTATGTTCAATTTTTTTGTTTTCTTCCTCTCTCTCTCTCCCTCTTGCTTCTGAATATCGGAAATAAAATAATAACAATTCACTTATAAGAGACGACATCGCATCGTACCGAATTTTATTCGTCAAGAAGCAGATAAGTTATCGTTCGATAGGCTAATAATAGATGTGGAAAGTTTGTTGAAAAATTTCGGACTTTATTCAAGCGTTTCAGTCGCAGGAGACGACAGGCTCAACTATATGACAATCATCCTATGTTTATATGGAGAAAAGTTTTTGTTAGTATATTTACTCTTATTTAGAATCGTACGGAGAATATACTGAATATATTTTTCAATTTGTATTACATGTATTATTAGGAGCTAGAAGACCTCAAAAAACGCCGATGTTACCGAACTGAGAACCCCTGTAAAAATGGGAAAATAGAAGAGTTCTGTTCTCCGACGTATGCATACACGAGCACGTAGGCAACGAGAAAAACGAACGAGAAGGGGTTTTTTTTCCTGTTTTTTAATTGGCTCTATCCACGCCGACAAATTGATATGATAGATCCCAGAACTTAGGGCAACGTCTTCTGTACATTCTAATGTGTATATTATATGTATACCTAATATCTATACGATAACTATATGTTATACATATTGTACTTTATATAATCTAGAAAATTATACAAATACATATAATTATAATAGATTTAGTGTAACAAAGAACCACAGGTCCTGCAGTTATTGTCCCAAAAACAAAAAGTATACATGAAACGACTTTTATCATTTAGTCGTTTTGAAAATTTTTATTTTCTGATAATCTGAAAAACTTGAATTACATTTTTCCATAACAAGAGTGTTGTTGTTTTTAAATTGTAAGCTGTGATGATGCAGGTAGGAAACAAATGTACGTATACGTACGGTATGACGAGCGTAAAAAAAAGCTCAAGGCTACTAATCATGCCAAAGTGTTTTTGAACTTGATATACCTACTAATTGGAGTATAGGCTACGAAACGGTTCGAGAAAAGGCTGTAATAACAACGAGAGAAAATAAATAGGAAGGAATAAGAAAAAAAAAAGAAATAAATAAATGACGAATGCTAAAAGTCACTATAAAACTTATTCCCATCTAATCTCATCTCGTTTCATTTTATTTTATTTTAATATGTTTTTCTTCATTTTACGCGTTTTAATGGAAGTGACAAAAGAGCAATTGGCTCCAATTGGAACAGGCTGGGCTTTAATCGAGAGTTTTAACCACGTGTTTAATGATGAGATAATAACGGATAATTAACATGACGTCATTCGGGACTCTATACGTACACACGAGGGAGCTTCAAACGATGTATGGGGAAGAAAAAAAAAAAACAAACAAACGAATTGTGAACAGACGTTAACCAAATGGACCGTAAATTTCTTCTTGCTGGTTCGTGTCGAAAAAATTGTTTAAAAAAATAAAAAAAATAAAAAAACAGCGAAGAATAGCGAGACGTGAATTAAGAAAAATTTACACAATTCTTGTAATTCTTTGTTCCTGTAATTCTGGTATGTGAATTGTACACGGTTTACGAAACAACTACACAGAGTCAAATTATTTTATGAAAGAGAAAAGATAATAATCTCTAATGATATTGTAAATTACGAATTAAGAATTTTCTGACATTGTCAAAATAGAAAGCCATTCTCGAACCATCGACAATCGTCGGTTTTACAACTGTATAGCAAACGGTCCTTAGGGATTAGAGCGATAAAATAAACACGGCCAGAACTCACCCTAGCCAATGTATATACCTACATCATGGCCTAAACCCGCATGAAAAAAAAAAAAAAAAAACGAAAGAGCAGCCGTGAATTTGCCAGCGAGAAAAATCCCTCCTTTCACAGCTGTTACTATATAACACTAGAGGGTAGGAAAAACCCCGTGACGGTTACAGCGTTCGCTGTGTCATAGAAAAGTACGAAGGTGCTTTCGTAAAATGGAACATCACACCTCAGCTAATCCAATTCATTTATAAATTTATTGATTACGAATTTTATCGAGAGATAATTGAATTTATTCAATTTGTATGGAATATTAGCTATTAATTGTTCTTCAAGTTTTTCTTCTTCATTTTTTTGTTTCTTTTTCGTTTGCAATACTCTGAACGCTTCGGGTTTTTCCTTCACGCGGCCGTAGGTCTGCCGAGAGATCTTTGATCTCAACACAACGTTGTTACGTTATCAACAAATTCACCACGTGCTTCACGCTGTTTTTAGCCCGGTATAAACTCGTGCGGTATCTCGAAACTGCACACACACATACGTCCACAGTTTTCTATACGCTTTCGCGTTACTGTATGTATATAATTATTGTAACGGGCTATTTTCAGAGTTCTCAGAGCGGGAGAAAATATCCCGCTCATTTAAAATGGGACGAAAAAAAATCCATATTTCAAGTTTACACTTCGGTGTAATCTTTATTATAGACGGTGTATAAATAAGGAAGTTCTATCATAGTGTGATTTGCAATTCTAGTTTTCGACGATGCGTTTCTTCGGTGCAGCTCAGTCCCAAGAACCGATGGTGGGCGTAAAGTATACTTAGGTTAAAGAGAAATCTTGGTTCGAATGAGAACGCCAACCAGTCTCTATAACTAACTGTATATGTCTGCTACGTCCCAAGTCGCCATCTTGTACACCTCGTCGAACCGCCATTGTCCCCCCCGCATCTTACGATCGTAAGATCGTCCCGTATTCAGCCTTTTACAATTTTTAATCTTCAAGCAAAATTTTTTTTTAATTTCATTATTTTTCAAAGGGAATGTAAAATGTTTTTTGATAAATGTTTGCTATCAGTTACTGAAAATTCATATTTTTTTATTTTTCTTTTTTTTGGTTCCAATTTGTACGGGATTTTTTTCTTTTTTCAAAGATTTGTTTCAATATTTTACCTACATGGGTTTTTATCTTACAATTTTTTATTTAAAGTATGTTATTACGAATTTGAAAAATTTGATTTGATTTGGTGGAAGGCCGTATAATAGCTGTGCGAAATTTATGAAACAAATTAGGAAAAGTATAAATGGATTAAAAAATAACAAAAAAAAAAACAAAAAAATAAAAAATAAAATAACTTGAAATTTATGATTATTAGTTATCTGAACCCCCATGGACCGACTGGACTTCTCATTCTCTAATTTCGTCTCTAGTTTCGTGCATTTCATCGTTGCACGATCATTTTATTTAAAGCTAATGTATTTTCGTACGACTCAACTCGGTACGACGATTTCTTCGCCTCGCCTCGCCTCGCCACCACGACGACGACGCCGAGGAGGAGGAAGACAAGAACGACGACGACCGCCAGCACCGGCACCAGCAAACGGCAACTGAGTTCAGTGACTGGCACAGAAAACGAAGCCTGACGACGACGATCTCCCAACGCGAAGATATACACGTACATATACAATTATAATGTATATATGTATACTACATGTGTATCCTCAGAGACAATACCTTATCGGTCTTGTTAACATGCTTTTTCCATCTAGTGATGTAAAACGAATGTGCAGCGTCGATGCAGGCCAGACGCACTGAACGAGTGCAATCAGGACGTCTGGGAATATAATTTCGTAACGCGAATAATTTACGAGCAACGGAACAGAACCCGACATTGTCCGGATTTTATCAAACTGATAGGTTTTCTTTCGAATATTTCGTCGGTACTCCAAACTGGGACGAATTCGAGTCACGGAGATTTTCCATCCAGAAACAATTTATGGTTCACTGGAAAATTACAATCTCATTGAATAGTAAGTTTTTCATTGAAAAAAAGCACATAATTCTAAGGAATTTTTTTTTTTTCCTTGTTCTTTTCTTTTTTCAACAAAACCACACGGGATATAAAGTGTTATTGATAAAATAAAGATGAACTCGTCTTGCATCATACATACGTATATCCACTTTCGTTTCAATCAAAAGTAAACGTCATTCAAAACCTCACATAATACTACGGCGCATGTTAAAATCGTAGCAATTTTGATTTAGAAATTTCCTTTCTTTTTTCTTCGATATTTTTTCATTAGAAAATCACTATACGCGAGGGTTAATAAGAAGATGTTGAAAAATTACGATAAAGTTAAATCGATAGAAAATGTTGAACGAATTAATTAAATCTGGAACTTAATCTTTAGAAAGAAAAATTTCAGAACACGAAATAATTTCGTGGTGTTAATAAAAGTCTTATGATATACATATACATATATCTATATTTATATCTATTTGTATATGATACTGTTATGTTTTATACACATCGGTACGCCAGATGATGATAAGATGACCTCGAGTAATGACGTCCGAGATGTGAGTACATATCTGTTTTATTATATCTCTGAGTAAATAAAATAAATAAAAATAATAAATAAATAAAAAAACAAAAAAAGTCTTGCGATCAAGCCACGAATAGAATGAACAACGTTCTAACATGTAATTACTATACTCGCCAATGGATAGAAAGTTTTTCCAGTCCGTATCTATAAACGTAAGAATTTTACTCTCTACGTTAGGATATAGTTAAGTTATTCAACTATTTTCTTTTAGAAGCGAAAGAAATCAACTTTACCAACCACGTAAAAGTAAGATCGAGTAAAATTTACACACTAATATAATTTTTTTTATTTTTTCACTATCAAGGTACAAAACCGTGGAAGAAATGAACAAAAAAAAAAATATTTCAATGAACATAACGCAAAAATCAGAGAAACAAATTTGAGGAAATTGTTTCATCAAGTTTGACAAAACATTTTGGTACAATTCGCATTTCCTTATATGAGGAATCGTAATGTTGTTGATTTGAAAGATGCATAAATCTAAGGGATGATAAAAAAAGATTCGTTCGAAACTAACTTTTTCTTAAAATCTTCGAATTTAACGGTTATGTAAATCGAGTATGTGACGTTTAGATGAATTTCATTTGCGTGACTAAAATAATGTTAGGCAAAGTATATTTCGGAGTCTCGAAAGATAACTCGTCAAGGTATTTCCTTTGTCTTCTTTAAACAGCACCGTAGCTGACTCCCTTTAAGCCTGCACGGACTTGCGCAATAGCCGGAGAGGAAGGAGACCCTTTGTCCTTCGTATCCCTGCCATCGTCGGCCATGAGCTTTCGTTCCTCGTTTCGTCTCGTTTCGTTCGTTCGTTCGTTCATTCGCCCGACAAGCCGGTAGAAACCGACTAACCCACATTTACTCTAAATAATTTCTAGCCGGCAAGACAAGAGAATCGTTGCCAACGGGCGAGTTGTGAAATTTTTCGTATGTACTTAATTACGTTTTGCGATATAGCGTAAGACTTACACAAATATCCAATAGTTATTATTAATTCTAATAAACAAACGCAGCCAAAAACTATTCCTACATCTTATTGGTATAAATTAATACGTCCCTGCCTCAGCTACAAATATGACGAAAATAAACAAATAAATCTTCGTATAAAATTCCATAAGAGTTTTCAATAATCATTTCAACCAGCGTAGTCACATACGTAGGCAGCAGCCGGGCTTCAGCCTTCATTTCCGACCGCTTTGTCACTCGGCATAAAGTTGCTTTGTGTTTTAACAGATGTGTTACTGCAGTAACTACTGCATACGACTCGCATAAGCTCATCTATCGATCCTTCAAGAATTGTTTTATTTATTCTATCCGGGGTCGAATCTTAAGCAAATAAATTCAACGAAATTTTCTTGCGGATAATGAACAAAAACCGAAGACAAAAGTAATTCAGTAATACAAAAATGAAAAAAAAAATAAAGAAAAAACCTTCGAGTATTCTCTCTTATTTCTTACTACGGATCATTTATGATAATCTAATGTAAGAATGACAAAAAGAATTCGTCAGTTGTTTGACAACAAACACGTACGCGCACACACACGATACCCGGCAAATAGTTATATATCCTTGAAGTTGCGGCTTTGGTCTGACAAAAAGTCCGAATGTTTGATAAGTTAATACACGACGCTAAACAAGATTTTTTTTTTTTCTCTCACCTCTTCCGGAGTCTTGACGCTCATCCTCCCGTTCCTCCAAGATTTTTTCGACCATTTTCAGCGAGATCTTGTAGTGAAAATTGTTAAATCCCGAGTAAGGATGTACTCAGAGGGTCAAAAAACGAAAGTGCCTTTTGAACAGTTCTTTTTCTTGTTTTTTTTTTCTCCTCTTCTCTCTCTTTTTATTTCTTTATTATTATTTTTTATTTTTAAATCCTTGCACCGGTATCAATAATTATAAAAAAGAGTCAGTCGTATTTACAAAAAAACGCCTATCCACTAGATATACTGATATATTCGCCGATTCGTATGTGATACTACAAATGAGTAGGTAATGTCCCTTTCTTTGTATGTAGATCGGTAATAATAATAGTAGTAATAGTAGTAGTAGTATGTAGAATTATTATTTTTTATATCCCCCCCTTTTTGAACAAGTAGGTTAATATATCAGTTAGGTATCACAGATATAAATAAATATAAAGCCTATCTACTCTTCGCGTGGTTTCGACTATATTTTTAGTTATTTAAATCTTCTTTTGAATAAATACTATCACAGACTTGGCACTGCACTTCCTATTTTTCTCCTCTCTCTCTCTCTTTATCTCTGTTTTTTCGCTTCAACTTATTTTTTCCGATTTCAGTGGTGTCAAAACCACTTTCTCTCTATCTATCTCTCAGCTCTGGGATCTCCGCGTCTCTTTCTCTTTCTCTTTCTTCTTCTTCTTCTTCTTCTCTTTCTTTCTTTCTTCTATATCTTTCTCGCTCTCGCTCTCGCTCGTCGATCTGCTCCAACGAACTGGCCGACAAAAGAAAAGCTGGCCTTGTCAGCTTATCCGAGAAAAGTTATAGGCTTTCGTCTATCGAAATCCCGTGGTATTCGTTGTCGCTATCACTCAGCCTCTCGCACGTAGCGGCAATTGGGCTCGGAAGCGCAAAAATTCCTTCGGCTAGCACATCGGATCTTCTCTCGTTCACCGTCCCTCACTGCTCGGCAGCTGGTTTCCGACTAGCCCCATCAAGATGGCTGCCCGCTCTACTAACCCCCCCGAATTTCCCCCACTTTTCAATAACAGAGCGCCCTCTGAAACTCGCCTGTTCACTTGCGTCACGTAGCCTTAGGGGTTCTCAGAACGAGGCTCCTACTCTACGTTTTTGATTACATGTCTATGTAGATTGTAGAACGTGTGCGTGGGTTTGTGAATAACCGAGCCAGAATGAGTTGTTTTTTTTTTTCAATTCATTTTTTCATTTTTATTCATTTAGGTTAAATTTTTTTGTTTGTTTCTTTTTAATTTATTAATCTTAATGTTAAGATTTGTGCATGTCGTATGAGAATCCTTGTTTGAATGTAGGTAGAAGTAGGTACATTTAATGCGGAGGTTGACGGTCCTGCATTGTTTCAACTTTCAACCCACGCTCACGTGAGCCATGAATATGATATGTATTAAACTAGTTATGTATCGAATAAGGCGAAAAATTTCTCTGAGCTTTCAAAGCAGGGCGGGATCTGGTTTGTACAGTAGTGATGAAGATATCGAATATTTAACTCGAATAATAAACCTTGCTAGGTCAATGACAGAACGTTATTTATCTTTCGTTCTGTTGTTAACCTCCGGAGTGTTATAAGAGAGAAAAAAATAAAAAGATCTGCCTTGTATCAAGAGAATTTCTATCATTAAATAAAGAAATTTAGTCGATTATCGATCGTTCAATTATTACCTAAAAGATTCATGAGTTTTGAATCTCATACAAAATTTAAAATTATTCAGATATGATAGAAATTGAGAGTCAGCATTACGCGCCCACGAAGTCGTGTTTGATTGGTCGTTAGTCGATACCCGGTAAAATTTGTAATATGTTATCTTCCTCGTTTGACAATTACGATAAAGAATGAAAAATATCTGGTACCATTCAGTCTGGTTAGCATAGGATACCTAGAAAAGTAATAAAATGTTAGCACGTGATGACGCGTAGTTTTACCAAGTTAAATAGCGAACTTGGTCGGGAGACTCGACATCCGTGCGGAAATACGACAAACATGGCATAAGCAACGTCGTCGCGTGGCATTTGTTTTGGGTGGCGGCTGCGCGCGCATCTGTTCGTTTCGCCACGTATACCGCTGACATCGGCTCGGCTGTCCGTCTGTGACGGTGCTTCGAGAACCAACGATGCTGTATACATATAGGTATACATATACATCGCATCGCATGCAAACATATACGTGTAGATACATGAATCTCGCGTATCTACATACATATGTAGATATATATACGACGCAGAACCTCATTTTTATTCAACCGTTGACGCCTACCGTGTCGTAGCGACTGGCAAGACTAGTAGTCTGTTGCTTAAACAGTCCGACGTCAATCGGCGATGATCGGAAGCTCCGTTGCTACGCGTAAATAATCCAACACGTTACGTGGTATCAACGGCAATCATTATCACTATAATTATTGTTATCTTTATATTATTAATAAATTATGAAGTAAAAGAATAATGCATTTCGTCATTCAGCTACCTTCTATGAATGTATGTACATACATATTCACATAATAATGAAAAATCGTTGAAAACCCCCGACGAAAAGGAGCAGAGCTTGCATATAATCCACTTCAGCAGTGTTTACTCTTGTAGAAATTCTGCTGACAGTGGGCTATACGGCAAATATCTTCGGTTCTATACAGTGATCTGATTCTGATTCTCCTTCGGTCTTCGCCTATCAAATATCGCTACATACTTCTATAACCATAAATAATATTAGATAAAATATAAGTAACAAGACGAGAAGTAACCTGTTTTTTCATTTGTGTAAGCGCGTTCGTATATATACACGTATGTATATCTATACACCTGTGCCGGAATATTCGTAAGATACCGCTTTATGACCGGCACGGCGTCCCGTTTCGGAGATGCAGTGGGATCACGTCTTAGGTCTTCCCCTACGATTCGTAGGCCTTACGGAGAATCTCTTTGAAGAAGATCAGCGATGTCTTTTGGAATTCAAATAGATGTTTTTTTCATTATTATTATTATTTTATTTTATTTTTTTCTATTACTTTTTCGTTTCGGTTCTTTCTTTTCTCGTCTCTCTAACAAAGCGGTTCTCATCATAAGTTGAGACGAAATAAAAATATACGGGGACCATCCCTGGTCCAAAGAAACGGTTGGTTCGACCGGTTTAACCAATGATGAGGCATTTTAAATGCACCTATACTTCTCGAGCTCGGTTGAGACGACGGACCCTCAGGAGCCAGCTATTCTCTGTTCGTGCTGAAAAATATTTCTGCAATATGTTCAAAAATCTTCTATTACCCGTTTCAGATTTTCGGCGTTATTCTTATTTATCGATGATCCGAACGGTTCGAAAAATGGAATTCTTGTTTTACATACTAAATAAACCTACCTACCCATGATTCACTTCGATTTACTGATATCGTTGGTTTTGGATGATAACTTCACGACTCACGAGATATATGACGAAATTTAAATCGCCTATCAATAATAAAACTAGTCGGGTTTTACCAAGATTATTATCGATAATTTTCAAACTTTACATTATAGCTACAGCGATAAGAGTCTTTTCAATTCTATCCTGGCCAGGTATCGAAAAGATCCACGAATCTCGTTCGCTTACGAGATTTTCAATCATTGATTCTCCCCATAGATTCGATTCTTCTAATTACCAGTTTATACGCTGACTGCAGGCCGTCAAACGAATAGAATTATCAAACTGATTGAGTATATCGCTTTCATCGGAGCGTTAAAATTGGACAGGTATGTTATGGACCCGATAAAAAAGAATAAATAAATGATGAATTAATATAATATTATATTAGATAATTTCGTGTTTTTTTTTGTTGGTTCGTGAGAAGAAAATTGAACAGTAAAAAAAAAATTTTTTGGATTATTAAATTATTCGTTAAATTATTTTCTGTCTTAGATAGGTATATGGAAAAAACTTGAGCAACTATAATACAAGATCACCGAGGTTATATACACAAGCCGGTTGATTTTGCGTGGGATTTAAATAAGAACGATAAGAAAACAAAACAAAACAAGGAAAAAGATAAAAAAAAAAAAAACATTTATTCACTAACAAAATTTTATTTCCCACTAGAGTTGCACAACCCCGGATACAGATTCCCACGAGATTAGAATTAAAAATAGGTTTCTTTGTCAAAGGTTGCGAGCCTCGAAAACTGATACATTCTAACGCTCTGCAACTGGATTTGATAAAAGATTAACAAATCGTATATCGAACGTGTCGCAACGAATTAATCATATCCGGTCTGAAATATATTCGGTCAGATTACAGATTCGGAAAAAATCGTTTCACCGGTATAAAAAAAAATAATATATATCCCTCGATATCTCTAGGAAAGTATTTTTTCGAAAGGGTTGTTATAATATTGACCGCGAGTCGCGATCTGCATCCCGAGAATGAATAATTTGGTACTGAAAAATTAGTTAATTAATTAATGATTTCATACTGGAATAAATTTCAGGGAGGTTTTTCCTCTCAACTTGTCCAAGAATTGCGTTTCTTTACTTTATTTTTGATATTTTTTATTATATTTTCATTATCATCTGACAAGAGTAATTAAACACCGCGAGATAAACGCGTATTATAGTCAACGTTAAGTCTCGTCGTTTAAATTCTCTCATTCCCACGTATAAGATAGGGTTTAATCTTAAGATTGTGGAGAGAATTAATTATTTATTGCGCAGTGCAGCGCAGGACGTCTCATCAAAATCCATAGTCCATTATAACTAACACCTTATAGTTATATTTCGAAGTCCATGCGAAAATTCAATTGCGTATAATTATGCTATGTCGAGACATTAAGAATGCGAATAATTTTCTTATCGCACTTAGACACTCGAGGTTTTTGTATATGAACATTTTTCCATATATACTCAAAAAAAAAACTAAGTCTTTCCGTAAAAAAAAAAAAATTCAAACTAATTACGATCGTCCATCAATAAAACACGCAACTTTTAAGGAGGTTATCCAATCTGGAGCTTAGAATCTTTACAATATATTTATGTATATATAGGAATTTGCAAAACGTTCGTAAATGTGTTGATCATTACCACGAAATACGATTGAAAATTTCATAAGCTTCGAGATAAGTATATACATGCTTATCCTTGTAAATGCTTTTTTTTAATATTATTATTTCTCCTTCGTCGTTATATTCTGCATAAATGCAAAATATCTTTTTTTTTCCTTTACATATATCTTTTGCGTACCTACGTATAAGACGCAGTTATTATTATTATTTAATAAAAATAATATATCTAGTAAACGGAGTTAGCAGATTTGGAAAACTAATAATATCTGTTTTCCTTATCATCGCATTTATACTCGTCTGCCACAAAATTTCGCAACTTATACTTGACCAAGTTTCTCGCGTGACGGTAGTTACACAAACAGAAAAGAAGTTATTTCGAGTATAATCACTTACTTATCTCTACTATACATATAAGCTGCTAAGACGTCAGAATCTCACTCGACAATCGTAAGATCGAGAAGCCTTTCGAATAATAGTTTTAAACCGGTGAGTCAAGAAATTGGAACTTTCCAAGGCTCCGAATTTGGCTGGGGGGCAAAAAAATAAGAACTTCTGTCTCACCTGAGGACTTTATAGAATAATTGTCACGGAAAACGGTTATAAAGAAATAAATATTGACTGTAATTATTTACTAGAAAAACGTATATCATCAGATATGTGACAACTATAGTAATTAAACAAGGAACGAATATTTGATGCGAGTGAAGAGAAAGATAGTTTAAAATAAGAAGCAAACAAAAACACGTTGTGTAAGGCATCCCAAAAAATAAATTTAGGTTCAGTACAGCTCATACAGGCTCAATGTCATCAGTAAACATAATTTAAGGTATTGTTGGTAAAATTCAGGCCACGAAGAGGTAGAGAAACAACCCGAAAAAAAACATACAGTGAATCAAACGCACTAATTTATAATTTCGTAAATAACATAAGATCCGAGAACGTTCGAAAATTAAAGTTCCCTTGGGCACTACGCCCATGTTCGAAGCTTCTAGATGCTGATGCAGTTGGTTGAATCGAGCCATGCCTATATGTATAGGCGGCGGGCGTTCCGTCGTTTCTGTATCGATGACACCGAGCCTCGGGTTCACAGGCATACGATATTTACACGTTTTATGTAATTTTGGTTACGACAAGCTGAAGCTCCAGCGATCTCACTAACACGTAAATGTCCCGTGTACATATACACGTGAAACGCGATAATGTAACACCTTTAACAAACTTACTAACTAACTTACTTATTGTTAGTCATTATAGGTATGTACATACATACGTATAATCTTTGCCGGATGACGAACGGTGTTATGAATCATCAAATATTGCGGCAGGTAGGTGTATCGTTGCACTATGCCACGATCGATTGACATTTTGTCATTTTTTAATCATTTTTTCCTTTCAAATAGGTAACAATGACACGTACCTTTTGCCTAGGATAGCAGTGGTACGTTTCAAGGTTGACAATGAGTTAGTTATCATAGTTATTCGCAAACGAATTTTATCCACAAAAGCGAACTTTATCGTTTTTACTCGGATGAGTACAATGTGTGTATGTATATAATTTATTACACAGGATGAGTGAGAGTGTGCCCCCCGTATAATATAAGTACCGGCGAGTTAACAAACCGCAAAACAATTTTTCTATATCGAGATTTAACAATCAGGAAATTAAAGCGAATAAAATCGTATAGATCGAAATAACGAGATGAATTTACGTTCTACGACTTTTTCTCTTTATACTTAACATTATAAAAAGAAATAAAATAAAATACGATACGGTCTTCATTTATCAAGTATATAGTCCGGTTGATTCTGGATGATATGGAATGACGTTAACGAGATAAATATAGAAAATAATGAAAAAGAAAAAAACTTGAATATTGATGGATTGTGGAAATCAAAATCAAATAATTGTTACCCCAGTATTAAAAGACCAGAAAATAAAAAACGTTCAATTGCGCACTAGGTGAAGGATGAATTGCGGTTTCCTTTATCCGGATCTGATTGTCGCCAAGGCCGGATACCCCGAAGTAATAAAGATTAGGGATCTTGTAGACGAGATGATCAGCAGCTGATTTAAATATAAAAGAATTTTTTTTTTTCTCAAGTCGTAGATTTATCATCCGCACTGCAGATGAATGAAATAAAAATTGCGATAGTCAGAATGTTTAGCACATATCGTTATAATCAGAAAATATATATTTCATTGGATGAAACAATACACGAGAAGAATAACCGCGATTTCTAACGAAGAAAAGACGGAAAATGAAAAGATTAGAAAAATTACATAGAATAAAAAATAAAAAATAAATTTCCAATAACTCTGTAGCCAGCTACGCCGCAGTTCGAAAAAACCTGTTTCATATATTTATTTCAACGACGATGATAGCCCGTTATTGCGTCAGCAATTCGGCACTGCAACGTGATTCCAAATATTTGACAAAAAAAAAAAAATGAAAAAAATAAATAAATGAATAACATGAATCAAAATATTCGTGCAATTTGGATTCAAATTACGTAAGCCTTGCTAAAAGTTTTGGTGGGAATATAAATCGCGATCGATGATAGCTGGTAAATAATTACAGTCGAATAAATATAATAATATAAAAATATTCATATTATCATTTATGGAAATAAAATTTTACACTCAAATTGAAGATGTCTTTTTTTTCTCTATATTGCAATATATAAGTACACTTTTATTTCTTTTTTTTCTCATTTTTTTTCTTCCATGTTAACGTAAAAGTAAGTATTACACAACTGCGACGAAATATGAATAAAGCTAGTTCTAAAATCAGCCTAGTCATCAACGACTCATTTTAAGCATTCGATCAGCACGTTCAAAAACCGACTAATCAAAGCACTTCGTATTTGAACGGCGACAACAAGATCGAAACCTATATATACACGATTAACTATATACCAGTAAGCAATTAAAACACCGGAGAATACCCCTGGCAGCTTTATAAAAAACATGGTTTTCTAACACGTTAATTGATTATCGATTATCGATTTATCAATTGATCAATCATTGATGTGTTAACATTGCCCAGCGTCACGCGACTTAATAGACTCACCCCAAGCCTCCGCATCTATCTTTATCCCTCGTCAAATTCTAAATATATGTAGTTATCGTCTCTCGTAAGGCAATAAAGTCAAAGTTTAGCCACCGGGATAAATTTTTTATTGCTTTCAACGATACTTTATATAATTATAGATACGTATAGTAGAAATTATTTACCGGAAATATTTCACTTAAGATTAATAATCAGGAATGTCTCGTTAACCGAATTTCTAATCGGGTGAACAACCTCTTCTTTATATATTTATTCATCGCGGCATATAGATGTAACAGAAACTTATTTTTAATTTTATGAATGGATTTAGCATCTATGGCCAAGAATTAATCTCAAACTACGTTTTGTTACGTAAAACTTCTCATAATTGTACATAGATTTCAGCTAAATTCTGCTTCTAATTTTTTTCACTTCTTTTCGTTCGAAAAGCTAAAAAAAATTTTTGAGAATTTATTTCAGAATTTTCGATCACGGCTATCGAGGTGTTAAAGAAAAAAAAAAACTTCAAAAATTCTTCACGCGCTCAAATTTATTTTATAAAATCTGAAAAAAATTTCATTGGTATTTAAAGTTAGAATAAGAGTACAAAAAATCGCGGTCCAGATATGACACGTCGAGAGTCAGACCCAGGTCGAATCGGTATGGAATGCCCCGTACGTATGGTTTATTAAAAGAACGTACGACGAACCTTTATGAGATACAGATGTTCAAATGAGAAGCGAATATACACAACTACTAAAAATAAGTTCTCCTTTGTTATAAATTTATTTCCAGGATGTGGGGTAGGATATTATCTTTCGAAGTGTGTTCCTTCTTATTTTAATATACAATTACATGCATGTAAGTAAATACGTTCAGCGTCTCTTCCCTGCAATGGATCTTCAGTATTATAAAATTTGAATGTTGAAAATTTTTTCCCTGGAATATCACCGAAAATAAAAAAAAAGGAAAATCCCCCCTCAGTCTTCTCGCGACATGTACACGTACAACGCCTGTACAATTTCTGATTTTATCGATGAATGTAATAGTAAAATAGTACGAATAGGAATATCCCTGCCACAGCCCAGAGGTGAATGTCTAGATCACGTTTCGCATCGAGTGGCTGTTTGGTAAACAAGTTGCGATTAACGCTTAGAAACTTTAGTGCGTTCATTGACCCTTGTCACGCGAAAACACATTCCTAACCCAAATCAAGTTGTGCGTATAGGTATAGCAGTACATGTATGCAGTCGACAGGTAGAGAGGCTAGTTGAAATCAGCCGCGATTGCGGTTTGGAGAAACTTGCTCACGCCCATCCGCCCAATCGCAGTTACTTAGATAAATATAAAAAGCGGCAATACGTCACTGGCTTACATCTACACCATAATGAATTTTTTAAATTGCCATTCAAAGAAAGAAGACTAAAAAAAGATAGAATTCGAAATTAATGAATAATATAATGAGGTAGATTTGTTTTTGCATTTTTTTTCATTTTTGTTTTCTCGTCTGAATGAAATAACAATGTCCGATTAAAATAATAAATTATATATATTATCCCACATATTTTTGATTATTTATTATTTTTCGACTGAACTTTTGACTTGATTTATTATTCTAGAACGCAATATGTTGTACCTGCTGCGGTTATCTATATACACATGGCTTGACAATCGGTTTTTCTTATATATTTTTCATTCGTTTTCGTCTTTTTTTTTTTTTCTTTACTTTTTTTTGTATCTTTCTTGAGAAGGAAACTCTTGTGAAATAATTCAGACTTGGAATAGCGCCAGGTCCAATTCTCGTTTTTAATAATTGAATAACTTGGAAAGTGGTTAATGACATTTTTTATAACGCTGATTAATAATCCCCATAACTATCGAGTCTAACTTTAGGGCTGACCCTGACCGGTCAGTTAAAGTCGACAAATTTTGGGGATACAGGTATAACTTGACGACTACAAAATGATCACGTACGGTTCTCTTCGGTGCGGACGTGTTATCAAATAACGAACACTTGTGATCTAAATTTTTTTTACGAGCCAGTTTACTTATCGAGATAATATGTAAAGCTTGGATAATTATGGAAAAAACAAAAAAATTGGTACGCCGATATATGTAGGATGAGTTCCCGTTACATATTCAATCAACTAATGTGGTCAATTTCAATGAATATATAAAAGAGAAAAATTATTACCTGGTGACGAAGATGCTGAAGTGCCATTCCCGCTATCAAACATTTCTGATTCCTCGTCGTTTCCTTCACCTGACGACAACGACACATCTTCCTCCTACGGACAAACAAATGAAATAAATATTGAACTGTATTTAAGTATATGAAATAAACGAACAAAAAAAAAAAATTATATATTGGCGAGAAAATTCATGCCGAGACAGGTGATCATTACGGAGTCACGTGTTTTCATTGTCAAGCTAGGTATGGGTAAATAGGATCTATAAGTTCTTCTGTCTAACAGTCAACGGAAATATTGACTATCTCGAGAATTCTGATCGTTATCATATCGTTGCTAAGTATTTAGTTACATTTAATGTAAACAATAAATGTATTCGAGGCAATTATAGTTTCCATATACTTTGTACACTTACCTACACTACGTTATAAATATCGACAGACGATATGCGTGAATTATGATTGAACATCTTATCTTCACATATTTAATATACGATCACGAGATATTTGTGTCTTGAGACTAATTTTTCAATCAATCGATATATTCAGACTAGAGATCGTTCACGTGAGACTGCGATTAGGACTTGTCGATAAAAGTATATGGGTGTAGGTATATCTATAGTATACAAGAGCAGGCATTTATACGCGATTATTCATTGTTATTATAATTTGAAGATAAAAAACCAGCTGGGGATAATACCGGCACGTGATTACACACGTTCAAGGTTAAAGGTATGTTGTTGTTTAATTTCGCTCAACTTTTGCCAATAAATAACTGATTGATCGTTGACACTATACACAGTAACGAGTTGTTGATTACCAATTATATATATGTATATATATATTAATAATAAAACCTCGGATCATCCGTTACCTAACCCACCCCGATACAGTTAAATGCTATTTTATATTTTATCAGTTCAAACAGTTTGATATATCCAATAACAATGTAGCGTTATCTTATTCGATCATCCGAGTGTCAAAACGCTATTTAAAATTACATCTCCACATGTTTAAATAACACATTTTATTATGATTATACTAATCTAGCTAGAATAATTATCTCTCTAGCAGTCGCCTACGTTCAAATAAATTGACCAAATAACAACGCGAAGTTAATATCTAATCAGATGACAGATGAATAATTTTACAGAAAAAATATAGCGAAGAGAAAAACGAGTTCTAGTAATAATTATTAATTATTATATCTATGTAGTTCCGTTTTGTAATTTTTTTTTTTGTTTCTTTTCTCTTACTCTTTTACAGATCCGCGATAGATGTGAACGCAATATCTGGTTCTGCCTCTTTGTACTTTATTGCGACGTATCGACACTCGAGTGAAGGTACATATAAGTAAAAATTGATATGAAAAAGAAGCGATCAGGTAGGTATATGGGCGTATTGACTTGTAGGTGTAGATATTTGATATTGCGTCGTATCCTCATTCGAGTGTTTCATGAATTCTGGATGTTATCTATAACAGAGTAGGTATACGAGTTTATCGTAGTTGGAAAATGTCTAACTCAACTAAGTTTTAATAACACATTCGTACAAAATGTCTTGACATAATGCCTTCCGTATTGCGGTAGGTTTTTACATTGCGTCACGTACCACATACATACAATTTCAGTACATACCTACAGGTACAGTCATAGTGTATTGCGTTCTAGCACTATTACGTCTCTGCGGTATTTTTTTCATGTAATTTTTTTTGTTTTTGTTTTTTTTTTGCCATTTTTCATAAACAAAAAAAAATTTCCCGCTAGTATAATAATCTAACGCGTAGTGTAAATTTAAACGAACGTAAAATGCGAAACGGAAAGTTGTTTCATTAAAATTAAAAGGCCACTCTCGTTCGAGTCTATCTTTCACAAACAATCCTTCATCCTCGCTAATAGTATATGCGTAATGTATACAAATTACTTATCAATAACGTGTAAAACGTTATTCAATCATATTTTGAACATGACAATTCTCCAAAACTTTTTTTTATCTAAAAATATGTATCTATCCCAATGTGACATAAGGATTATAATTGTTGAATTTCGCGCCGAATTTTAAATAACACTCGCTAGATCCCACGTGACGTGCAAAAAAATCGCGGGAAATTTGAATTTCTTAACGTGCAATCTATACGCGTTTGAAATGATTAATTACAAACTGAATGAATTGCAATCCGCTATAACCAACGACAGAATATCGGTTAGCCACTTAGCGGGCCATTTGTGGTCAACTGTCTGTATATACAGGCATGGATTGTTATCGTTGTTAATTGAGTAACGGTTTACCTTGTCCACTCTACATGATCTGCGGTTAGTCGGTAGTCTGTCGATACAAGGGTGTCAAATTTCCGGTATTGGATATGAAAATGGAGAGAGGAAAGAAACGAAAATGAAAAAATAAAAAATAAACTATTATACGTATAGAAATGAAAGATAGAAATTCCGGGTACATATCGCGAAATCTGTATAATGTATTGTCGCGCGACCGATGGCCTTGAAATTCGTTTCATCGCCGAAAAGTATAAGCAGCAGCTACAGAGCTGACAATACGATTTAAATAAGGTTGGCCTTGGCCACAACCGTATATCTGCGCACATCAGCAAACCGTATCGGCAACTCTAGCTGACGATGAGATAGAATAGATATAGACTCCTTGTACATAGATAGATAGATAGATATAGATAGATATATTGTACTGCTAGAGTACATGGAGGTTTTTCTATTTTTCATTGTTCATTTTTCATTTTATTTATTCATTTATTTATTTTTTTGGTGTTCAAATATGAAAAAAAAAAAAAAAAAATGTATGTACATAAGTAAATTTGGTATATATAACGATGAATACAGTAGCCGTGTTTGCGAGGGTATATTTCTTATTATCTCGAACATGTATAAGTAAATATAAATAGTTTAGATAGTCGTATATAAAACGTGGGTATAATGTAACATACATAAGTTCTCACTGGTTCGCAGATTCGAATCGGAATGTAAAATTTCAGTGAACCGCTCAGGCACGTGGACAAAAATTTGAAGGTCGATCGTTTTATTATGGCGGCAGCACATCCAGAACCGGCGAATCGTAGGAAACTTAGATATAGATAGATTGATAGATATATAATCGAAAGATAGGATCTCTTCTTCTAAATCTGCCCGGGGAACGTTGAACCATGATATTATATTATATTCGTTTTGAGTACCGTCATTTTACACAAAAGATTTTTCATTTACGCGAAGATACGCGTCCGCTAATATTATTCCCTCGAATTCATTACCAAATAGAATAATAATTATAATAATAATAATAATAATAACCAAGCGAATAGGTGGAACGAATATAATACCCGGATTTTGTTTTTCGCTTAGAAAGCGTCGATTTTTATTCATTAGATTTTTTTTTTATTCTTTTTATTGTTTTTTTTTTTTTATACGTACAGCCATAACATACAGACATAAAATTATTATAACTCAACACTATTACCGTTCAAGTAGCTCGCCGCGGACGCGCGATGTTATTATGGCCAATCAGATCGCTTGACATTATCATCGGCTCGCGCAGCTGTGAGTGACGTTCGTTATACATATTAGCGCGAGAATCAATTTGCAGGTCAATAGCCAATCAGCGACTAAAACTTATAACCACGTGATTCAGATGTTTACCAACATTTACACCTCTTTCAAAAAAAAAAAATTAATGAATAAAAAAAATAAAATAAACGTTTGTCTATTTATCTATCGGTCTATACGTGTGTGTATGTATGTCTATCGTAAAAACGGGTTTGTCGTAGCAAAACATTAATGGCAGTGGCAAAATCAAATAAAAAAAATAAAATGAGTAGAAAAAGGCAAACTAGAAAATGAGACGTAAAAGAATATTGAAGCTTTCGTAATTATAACAGCGTCTATTCTTTCATCTTAGTTTTTGGTTAATTCTGTTATCGCGTATTATAACCGACCGCAGCAGCAGCAGCAGTAGAATGGATGCACTGGATTATGAGAAATTGAGTATATTATTGTCACCGCGGTTGCGTGAACCGGCGATCTTACGATGATATTTTTCTTATGTATAGGTATTCATTTCTTCATTCAATCATTTGTACATATACATGTATATCCGTATACCTGCTTTATTTGTTTATAAAACATGGCTTTCTAGTCTTGCAGTATTTTATGCATGTATGTATATAAGAACATCTTAAGTGCAGCGGCCTATAATGATTTTTGCATAAGTTAAACAGCTGTACAATACCAACCTACTACGCATGTATATATTATACAGCTATACATATGGGTATACGTATATGAAACTACGTGCGTAGTTTTTAGGCAGCGTATGTATATATTTATATTCATATATTACACATATATATATATATATATATATATATATATATATATATATATATATATATATATATATATATATATATATATATATATATATATATATATAAATGTGTGTGTGTGTGTGTGAATATCCGAGGCGTAATTCTTTCTCATATTCTTGGTGCGGTGAATGCTGTAACAGGCAACAGCGACGTGTCGAGAACGCCGCAAGCCCTACCTACCTACCTACCTACCTAAGGTTTTTGACCTAACCAAGACCGGGATGTCGACCCAGTAGCAAGTATAGCCAGTGTTGAATCGAGTAGGCATTAAAACGCGCTCTGCATTTTTAGGAGAGATTGCAAAATAAGGATCAACTGTCAACCAATCTAAACCTGACTTCATTTATAACAGAGATAGTTGAATCAGGGTTAGGCTGGGTACGGTTGGTGGGTATATAGAACGAGTCAAAAAGAGCCAATGAACTTTACTGACCCAGGTGCATCGGCCGTTGACGTTTACGTTTACGTTTACGTTTACGTTTACGTTTACATTTACGTTTACGCTCGAATATGTGAAATATTAAAAAAAAAAAAAAAAAAAAATTGAAACAAAAAAAAAAACGAAAAACGAAATATAAATTTGCTGAAAAATTTTACGGCTGTGGGTATATATGTATAATGTATATGTATATATACCTAATTGAGTACCTTTTCATATTCCTAAAATGTTAAATTTTCTACAAACATGGACCATATATACTACAACGGCTAATATAATATAATTCGAAAATGTATACGTGCGCGAGCAAGCGGGCGAGTAGTAGGTACTACATAATACATCCTTTTGACTAATTATCGTTTATTGGATCAGCGAAGCAACTCGCACGTTTTATAAACTCGTATATATGATGATGATATCGTAAGAGATATACATATACGCCATATTATACGGCTAGCTGTACAAACTGCGGCGTACAGCCCCGCGTTTTAAACAATCTATCCATAGAAAATTTTCGCTATACTATATACGATATTTTCAAGTTTAATAAATATCCGGTTGCAGATAAAAAATTCTTCAGCTATTGGTCTCCGGAAAATACGTTAGTATCTTTTCGGCAGTTGAATTTCTTTTCAATATAATTCACTCCGAAAATATATATTTTTTTTTGTATTCATTTTCAAAAAACTTTGTTTCTCAATTTTTAAGACGATTTTATACAGATCAGACGATTTAGACGATTTTTTATCATTAAAAGAAAAAAAAAGAAAAATTATAATCTTTGATATGTCACACGTTGTACTTTTGACAATAATACAGAAATTTGTTTGTTTCTATTATCGTTAGTTATAGAGACGAAAAATGGGTCGATGGTAATTGTTTAATTTTATAGATAATATACATAATACGTACGAAAAAAAACCGATGACTAATCGCGGTACTTTTACTTCTAGTTTTTTGACTGTCAAAAGGTTAGTTGGTGGGCAACGATTCGGATCGAGGCCCAAACTACTGCGTCATTACTAGAGCAGCACGAGATCGCGAGAATTATAGGTACAATACTATAGTATTATGTTCATGTGCAATGACTATAACTATGGTTTGTCTATATTTTGCGAATTTGGTTTGTCGTCTGATGTGTAAGGTTAACCTGCCGGATAATGAAAATTTTAGTATTCCTTTAAAATTGTAATATAGTATCTCGAGTACATTTTATATTATCTACCTATAATGTACGCGGCTAGAAACCAGCGTAACACGTTTTGGGTTTTTTCCATAAGACGAACTGGAAGAAACAACGCAGATTAAACCGTGTGTAACCAAAATGGTCGACTGGGTGGGATAGAATTGGTATCTCTTGGATAGGCAATACATCGCACCGTGACGACGTCGTAAGAAAACCTTGACTTTATTCATAAACTGACTCTGAAGAGCTTCCATCTCTTATACTTATATCGGAGCGGATCGGAGTTCCTTTCTCTTTCGTTGCATCTCTATTTTGCAAACTCTTTAATACATTGTACCTACTCTATAATAACCAATCGAACCGCAGCTCAAGATAATGGTACAAAATTAGTTCGAATATCGATCAGTTCAAAGTACGAAAAATTTTTTGCTTTTTTCCCGCACCATTTCCACTCGCTTCTTTCCTTTCCACTTCTAATTCATTCCAATTCATTCATATTCGTATGACATATTTATACGTATCAGAGCTAAAATTTGTAGAGAATCAACAAAAAAAATTAGGCTATGATTTTCGAAAAGCATTTTTATAACCATAAGCACTACATGCGAATTAATACATATGTGATTGATCTGTAAGACGCGTCGATTTCCGTCATATTTTCATTTCCGGCTGCCACTCGATTTCCTTTGAATTTAACTTCAACGTCGAACGAAATATTCTTACGTTTATTGATGTATAATTTGCGATTTATTTCATGAGCTACGAACAAACGGAGTTCCTTGATCTGCAAGTGGAAACTTCTGGGCTGCAGGGCTTAATGACCACAGTTTTAAGTTTTGAATGGCAATTTCCGGCAGTGAACTTCGTTAATCGTGTTCTAATAAAATCTAATCAAAATTTATAATTGCATACTACTGTAGCCAGGCAAATGTTGAATTTCAACAAATTACATTAGATTTACGAATAATTAAGGTTCGTGCAAAATGAGGCCTGACATTAGTTCTAAAGCTACCTGCTAAGTTTGTTCGAAATAGTTAAATCAGATGAGAATGGCTAACGATCCGTCTGATATTATCGAACAAATATCATTTTGATTTATCCTTTTTTTTTGTTTTCCAGCTAGTCTCTCGGGGTAACCTTGTCTCTTGATTTACCTACGTCTGCAAGTTGTTTTATAAATTATATAGCCACAGCTTTTATCGGGTAAATATTTTCTCGTTTATATGTACGACAACGGCACACCTCATCGTTACTTTTAATTCAAGGTATCGACATTCATAATTTCCATCGACAAGAAATGCTAATTGATGTATAAAACAACGTATACAAATGTACGATGGGGCTCGGGCTCGGGAGACCTTGTGCATATGACAATCAGACCTAGTCATCAGTTTTCTTGCAATTTCCCATTCGATCACATTACAGACTGTAAGTATCGATGTAGGATTTGAGAAACTTGTGGATGAAGTATGAGGTATAGGTATGTGTATAATAAATGTGGCAGGTAGATATAAAAACGTACGAATTAAGCTGAGGATAAAATTGAGATGGATTTTTACGTCGTTCAACTTTGTTTGACAATCATATTACCTACCGTTTATTCTATACGTATCGTATCGCGTGGGTGTTTAATGCTTTTTTTTTTCTCTATACACAAGTGTTTGTTCTGTTCGTATTATAGGTACACATACCTATACGTATATGCGGTGTATTTTTTTATTTTTTATTTTTTGTTCTCTTTTCGTTGTTTGCACGCAAAATTCGTTGAAATATTAGACCCGATATAGATTTGCCACGAGGGATTCGCACGCGATCGTGAATTCCAATTTATCCTTCTGCAGCCAGGCGCGATTAAGTATATAGTAATCAAAACCATGTACCGTGATTATATAACGTGGGTCAAATTGTCTTTTAAATCTGTACGGTGCAAAAAGAAAAGTTTTTCAAAATCAATAGTAGACCAAAAAAATAATTAACTTTTTGCGAAATCACATATTTCTTTTTTTCTTCTGTTCCTAATACATAATTTGGAATTTCGAAGATAATAATTTCAAGAATTGTTAGCTCAGTGTCTTTTTATTTTTAACTATATTGTTTTTTTTCTGTTTCTGTCCTCATTTTTTGGGTCACTCTGTACCGACACGCGTTCCTAAGTATAATACGTACGTGCGACTTTTATCTCCCGCGTTGGTGGCCCGACCTCAGATAAAAATAATTTTTTTTTCTAATTTATTTATTTTTTTTTCTGTTATTTGTGTTTCGTTCTGTGCGGCCACGTGTTTCACTTTCGACGCACTACGTTGCGTGATTATCTAATAACAAAAAAACCAAAAAAAAAAGAAAGAGAGAAGTTAACGGAGAGTAATATCAGCGTTTTCAAGGTCGCCTTGATAGCCATTTATCTGTAAACGTGCGCGAAATAGAATCTAAATATACTTTATTCGCATTGCCAGAATATAAGGGATTAAGGGCTGTAATTGAATTCGATCAAAAACAATTTTTCATATATGAATGTATATAATACTATACTATATACATATAATTTTTTTTTTTTTCATTTTAGTTTCGAACTATTATCACAATGCGTGTTCCTATAACAAAATTGAAAACATCGTTTTTTTTTCTTTTTTTTTTTCTATTTATGATTTTTATTCGTAGTTTAAAAAAATTATGCACAACATTTCGAGCCGTTCAATATATTTTTAGACAGGATTTTAGTTAATTTAGTTCTTTTATGCGATCAATCGTTCGGTACGAAAATCCAATATCAAAGCTTTTCACGAACGAAATAAACGAGCTCAGCTCTTTCATAATCCGGAATATTCACGTATACAAACGGTTTTTTTTTTTTTAATTCATTTTTATTTGTGAATATTTTTTTTTTTCATGCAAATACGCAACTATGTGAATGGGGCGTATTGTTCCGTGCCAATTCGATCAGATTCTATCATAGATAGTTTGTTTCCACTTGGCATGGAATAGCCCTGCACCTAACCATATGTATCTATAGACTCGTTAAATAAACGCCTTATAACTGAACCCATATATTTATTAATACCAGCGAAAGTAAAAGTGTTATGATTTTTTTGGCCCGAGTATTCTCTTTAGCGAAGTAGGTAGATGGGTAGATAGTTGCCAAAACTACGCGACTTTCCTCAGGAAAGTCAAACTAAAATTAGAATCGTATATCCAACGGATTCTGACAAAGTATAACCAAGTTATAAAATAGAATAATAAATATATATATGTATGTATAAATGTAATTACGTGAGAACAAGTTTCGCTAACTTTCTTGAACACATATATATTGTATAAATGTTTGCGTTTAAAGGGGATGGAGGAGATGCTGCGGACACAAACTCTTATAGCTTTGTACGTAAAACGAATAATAATAAATGAGACGAATGTGTTATATATAGCTAATAATTATGTAACGTGATTTTGGATATAAGTATACATTCAGATTTATGCAAATTATGAAGTAAATGAAAAAAAAAAAACGGTGAGAGCTCTTTATTATTCTTATTTTTCTTCCGTCATAAAGTAGTTTATAAAGAATAAAAAAAAAAAAAGACGAAGAAGACGTAAAATGAAAAATTTATTTCGGCAGCCACGTGCGACGAACAGTCTTGCCAAAGTCAAGGATTCCCTGAGAGACCACGTGCTGCGAGATCGTCTATTGCGTGAAAGACGTATATTAAAAAAAAAAAAAAGTTTAAAAGATGTTCAAAAAAATAAAAAGAAAAAAAAAAACGAAACCAAAAATATCTTTGCGTCGCGTTTATATATACGTTATCTCATATTATAATGATGCGGGTTCGTATACTCCGTCGTAGGATATTCGGAGCTGTATGTTACTTATGTACATACCTATATACGAATACATACGATGGTAAATTACGTAGGATACATGTATATATGCATGTAGATACGTACTTTGGGTACATACCTATGTAAAAGTGGTAAATATTTAATACAAAACGAACATAAATGAATATCTGCGCGTTTGTAATACTAGATTTCAAGGCGAAGGTTATAATGTATGTACCAGAGTTCGTTATGGCCGACGAAACAGCAAAACTGTTATACCTATATTTCTCTTTATTTTATTTTAGTTTTATTCTTTCGTTATTTAATGTTTTATTTTTCGTAGCTCATTATTATCTAACCGTGGGCAGGACCAATCGGAATTTCCCCTCCGACTTGAATCAACGTTATATACAAAAACGTAAAGACTTGACAAAATTGCGTCATTCTCGTTCTTATCGCGGTCGAAAAAAGGCACGGAAAATTAGTAAGGAAAAAATGAAACGTAGAGTTTAAGACACTGCGGAAGGAAACGAAATTTTATTGCTATTTCGAATAAAAGTAACAAACCGCGGCTGCAATCGCCTATGCCATTACACATATAGCATTAAGTTAAACGTACGAGAAAATTACGTATTATCTATGTAGATGTATGTACTTTGAAGTATGAGGCCAAAATTACGACAGTGCAAAGCCAGAGTGCTCTGTTTAGCTTTTCAGTAATAGAATAAAGAGACGATTTTGTAGTGAAACGTTTTAGTCCTCCCTGGAATCGGCAGAAATTATTTGGTCACCATTTATTTTTACTCTTCTGGTATCACGCAGGTGTGTTAAAAAAAATGCTCTCAAATTACTTCTTGGAAGTCTGATTTTACTTGAGATAATGAAAAGAAAAAAAAATGTTACATATATATATTAGCGAAGACCTATGTTAACAAATCGTTGCTCAAGAAATTAGCGACGAAATCGTTAATTTTATACTTTAATCTAAATTTTTGAATACAATTTTTATCGAAATATTTGTTACCGATCTATTCAATCAATGATCGATGCACGAAACGTGGGTACCTATATATAACTATTATAACAAAATTTGATTAACCCAATTAATTGCACGTACGGGTATCTAATAAAATATTGGCAAAATTACCTATATTGACGAGAAAAATCGTCCGGAAAATTTTTTAGGGATAGATGTAACAAAAAGTAAGGAAAAAAAAATACAAACAATTTCAAGATCTAGTTTTCAGAGTCTAGACTGTAAAACGCGTGTACGAAATCTGCGCAGTTTGCCAGAAAAAAAAAATAAAAAAAAGTCCAAAGATTCATGGTTAAATATAAATTTTCCAAAGACGTAGCAAATATTTTTGAAAAATATTAATATACGACCGTAAGTATGGACGTATATAGGTATACATATAGAAAAGTATAGCGAAATAAACGTTTTCATAATTTTTCAAAAACTATACGAATTTGATATCCTGTAATGAATATGTAATTTAATTACAATTCGTCTCAATTATGTTTCTCAGTTTTTTTTAAATTTTTTCTCCTTTATCTACGTTATGAATTTTACGGAGTATAATGCATAACGCAATCTGAACTTTCGGAATCGCGACTCCACAGCGTAACAATACGTTAATTATTTAATTGGCTGCAGATAAAGAACACCGGTGGCGCAGTGATTCACAAAAAAAGAGATACGAAATTGGGCCGAGATTCATGTATGACTAATTAGCACGTGTATATACGTATACCGCGAAGTAATTCTGAATGGAAATAAAATTCTTTACCAGTCGCATATATATAAGAACCGTGGTCTTTGTATATTATTCTGATCTTAATTTTTTATGTTTCATTTCCATTTCCATCATCATCATTATTATTATTATCATTAAACTGCGCAACCGCGGAGTAAAGTGACACGAATTAATCATCATTTAAATTTCCTTCATAATATATGTATGAGTAACCTTTTCCTTATATATTTTTTCTTACCAGCTATACTATACCTATATATATTCACGCTGGAGATTTTAGCAGCGTGATAAAATTCATCATATGCAATATATTTGTTGAATTTTAATTCCTTTATTCATAAAAAAAAAAAAATTAGACAACATTCACACACGCGATATAATATGTATACGTCGCTCGGTTGTATGATGACTAAAGAAATCATTCATCACTTGGTATTATACCTGTATGTATTATACACATACTATATGAAGTTGATGAAATTAATTTTAGAGCGTGTAAAAGAAATGTTAAAAATATGAATTAACTAAAATTAAAACAACCAGAGTACTCGATCTATATTCACTTCTTATTATAGCGAGTTAAAACTTCAACGACACTTACTCCGGTTCTTATAGGTATAGGTAAGTGCCTTATTTTCTTCCGTGATTTTCTTCTTCTATATTGTCTTCTATATTTTATATATATCTTTACTCCAAAAGATTAGGAGCGGAGTTACGATCCTCTGAGATTATGCTATTAAAGGATTATACGATGATATAGAAAGGTTTATAGCCACGATAAGAGTCGAAGGTAGAGATGTATGCTATACGTACCCGGTACGTCCGCAAAAATATTTCATTTGTTAATTCACACGAACAAATATACATACATTCTATGATATATTAAATAAGTAAATCCAATCTGTATTAGACAGTTCTGTTTTGTATTTTTTTTTTGCTACTATTCACGAACTACAAGTTACCGGATTATTGTACCCACTGACTATAAATTATTGACTCCTATAGGCAGCAGTTCCTCACACTCGATCAAATCCAATCAGAATTAACCTGATTTTATGCAGTTTGAATAATCTCATCGACTTCCCACCCCCGGAGGAAGACCGTGGCACAATTTTTTACAAAATCTAAACGGATCTCGTCTAAAAATAAAAGAATAAAAGAAAAAAAAAATCTTTTCATCACGACGAATAACCAAAAAATAGGATGAGCTCGTTGGTGTTGTATATGTATAAGTAATCTTTATCGATCAAATAAAGTATAAGGAAAGAATTTTTTTTTTTTTCGTTTCAGATCGAGTGTTTTACTATTCGAAACAGAGTCAATTTTTTTGCCGTAATTATCCGCCATACAAATGAGAAAAAGAAGAAAAAAAAAACCAAATCGAATAATAATAATACTCATAATGAATATAGCAAGGAGAGAATTATGTCTCTAGTAGGTATAGAATATGAAATTGAATGAGGTGAAGGACGATTAAATTCAATAAATGTATGAAAATATCAAGGAAAAAAAACGATAATAAATGAATGAATAAAATAAAAAATGAAAATATTTGTAATACTGAAACATCGCGAAGTGGGGACACGCTCAGATCGACAGGATGTATGTATTTAAATGGTTTCGGAACAGCAAAGGTCACAGTTCGCATGAATGAACCGTTGGGCATCACCTCGCGTCGCGGCTCAGAGAATATATCGATTTTTCTTAGCCGAATCCACACCACCAAAATTTTAGACGACCGGGTTTCACGCACACAAATCCGATTACATAATATATATGTATATATGTAGAACGCGCGAACTTCTGCGCAGTCTCAAATTTCTATATACTGACATAGAAACTTATTGTCAGTCTAAATCCCCCCGCAGACTCCGGAATGATTCATAATACGTATTCCTCCGTTTATAATCCGAAACTGCAGTCTCTAAGAGCTAATGAATAAAATATCATCGAATCATTCCGTTTTCAAAATTTTACGAGTTTCAATTATACGAGCCATATCTTTGATATACGGTGCAGCTGTTTTATGTGTCTATATAAAGTAAAGATCCAATTTTTTTTATACGTTTATGGTAATTTAATTTAAACTGTTCAATTTCGGTAATTCGTGGACCGTTTTTATTACAGAGATTCTTATAGGGGTGCCGCGACGGAACCCATTTTTTTTTCTTTCTCTTTTTCTAATAAATAATAGCCCTTTTTCTTTCCCATTTTATTTCCATTACCGCGCAATGCCCTCCTGCAGCATTATATGTGTATATAAAGTAATAAATTATACTGCGGAACAAAAATGTACAGGAATATAGCCCGTAATGACGTATATACGGCGTTAATCGTCGTTTATAAAAGCGTCTAACAAAACTTCGTAGCGTCTATACCTCGAAATCCAATTCTCGAATCTGGTTATAGATATTGTATACCCACGGTATAACTATAAGTTTGCAAATGGTCTGATGTGACCAGACGAGGCTTCCGTGACAGCAGGTTGTAGTCCCGAAGCCCCTGGTCGGCTTCGGAATTACATAATGTCGACCTTCAACCTAGTTGGCAGGTTACGTTATTCTGTCTGCACCAAAGTGCGGGTGAAAATTTTGCATGATGTACAAAACGAAACGGGGAAAAGGGCAAGAACCAAAATTAAGGGGAAAAAAAAAAAAAATACTCCAAGTTTCAGTGGCGATTGGATAGAGTTTACTGGCGGATCTGTACATAAACTGCACATTTCTTTCCTCCCTTCAGTTGGCGGAGAGGTAATTGATCTGGAATTCGAGTCTGGGTGGTTTTCAACGGTGTGTAATGATTCCTGATCATTCATTTGAAGAAAAAAAATTTCACAATTTTCAGAGTTGTAATACATTCAATCCAGAGCATTTAAGGCAGCTATTGTTTCAATAATTTTGTGAGATTCATCAGCCTATGTATATCTCGAGGACGATAATGACGTGTTTTGGATATAAGCTAGTGCATAGTTTGTCCTAAAAGTCGGTGCAACTGCAACGTGGTAACGAGTAAGGTGTGCAATGACGCGTTTGTAGAAGAAGAAATACGCGTATATTATACCTACAAGAGACCGTGAAGAGATCTTTTGCTAGCCAACTGCAGCAGACTCTCCATAAAACAGAAAATCTCTCAAGTTTGTAGATTTTCTTCAACGGTTGGCAGAATTCCCACTCGATGTCGTTATAAATACACGTGGCCAACCGGCTAGAACCTTTGAATCTATAGACAACAAACTTTCGGCGGAAGTCATCGTACAATATTCAAAACTATATATCTATCCGTTTAAAAAACCGAGCAATGATTTTTTTTTCCTCTCCTGCCCCAGAAGATCTAGACGGGATTTTTTTGTTCTATATAATGTCAATCGAACACCGAACTGTTTTGATTTGATTTTTTTTTTGGTTTACTCTTTTACTACCACGGCTATATCAAATACTACCAAAACCTGTTCTTTTTATGCATCTACTCTGGAGGAAATCTTTTATCATATAGTATACACATATAATATATATTTTTTGTCAAATAAAGGAATCGGAATTCGTCTCGACATATTATTCTTTTATCGAGTCTATTTTGTGTGCTTTATACATAAGTATAAGATCAGAAGAATTTTTTTCTTCAATTTTCTGCGCTTCTTCTTACATATAGTATATTATTGTTATTATACTCGAGCTTGACAATATAGGAATCTATACATTTTCAACAAAGAGAGAAACAGAGGTTTGAATGTTACTCCACTCCTTTTTTTTTTTTTGCTTTGCCAACAATAGAATTGACTGCAAAATTTCATCTATACAACAACATTTATTCGTCTGCCTCTTTATCTCTCTATCCATGCACGTACGATGCAGTCGAGTCTTTATTTCTCACGTGACATTCTCCTTCAACGAGACAAAACCAAAAAATAAAAGAAGCAACAATCCTCAGGATATTCAAAAAAAAAATCTGTCTTCTTTAAATTCGGGGTATCTCCTAACCGTTTACCTTTAAATTCGGAGTCAATACTTCTGTAACTTTATTCCTATACATATTTATAACAATTGTCTGGAATATAGATCTATACACGACGTACGCTGTTTTATCCGCATAGGAACGAGAGAACGTGTCTCTGATTGTCGGTTTACTATTATTATTATGGTTTCTGTCTATGTACGAGGAGGTATGACATGCATTAAAGTTTATATTTTATCCGTAGCTACGCTATATTGGCTTTACAGTAGATTTGATCGTGAGATGGAGATAACTACGTAGGTATATATGCGAAGAAGAAGCCCGCGCGTTGTTTCTAAGAAGATCTTACCATATACCACGGCGCGATGAACCGGAAGAACCGCATCTCGTCGCGTACTTTAGGTATATAGCTGGTAAATCGCGAACTAGTGAAACCGAGCAAGAAGCCAACCTTGACCTAGAACTTTGCTCCGTAGTTTAATGGCAGTATTGTAACACGGTGTAGGTACGTAGGTGTATATAAATATTGTAATTTAATCGTAAAAAATTGTCATACGACAAAAACAACTGACACCGATTATAAATAATCTTATATGTCGATGCTGATTCTGGTTTATAAGGTCTATTGTCTTATCCTTTGCTCACTGCAGCTACAGGCTCAGATGAACGTTCATTAAATTCGAACTTAAAATTCTTACAAAGAAATTCGGATTCGCGAGATATTAAAATGCGGCTGTTACATGCATATGTAGTCAATTTTTAATAATTTACTACTCACACGGTTGAATAATCGAACAAAAAAAAAAAAGAAAGAAAGAAAAAGAAAAACTTGAATGAAAGCGCGCGCGAATTGCTAAATTCTATATATATTCTATCCGTATAAATACATATTATTATAGATATTTTACGTACGCAGAAGCGAATGACAACGCGATTGATGCGAGAAGCTCGGGAATAAGACACGAGTCCATTGATCCGCGTCCTTTGAAGTCAGTGGCGATGATATTCTAAGACGGTGTTAGAATTTCACTGTCACGTATACGTGTGTGTGTTTACGTATGTATATTATATAGTATATAGACGTGAAGCTGTGAGCTATTGAAATATTCAAAGAAAAAAAAAAATAAATAAATAAAAAAAAAAAAAAAATACATTTGAAATTTAAAATCTTTTGGCTTCGTATAGAGATGCCACCCGATAATAGCTCTTCGTGTATCCTGGCACGAGATCGCGGATTATAATAATTCGGTTCAACTGCCTTTGCTAAAGGCCAAGAACCCCGCAGCTCTTCTACTTCTTCCGTTGTTGTAAACGCCCTACGATAAGCGACATCCGAAGTCTGATAACATCGCCACGGTATCACTCGAGTATAACACGTAGATAATATAACATATGTAGAGAAAATAGCAGAAAATAATAGAAACTAAACGGAAAATAAAATAAAGTACGTCAATTAAATTGAGAAAATAATTATATTATGCTAAATCGCTCGAACGCACGTCGACGTATTATTCACAGACGAGAATTAATGGAAAATATTTTACTACGCGGCGATGACTGGTTAAAGACGCCTCGGGTATACAAGTACCTACGTACGTACGTATGTACATACGTATGTACCTACACATTGAGTATATAAATATAAAATAAATAAATAAGTAAATAAAAATAATAAATAAATGGTAATCACTCTTGACAGTATGCATATATCGTTGTGTACCTACATTATCAACCATATTTTATGCTTAATTTGACCTGAAATATCCTATTTTTTACTAGTTTTTTTTTTTTCTTTTTTTTTCTTTTTATTGTCGAGATAATATTTTGACAGGGCTTATATTACTCAAATTGTAAATTAAATTTGAATAGAGGAAAATTTTCGACTACACGAATTTAAAAAGTTTTTTGATTTTTTTGCTTCGTTTTCTTTTCAGTCTTTCTCGGTGTATTTAATCTTAACATTGCAGCAAATAATTTTTTGACTGATTTAGGTTTTTAAAAACAGAATCTTTATCTGTGGCTGGATTATTATTATTATTACTATTTTTTAATTCATGAGACTTTGCGATAATTATTACTGGTTTTATTTCTGAAATGATAAAATTCAGTTGTTTTTTTTTTTTGTATATGGACTGAATATAAAAATGAATGAATGAATGAATATCAAAATTATTGTAAAATTTGTACAAAACAATAAAGAAGAAAAAAATAAAATAAATAAATGAATAATGCAGATTTTTAACTTTCTCAAGTAATTACCTAAATAGCAATAAATTTGATTTTTTATTCATAATATGAAATCTCTACGGCTGCAGTCATCTCGGAAAATATTTAACTGTTACTACAGCGAGAGTAAACAATAAACTTTGGCTTTGTTTTCAGAGAAGAAACGCGTAGCGTGGGCGTTGTGTTCCGTTTTGACTAGAGGGGAAAAAAAAAATTCACGTGTTTACGCATTCCAAGCTAACGCATCGTCGTCCCCCCCCCCCGTAACTTTTCTTCATTTCTCTCGTAGGCAGTGGCCAACGCGTTCCCTGCAAACACCCATAACGCTGCTGAGTTTATATTTACGCACGCTACGCACGGGGAGAAACCAACTTCAAGAGCCAAGTATCGTCTTCCCGGTTGCATACGTGCAGAATGCAGCTATTTCTCTTTGTCCTTTTCTTTTTCTATTTCTTCTCCTTCTGCTTCATCTCTTATATTTGTTGCAAAGTAAAATATGTTTCATATAGCTTATTCATTCATTTCATTTCATTTTAATTTCTTCGAAAATATTTCCTGCACTGCAATTGTACAAGTCATTACACTATAAAATATTAATAGATAAATTTCAACTTCGAGAGTAAAATATAAAAAAATGAAAAGAAGAAAAAAAAAAACGACACAAACTCAGTTATAACGTTATAATAATAAACTGAATTTACTTCCTTTTCGATTTCTCTCGCCTAAGCTAGGTGACAAAAAATTTTGTCGTTTTATTCACATATTCGTATATCCTAAATTTAGACTGGAATAAAAATACGACATCGATGGATACGAACTCGAAAATATCATCCTAAAGGTACTACCTTATTTATACTCAAGGAATATTTGAACATGTTCTTTACTTTTTTTGGCCCTGGAATAAAATGAGGCTTTGTACGTAGGCGGGTAGGAATAAGGGCTTTCAGACCCACAAAGGTCACAGGAAAGCTCAAAATTTCCGTCGTCGTTTGTAACGTTTGGCGCGTCAATATACCCTCAAGCAAAACGAGGTAGGTATAGTAATCCTGCATTTTTCATTTTTCAGATCTGAACATATTTTTAATTTCAGGGTATATGCATACCAATATTATATACACATAATATTGATCTGAACGAAAAAATTCAGCATTGTAGTAAAAACATATGCATTATCCAATTTTGTTCAAATCGTTTGTATAGTTTTAATATACAAGTCCTACGCATATCAATTCAATAAAATTGTCGAATTAAATCATTGGAAATTATTACGGAGTCCGAATTGACACGACATACGTTGTATAGGAGAAAGTTCAACTACCGATGCACAAACAAGTACCTATCTATTTAATAAAACGCGTCACGTACCGCCTGCGATGTGAAATTTGAGTATTAACATTAAGATTAACGCGTACATTATACAGGCAGGTATATATATATATGTATATTATACATTAGCAAAAATAAACCTCGGCATAAAACCAGCTGCATATAGGAGTCAGTAAACTCGATCGCGCCTTATAGTTTACGGCCGTTGATAATAATAACGCGTGTCAGTAACCGATTTGCGCGAATACCTCCCACTACGATCGAGAATGACAAGTAAATGATAATGCTAGCATGCAGCGCGATAGCAGCATAATGCATATTATATCGCACGTCAAGAAACACTGTCAAAGTATTTCTTCATCGTTCATTCACGCGTTGTCTACACTCGCGAAGTGGAACCTCCGTATTATATACGTCATATGAATTATGCAGTGATTTAAAGTCGCGAGATGACGAAGAGAGAATATTATACGCATGTCTATAACCGAACGACGACAGACTGCAACGCCCATGAAGAAGAAAAGAAAATATAAATACTTATCGGTTTTGTTTTTTTAAATTTCTTCATTTTTTTTTTTTGTTCGTTATTGCAAGAAGAGGAGTCAGCCAACTTTGAATAATAATTTTTCGTATTGTGTATGCATATATATATATGATCGTATACTATATACCTATGAAACATGACATAGAATGAAAGAAAAGAACGAGATAAAACCCTGACATAATTTCATAATTCATGTAATAGGACAGATACACACATAACGCTGCAATAATATTTACCAAAAGTTTTTCGTGGCTCGCGGCGGCGCTCCCTGTATATGCTAACATACAATATTATACCTAGATATGCACATATTTGTACACCGTGTATATCTAAGCCAGGGGCTATCATTACCTTGAGACTAAAGTACTGTGATATACATTTCATTACTTACTGCGGTGACTTTATTTATACATACTTATATGTATAGGAAAAAAGAAACCGAAATTATAACTTTTGGCAAAAATTATTTAAGAATTTCTCTTACTTCAATGAAAAAAAAAATGTATATATATAGAAATTTTACGTAAAATAATAGCATTAATAAATATATGAATAAATAATATATATGTATATCGTGGGTTCGAACTAAAAATCCATGTGTGAAGTAAGTAAAAGGGATAAGTTTTTCCTTGGCCGCGTAGGTCGGTCGCCCTACTAAAGTACGCGGACTCTGTGGAACTGGAATCAGGTAGTAAACCTGAAAACAAGTCTGGTGCCATGGCCATGAAACTTCGTTCAGGTATATATATACAAGATGCTACCGGTCTACGTGACGGATCCCACTGGCCATGACCGTGAAATTTGAGGAAGGTAGTTGACGGAGAGAAGGGAAAAACGTCGTGGTGTATACTATTATTACATCGGTTGATATAAAAACAATATACGAAATTATTTCTTATCTCATACTTCGCGGTTGCTTCACTTTAGCTGCTCTTGCGTTCATAAATGGATTGTTAGCGCCAGTTAACAACCTTACACGTAATTGTTATAATACGAAATCTTCGTTTGTATATTATATGTATCTATCTTTCATTTTAATTATAGATTTATGACAATTAGTTGATTGAGATGTTTTTACGAAAATAAGAATTTATGCGAGATATGCAATGATGAATTTCTTCAAGACGGTCGTTACCCCCAGCGCGAATTATATGCGCGAAAACGTATGTAGGAAACGTAGACTTTTTTGTCGGCATAATTAAAATGATGCACTGCACTCCGGAACTGATTAACATAATTATATCTATAGACAGAGTACTTCTAGGTCATTTTAACGATTCGTTTTTAAACTTATTTTCAATGTCAGCCAGTTTAGTTTCCTATTTTATTTTTATTTTTAACTATTCAAATTTCAGCTTTGAGCAGTTCATAGTGATCGAAAATTATCCAAATTTAGTATATGCAATTTACGAAAATAGATATATATAAATAGAAATAGAATCTCGATGAGTTTAAAGGCCCACATTACTTTTACAAAATTCTTGAAATACCTAAATTTGCCAGATGCAATAAAATAAAATAAATAAATAAAATGAAATAATAATCCCCGAGTTTTATGCGATTTTTATCTGCCACCCTGTAACTATCTAGACACGTACATATTAATATTTCGTATATTATTTCTTGAATATAAAAAATGCTAAATAATCAGCGTTTTCAAACGCAATAATCGTGCGATAAATCGTACTCCTTCATTGGTCTGGGCTGCAGGTTTGCTTGCCCAAGGCAAAAGTCACAGTCTCATCTTTCAAGGCTCGTGCAAGGGACGCCATTTTGGTACAACGACGAGAATTATCAAGACCGGTCAAGAAAAAGTGACTCACAATTCTACGAAACAAGTATCGTGTTCCTATAATACAAAATAAATAATTCAATGAAGAAAAAAAAAAAAAAAAAAATTGAAATAATAACAATTCACAACACCCTATACATACGGGGCATTCCACCTCGTGAACTCAACGCGCTTCGGACCTTGACATTTGCAATCCAACTTTTTTTTTTTTCATGCGGTGTATAGGAAACTACAACTACAGGTATGCTCATATTTTTTGTCATATCAATTTGTGTTGCTGTTTCAACGCAGCAAAATTTGAATTTTTTTTTTAATTTTGCAAACTTATTTATTGATAAAAAAATCATCGAATATAGCAACACTCGATATGTATGTACCTATATCCGCATTTCTCTTGTTGAGAAAATGAATCCGCGATAATTCGCACTAATTGAAGTAAAAGAACTTTTTCGGAGAATCTGCCACCTTCCATTTAATTAACATTAATAATTTTCACACGATATTCTCTAGAGATATCGATGATCGCGTTTAAGATTATGGAATCTTTTTTTTTTTGGTTTATTTCCAGAAAATATTGTGTGAAAATTTTCAACATAATTGAAAGGAGCCTTAGACTGCAGCGTTCTCCGGAAAAAAAAGCTTTCAAAATTCAACTAACGTACGATTTAGATATTTATGGTAGTTGGAAAATTTTATGAAAATAATTTTGAAATAGAACGTTTAATTTCCATCAAATTTTCTGATATGTTATTCATTTTTCCTATATATAGGATTAACAGACCTCCGAGTTCTACCTATAATATAAACGCGTTCGAAAAATTCCAAGTGAAAATAGAAACGACTTGAAAAATTTGAGAATAATTTTGGCATCCGAAAATCAATAAAAACGAAAAAAAATATGTTTAACATGAATCTATACGTTCGGTGTGAAATCTCTAACCCGTAAAGAATAAAGCGATTAACTATCATTTCGTTGAACTGATAATTGATATTAACGAAATGACCGTTTAGTCAACGTGATTTTTCCTCCCGTCAGACGCTAAAGACACCTTGTTATAAGATAATGACGTTTCCGTAAACACGTCTCAATGCTGTCCCAGTATATTCTGCGTCGACGTTGGCACGTCCACATATTGGCGTTGGTGGTTACGTGATGCGACGCACGCTAGGCTGGTGCTCACGCGAGACCCTGATATACATAATAGTTAGGTATACGCAATATATACGTGTATCTATACCGTGGCAGAGATAATGCAACACGGAGATATGCGCAGCGGCAAAGTCAACAGCCGAAAAGCGTTAATCATGGCTAAAGGTGGGTGTAAGTATATGACATAATGTGATGTGCTCTGCTCTGCTCTATAATCGCTACCGCGTTTTTTATATCATAGGTATGCAACGCTTGACTCCGGATGCAGTTTTCAACCTGACTCTATTATACGCATTAAAAAACAACGTCCAAACAAACAACAGGTCTGCCACTACGCGTTACTCATTCGCGGATATCATATGGAGACACGTGACTCCAAGTTTCCACTTTATGCGCATTTATGTATCTTGCGAGTGTGTCACGCGACGTGGAATATCACTCTTTCTTTTTTTGTTTTCCCTTTCGTTCAGAGGTTTTTTAGCTCCGGCAGACTCGGCGGGTATATAACGTCCAGATTTCTGGATTACAAGACCCAAATTAATAAGATAAAAAAATTCATTGCAATTTATTTTTTCACAATTTCAGCTAAAAATTGCAATCTTACAGATATCTCGATGAAATTTACACAAAAAGTAAGTTTTCAGTGAATGGAAATTTTCGTCTTTTGGACTGATCTATTAATCTTTCTAAAAAAAATTTGAACTACGAAACAAAAAAATTGTTCAAACTTACTGAAATCTTTTCTTCTCTGTATGTAGTATAGATATAATAAACTTGTTGAATTCAACCGATCGTCAAATTCCGTATTATATACGTGCATGTATATTTTGCGGTTTGAAAAAAGGATACGCTTGCATGCATGCAGATGCTTTTATACGGCGAATAAGTTTCACATATGTATGCTGCTGGGTTTTATGAAGAGTAAATTACTGAGAAGGCCTCCCGCTTGGTTTTAGATGCGTTCTCCAACGTGTAGGTACGTTCATATACGTATACATATACGTATTGTAAGTGAATATTGCGAAACAATTGAACCTCAAACCTGAAACCTTAACCGCACGAAAATAAGACCAAGCTGCAGGGTAATATTCTGTTTCAAAAAATGTGCATACCAATACTGCGTCTGTAAAATATAACCTCGACAATAATTTATCATTGAAGCTACACTCGAATATGAAATATTATCACCTCGATGGCTTCGAGGTAACTTTATCAATTTTTCTTTAAATATTGTACTTGTACAAATTTTATATGAAACAAAACATTTAAATAAATGTCTACTACGTCGAAATTCCTTTTTCGTTATTTTATTCTGTACCCTGTTTGGTCTGTGACAAAGAAAAATATTTCTCATTGCTTTTATTTGTCACGGTTTTTCCTGTACTTTATAATTGAGTATTATACGTACGTTATACTGACTAAAAACTATCGATTAAACTTCCCGAAAGGATATATATATATATACCTAGGTTTTATTCGACTATACATTTACGGTGTTAGATAGGTAAGTACATTACGAATTGTGCGAAATTGAAGTAGTACAGAGAACAAGATACGACCGTTTGATTCCAAAATAGCGAAACAAATATATACGTCGGCCAATTTAATCTTGACACGAGGAGCTGAGCGCAAACAGAGCTTCGACACCGACCAGCCCTGACCTACATCCGTAGATTTGGTTTTTCTTTAGATCGTGGGCCGCGGAACTGAGTTAAAATTTGCCATGTTTAGGACTGATGTATATTTTTTCCCCGCCAATTTATAGAGCAAATTACGTTTTTCATTTACTCATTTTTTAAATTGCCCGTTATGAAATATTTTATCGATGAATAATGTATATATCTATATACAAGGAATTCGCTAATTAGAGAAGAATGCATGAGAAGTTTCAATTTCTTTTAAATGACTAATTATTTACACAGCTACCAAAACAGAGCTCGGGCCGGCTTATTGTCCAAACAAAAATTTTCTATTAGGTATATGTATACCTATAATATGACATTGGAAAAATATCAGTCTGAAAAAATGAACAATAATTGCGCGTTAAGATAAAGGAAAGAAATTATGCAGTTTATTTTTTTTCTTAACATTCTCAGGAAAATTAATTTTACGTTAGGTGATTAATGGTATGATAATATGAAAAATTCTGATAAAATTGGCTATATATCAGATGATCATTTCATCGTAATTGAAAAAGAGTTTAAAATATAGGCGTAGTATCACGGGATATTTAGCGATTTTTTAAATCCCATAAGGTATATATTATGCTGTATAATTATATACGCCCGCACCCGCGCGAACCTCTGTGATTCTAGTCACGTAGGAGCTACTTAAGTCGTTGGTATATTATTGTCGACGAAAATATTCTGTTTTTTTACTCATTTTTAAACGCAGATGTCGAGTCAAGTCGAGTTGACTGGGTCTTCGGACGGTCATCAACGAGGCTAAATAGAAAATAGAGCTCATATTATAAAAACCATTAAATCGAAAAACAAAATGATGAAGCGAATGCTGCAACGTATTTGTTAAACAATAAGACTTGAACTGACAAATAAGATCTCGTATTATGGAATTTTCCTAAACTTATAACAATTCGGCACGTATACGTCTTCGATCTTTGTTTCTTTCTCTTTTATTTTAAACAAAATGTACGTTAAATCTTTGATTTATTATTCAATCTTAATGAAAGATTCGATACAACGGAAAACCGAAAAAAATGCTCAATAGATTGTCTAGAGTATAAATGATGCGTGTGTATGATGTTAAAAACTTGCTCACACAATCCAGTTTCAACCAGCCAGACCGTCAATTAACAGTTTCTTTATTTTTATATATATTTTTTTTTTTTTCAAAATAAATTTCAAATTTTTTTTTTCTATCGTATATATAGGTATCTTTCAAAAAGAGGTTCAGGATTATAGCCGAACAAGCCATGGAGCGGTGATTGGTAGACTAGAAAAAACATAAAAATAAAAATCAAACAGAGAGAAAGGAAGAAAAAAGAAATAGATACTAACAGTACGGCCCTAACAGGTTTTCGAAGGTATGAACCTGCAGTTGATCATTTTTTTTTTTTTTTTTTTCCTTTTACGAAGTATAAAAGCATGAGTCTAGATGGTGCGAGAAGAGTAGATCGAACACCTGGACGCAGGCTCTCTTACGCGAGTCTTGTAGTACCCTACCGCACATTGAGCGAGTAACGTAGGTAAGAAATAGATTAATGCCAGAAATCATTAATAAACAATTCGCGATCCAACTGCGAAGCGGTATCACGCCACTTTCCCGCGGTTTATTTTAGCCCGCGTATACTAACTCACATAAGATACGGAGAAGAAGCGAGCCTTCTGAGTTTGCACTGATGGGTGTAGCAGAGACGTAGATGATGAACGTGTGCGTATATTATGTACGTAGGTACATTAAAATAAGAAAATATAATAAAAATAATGTAATAAAATGTCTAATGCAATTTACAACAGCTCATATGTATATGTATACCTATATAACATGAATATGAGAAAGGAGGAAATTTCTTTAGGTTTCATGATATAAAGAAAATTAAAAGAAATGTACGCATATACCTGGTATGTATAAATAGTTACATAAAAGTCGATAGGTTAAAAAACAAGTGCGCTTTATTGACTAGATTATCATTTACGATATATGAAATTAGGTTCAAACCGATATATAACTGCATCAGTTATTATGAAACAATATGTTACATATTATGTTTTTGTCAACTAGTTAGTTTAGGAGAGACGAGACTCGAGACACGTATGTGTACGATAAATTGTCTCATTGTCAACTCGTTTGGACGATCTTTGCTTGGATTAACATTGGCAACGTACTACTTATGTACTATGAGCACCGTTTACGTACATATACATATACATACATATATGTAGCCCAAATAGCACAGTTTAATCGGTCGCAAACACATATCTACAATTTACTCCGATACGTCGTCATTGTTTATTATTGTTAACGAGATTAGATGCCCCACCTCCCCTCCCATTCACCTCCTCATCATTTATCTACGAAAAATAACTGATTCTGAATAAAAATGAAATTTGTAAAACAAAAAAAAAAAAAAAAAAAAAACAGGGAAAATCAAAATCTTTAAATATGTAAAAATTCTTGTTGTCGTATATTCGATTTGTTTTCAGAGATGCGGTTACTGTATACTATACTTAATGCAATAACGTAATACGGGCTGAATCAAAAATACGATATATGTCATCGAATCAACGTGCCAAATAAATGCATAATATTTTACCTATATGTGTATATACAAACTGTATGTATTATGTGTATATATTTATATCAGTGAAGTGAATATTTTTTTCTTTCGGTTAGCAAATTGGTGATATATGGTGATATTTAGACAATCATGTCAACCTTACTTTTATCAATCATTTTTATTGCTATTTTTAGTTTATTTTCTTATCGTCTGTAACGACATAATTTTTATCTTCAAACACGATACATGATTACTGATTGATATAAGGTGTAACCACAAAACTGTTAACGTACGTTTTATCCACCTAATAACAATCCCAAAGTATGCCAAATGATTAAATGAAGATTTTCTAGTCGATAATTTCTAAGCAACTGTTTCTTCTTTCTGTTTAGCTGTGAGATTCTTATACGGTTATCATTTATAAGGAAAATATCGCCCCCCTCTCATCGATTCTCCGCGATTCATAATAAGAAATAAATACGACAATCTCATTTGTTATCGAGCGGAAGAGATTTTTTTTTGTTTTGTTAATTTTTTTTTCCGTTTGTTTTGTTCGGGTAAAAGTTACATCCGTATATACGTAATTTTGTGCGTATGATACTATCGTTTATGCTATATATTTTTTTCCTCCATATATCGCTTTATGTCGACGTCCGTCCAATTGTGTTCGATTCGCATCAACCCCTTTGAATTTAATTTCAGTGGGTTAGTGGCGCTCGCTATGTTTCTACACATATCACATATGAGTACAACAATAGCAATTCAGCACAAAAACATGCATGTATGTACAGCAAGCATAAGGCAAAGGAATACAATCATATTATCTAGAAGCAATGCGCAGTAAATTTGGCGCTTCCTGTAAAACAGCAACTAATCTCTTTCAAGTATTATATAGAAACTGATAAAGTATTGTCTAATTTAACGTTAGTGGAAAGTAACAACGCAATTGCCATGCTAGACTATTCTTATCTGATCCGTAGATACAGACAGGTTATACCACCAGCCAGTCTCTTTCTTGACAATAATTGAATTTATACGTCCGCCAATATCCCTCCTCAAAAAATTGCGTAACGTCCGACGATGATTCTTACGCATCACAACTATACAATGTAATATCAGATGTTTTTTTAGAATAATTTCATTGTTCATCGATAAGAGCATCCTTTATACGAGTAACTCGCTTTTCAAATGTTTTACAAATAATTTATCGAATATATTTCATCGTTTACAATACAGACAGGATCATGATCGTCAGATTATACATTGGTTATAAGCGTATAAACTTGTAATTGAAAAATTATTTTTAACCGTGAGTAAATTTTCCGCTGGTATAGGTTGTATAGTTGATATTCTCTAAAGATTTTAGTCTGATGTTTATTCTATTCTGATGACTGGTACGGTTTGTCAGCGTGTTTTATACGATACTGATATAATACACATAGGTATATGTGTGTGCTGTGTGAATAACACTAACGATATTAAGATTGGCGCACGTTTTGACAACGGATGATTTTATTCCAAGAAATAGTGATTCAATTTCGAGGAATCTTATACAGACTAGAAAGCATTATCTAACGACCTACGGTCTTAAATCGTTCATAGGGTAGCTGAATATTATATACACATCATGTTTAGACTTAGTGTAAAAGAGTTTTGAGATTAAATAACATTTCATGATAAGTTTCTACTCAAATATATCGTATATCTGTTGTATACATAATTCATTTAAGTCGAGATAATAATATATACGACGTTATCGTACACGTATGTATGTACAAAGCTAATACATAGCAAGCAGCCAGCAGCCGATATTTTCTCGCGGTAAATAAATACATATACCAATTACACGTGAGACCACACATACATAGGCAAATTATTACGTATGGGCTATATTTACGCCACGCCGCAACACCGGCTGGTTACTTTCACTTACGATTTTACCTAAATTGAAATAAGTCTTTTGTTCAAATACTGAGGGAAGATTTATTCAGGTTTTAACGTAGCTCATATTACATCTCAGTGGTTGAATGACAGTTTGAAATTAACCTGATAAACGTTAATATAATATAAGCTGCCGGTACGTTTGGGAATGTTGAAAAAACGACATGGTCAAAATGGCGTCGAAGCACGCGTCCCAGAACAATTTAGATTGTTTTAACATAAAACGGAATCGTAACGCGAATTTAAATGACAACAAAATGATTTCTGGGCGATTGATTATCACCTGAGACAAAAATTCTTGTAAAATAATCTTTATTTCCTATGTAAATTCATTATTTTGTCACATACCTTTTCCGACCCAGCCATCTCGTTGCTCATAGATCACATCGCACTTCTCAGCCCATTGATAACGACCTAAGCACACCCACATGTGGTTTATTAAATACTAGTAAGCAAATCAATGCGCAAGCCACGGAATCTCGTACATCGAATTGTCAGTAAACTTTCCCCAAGCAATCACCCGATCCAAGCAACCCTTGCAACTACCCTTTCCCTGTTTTTCTGTCGATTGGTGCGCATATATACCGGCACCCATATCCTGTGAGAGGGTTAAACATCTAAAAAGATCATGCTATATTTGGGAAAACTCTTTCAGAAATAATGTCTACATAATGAATGAATATTTCAATACTCTGCGAGTGGTTTAAAGCCCTATCATTATTCAAATTAATTGTATATTTGTTTCGCTATCATAGTAGTTCCGAAAGACTATAAAGAAAAAAAAGAAACAAGAAGGAACGCAACTGTCGACTATCGAACATCGAACCATAGCTGTCAAATGATCGAATCAACCAGCGTGTTTTACTATTCTCCTGGAATTTTTAACACACACATGTAGTAATTCTGATAAAAAATAAAAATAGATTAGTTTTAAAGTAAAACAAAACATGTTGTCATCACGTAGATATTTACGGTACACAATGAGATATTTACACGATTATAATACGGTGAAAATGGGAGGAACTTGTTTGAGGTTATGTCACAACAAACGATACAATCTTTTATCGCGGACAATTCGAACCTCGTGTATATTACCGGCTGAAACACAATTACAAAATGATGACAACGATGTATTCGGAATACCTGATGAAGTAAGAAAAAAATTAATATACTGCGAATACCTAGACGGAAGCAGACTAAAGATGGGATATTTAAAGCATAAGATATCCGAAGATATTAGGAAGAAAAAAGAACGGCAGGAAGATTTTAAAGAACGTATAGAAACCCCTGTGTACAGTGTAGTTTTAGAACATATGCTGAGAGAAAATCAGATACAATTGTCTAAAGAGGAGTCAAATATATCAGAAGAAGCCTCCACGCCAAAACCAGTTCAGATGCCTTATTCAGGTACTGACAAATACGACACAACAGAAATCAATGATATCAAAGAAAGCCCACCAATCGAGGTAGAAAAATCTCCGGGCTTAAACGAAGAGTACAAAATTTTGTATGAAAAATATTTACAGTCATTGGCTGTGAGCTCACCAAGCTCGATAGAAGATAATGAAGCTTGGACGGAGGGTGTAGAGCTTAAATCAAATTTTCAGTTGGCTGATGACTTAACAAAAGTTCCTCCCGACTGGATGACGGACTATGATCAATACGAAGATGGGGTAGATGAAGAGGAGTGGGATTTAAATTATGGTACTGCGGAGCCAGATTCTGAAGTTAGCACTGTACCTTGCGGCGGTTGTGGTGCTCTGTTGCATTGCAGAGATTCAGCTATTCCAGGCTATCTGCCTTCGGAATTATACTTAGGAAGAAAAAAACAAGATTTGAATAACATGACGTGTCAACGTTGTCATTTTATGAAAAATTACAAAACTTCTTTGGCTGTAAATGTATCACCTGAAGAGTATCCTAAATTGTTATCTTCTATTAAAAGTAAAAAGGCTGCGGTTATTTTGCTTGTTGATTTAATGGACTTTCCATGCAGTATTTGGCCCGATATTTTGTCTATTATTGGGACTAAGAGACCCGTTTTTGTTGTCGGTAATAAAGTTGACTTGTTGCCGCAAGACTCAAGGAACTTTCTTAAACACGTTACCGAATGCTTGAGCAAAGCTATTGAAGAAACTGGGATAAACAAGGCAAACATTAAACATGTTGCTTTGGTTTCTGCTAAGACTGGGTTCGGTATAGAAAAACTGATCAATAAACTGCACAATATTTGGGAGTATAAAGGTAATTGAAGCTTCAACCAGGGTTTAAATAAATCATGGATTTGTTTTTGTTTTTCCAATCTTCAAATAATTGAACAATTCGTATGGTAAATTTTAGAACTTGGATAATATCGCCATTCAACTTTGCATAGACTTATTAAACAAAAATTTTGATGTGAATAAAATTTTATTAAATCTTCATCTTTAAATTTTTCTATCCACAATGTTGATTGTAAGTTAAATACAAGGAACTGGGTTTCATGCATTAGAAAATACGATTTGTAGATGTAAAAAACAAACATTATGAAAAAATCTAATTAATTTAAAGTTTCCTCGTCCAAATTTGCCTTTTTGAGTCTCTGATTCGACATTTTCTATGTTGAATGGGCTCTGTTTTTGTTTTTTTATGACTATTTTGTATCTTGCAGGACACGTATATTTAATCGGATGTACAAATTCTGGGAAGTCGACATTGTTCAATACTTTACTGCGCTCAGATTACTGTAAATCACAAGCTGTAGACGTTATCCACCGAGCGACAACATCGCCATGGCCAGGAACTACTTTAAATTTGTTAAAATTTCCAATATTAAGACCATCCTATTTGCGACTTAGTCAAAGGGCAAGAAGATTGAAAAATGAGCAAATGCTCAGACATGCCGAAGAACAGTTGAGGAGAGAAAAATTGAATGAGACTAAAAACTTGAAGTACGCAGAATTAGTCGGTACGATGCCGTATTTCTTTATAATATATTCCAGAAAGCGGTTAATCATTGTTACAATCTACAATTCTATCACATACTTTTTGCCTTGTTGAATTCTCCATAAGAAAACACAAATCCTCTGATGATTCATTATAATATTAGATAAGTCATTTGATGGATATTTTGCTTTTCTTTGCAGGACACATCGGCAGAACTTTTATCACCGGTGAACCAGTTGATTCAACAGATTTATATGGAGCGGGATCCGGCATAGGGCCTCATCAAAAAAATATGGGTGTGAATATTAACGATCCAGCTTACAAAAATTCACATTGGTGTTACGATACACCAGGTGCTGTACAACCTGATCAAGTATTGCATTTATTAACAACTGACGAGCTGATGCTCACTCTGCCAAGAAAAATGATCATACCAAGAACATTTTGCATTAAACCAAAACAGACTTTATTCTTGGGTGGTTTAGGGAGATTTGACTATTTAGACGGGGAGCGACATATCCGGTAATTACACTGAAAAGAATTTTTTACTTCTGTGTATTTAACTTTTCTTTTAAAGCTGCAAACAGCTAGATTTTTTTGCAATCTCTCAAATGAACATCGTATTATTTAACGATGGAATATGATGAGTTTTTTTTCCCCCATATTTATTCTTTTGACTCTTCAGAACTCGCTTCATTTTATGAAATTTTTTTTTTCTTTACAGAGTTACGGTATTTGCGAGTGTACAGCTACCGGTGACGATATGTTTTTTTGATGATGCGGATTTTATTTACAATCAATTACTGACCACAGAAGCTTTTGGTGTACCATTTAATGATCCCGAGCGTTTAAAACAATGGCCTGAGCTGAGGAACAAAGATTTTGAAATCACTGGGATCGGATGGGAAGTTTCAGTCGCTGATGTTGTACTTTCGAGTGCTGGTAGATATTTTTCTAGTGATACACTACTGATCTAGTTGATAAGAAAATAAATTGTGTATGTCTATAAAACACCCTTTTCATAAATGATGAAGAAATAATTTCCAAATCAAAACACTTTTACTTTCTATGAATTTCGAATGTGTCAAATTCGTAGAAACTGTGTATCTTTCTACCTTTTTTTTTTTCCTCAATATCTTTCATTGTCGCTCTAGGTTGGATAGCTGTTACTCCAGGACCAGAAAGAAAAGTAAATTTGAGAGCTTGGACGCCAGAAGGAAGAGGAATTCACTTGCGGACTCCAGCTCTTCTGCCATATTCAGTTGGGCTACGTGGTAGAAAAATCAGAGACAGCCCAAGCTATTATCGTGGTGTTCCAGTCTACAGGAGACCATGTTAACTTGTCCTTGTTTGTAGGTATTGTCTTAAAATGAGTAACATATTATGACCTACTTCGTGTAGACTTAGTGCATTTGAATTAATTCAAAAACAAGAAAAGCATAACTTTAGATGCTAGAAGTTTTGAATAATAAAATCTCTGTAATAGTTATTTACATTTACCTATGTTTTGTTTTCTTTATTTAGTACATTGTTGGATATTATTGACATTAAAAAGCTGTTACTGTATATAATTTTTTTTTTTTCATTTTCATTATTATAAATTCTAAGGTCTACTCCAACGTCGTTGATCCTGTTTCATATCAGAGACAAGACAATACCTTTAACATATTTTAAAACTCAATGAGCTTCTTATTCGATTAATAGTTGATTAATAAAAATGCAACAATTAACAAGAAACTTCTCGTAAAATTTTTTCCGTTACCCTGAACACCGACTTTTCAACTGCTTCATACACAGTCAACTTCTTCAGCTCGCATTCTGGCCTGCTTGTACATTCTTTTATAAAATTTTTCTAAATTTTTGTAAAAACCTTGTCTTCCGTTAGTTCTGTCTTGCTTATGGTCGCAGCATTGATCCAATTCTGATGTACTGAAAGAGTTAAAAAATTTATACGTAAAATACTCATCCTACTTAAGTTTAGCTGAATGATAAACATAAAGTCTATCATCTATGCATTACAAGTAGGTGACTTAAGAGATGTTTACTGTTATTATTATTCTGATTATTATCTTTTAAATCTACATTTAGGACAAGGATTGTGTTATAATAGGTACTATTTGATATCCACGTAATTGAATCAAAAGCCTTCACTGTCCCTTTCATTTTAATTAATATGGTGGGCCTTGAGTCGTATATAAGTTTCAAGATATGGGTATTTTATTCATATTAATATGGACTTACTCGTCATCTCTGTTATTGCAAATGTAAGACAGTTTGGCTTTAGCTTTTTGTAGTTGTTTAATTTTTGCCTTCAATCTGAAAATTAATAGTTATCAATTTTTTTATACAGGTATATATGTACAAAAAGATACTTGTACAGTATTGAAAATTAGGATATAGTTTTTTTTGGATACAACTCACAATAACGTCGATGGATCTTCTCGTGGACTTGGTGCGCTGCTAGGTCTACACGTGCAACAACCATATTCTTTTGGCAACGAGGGATATCTAACATATTTTGTCGCGTTTGGTAGACCATGAATCTTTGGTGAATTTTCTTTGCATTTGCAGGCATGTCCTCCAGCTTTTCCTTCGCAGTTACAGGCAAAGTAACATTTGTACTTTGAGCAAACTGGGCAGCTATCGAAGACATGAGAATCATCACGAACTGAAGTGTTCTCAGAATTTTTACGAGGAGAAGATGGAGGACAGGAACACTTTGGTGGTTTCTTAATCCCATGGTAGCATCTATCTGATTGAGAAAGAGAACGTCTGTTCGAAGCATTCGGCGAATAGACACGCTCAATTTCAAGACTGCTCGGCTTTTGACTGCAGCTAGAAATAAGTATTTACTACATATTTGCCAAGCTGCAGAAATGGCCGATGTTTGACTACACATATGGGTTGTAGTTAACGGTAGAACCTGGCTAAAGGATTCTTTACTCTCTCGATATTTCGCATAGCTAAATATTCTATTATTTACCATTTTGTACACGATCTGCAACAACAAGGAGACAGCAAACGCAAAGCCGAATTCTTTCTTCTAGTACCTCTATAACGTATCATAATCAATGATAAATTGTATCTATTTTAACAGTAAAACTTGGAGAATAATTTCTCTAAGTAATTTAAAGTAGAGTTGGGGAAAACTCTGATAATACAACAACAAAAATTCATTCATTGCACATTTTTGCTAATGTAAAGAAAGCTTCTATCCAACCCACCGAGAGTTCTCATAGAAAATTATCGCTCACTTACTTTCGACTTATTTGAGATCTATGTCTTCCTTGGCTGTGACAAACCTTGCGTTGTCTTATTATACCCTTGGATGGTGGTTTACGGCAAAAACATGGTGGATTCTATAAAAATTGATTGAAACTCGCTGCACTATTTTGAAGTATTATAAGTCCTAGAGAAAGAAGATGATTATTTATTACCTTCGAATTTATCATCTTTGGATTAACAACGTGTGCTCCTGCAGAAGATGAATCGCAAATACCTATCACCTCTTCTATAACGGTACGTGTTGAGATTTCAATTTTGGGAGCAAGTATGCCCTAAGAATAGAAAAAAAAACTTGCCAATAAAATCATAGAACGATGAGAAATGGCTGAAAAAAAAACTTACTGGAAAGTACTTGGTCGGTTCCATTAGCAAATCGACATCAACACCGGCCAACAATCCCTTAAAGCAAGGAGCAGGGTATAAAAGATCGACTAGATTTGTTTCAAAAGTGGCCAAAATAACTCCTCGACTGTCAGGTTTAGACCACTGGACTAGTTCTGTATAAAGAAATTCTTCTTCTAAGCTGCGTTGCAAATCAGCCAAGGTTGTAACCCCGGTAAAAATTTTTTTGAACGTAAATTTATCGTGGAATAGAAGAGGGAATATTGGTGTTATTTGACGAGATTCTATGCAATTGTTAAACGTATTTAATTGAAGCGCTACTTTCCCATTGGGGCAAAGCCATACGCCAGGACATGTTACCTACGAATAATTAAAATATATAGTATACGTTTTAGGGTTCTTTCGAATGATGATAAATGTAGGTATTTATACTTACAGCATGTAAATCAAGTTCTATTCTGACACAAAAGCCTCTTCCTGCCATGATCTCTATTTGACAGTTAGTTTATTGGAACTGTCAATTTGAAATAGTTTAGATAAAAACAGCGTCTCTATAAGCGTTTGAAAATTTGAGTTTCACCTCCATTATACGTAAAGGTATATCGAAGAGGTATAAAATTTTTTGGTTTTTTATTATGATCAGAAATGACTAAAAAATTACTTCATGAATGATATGACGGTGGAAAAATTGTACACAATTATTTCAATCCTTAAGCCATCTTGTAAAGAGATTGGAAAGAATTTTTGTTTGTTGCTTAGTAACTACGTCATAACAATATATTGCATAGGTGTGGTATGTATGGATAGATAGATAGATGTATGCTATGAAATTTCAGGTTATCCAGGAGAATATAGTTTCACAAGGGTAGACCGATGTCTACAATTGAGAGGAAAATATTCAAATAATAAACTGAGGAAAAAATGTTTAAAAAATGAGCGAATATTAAACTTGCGTAGAAAATTGATAATTTTTCTAAAAATTAGGAATTATATGAATAATTCATACTGTTCAACATTGACCACTTATACAATCTGTATGATTTATACATACTATAGCTATAATATTGATATACCTATATTGATGTATTATACATGTATATGACGTGATACACAGCACGAAACTTTTCTCAAATGAGTTTTTGTCCGTCTTTGAAAAAACTGTTTGAATAAGACGATTGAAGTTCAAGTTGAAGTAACTCTACGTATAAGACTTCTATTATAGTTCAGAAGAATATATTTCAGAAATCAAACTTACATGGAAGAGTTTTAAGAGAATTCTATTCTTAATTTTGATTAAACTTTAAATGGAATCCCTTTGAACTTTTCTTCGGGAACACCTTTGTTCAGATGTTTTATTAGGAGTTCATTTTTAATGAATTCACATTGTTTGGATGAAAAACATAGACGTGGATCTTCGGATCTCTGTATCAACGGCTGCGTAAACCAACCATAACTATCGAAGATGCAAAAAATTTGAAAAAATGTTAGAAAGTTAAAATTATTAGAGAAAAGAAGATACATTTAGAGTATTACACTTTATGCATAACTTCAAAAATTGGTATTAGAATTCCTTACTCCATATTTACTGAGGGTGGTCGGTACTTATAAATTTCTTTTGGCGAATAGCTTTCAGATTTTCTTATAAGATCGACGTATTCTTTTGGGGCATCCATCGATGTAATTGCTTCATGTTTTGCATAAAATTTTCCAGTAATTGACTTAATCTTGGGTGTAGGGTAAAAAGTTTCCACCAATTTGGTCTCTCGATTCTCTTTGGCATACTTTTCTATATAAAATCGCAGTTTAATAGGATCCATAATTTCACTCAACGCACTTTAATGAGCTAATTACAGCAATTTATTTTAATAAAGTAAAGTAAAATTTTATGTTTGAAATAAATTAGTATTGATGGTTTTATATAAAAAGATCCGTATAGGTACAATGTAAATAGTCTGCGATTGACATAATAAATCTCTTGACACACTGAGAAAAACTGTATGTTATTGTTTTGTAAATGGAGATTTCTGCCTGGTCACTAACGAGTTAGAATATTACAAAGACATGATTTTCAAAATATTGGAGTAGGTATTAATGACAGACGAATTAATTATAACTCTGCACTTTATTTTAAAATATGTATATCGATAGAAAACACGTACATGAGATGCAGAAGACTATGAATGAGTCAGAGAGAAAAAAATTTATTATAACTCTACCCTTACTTATCTTCTTTACCAATCTCCACTGGTTCAAACGAATTGTTTTTTCATAAACTTCCAGGATGACGACTATACTTGTTCGACATAAAAGTTCAGTTAGGCTCTTCGATATCTATTAGGCAAATAGTACTTTCATTCACTGTGTTTCTTCTCGCTTTATAAACACAATATACTAATAATTTTTATCAGTCGAAATAAAAATTATGCTGTTGTCATCATCCTAAAAGGCTACTGTTTCAAGAAACTACAGTTTTGTTCGTTTCATATTTGAAGTAAGTGTAAACACTTGCAGTCTCGTGGTCATAAAAATCGATTTGCTTTCTCGTACAATAAATATTCATAGAAGCAATTATATAAGGAACATCTTTACCAAGTGACTGGAAGTGCAAAATATTCATTAGAAACGAACAAATTAAAAAATTGGCTGAAACAATGCGTCTTGAAAGAAATTGCGTTTTTATAAGTTTAAAATGAAATGAATTAGAACTGCAATTATTGAAGTTGGTATTTACGCGGCTATCACAATCAACCTTCTAAATAACAAGGATAACATTGTTTTTGTAATAGCTGCCAAATTTTTAATTTATATTCCTATAAACATTGGAGCAAAAAGTAAAATAAATAAATTATCAATCGTAGGATTTAATGATAAAATTTTGTATTTATATAATCATATAGAGAATTCATAATTTTTGATAAACTTTCATCGAAAACGTTAACACTACTTTCTTTATCATGATCACACTGCTAAGTAGCATTAAAATAATTTAAATAAATATTGACTTGCATACATTTTACAGGAAATATAGATATAATATATATATATATGCATATATATAAAAAAAAAAAACTAAACACTCAAAATTTGGTAGTATACCAAGGATAATAAAAATCAGGCAAATCTGGCTAATATCTGAAACAATCTGGCAAATACAGATTTATTAACACACATTCAGACCGTCCTGTAAACTATAGCAATTAATAAAATATCACTAAACAGTGGCCATCTCAATATGTGCACAAGTCTGCATTCGATTCGCATATTGCTATTTATACTTCATTGCTTATAATGTTTCTATTAAAATTTTAATAACGAAATATATAGAGGCAGCGATATGACGCAAATCTTCGTTGCAACGTGTTACTTACTTATACCTATGTATAATATCATGTAAAAAGGCTACAATTATATTGTTTTTCAACTTTCTATAAACTTTTATGACTGTGAATTAATTAATTAATCTTTGATTTTTACGCCCTGATACTAAAGTCCTTTAATCAACATACAGTTGTAAGATGTCTACAACAACATGATCAGTAGCTTACCGTTGAATCTAGGGAGAAATGTATTTCTGATTTAAAAACGCTTGAATACTTTATAGGTATTTCAGTTTGGATATACCTATATGATTTAGGAATCAATACGGAGAAATAAAAATTGAGTCTCATTTAGTGGAAGTACTCGGCTGAGGTTCTGAGGTGGCTGATGGCAGGTCCTTGGATTCGTTAGTGCTCTGGCTCTTGTCTCTGTGAAAAATAATAATAGAAAATTAATTGTTGAGTGTCCGATTTTACAGCAAAGTTAACATTAATACCTTATTTGGTCCCCGAGCCTCTCATTATTCAATTCAGTCAGATTCAGTCCTGCCATTTTATCTGTCCCAGTCTTCCATTTTTCAGCCTTAAATTCTGGTGATTCTAAATTTCCGTTATGATATCCATTTTCACGACTGTTCAGAGAATCTGTAAATGTCGGAGGCTTCCTTGACGTTAAATAATTGGAATTATTTGGTGCTAATAACTCCTCGTAATAATCTGCGGTCTTTGGTTCTGAACTTGATACTGTTGATCCATACTTTCTTGGTAATGTATTGAAATTTCTTTTAGAATACGATTCTAATGAATTATCATTCAATAAGGAACTCGACAAAGGACTTCTGTAGGAAGGTAAGTCATTGTCTATACCATAATCAGTGCTATAATATTTTCTCCTAATACTTGAAGACTCCAAAGTTGGAGATCGCATATATTTTCTCAACGGATCATAAGATGAGCTCAAACTACTCCCATACGGTTCTCTCGGTGATCTTAGATCACTGGTGTATGATGACGCTGTTCCCAGATCAGAATATCGGTCTCTATCAATTGGTGATCTTCTGTATGCTTGAATATCATCGTTGTATAAACTGTAAGATTTCTCAGGATATCTCTTCGTCGGTGATGTGTAGCTATTCAATTTATCATGTTCCTTATCCCGCGGTTTATTGAAACTATATTTTCGTGGAAGTGTGGTGCTGGCCGGAAGAGACACTCCAGGCGGTGGAGCATTCAATGATGTTTTTCTCTTTCTATCATTGAATCTTGAGTAGAAACTCCTTCTTCGTATCCTATCAACAATTGATTCTTGCTGATCTCCGCGGGAAGATGGAGAAAATGTCGGTGAAGTTGGTGATTGTAATTCACTGCGGGTATGATTCATATCTGCCGAGCATATTGACCACGAATCAAAACTTTCCGTATCATCATTAGGGGAACACATGTCCTCGAGATGATCATTAGGACTGTCTTTTGGTGGTGGGATAGGATTAGGATTGAATGTAGGCAGGTTTAAGTTGAGGTTTGCTTTTGTTGTTGTTATTAATTCCTGCAAATCTTCATTTTTATCCTTCGCATCGTTAACTTCGTTGTTCTGGTGATTGAGCATGTCTGTGGTATTGGCTATAATGTCAGAAACTTTCTCAAGGGATTCAGCTCTAGCATCATTGCTTTGTTTAGTTTGGTTTTGATCACCAGATACTTTTGGGCAACTATAAGGAGCACTGAAGTCACTTGAAGATTGAGAAGCGCTATTTTCCTGGCTGATATTATAAGAATCCTTCAATTCTTTTTTAAGTTCGACCATATCCTTGGCGCATAACGGTTTGTCAATAATGATCTTATTCCCTGTTATATTTGCATGATGCGTTATTTTTGACAAATTTTGTATTAATTTCTTTGCGTCTTCTGGAGAATTGGATGCTGCTTTATTGAGTGATAGTTTTGGTAATTCTGCATCTACATTTGGCTCGATTTTGGATAGATCTGATTGTACTGAATCTTTCTTTGATATTTGTGGAGATCTAAACGTATGTTGTGGAATCTTTGATAAATCTAGTTTCAAGCTATTCCTATTTGTCCGTGAATCCAAAGATTTTGTTGATGGTAAGCGACCAGTATTATTAGATTGATTATTCTCTGTAATCTTCAAACCATCCAATGCAGATCCAGTTATTTCTACATTAATCGAATTTTCTTCCAATTTAGATTTTTTAAGCGCATTATCTTCTACCAACGCTTTGTTGTTTTTACTGTTATCAATAATTGTGCGAACTTTGGGTTCTTTCGAAGGATCAAATTTGCTGATATTATTTTCCAACTTAGGCTTTAAGCTGCCATCTTGTGGCTTGTCGATACTGTTGGATGTCTGCGTGTCAGAGTTAGTCTCGTTGGACGAAGAGGAGGCTTTTTTGCTCAATGATTTACGAGGCTTATCTTTACTATCAGACTTACTGTCCGAACTATCCGAAGATTTTTTCACCACCTTTTTCACAACCCTAATAATTTTCTTCTTCTTAGTGCCATCAACAGATCCTGATTCTTTGTTGTTGGATTCTTTTGCTTTGACTGTTTTCTTCACTTTTTTCTCTGTCTCCTCAACTTTTTCAAGACTTTTTACTGAACCATTTTTCACCAGAGAAGGCACACTGCATTTCCGAACTTTCTCAGCCTTTTTTCCCTCGGATCCGGTACTATCTCCTTTTTCAGTAGAAATAGTTTGCGTAACTGGAAGTATTTCACTCGAGCTTTTGTCATGTGGTTCAGATTGCGTCTCTCCAATCTTTTCTGGAGATTTAGCCTCCAATGCTTTTGGATTATTTTCAGACGAATCATTTTTCTTCTCAATACTTTTCTCAGGACTAAGCTTCTTGAGTTCTCTATTTATTTTCTCAGGTGAAGAACTTTTAAAACGTGTATAAGATCTATCGGTTGTAGTTTTAGCTGGTTCCTTTGGAGGCGATTTTTTACTTTCTGTTTTAATTTTACCAGATAATTTCGTTTCTTCAGATTTTTTCTTCGATAATTTTAACTCAGATTTGTTTACTTTTGTGGGTATTTTACTTGTAGAAGCAATTTCTCCATCGGTCATTGAATCAGACCGGGAACCCTTATATGGATTTTTTCGTAGCTTGCTGAATATCATACTCTGTGGTCGTTGTGCGCCAGAGACTGTTTTCGTGTCAACATTCTTGAACAATCCCAGTACAGAACTGACCTTACTCTTCGTTGTGCTTGAGTTTGTATTGTAAAGTGGCAAATCCTCCACACTAACTGCTCGTTTAATCAAACTAGATTCTGTACAGGGACATTCCTCAGGAGGTGCGGAACTTTCACGCAATGATCGAATTTTTTGTTCAATCAAATTCCCATTATTGACCACTGATTTTGAGCCGTCGTCACCTAATCTGAATTTCTCAAGTTTCTTCTCCAAGGAATGGAGAAAACTATTCTTTGTCGTCTGTCTCTCAAACCTTGGTTTTGTGTCTTCTGATATGGAGCTAATGTCTCTGTCTGATTTGTCATCTTTGGATGAAATCTCTGATTGTTCTTTAGTGATTGAGTTGGCTTCATTTTTCAATTCCTTGGGAGGTTTTGACTCGGAAGATTTGTCTGTCTTTGAATCCTTACTCTCACTTTTCTTCTTGCTAAATCTCGACTTTCTGCGCTCATTTTCTGCAGCTTTTTGTGCCTCTTTATCCTTGACGTATTGACTCTCCTCCCGAGGAGTATCGAAAAAGTCAGGTCTCAAAAACCTAGAAATCCTGCGCTGACCGCTAGGTTTCTGATGCTTTTCTCTAACCTCACCATCTTTGTTGCTACCAGATTTGAAAAATTTACTCAAAATTGATCTTTCCGGAGTAGGAGCTCGTGCTCCTAGCACATCTTGCGATCCCGTAAATGACTTACGGCGGGTTTTATGTTCCGTTGGTTCTCTAGTTAGGGATCCTGATCTTATTCTGAGGCTTGGTATATAACTGCGCCGCCTTTCTGCGCTTGTAGTCTCTGAAATAGATCCCAAACTTTCTTTGTTGCACTTGTCAGTATCCTTGTAACTTGAATTAAGATTTATATCCAAGCTGGATGGGCCTAAATTCCTCAACTTCGATTCTTTTATGAGATTTTCTGCTGCCAGTAGTCTGTTTTCAAAATCTCTTGATTGATCAGATTTGTATGAATAATTATAATCCATGATATTGGATGTTGATTCATTGGGAGATGTTTCGCTTGATTTAGCTGATGCGCTGGACGCAGTGTCTATAAAATTAGTATTTGAACTCGATACAGACACAGAGTTTCCCTCCAAATTTTGCCCAGTTTCAAACCCATTCTCAATATGGTCGACCTTTATATTAGGGGTTTTCGATGAGTCGTCTAATGTTTCCTCTTGAATTTTATCATTTTTGTAATTGTGAAAGTTTTCTCTACGTATCGCCCCATTATTTACTTTGCCTGAATCTCTATATTTTCTGCCAAGCGTCATAACATGTCTAGGTAGCGGTGGAAGTGATTTATCCTCATCTTCGAATAGGCTGACACTTCTTTTAGGCAATCTATAATCAAGTTTGTCAGCTGGGTCCCGTGACACTAACAAACTGTTTGATCTTTTGATATTTCTTTCAGCCGATTTTCCTCTGTATTCTGTTTGATCGGACGTTGTAGAACTAGGATTTTGATTTTCAACGTCGGTTCCATCCAGTAAATTCATCATTTTTTGAGTTGGCGATTGATAATTTTTTTCACGAGGTATAGATGGAGATCTGGGCAAGGATTGCCTAGTTTGTTCAATGAAATGTCTACTCAATCTTCGTGCTAAGCTCGGTGTGAAGTTTTGCTCTAATGTTTCTTGCGCCTGCTTACGAATTTGCGACACCTCGGCCTCGGTGTTTTCTGGCTGATCTTTATCTGAAAAATTTAGATAACAATTTTGCTAATGGCATGCAGCTCGTATATTAGTCCCAGCTGTAATGGATTTTTTTATAAGGATATAGAAAAGCAATTAGGTTTTGAGTATGTACACTCCTTTATTTGTACGTACATAAACTCTCCTATAAAATCTCTCTCTCTCTCGAAAAAAAAAACATTAATAAACAACGTTATATGTCTTGGAAATTTATCGCATGATTAGCTATACCTTCAAATATTATTACATAATAACAATTTAAACGATGTGTATCTTCTAACATTCAAATGTAACAACGCTAACAATTAGGTATCTCATTTTATGATTGCTTAGAAAATGGAAGATTTCTGTTATTGGAAAAACTACTTTACGAAAATGATTTACTTATCAAAGACATACATTGATAATAGAAAATGAAAATATGCCACATATTCCAAAGTGAAAATTTTACATGTAAGTAACGGAGATATTCATTCCGAATTATGTAGTACATATTTGTATTACAATGATCGACTCCTATGTAGAATAGAGATCAATATTAAGTGAACTAAATGTTAAATGAGCGCACCATATTTTACTTCTTCACATAAATATAGATATTTTAGCACAATACTTAAATAGCATTAATAAAGCATGCCGAGAGCCAATTGTGAAATGATAAAACGTTGTTATTTAAACTCTAAAAAACACAACAAATATTAGCCAGTTCAGATTAACAATTTAGAACAGTTAGTTCTTTCTTGCATTACGCAACTATGTATATAACTATCATTACGTAAATTTTCCTATAACAATATATTACTTTAGAAAATTGCAGATGCAATACATAGCTTATATACAAATGGTGTTTCGTTTAGGCCTCACATAATGACTTATCCTGAAAATTATATTGCCAATATTTTTTCCCTCGCTATCAAGTATTCATATCAATTTTCATTCTAAATAACAATTAAATATACTAAATATACGAAATTTTTCGTCTCATAACTTTTTACAAATTTTGAACATACGGATGAGTATTTCATTTCTAACAATTTCAACAATAATTCAATTGACCATATACAACAATATTTTCCAGAATAAATCGGTTTATAAATAAATATTAATTCTTTTTCAATAAGGATTTACGAACAAAACAGATTTTCAGCTCATACGTTCATAGCAGTTAGCGTTGTGTAATATCTCTTGGTTTTATTTTTTTTTAATTTCTCGAACAAATGTTGTAATCAAATAGCCAATGCTTAATTAAATTCGAATATTACATATTTTATGCTCGTTCCGGTATTATAATCTTTCTAATGAATGAATGAATATCTGCATGAAATAGATATTATACTATTCAAATGAACAGTTGTTTGAGAAAACGAAGTAGGTGAGTGTATGTGGTACATTGGCAAGGTTCTGGTATCATGTGGTCAAATGGACAGATTTACTAAATTAGGTATAGTATAGTACCTAACTTGTTTGTCTACTGGGGATTAGCGTCGGCCCGCCTACGCAGAGTCACTCGCACGGTCGCTGCAACAACCGTCATAAAAGACCGTCAATGAATTATATCACAGAGCTCTGTTGCTGACAATTTGTAGAGTATATTTTCGGTAGTGGTTCAGCCGTGTTTCTGTGTGTTAGTCTACTTACTTGCTACTAAAAAATTAAACAAACTAACAAGGCCTTCAACCCTTTTTTTCGTCGTCACAAATAACAATTGTGTACTGAATTTAAAATATAATACTATACAATTTGAGTTTAATTCAATTTTTCATCGGTTGAGTAATAGAACAGTTGTGTATATTTTTATTGAAGTATATTTGATCTTAGATATGTGTAGAAATTATATATGACTGATTACTTAATAAAGTACAAATACTGACGAGTTTTTATTTTCAAACTAACTGTGACCCATCGTTATTTCATTGAATTTCTACCAGTTATTTCCTCTACTATTGGCTAGTTGATAAGTTGCACTATAATTATGTATGAAAATTTGAACTCTGAATTTGGTCTGAGAAGGCATTGTTTTTACATCTACAAAATGATTAAGCAAGAGGAGTTTGCATCATTCAAAAGCAAGCACAATATAAACTGTGGCGTACCGAAAATATAGTCTGTCAAATATCAGCCAGCAGAAAATAAATTAATAGATTTAATAACTGTTTGAAGAGTCGACGATAGACTTTAAATATTTCGAAGTTGTTTTATTTTGTTTATTTATTTTTTCTATAGGAAGTTTTGGAAAAGTGGAAAAAGAGTTTTTTTTTTGTTCTTCTGTATATGGGTGTGTGCATCCATGCTTTAACTTTAGTACATTTTCAGTGAGATAAAAAATATTTAACTACTTCAATGTTACTGGATCATAGAAAATCAACAATTATGAACATGGCAAAAACTATACAGTAATGTTACGAGGTTTTATATCGTACAGGATAGGGTGTTCGCATTTTATCATCATTTTCATCCTACTACTTATGACACAGAAATATATTGAAATTTTCATTGATAAATCATGTGCCAATATAGCAATCTGTCAATACTCAATGTTACATAAAGTAAAGTCAATTATTCTGCAAAAGTTGTATTGAAAATTTTGCATTTTATAACAGACTTTCATCTAAAATCCATAGCTTAGAACTTTAACAATATCTATCTACAATAGCAGAAAGATTTTCAACAAGATTCACAAGAACCTATACCAATTACAAGCTAATCACCGATGCTTTGAATAGCAAAGTATCCGAAACTTTAGGAAATATAAATCAGGGGATACAATCATGAAATTCTTGTTTTGATTTTATCTACGTGCTATTAATAAATAATGATAGATTTCACTACTTATGTTATTGCAGAAAGTTATAACATACCGAGTGTCTAGTGTTTTTTTTTGTTGTTTTGTGGGTGAAATATTCTATTTGTTAGACAAATTATCGCTTCATCATTCAAAACATTATTCATATACGTAGGCAAACAAGGATTTAGCATGCCTGAAGTACTAACAAATATGTACTATAATTCAGATCTAACAATAAGATTACATTAAGAAACTAAATCATTATAGAGTAAAATTCTACGCTATGGATAAATAATAATTTGAAGCATTGATTATAGGTAACTAACGTGTAATATAAAACAAAGAACTAATATCATGACTACCCACCTGTTTAGGATATAATCCTCTACGTTTATGCTAATGTTAGTACCAAAAAATCGCAAAAAAGAAAAAAAGAAAAAAATAAATAAATAAATAAAAATGATAAAACCATCGCAATGCAAAAATCAAAAAAAAAAAAAATTATTATAAGGAGAAAATAGAGATATAAACAGGTAAATGAGTAAAATTAACAAAAATATATGCTTTGTCTATCAACGACTCGACAACAGCTAGGTACTAGGAGATGCATAACAAACTTTTCATTCAATTCTTTCGCTTATTTATTACCAGTTTCTTATTATAATAAGCGATAAAATAAAATGAAACGTTTTTCATGATTTAATAGTAGCTAATTTACATCAACAACAATTTAAATCAGAAAAAAATAATCAATTCTTCAAATGTTGTAATATCTAAATAAAAATAATTTTTAGCTTCTATTAGATCATTTTCAAATTCCATATAATTTTCACACACGCCATCATAGTATGTATTCTGTTCAAAGTTCACCGTAGAATAGAAGACATTGAATTGAATTTGAATTTTGTAAGTAATGAATCTGTGGAATAATTAACAATCAATTCAATTGTCGTATGCAGTGATCGAAATAATGACCAAAAGCCTTGAAAACGAAATCTTATTCCTTGGTGAACTGTACACATATTCTATTGCACGCTTTTACCTCGTGGAAGAGTGTTGCTACCCATTTCAAAAATGCTTTCTCTTGATGGAGTATGGCGTGGTCCAGGACTGTTCGGTGTTCCTGGAGACGAAGTTTCTTTTCTGCCAAATCTATCCGTGTCCCGACTCATAGAACGTCTGAATTGTGACTCTGACAACCGCCTATATTTACAGAACAAAATTCTATCAAAATCTATGATACAAGTTCCTCCATGGATTGATAATTGTCTATGAATAATAATATTTTTCATTAAATTATATTATAATGCGTAGTAAAAGGGTAATAATTCAGAAAGAATAATATTTATAATTTAATTTGATGAATATGAAAGGTCTGATTGAGAGAGTATGACTTGGATTCAATGGCGAAAAAGTAAGAAATAAATTCTTCAACTATTATTTCAGACGTGTTTTGGAAATGAATTAAAAATGTCTACATTGAAAGCACGGTGCATGATGGAGGGAAAAAAAAATATTTGTATAAAAAGCTAAAAAAGTCGTGGTGACAATATAATACTGTGCAGTCTATAAAGAAAACTAACTATTCACCAGACTCTTAAGAATTTCTTTGACTGGACTCACGTTGTTACAGTCCTTGTCTCGGTATAACTCTGGTAGCTTGCACAAACGAGCATTGACGTTTAAAACGATTTATAACTTGATAAATTTTCACCAAAAACAGTTCTAAATATCAATTCACACCGCATACTGCGATGTTACTTGTATTTATTAGGAAAACAGTAGCAAAAACATGTTGATGATATTAGTGAGTACCTAATTTTTGCATTCTGTGAAATATTATTAATATTAGTTTCATCCACAATATGACAAGATTTCTCAAGTTTGAATAATGAATCGGTCGAAAATTTAGTGCTTTATACCTGGACAATGGTTCATGAACTCCCCAAAATCCTTGAGGTGAATTAGACCCCAATCTTCCGAGTAATCTGCTGCTTGGAAATCCGCTACTTCTATTATCATCGACGTTTAGTCTTTGAGTCAAGCTTCTAACTCTAGATAATAACGTAGAAAACAAATTTTCCGCTGTCAATAGTTCGAATCCATCGTCATCATCATCTTCCCCAGATGACAAGCTGTCCGCATGTTCTGGGGCTTGTCTCGTCGGTCTCGAACTCCTTAGTCTGTGCATATGGCGTTGCAAAAGATCATCGTTGTCTCTGCGGAAGAAAATAACTATATTCTCAAATAACTCGTGACAAAAGTTCAACACGGTCTCAAAGAGTAAAAGCACGAGTTAAAAGGATCACAGAATGCTACATTTGACCAGCGAGGTTTCATCGATGACTAAACTTCATAGTCTCCATTTATTACATTAAAATCATGATAAAATCAGTTGAAAATATTTCGTTTCTCATTATCCTGGAGTTAATTACTTACCTGTGTAACGTTGAGAATGGAGATTCATCTTCGCTGGCATCTGATAAGAGAGAACTCATTCTTCTAGGTCGACCAAATCGTGATCTAGGTGCAGCGGTACTAGTAGGAGTGCTCGTTTTACTTTCAGGCTCCAGACTGCCTGATCTAGGTGTAACATATCCGCCACCTTCCACAGCGATAGGAATTATATATTCCCTAGGACTTTTTCGAATTGGTTCTGGGCCCACGGTTGAGCCTAACGCACTATCAGTGTCTGAATCAACAGTAGATTGTCGAGATAGAGAACCTGATCGTTGAGACATGGAACGCTGAGGCATTGGTGGTTTAGGTGGAGGTGTTGAAGGACCTTGTTGTGGAAGCTGGCGTCCAGATTCAACCTGTTCAAAAGGAAAAAGTAGTAAAAAGTTATGGCAATTTCATGTGGATAAGAATAACCAATTTTTTCTGTAATCTACTTATGAGTATCTATATAAAGTTTACCTGAATGGGTATAATTCTTTCTTTCGGTAGATTTTTCATTCTATTTTCTGGCTCTAAGCTCGAGCTTCTGTTGGTCTGTGGTACAGCAGCTGCTACTGGGAAAGCTACCTCTGATCTTTGAGTTCTTAACTTTTGTGGATGGAAAGCGTCGATCTTGGCTTCTACTTCGGACTTGAATCCTGTATTTTCGGACGCTTTTACTCCAGCCAATGTTATTTCTGCCTTGCTAGTCTTTCGGGGTCTTGGTAACGTAGCACTCTTTAACGTGATCTCCATCTTACTCGATTTCTTCGGCTCGTCTGCGACTGAGCTGCTCATACTTGATGATTCAACTGCTGATGGCACCTAAGTAAACAATAACACATTTGATATACATATTTATGTCCCCTTACATTTATACGTTACTGATCAATGAATCGTTCTCAGTTTATTCCATTGTGAGTACGTATCATCTGTGTTATTAATATTATTTGTGAAGGGTATATACACCATGAAAATAAATTTCTATTAACTCAACATAACTTTTCTTCGGTGCAATTACTATATATAAACGAAACTCTAATAAGTACTAGTAATCAACTCTGAAAAAATCATTTGCAAGCGATTCTAATAAATTTAATCAAAGCATTCTAAATAGATCCACTAAGTTAGACCTGACTTGAACTTGAAAATGACTTACCGCCTCTGGCTGTAACGCTGGTTTGGATTCGAACGGGAACTTGGTATCTACAGGTGTGGAAACGGACACAGTAGCATTTCTTAAGTCATTTGGTCCGACTTGTAATTTAAGACCTAATTTATTAGAACTATGATTCTGTGGTGAAGTCGGAGGTGATCCATTAAGTTTTTTCATAACTGGTGGCTTGCCAATAGCTCCTGTAATGATATCTACAGCACGTTTCTTCTCCTCGTCGTGTTTTTTCTGAAGATATTTATCCAATTTGTTGTTATTTTCTGTGTTTGAAATATCGCTGATTTTTTCCTGAACTTTTTCATCTTTTACAATGGCAGGTACTTCTATAATAACTTTTGAAGCGCTTGGCTTTACAGTCTGTGGAATTGTTATCGATGAAAGACTGGCCTTACGTTCAAAGGCACGTTTAGCACCCCCAACATTAACTCCAGGAATGAAAATCTTCTTCGGCTTATCATTTTCTGCACCCGAAGCCAACTGATTAAACTTCTCTGCAGTTTCAAATATCTTTGATCGTCTTCTTTCCATTGGTCTTATTGGCATCTCTGCTGTATCATTAGGAAGTTCAGAATCTAGAGACATAGATTTTTCCTTCAATTTTTTCACATTCTTTTTCTCATCCTTATTAACATCTTCAGATTGAGTAGCAGTTTTTGAAGCCGGAACTTCATTCTTGGGTACAACATCCTCGTTCTTAGCTTCGGACACAGTTTCATCTTTCGTTATCACCTCTGGTTGGACACTTTCAACTTTTTCACTCGTCTTCTTAGGCTTCAGTGTCTTTTTCTTTTCCGGTGTACTAGGAACTTGTTCACTTGTTTCTACGGAACTTGATGCAGGGGATTTTTCTTTCTTTTGGTCATCTGGAGTCTCGGATTTTTCCTCTCTTGTATCAGAGATTGAAAGTTCGCTGACCTTCTGTTCAGTTTGCTGGCCCGGTAACACCGGAGTTTTACTTCGTTCATGACTCAAAGCCCTTTCCTTAGACTCTTCAATAAGCTCAAGGCAAGCTGCCGCACCTTCAAGTTGATTAATATCAACAGTTTTACTCGTAGGAACAGTTACCATCGCAGATGGATCAATTTCCATGGCTTCCTCCGTGATAGGATTTGGTATTGGAGCTGAGTGATGTCTGAAATAAGTTTAAAATCAATAAAATTCATTACCCTGACATTTGAAAACTCTCAAATATCATCACGTTAAAAATTCATTTAATCACTAAGCCAAACCATACCTAGAGGCAGACCTATATTGTCTAGGCTCTCTGTCGTCGGTTCTTTCTTTTCTCCTAGATCTTTCTTTTCTTTTGACACCAGCCGCAGTAGTTTCATCCATAGACGGTGTAGTTTCCAATTTTCTTTTGGAATCCCCAGCCGCAGAGTTTCTTGGCTCTTCCTCAACCATCTCTCTTATTCTTCTATCAGAATTATTCTGATCTAATTCCATCAAGCTACCGACTGAATGGCATCTGGTTGGTACCAGAGTTTCAGAGGACATATTGTTAGCCGCATCGCCGGCCGCTTGTTGATCACCTACAACTAATTTCTCCGCACTGGCAGACTGTGGCACTAATGAAAGCAACAGATCTAATCTGACTGGGGTTTGAGCTGCTAATTCTTCTGCTATATCTAGGCAATTTTGTTCATATCCTTCGTTCACCCACCAATGTGTACATATTTTTTCTACATCCGCTCTTCTTGTTGGACAAACTGTTAACATGTCCTTTATCAGCGGAGAGGCAGCTGAAATTGAAGAAAACGAAATTTTATACATTGAAATAGATTGATTAAAAGATAATGAAAAACCACTTGAGGCAAATCCTGTTAAAGTATAATCTTAAAGATTCGCTTTTGTTCTACTTACGAGATGGTTTTTTTGGTTCGAAATAATCCGACTGTGAAATCTGTTTGACTAGCCTTTTAAAATTAGAGCCATCAAATGGCATGGCACCGTATACTAAAGTGTACAAAAGAACTCCCAAACTCCAACAATCGACTTCAGGTCCGTGGTACGGTGTTCCCTTAACAATTTCAGGACTAGCATAAAGCGGACTACCACAAAATGTGCTGAGCAATCTTTGTTCGTCGAAGACATTTGATAGACCAAAATCAGCTATTTTGGCATTGCCAATTTGGTCTAGGAGAATATTTTCAAGCTTAAGATCTCTGTGGCAAATCTTATGTTTATGGCAATAAAATACAGCTGTTGATATCTGACGAAATATTCTTCTCGCTTCGTGCTCTGACAATACTTTTCGCTCGCTTAAATAATCGTAAAGTTCACCGCCAGCTGCATATTCCATTACCAGCACCATTTTTTCACGATTTTCAAAAACTGGAATCATTTAATTTAATTTAATTTAATTTAATTTTTTATATCTTTTTTATTTAACATTATTTCGTCTAGATCAATATCGATATCTCTATCAAGTTTTACGTAACTGATAAAATTACCTTCGTAAATGTGAATAATGTTGGGATGCTGTACACTGGACATTATCTGTATTTCTCTTCGTATCCTAATGAGATCGGCCTCAGTTTCAATTTTACATTTTTTTATAGTTTTTATTGCAACTTCTTGACCAGTCTCTTTATTTATACCTAATTGCACTTTACCGTAGGTACCTTGTCCGAGTTTCTTAATAATATCAAATCTGAAATCCGCACAAATATATATATTAAATTAACTATCCCATGAATTAGAAATAATTTTTTTTTTCTTTATAACGCGATTCTGCATTCGCACAAGAGTAAAGAGTAAAAAATAAAAAATAAAAAACAAGAAATTTAAAAATACATTCAATACAGTAAATATTATTATTTTTACACAAATCTAAGTATGTATGCACAACGTTCGCAAAAGGGTCTGCCAACAATTAAATTCTCAATCAAATTTCTTGGCACGAAATTCAAGCTACTTGAACAAATGTCAAGCAACAGATTAACAAATGGGTCTCATTAACCGAAGTGAAAAATCCCAGCAATTAAAAGTATGCGTAAAATATTCGTTATAAATCTCTTTATAATAAAAAAAAAAAAAAATGTGAAGGAAAAAAAGATTTTTATTTCTTTCAATTTATTTAGCGTACGTATTCATTCTTACCGTTGTTTTAATTTTCTCTTGTGATTGTGAAGACGCACTCCTCCCGTGCTCTCCATACCCCCCATTATATTATGAATACTCGCTTCTCCGACAACCATGGTGATTGATTTTTATCTGAAACAATAAATATCGATATGATATTTCAATTGATTTATTTTCCTCCCCTCCTAAGGAAAAGAAGCAATTTTTAATTAGTCCGTTAATCACGTTCAGCATAAAATACTGCTCGCATTTTAATTATACTTCGATCAATGATTGATGCGAAAGACTTTGCTACGTCTTCCCGAATAATAATAATAACAATAATAATAATAATTAAATTAAAAATCAAGCAGGCGGGTGAAGTTGAGCGATAAATGACCAGCCAAAGAGCGTTACATAATAATTATTTAACTTAAAACAGCTGGGTGCTAATTAGATTTGGAAGTATAAGGCATCGCGTTTATACGATTTTTCTTTTTTTTTTATTGGTTGAAAAATTGTATTCTTAAAATATTATTAACAACGCGATATGAATTGTCGACTCGACTTACATATAGTCGAAATATAGTAAAATTCGTAGTATAACGATCATGATTCAGAAAAATAATTTACTGGTTACGGACGAGCCTATATCTATAGTCGTTTGAAATCGGATTGAAATCACTTATAGAATTAGAGCAGTACCACAGAGATCCTCAAAGTGCTGATGTATGTTTCGCGAAAAAAAAAAGAAAAAAAAAAAATCTAGAAATTCGATATTATTTATGACGTTGGTATCAGACGATAATGTAACGTATCATGGATCGAAATTTGCAACCATGATTCCCCCTACTGCTCAACATAATATCCATATTCTCCTCATTTTCGAAATCGAATACATAAATATAAATTTTCTGGACTATGTTTTTTCGGGCGGCGAGGGAGGCGAAGAAACATGGTAAATTGGTAATACGTGTTCTGTCTCTCTGCAAAGGAGGATGACGCGCTGAAAGTCGCGTATGTAGTGGGCAGGCAGGCGTAGATGAAAAGAGAGAATGCGGAGGGTTATTTTCGGCTTCGAGACGCCGTGGGTCGCGCCTCGCCGGCTTTTCTATACCGGCGCGGTGTCCAGGGACCACGGACCTTGCTAGAGGCTATCACAAAACGTGAACCGAGTCCTACGCACGTTGAACGGGAAGTTTGAAAGCGAATAGTCGTAAGCGAGGAAACAGTCTCTCATCAGTTGCTATAAGCTGTTGGCCTGAACAGTTTACGCCCGAAACTTAAATTTGCACGATGCAGTTGTTTAACGCTCTTTTTATATGTATATATCTATATATCTATACGAAAGACCTGCCTCGCGATATATTAAAGCTCACTCACGTCAGCATAGGGAGAAAGAAATCTGCAAAATTTAAGATCTACTTTTCTTATTTATTATCAAATAAATATTAATGAATTAACGAAAGACGCGAAAAACTTTTAGCGCTGGATCAGAAAATTAGCTTTTATGTTCTGACTGGATTTTAAAACGTCCCTCGTTGTGACGATTTACTAATATACGATGATCACGATACGTTAATCGGTATAATAATTATGAATAAATTATCGTTGGGTTTAACCTCCCGACGCGTTTACGTTATTATAAACGTTTAATTTTATTTTTTTAAACATTAGTTTGAACGTAAAAAAAAAAACTAAATGAGCTGCACGAATTTGTATTACACCGCGATTCTTTGGCTTTGAAAAATTAACGTCAGAAGTCGCGAAGTATTTCGCGAAGCTATAACTGCCAGCTAAAATTATCTTCTATATTATACATATTCCTTCACGTTATATAGACGGACAGAAGATTATTAGTTGACAATATATACCTATATATATATATATATATATATATATATATATACACATATAATTGCCAAAAGAAATATGTAACGCGAAACTTTGGTGTATAGGTATATTTAATTGAGATATCGATCGTATATTGGTCTACAAGAATTATTTAATAAATTATTGATAGATTTAAACTTCAAAGGAACTCTATAGGATAGAATGAATTGTGTATATAAGAAAATACGAAAACAGCGTCATGGATCAATCCTTTTCGACGAATCTTATGTATACGAAGAATTTGGCCCAGTTCACAAATCTTTATGTAACGGTCATTTATTGTTGGCTCACGAAACGGAGATTTTCTTATGGATATAAATCCTCAAGTGAGCAGAAAACATGATGTTAACATCGCATGGCCTTAAAGATGGTCCAATTTTACAAAGCAACAATTATAATAATCTGCGAAAGTCTGCAGGCTCATACTTCTATTGTAAGGAAAAAAATAAAAAGATGAAAAACAGCATAAAAACGCGTGCAGAAATAGTTATACAACTACCCTATTGATAATTTATGAATATATGTATATAGTATCGAAAAGAATGATAGCGCATGATTTTGTTGCACAAGAAATTTTATTTTATTGATCAGTGGTAAAAGAAATAAATGAATTTTAAAGGCTTCGTGAAGAAGCTAGTATAAATTTTCGATGCCTTATATATGTATAGAGTAACGTGAATGAAGAATCGATAACCTGAGAAAAAAGCAAATGTGAACGCTGGTAACAGAGATTCGCAACGAAATAGTAACGAAAAAAAAAAAAAATTATTCATAAGTATAAGTACATAAACCATAAAAAAAAAAGAAAACTTTTCTCTGCAGTAAAAATTACGATGTATGCACATGTACGTGCAATTTGTTTGAAAAATTGGCAAAAAAGTATTCGACGACAAACAACGAACTTATTTTATACACCGTATGCACAAGTTTACTTGTCATATAAAATAACTGATGTATGCATATGTTATATACGTATATGTATATGGGGTACGGCTGCAAACATACATTTTTATGAACGTATGTTTATAGCTATAGAGAATATAAAAAATAACAATTCATTCCTTTTCCTTTTTTATAATAAATATAAATTGTATTTATAAGTTCTCGTACCATCCCTGCAGGGTGTCTGCGAATTGTATACCTACGCTTGTAAATATATGAACGAAATAAGAAACGAGGGTGTGTTTATACACACGTCTCACGCTGACTTAAACCTTCGTGGACATAACGCGATGCTGTCTGCATATTTTAGCGCACGTTGCATTCATACCTAGCTACTTCGTGTCGATTTTTTCCTATCTTGATACATATACGCGAGCGTAAACTCGTGAACTCGACGGAGGCTGCAACCGCGCAAGGCGGCGCCCGCGCCCGGAGTCCATCCCGTGGAATTGCGGAGTCTCGACTTGTAGGTATGCGGTTCATTTACCAAATTCGTTTTATTATACATATGTAAGTATATACGTACGCGGGGGCGCCCCGTCTGACCCGACCCGATGTTTTTATAACGGAGATCCAAGATATGTTTTCGTTCCTGAGTGTATCCTGTGCCGGTCCTAAACCTTTGGACTATTATTGGAAATTCATTTCTTTCTCTTTCTTCTTCTTTTTCTGTCCTCTTTTTTCTAACACTTCAATCTTTACCAATTCCTCTTTTTCAGAATTTAGAAAGAAAGTTTATTGGAAATTGATTGATTCAAGAGAAAAATTATATAGCTCCGGGTCTTTTATATAATTATAACAACAATTAGTTTTATATATAATTTTCAATAATTGACAATATATTCGGAACACATAATTTAACTAAAAAATTGACGAACACCATCGAGGTCATGTTAACAAACTCAACATAAAATCAGTACTAATATTTTCGTTACAAATATATATAGGGTGCAGAAGGCTGTGTCAATTTTGGTAAAACAGATTTGTTCACTTAAATAAATCAACACGTTTCAAATAATTCCATCATAAAGTCTCTTGAATTATACGTATAGGTAAATAATGTCAAATTTACAAATTAGCAATATTAAAATTGGCTCTGATTCAGAATTAGAGTTTTAGCGCTAATTAAACTCCGAAATACATGTAGTTGAATATTTTCAGAATTTAGGTACAGATAGTGAGATTTATCGCAGATCGAAAGATCGTAATTAAAAATCATTCCTGTTTATAAAAACTTATCACATATAGTCTGCCTCGTAGATAAATAATCGATAATTATAACTGACAATGAGCCATAAAACGTCGCAGTGAGTGGCGCTCGTAATATATTCAACGGTCAGTTACTTCTACTATGAGAAAGCGTTGGAGGGTCGCTAGTGGAGCGGGACGTACATGTCCACCTGGCCGTAACGACTAAAACTAATATATATGCGCTCGCAGTATGATATAGCTTGAATCCAAGCTTTTTGGTTCACGAAGTATGTACGCAGATCATGTGGTAATCTTGCGAGAAGTAGCGATCTATCAGTGTACATAACATTTTCTGCTTTAAAAAAATAAAAAATACTAAGTAAAAATAAGAAAACTAATATTTCATCCTGCAAGGTTTTTGACCTGTTGTCGTTTTTTTCTGTTTTTTTTTTTTTTTTAGACATATTGCAGTGACACTGAGTTACCGTTAAAATAGTGAATTTGTCAAGCTCATAAAATATGAAACATGGACGATATTTTTAACACCGAAGTTTTCACTTATTCATTTATTTATGTTTCTTGTTCTTTCGTCCTTGGCGAATTGTCATTTTAGTTTATTGTATAGCATGAATAAAATACGAAAAAGGTATAGAATTTTAGAGTCCGGCACGATGTATGTATGTATGTATGTATTGTACCGTACATACATATGCGATAATAAATTCGGACAAGCGAGCCACTTTTACCAGACTATTGGCAGCCTCGACGTACAACGCGCACGTGTTCACATTTTGAAGGCGTTCTCGATACTCAATCGGCGTTACTGATATTTTTAGACCCGCTACTGGTTGTGCGAAGATCGAGACAGGATCCTGCAAGCATCCTAATAGCCTTTACGCCTCGGTAAGTCGGATGAAATGCTACCTCCGGGATTTGTACGGATCAAAGCGACCCGGAGCCCAAATTAATATGTAATCCGCGACCGACCGGCTTATCCCTCGGCAATTAATTAATGAATCCAATTAGCGGAGCCGAACTGCCTTTTAGTAAGGCGCGTGCCAATGCATATATGTATAATATTCAATAAGACAGGGTGTGTCTTATCAAAAAAATATAAATTGAAAAAAGAATTCTTCTATTTATTGTTCATAAATTTCTATAAATAAATTTTCAACTCTTTAACGTTTACCCGCAGGAATAGTTCAATACATATAGGTAAGTACCGCTCGCGCTTTCTTCGTCATAATTTATTAGTTCGTTACCAAAGATATTTGACCGATAAACAGAAAAAGAGAAAAAAAGATTTTTTTTCTTCAGATATCTCGTGTATCTGTGCGCTCGAACATAAATCCGCGTAAAGATATCCATGAATTTATGTATTCGACTTTCGGAGCTGTTTCCACATAATTCGCTACGTATTTAATCTGATAACTTACAATAGACAGTAATTATATTATCTTAAGGTGCTTATATCCGCGTGTAAAGTTTACCTTTAATTATATCTTCACAATCGCGGGGGAATTGAGATTGGATCTTAATCTTTTAGAAAGATAATTTGAAAATAATACAGAATTTATGTTTCGTGCCTACGTATTATTTTATATATACGTATAATTTGTCCCCGTCATTATTATATTATTGCATCATTCGGTCAAGGCTATAATGAAAATGGAGTTCCTTTCGAGGTGAGAATATGTACTCTTATAGCCTTGTATTACCGCGGTAGGCAATTTCTTCGGATAGAGAGCTACGATGTCAATATAAGGATATACATTCGTGACGTCATTCGACGCAAAGGTCGGCCTCACTCATCGCGGTCATCCACTCGTGATTCACGTAGGTATACGATATAATATATGATGGAGAAAGATTTTTTGTCCATTGTGATTCAAGCCGGTCATTTCATTCTTCGAAATGTAAGATTGACACGATTTCATTGGCGGGATATGTTCGGAGAAAAAAAATAAGTAGATAAAATAAGAATAAAAAAATATATACGACTCTATATATATACCTATCATTAAATCGCGAATAAAAATACCCGCACGCAAAGTTAGCTGTTGGTCTAAATTTTATCTTAATTCTTGGATCTAAACGAGAAAAGCGTGACCTCTGGAACAGACTTTGAATTCACGTTATTATACGAAACACGGGAGTGTTTAGATAAAAATAAAATCCCATGCCGCAGCAAGAATAATTTTTTTTCTCACTTTCTCGATAACGTCGAAAACAATTCTTGTAACAAAGTGAAAAAAAAAATAAATAAATAAAATAACATAAAAATAAAGAAACTTTTAACGGTTGTAAATAGTCCAAGATTGCAAGATTTCACTTTATTCTTGGAAGGTCAATTCGTAACTTAAATTTTTCGGCAAAAATAAATTATGCTCACCTACATACATGTACTTCGCAATCGGGTGCACAAATGTTGCCGAAAAATAAAATTTATCTATCGCGGCTGAGTACTTTCGCGGTATTTACTACTGCTACGTAGTAAGACGGTGCGCGACAGTTTTTCCCTGCTGGAGGCTTACGCAGATAGTATATATATTTCCTACTTGATTTTCAAATATAACTACATTCAGTTTGAAATTTATATGACCATTATGATTACTTGTTTATTCATTCATCATATATGATTATTTATTCTCACTTTCAGTTCCTCAGGAAATCGGACGTTAATATCGTTGATATTTTTTTCAGATAATAAATTATAGTTATATTTACGGAGACATTACTTCCGGTTTTAACCTTAGGTATAATCAATCCAGCGGGTCTTTATGCCCGTGGGATAAATTGCGTCAGCACACGAAACTGAATACGAAATCTGTATCGAGTTTTGCCAGACCAATGCACATGCCGGATTTATTTATTAAGATTTAAAGGCGGGAGATCCTACGTTTAAAATAGTTCTCAAAACATCTGCATTGTCTCTTTAATATAAAACTACACACCGCAGTGTTATTGAAGTCTATCGATTCGTTTTGGAGTTTAAAATGATAAAAAACAAAACAAGAAAATAAAAAGTGAGAATGTCACCTTTTTTTCCACAAATCTTAAAACTTGTCAATACCTATATGTACGAGTATGTGCACTTAAAATCTACGCTTCGATAAAGTTGAGTTAAAACTTTAAAATTCGGAGCAGAAAATTGTGGGATCTTATTTATTTTTCGGTTTCTTTTAATCATTACGAAACGTTCGTAACTACCAGTATCGTATGGATTGTATTAAAATTGAATTGTCAGTTAAAAGGCTTCATGAAATGTGTCAAAGTGTGTTCTTGTCGCGCATCGAGCTTTGGTATGTAGGTTTCTGGTGGTTAAAAATAGCAGGTTGATATTTAGAAGAGGCCCTTTCTAACGGTGTCGATTATTTAACTCTAGTTTGAAATAAAGTGTCTGAAAATAAATGTAAATAAATCATCTGCGTTGTTTAACGTGGGGTAGAGGTATTGCCTTTCTTGAAATAATTATTAGGCAATCGAAAACGCCCACTTAGGTATACCGCGAGAGAATTTCTGCACCAATAGACAGACGCATGTCTATCACTGTTGTAGATATATTTATAATCCTTTACGTATCGGCTCTTCTTATTCATTAATGAAATTCATTACCAAATTCAAGAGTAATAATCTCGGGATGAAAATCGGTTCTTGAAGAGCTTCTATAAATAGATTAAATTCATACCTTACTGTGAACTCTGGAGCAAAATTATCCTCTTTTATTATAGTTCTCCCTCGCTGTTATACTCGGCCTTAAATAAATTGTTTAACAAAATAAAAATAAAACACACTTTATATACACGTCGGCCAGTGTCCTTTAGAACAGCCTTAACACTAGGTCTCTATTTCTTTTGTATTATTCGGCGAAATCACTGCGGTCTTTATTTTCCACCTCATTTTATCAGACATTTTCCGAGCAGCGATATGCCACACGGCTTAAACTTTGCCACCATCTTTATTTACTAATTTTGGAATTGAACGGCGGAACGCGGAACTGTGGAATCGCGGACTACAGCAGCGCCACTATAGGGGCGGGAAATTATGAACACACATTCTTTAAGCGCGCCTAAAGATGAATCAATGCTATGTATGAAATTGTGTATGAAAAGAATCAAATGATTCATTTCTTGTCGTATTTTTTCTATCTTAAATATTTTGTACACAATTTGTGGAGATAAAAGGATAAGGTTGATTTGCGTAAGATCAAACTGAAAGCAAATTTCGAAAGACCTGAAGATAACGTATTAGGTGACTCATGATGTTGTAATTTTTTAATTAACTTAAACTACGTTTTGAAAAGAAAAAAAAAAATGTAACTTTATCAATTCTGAGAACGAGAATAAAAACCGACCGTAGAATTAACCAGGAGCTAGATTTATCGGAGTGGAAAATTTAATTTCCGGATAACATACGATATGCATGTACGATAATATGATAACGTGCATTGAAACTTCGCAAGATTATTTACAGTTCTACAAAATCTTTTATTACATGTTATTCGTAGAAAATTTGTCTGTATTTTCACAGACTAATCGATACGAATGAGGCTGCATAATGTAAATTTTTTTCATCACGGACACCCGCAACGTTTTATGATTGTTTTTAAACGATCTAGATTATTTTTTGACAGCTCTTTTATTACCGAATGACGTTACGCCGTAAGCTCTACCGAGAAGGTATCTGATTGGTCGCGCAAGACATGCCAAGCTTATTATGAACTTGCGTGGCCATTCACCGCGCCCGCGCTACGCGTATCGTATCATCAAAAGAGAAGTGGGCATAGTGGTCGCTGGCTTGAAGTGGGTGGAAATAAAATAATAACCGTGATTTCGTAGTAGGTGATATAGCAGGAAATAATGTCACATCAAACGGGAATAAAAGGTAAAATACTAATAGTAAAATAAACTAAAACATCGGTGACGTGCAAATCCTTTGTATGTAATATTTATCTCTCATTTTTATACATGTCCGTATAACTTTTCGTTTTTTTTTTGTTCTCACCATAGCCCGGAGCTTTTTTTTTTTTAACCTCAAAAAGATGGAAAAAAATATATATAGATATAGATTGCTCCCATTTTTATTTCACCGCTAATTAGTCATTCATATAAATCAATTTTCAGCCAATGAAGCCCTCAAAAAATTATTTGCAAAATGTCGAGATGGAAAGATACGAGTGCTCAAAGTATCCATCGAAAACGGTAAGAACGTTATTTTCCTTTTTTTTTTTTTTTTTTTTTTCTACGAGACTATAATTATTCAGACAAAGCTCACTGCCATAAAATTTCTCACAAAAATATTAAAATATTAACGAATTTCAATTTCACGAAATTCAACGCTTATAAAAACAATAAAAATTACTCAACACTCGTCCTTCTATCATTAAATTAACTTATATCTATATTTTAAACGCTAACTGAAAGAGCTAAAAAAACATTAATTGGCAATTAAAATGGCGTGGAAATGTTGTTGTATTCTTAATGAAAACCCGAGCTGTTTATAACTTGAAAGCTCGACATAAATTGCAGCTAAAAACACGATCTGAAATCTCACTATCTACTCGTGATATTTCAGAGGAATTAGTTCCTGCCTTTTCTTCAAAAACAATTGGAAAATGGCAAGACGATTACGACAAACTTGTAAAACCGTTGATAGTTGAAAATATACCAGCATACATTCTATACCGGCTAGACACAAAGTCCCCTGATTCTGGATATGACTGGTTGTTCATTTCCTGGTCACCAGACACTGCGTCTATTAGACAAAAGATGTTATACGCATCGACAAAAGCAACGCTAAAGCAGGAATTTGGAACTGCTTATTTCAAGGAGGAACTTCACGGCACTGTTCCGGAAGATATTACGCTAGAAGGGTATCATAAACATAAGAGAAACGATGCAGCACCGGCGCCTTTAACTACGGCCGAAGAAGAGCTAGCTGAGATTAAAAAGACTTCTGTGCATACGGACTACAGCGTTGAAACTAGACAGCAGACTTTGAGTGGTGTTGCTTTTCCTGTTTCCGACGGAGCTAAGACGGCTATTAACGATTTTAGGAGAGGAATTCACGAATATGTTCAACTGAAAATTGACCTTGAAGAAGAAAAGATACATTTGGTCATGGCTTGCGATGTTTCATTAGATAAATTGCCTACTAAAGTACCTGCAGATTCAGCCAGATATCATCTATACAATTTTAAACATACCCACGAGGGCGATTACATGGAGAATGTCGGTGTGTATCAGTTTATTTCTAGTTTTGTATTGGAAATATATACCGTTTGTATACGTTTTTCAAACTTTTTTGTGTACTAGATGCAATGAGAGTGTTCATTCTTCTGTTTGATTTAATAACAGAACCAAAATTTCAAAATATGTTGATACTGTATTCTAAATTCCGGTTTATTAATTGAATTCTATTCTCAATCTCGATCTTCCAATGTTATTACATTTCAATGATTAAAGGTTGTTATCTTTTCTTTGCAGTTTTCATATATAGTATGCCCGGATATAGTTGCAGTATCAAAGAACGGATGCTATACTCTTCGTGCAAAGCACCCCTTCTCGATCTTATTCAATCACTGGGAGTCACCATAGTAAAAAAGGTAAGTTAAATTACAAAACATTAATGAAATGCTTTCAGGATTATTAAATTTTTCGTTACCAGAAATGAAAAATTGCTTCCAAGGTGACCAAAGCTTTTCCAATTCCTATGTCGATGTAAAAACCCTTGATATTCTTTATTTATTGATGATAAAAAATCAATGAAGTATTTTTATGATTGAACTGAGACAGTGCGGTGGCCATGAGTATGACTTTGGGGACAATCGTAGTTTAAGTGGTTTTGTTTTTGTCATTAATTTGCAAATGAGAAAGAAAACTGTCCGCGCTGTCTTTGATTATTAAATTTAAAAGAAAAACCATCAAAAGTCTGATAAAATTCATTGGGTATTGATATACAATGAATCACAGTTGGAAGTAAATAGCGGAGAAGAGTTAGCAGACATGTTGGAAGATCCTCCTACCATAAAAGAAACTGCAGCAACAACTCCTGCTACTCCGTCAACACCTTCCGCTCCTCCACAAACTATACCTGATAAAAAATCTAAGCCAAAACGTTCGTGCGTTCTGAGTTAACAGGTGGTCCTGTTAATTTCTGCTGCTCGAAAAACTGTTTTTGACATTGCAAAAAAGATTATTATTTCCGTTGGTAAACGTTAAACTTTCAGTCACAAACCGTTGAATGACGTTTCAGCACAGAGTTCGTTAATAGATAATGTAACATATACTGTGCTTGACAATTTTAGAATCTTCAATTCAAAAAGAAACAAAAAACTGTTGTTTTTAAATGTTTTAGACCGGTGTAGATCGCATTTGAAATTAACACAATTCCAAAAGTAAAAGCATTTAGTAATAACTGAATTAAATGGATTTTTGAAATTAGTTGTTCAAAGTGATACGTATAACTATTTAGTGAATTAGAGTAGACCAAATGGTGTATTTTTCTAAATTCTAATACCAAAATTGGTAAGCCAAATTCTTGTTGAAGTAACTCTATGATAACTATATATGTCTGTGGTAATGAAAAAAAAAAAAAACAAAAAAAGAAAAATATGAAAAATTTACGTACAGAAAAGATTTCTTGTCCAAATAGCATTGCATTGGACGAGTGTAATATCTTTTTTTTTTCAGATAACTATTCAATATTGTTGAAAAACATTTATTTGTCTCAAAACGTTTGGGAAATAGGCTCTTTTTTTGCTGGGTTTTTATTACATGTTTACAACATATATTTAGCTAATACATACATTATATTCACACCTATTTATGTAATTACATTTGTTATATCTTACTAGAGCCGCGAGTATTTTTAATGCTATTTTTAACTGCCGATTTCTTTTTAGCCATTAGGTTTATTGAGTGTAAAGAGAGAAAATTTCCATCTGCTGCTCTTTAGATTGTAAACAATTTTAGATTCCAACTTATGCATTGGAAAAGTCATGTATCCAAAATCAAAAGCAAGAATCAACTTTATTTGTTAAATATTATTATTTCGGTTATTAATAAAGTCCAAGGCAGCTGATTACACTGAAGAACGTTGATTAATGGTAATAGTTTAAAATTATGCTATTCATAGATCTGCCATATTATTTATTATTTGAAAATTTATCCGAAACAATCATTGTCTGCATACGATAGTTGTTGAATATAAAAACCCAGCATACCTTGTCTCAAATTAGTTCCTAGTCTTAAATCAAGTGATACGTACATATAAGTTGTCTATTAATGTGTTTAGAAGAAACTTAAGGGCCTAAATTCCAAACATCTGTCGACATTAAATAGCATTTAAGCGGTGTAGGACAGAAGTGTTTTAATTTAGTATTTTCAGCAACCACATAGCTGAATGTGATTATTAGAGAGTTAGGAAAGAAATTCCATGTGCTCTAGCTAGCTAATGCCACTAACCTGACAGCTCTGCATATTGTAATAATAACATTGTATTTGACAAATGATCAAAGATGTGCAAATGCTATTGTTTAACGTCAGAGTTAAGCTATGTTCATTCCACATTGTCAAAATATTTGCATTCTTTAGTAATAACAATTATATATACATATACAATGTATATATACATATACATATACATATTGAATTATATATTTATATATATATATTATATATATATATATGTATGTATATATATATTATACTCTATACTATTATATACATATAATATGACATATTAAAATTCACAAATATATATACGACGTAAGACTGAAAGCGGCACATCCCACTGCCTGTATATCTGTGAGCTTCAAATGCAGAATTGAAATAATTAGTCCTTTGGAGGCAATTGAATTGAATTTTTTTTTATATTAACAACATGATAATTAATCCGATATCATTCTAACAATTAATTATATAAATTACTGGAAAGTTTTATTTTACTATAACGAGGCTGAGAAAGGCGTTCCCTTGAATGATGTATATAGATAGGGCATTATTTCGGTGTAAGGGCTTTCTGATAAATATATAATTTCTTTTTTATTATATTAAATTTGAACAACAAACTAAAAGTTTATTCTATTTTATAACGCTTATTCAGCTGACCTAGATACGTTACCACTGAATGTTTCCTGGAAATCTCATGTCATTGCTAAAAATATACATACACCACGGTTACACGATATCAACAAACACCTTTTGTTGAGTTTTCTGAACATTTGAGAATTGAATCTGCGAGAGGTAGATCTGTATCTAGCAGCAGTTTATTGTCTATAAAAAGCCTAATCTGATTGTTGATTGATTTTTCTTATCACTAATCAAATGTATGATACTCGGAGAAATATTTGATTAAATTGATGATTAGGAATATTGGTAGCTATATGATAAACGACCTTGTCAATCGTGACTTGTACTTGCCAAAATTATAAATGTATAAAGTTATCTTGTATTGGTCGGAATTAACACGGTTATACACAGTGGGAGCGTTGTCAGATAGGCAACAGCAAGAAGATGATATTCGAGAGGCATTCTATTTTTCGTGACGTGTATTTTTTTAACTCTTGTAGCTTTTTATAAGCATTTTAAGAATCTTTGGCCGAGTGTCTTTTTGTGACTATCTTAAATTTTGATCTGAGACTTTGAAAAATAAAAAATAAATGAATAAATAAATAAAAAATAACAAGAAAATTGATGAAAGCATGCAAAGTTATGTGGTCATATTTTTTTGTGCAGCCAAAACAGCTCTGTAAAATCATACGTAATCCTAGAATTGTACTGATCGTACTCGTACTATCTTTGGAATTTTATATTATCCTCCAAGTTTCAATATCTCTTTTCAAGAATAAGCTGCTTTTAAACTTCAACATAAGAATGTAATAGAAATTTTTTTAACATAAAAAGTTTACGATTATAAAATTAATTGGCATCTTCTTGTCTGCCTCTAAGCACTAAACTAAAAGTAATCAATAATCAACCCATTTATGGTAAATCATATCAGAAATTGACGTTAGTTGTTTTTCTGAAATGAAATAATATTCTATATTCTTGAGAAAAAAAACGTGATCATCTAAGATTTGCATATAAGATTTTCGAGCTTTCATAATGGATACTTAGGCCTAATTTCTTGTTTCTGCACGATGCTCAAAATTTCAAATTGTGTTCTGAGATACATAAAAAAACGCACATTTTTGCCTGGGCACAATTTATGTTTATAAGTACCACTGTTTCAGGCCAGGCCTATTCTGTAAGATGCATTTGGGTATTAATTGATTATTTATATAGAATTTCTGTTAAAAACATAGGTTCCTTCATACGAACAAATAAATTGTATATTCTTGCCAATATTGATATATATTATATATATATATATTATGAAAAATAAACAATTATACAATTTAAAAAGAGAAATTTGTTATTTAAATTAATTTTGCCACTTTGAACTACTCTCTTTATTAATATCATTTTACCATAAACAAATATAGCGCAAGTAGATGAATAATATTTAATAGGTCACAATGAACCAGCGCGATAAGATCATCTAACGGGTATGTAATAGAATTTAATACTTAGGATAGTAATTTTAATAAGCTTACAGTATAGGCCTGACTTTGGTATGTCGTTTTGTTATATTGTATCTTAGCATATTTATTTATTTGACTGATGGTTGATGAGCAAAATTTTAAGTATCTCCAATTGTGCATATTACAAATGTAGAGAATTAATTTTTGTTTATCAAAATTTTTCGGTCTGTAGCTTGAGATTGATGATGGAAAGGAACTAACCATGGAATTTTTGCAAGAGGAATTACATCCGAAAATCAATTTACACCGACCTAAGTTTGCCAAACCCAAAGGTCCACCAAACAGAGGTGCCAAACGTTTGACCAAGGTTCAAACTGCGGAAACTACAGAACAAGAAGCTTAATGTAAAACTTTTCATTGTAGTATTAGGATAATAACAAAGTGGAGCAGGGTGTTAGATTTTCAATAAAAAATTGATGAATTTTTATTATAGTTTATTTTGCAATATTGATCCGTGCTCGATTTTGTTTCTTAAATTCAGAGCTTCTCTCTATTTATGGTCACGCTTATTGTATTATTTTATACTTTTGGGGAAGAAAAAGAAAAAAAAATGGGTGGTTGTTATACAGTATTCAAAATATCGAATGAACTTAATTTAACCGGAACAACAATCTTTTAACTATTTTTAATTTGCATTCAATTTTTTTTGTATTATATCAGGCCTGTTCTGTACGCATAGCTAGTATTCATTCATCATACGTATTTTACATCTCTCTTAATAGTCTCAATATGTTCTAGTTTATAAAAATCTCATTTAATTATATGTCATTCCTGTACTAAATTTATTATGAAAACTGCGAATTTCTTATAACTTCCTTGCAGAATAGGGCTCATAGATTATTGAATCAAGGACTGTTGTTCATCTTCATAAATTACAATCAACGTTTTGGTAATTATTTCTCTTTTTGGTCGTTATGTTGTAAATATCTGCATGCTTTACATAGGAATTATCGTTTTGTTCGATAGATTTGGCAGACATTTTAGGGTGATTTTTTTCACAACTACCCAAGTTTGATGAAGTGTTTAACTAGCACAATTTGTATAATTTGTCGCCGAAATATTAACTAACTAAGATTAGATGGCTATTATAGTCATTAGGTAGAGAATTAATTATACACAAGGTATTACACTATTTGCAAAATTAAAACTAATTTTTCGAACGTAAGATTTATTATGGTTCTTGCTCACATTTGGATCGTTGTTAAGAATTGTGAACAAATGTTACTTGTAAATCGGTCGAAATTGAAATTTCTTGAACGCACTAATTAATAAAGTTGATGATAGTCTAATGTAAAATAAGGCATTGCGCTCAGTTATAGTTATGTATTTAGTCAGTATGAAGGAAATCTATAGATATATTTAACTTTGGAAAAAAAAAGAAAAAAATTAAATTAATAAATAAATGACATCTGGTAGAAAGTATCTATTATATTACAATTAAGTGTATAACAACGAATAAAGTATCTACAAGATGAACCTAAACTGATGTTAAAATTAAATGTCTACGTTTTAGTCTCTGGTGTTGTGTCCGGTATTAGTTCTTTACTATCATAGAGTTCTTTCAACTTTAAATCATGTGCTTTTTCCAATAATGTGTCTTCACCACGAGACTTTTTCAGTGAGCTGCGTATTTGCCTGTATTAAAGGAACAAAAAAATTATTCATTATTATTGGGAACAATTTTTTGATAACAAACAAATGGTAAATATTCTTTAAAAATATCCCTGAATTTTTGTTTTTTCGTTGCAGTACAATTTAATACTTTTCTTACTCTCTCTCTCGTTTTTACTTACTCGTCTCTACTCTTCTTCCAATTGTATTGCCAATACCGTATTTCTTCCATCGTTGTTCCAGACAATCTCAAAATTCCTAAAGATATCACACCAGCTATTCCACCAAGAACTGTACCCAATCCTCCTCCAACAAGCATTCCTTTCGGGCCCAAACTCAGTTTGTAACATGCACCGGTCACAAAACCTGCCGTTAAATACTCTATGATAGAGGATCTACCTCGATAGGCTGCAATTGATGTTGTTATTAATCTGAAAGGTGTTAATATCATTATGATCATTGTGCTATTTAGTGATTTAAGAAAATTGTTGAGGTTCAGAAAGTTTGAAAAGTGAATTAGAAAAAATAGAGAGAAATTTATGAGTCTTTGTTTACTGATGAAGCTTAAAACATGGAATTTGATTATAGTATTTACATGTAAGAGCCAGAGAATAGCCCGAGTCTCCAGCCCCACTGGAAAGCACCTCTGGCAAAACTGAGCGTGACGGTATCTTGCAATTTTTTTTTTGCTTCAAACATACTGGTAAACTTTGTCGCATCATTTCTTTGCAGGAAATTGACGTATTCCACCCTGGATTTAAGGGTACCTCCCCATATTGCTCCGGCAACTAGTCCGAACAATGTTCCTTGCATAACAAAGTTCATTTCTGGACTTTTGTTGCCGAATTCACTGAAATTTTAACACCAGTTTAAAGTATTTAGTGATACTGGTGGGTATACATACGTCAATCTAGGCATGTTGTTTATTGGAACTATGTATTAAAGATTAAATGACATGATGGGAATAAACGATCTATCAATTCAACAGACCGAGTATGATGGATAAGGATCGTAGCGATGATAAATAAGTTATGAATTATTTAATACAAAAATACGTACTCGATGCTGAACATATTGTGTAACCTATCCAAACCGGTTTCATCTTTGTCTGCTTCCATATAATATGTTCTCGCACTGTGTTCTGTTTTCGTACGTAAATTGAAAAAGTCATAAGGCAGGATACCCATAATACAGGGTAACCTTTTTCCCGCTGAACTGAACATGTTACTTGTTTAGTTTGAACTTATTATTTATTATAAATGAGGTACGATAACCTAAAAATACGATGAATGAGACTCTTGAATAAAGATGATCATCGCCATTTGCAATACTGAGACGGGCTTGTAAGCGCGCGCGCACAACATCGTCTTTAAATTACATTTGATCAGAACATAAATTTCTTTTGAATTCAATCGATTGCGATAAATGCAAAGAAGAATTAAAAACGGGTATGTAGTTTTGAAATCAGTCAGAGATAACTAGCCCAGGACAATACACCTGGTCAGGCTCGATACATGGTATTCATATTAATTCCCGCCATTAATTTGCGGCAAAAGTAGTTCACAAGATCGTCACTGAACAGCGCTATTTTCGAATTCAATTTTTGGCGCCATCCTGCTGAATGCGTGTTAATTCTAACAATAAATATGATCTATCGGTTACATTCAATAAGGCACGCAATGAAAAACATTGTGTTTTTATTAAAAAAATGTATTGTTTTGGGACTCAATACGATTCGAAAGCAAGCAACAAGTCCAAAATTTATTCATTTTGCTTTCCCTGCTTCACCTGCATAGCGGACGATTGTGTTTCAACTCTCAATTTTGAGTTCTTGGGAGGGCCGCAAAATTATAATTCGAGCTGTCTGGGTAGTTATCTGGCATCATTTCAACAACTTATAAATCATTAACTAGTCTAATTGTTCGGAAAACAAGAATACGCGGAGCTTACAAATTTCTACAAAGCTCAATACTTTGCTTAAATTCTAAAGAATGTGGCCTTTTTTTTTAAAGAGCCGTCTTCAACGCAGGATTTATCGGTGAATGTTCCAGAGCTATAAAGCGAAGACTTTTCAAATCAATAAATATTTCAATACCTAAATAGTCGTTCGAAAGCCTTTAAATTTTGAGTGTTAAATAGTAAAACAGCATTGAAAACTGTCGAGAAACTGTATTCAAATTTCAACAGCTTGCAATAGTTTGCAATAGTATTTTTATGTGGATTTCCAATCAGATTTTTTTCCTCAATGAAAATTTCTTTCAAATTTTCTTGGCCTTGTTGAATGAAACCGGAAGTTGAGGGTGGCCAAAAAACGTCAACCAGTGCACATTCCATGGTTGCCGCAATATTCCGTTAGGGGTGCTGTCGCAAGCGGGAGTCGTGACGTAACAGCGTTACGAAAGAATTTTTCTCTACCCCCGAGCGTGGTACAGGGGATGATAAAGAGGGGTTGCCGAGCGCGGCGAAGGGCAGGGGATGGAGAAGCTCGCACGTCAATAGGACCGCCGCTGTATCAGGTGTGGAGGGGGGGAGCCGCGGTGAGTTCCGGGGGGTGGAAAAGGGAATAGGGGCGATAGGGGTGGTTTTCCAAGCGCTGAACATCGAGGAACGACTACGAACCGAGTGTGGTACCGCGCAACGCCAGTGTCACACTAAAATGTGACTCGACGCAACGAGCACACAGCCGAATTTCATTAGTTTAGGTAAAACTAAATTCAAAAAGTGTGCACCTTGGATATAATTATCGTCCATAACGGAAGCGATCGAAGAAATACGTACATACATATCATTTTATCCTAGTTGAAGAGACGCTTGCATAGAAAAAGAATAACTATAATAAATTAAATAACAAATATACACATACATACTATATACATATACACTATATATTACATAAAAAAAAATTTGATTTAAAAGTACTATACATATCTACGATACGATACTTAATTATATATCTACGATAGGATAAGTACAAGAAGAAGAACGTAGTCGTGGACGTAACGGATGGCTGAGTTATAATCATAGTGCGGCGATCTATGAGTAGAATTGTTTAATCGAAAATAAGGTTGAAGAATTAGTGATTTGTGTCGAGAAGATCAGGAGACAGCTACGGGTAAGTTAATGTAACTGTTCGAAAGGTATTGCATAATATTGTACAAGCCATTTTGTAAAGCTATGATGCACCGAGTTACGAATTACATACATTGATCTTGGGATTAAATTTAATCGTAAAACTCACGCCACAGAATCGAACAGTATTTGTCGATTATTCGCGAACCCTGTACGAGTTATAATGCCTCTTTACATACAGGGAATTGCTGCTGTTAAGGACTCAGGTAAATAATGTTACCCGTTTTAGATAATGTTGGAAGATTAACCGATCTAAGTCGATACGAATTAAGCAATTAAAAATGTCTTCGGAATCATCGGTCTTTTCGAATCTTGGAGCGTAATCAATCACAGATGATATCAAATTCCATAAAGCCAATTATAAGTATTACGATAAATTGATAACAATTCGGATTTTAGAATTGCTTGAAATGTGTTTTAAGGATTCAGTAATAATTCGTCGAGGTTTAGGTAGAGACTGTGTTACGAATTCCTTTATTCATCACGATTCCATTTAATTCGAATTCGTTTGTTCGATTCCCTACGGAGTTGTGAATGGATAAGCTCCCTACCGTGGCCCGTCTTCTATTATATTTAGGGCTGAAGTTCTGGAACGTAGTCGGTAGATATCAAGTTAGAAGTTACAGTCACTTTTCAAAGGTCGTTACAATCGTTCCGTTGGTATCTTACGGAACCATAGATGGACAGTTTACGATTACGTATGTCATACAACGTTACCTTCGTTTACGGAAAATGTATTTCTGGTCTTTACGTAATATCATACCAGCTGTATGATCACACGCCTGATAGTCATGTTCAGTGTTACTAACTTTATGTGACATATCATGAAACATTTATGCATTTCTCATCCACCTTATCCAGATTATACGTTCTTCCCCTAATTGTTATCTTTGAATAAAAAATGACGATCGATTCTTTCAGAGATAAGTTTTTTTTTTTGCTAGAGTTTTGCCGAAGTTGACCATTGCGGATGGTTAAGATATTTGAGTGAACAACTTTTCTATCGCGTAGAAAATTATTGACGACAAATAAATCTTTCGTCGCACTTAAATAGTCTACGAAATTCCTTTCATTCAAGAAACGTTTGAAATTTGAATCACGCGATGACAGGGTGGCTAGGGGGTTGGAACAAATTTAGAAGCACCAAGTATACAACTAGAATACACCTGTGTCTTGTTGTCTCGGTATCCCACAGAGCCGGATCGTTGATCGACGGTTAAAACGGTTCCATTGTCTGCTGCGAATTTTGGGAATAAAGGTACGAGCTATAGTAGCGAGACGTAGCTTTGGAGTATGAATAAGGGTACACCGCGATTGATTTGATGAATTTTAATTTCACGCTTCTGTTAACCGTATTTTCTTTCAAAGACCCAACCTAAGGCGAACCCAATTGGGGCGAAGTAACGATATTGGCTTCTGAGTTCGAGCTCTGCTTCTACGATGGTTGCGCTATCACGAATGTGTATGTACACGTACCTGGTGATAGAAAGAACTTTTACTTTTATTACAGCTACAAACTGCCGGTTTAATTTGATAATGGGATCGCGTTATTTTCTATAGCCTTTGCTACGGCCCTGTTACCGGCACTTTGTTGATGTTTAATGCTTTTAAAAATTTTATTATCCAATTATTCCCTGGGCTTGCGAGTAATTCATTATTCGCAATAAAGTTAGTCATTAATTAAACTGACAACGACTGACCAACCAACGCGATTGATATTGTCCATAGAAGGTCAGATGAAAAAGAATATTCCGGTTATACGGAAACAGTTTTGCGGTTGGTCAACGAAATTCAACTCTACGCCGTAAATACAGTAACGATAGAATTTTTTTTTTTTTTTCTTTATTTTCTCTCTTTCTTTCAAATTAGTGATGAACATTAGAAGCACAGGTTTGCTCGCTGCAGGCGTATACGATGTCCAGATTCACGACCCTCGTTATCCCACCTCACTTTTTTTTATCTCGTTTGCTGCTCGTTTTTCAGATCTCTGCCAGAGGGCAACGACTCGTTTACAAAAGGCCGGTATTTACAGAGCCCTGAGGGTGATTAATCAATATGAAAACTCTAATATTCGTAAAAAGATATCTGATCAAAGGTAGTATAGCCTGTTGCATCGATATGGGGTTATCATCAGATATTGAAAATTCTTCTCCGGAGTAGAATCTCCCTTTCTCACTCTCTATCTCTCTCTCTCTCTTCCTCTTTTTCTCTCTTCTTCTATCAGTGGATCCGCGATCGTAGATTTTCATCCGTGGATAAAACAACGAGGACTATAAAACGTACAGCCTCGAACCAGCGCCATCTTAGCGCCCTACACGCATAAGAATATTTCTTTGCATATACTGGTTCAACCCTTATAGTATACGTGTAATATTATGTATACATATATATGCCACGTACGGTGGGTTCACGTACGTGAATGGTCGTCTGAGTATCGAGCTGGCAGTCAGAGTACAAGGTAGACCTGTAGATAGCTAGGTTTAAATCGTAGGGGTAGAATTTAACAATTATAATTTCCGCCGGTGCCACATACGTTTGTGAGTTTTACACACACAGTGTAACTGTACGGATTTCCCTGAGGCCTAGCTAGGGTCGCTTCAGTTCAATCTACAATGGTACGGAAGAGGAGGGAAGGCCGGAAAAGTTGGGAAAACGGAAAAGATAAGGGAAGCAGCTGGCCGGATTGAATCGAAACATTGGGAGTGTTTGCCAAAAGAGAGTTCCAATTGCCAGTTGGCTACTTTGCAACCGTCAAGTGAACCGTTTTGCGCTGACAATACCTACTTTCATCCGCTGTTCTCCCTTTTCTTCGTTCCTTTCTCTTTTTTCTTTCTTCTTCTTCTTTTTTGTTTTATTATTATTTGTTTTTTTTTGTGGTACCTCAGGCGCTTGATACTTTGTGAAATATGTACGGTACGAATATCAAAGCAAAATAGAACCGTGCGAATCCCCATCGCTGAGGAAATGTAATGTTCAACACTATACAAGCGGCTGGCCAAATGCCAAGTTTATCTATACCCAGCAACGAAAGTTCGTGCTTTGTAAGCCAACAGCTACCAAAGCGTCGATTCCTCCGTTTTCAGATTCAGGATTATCGTTAGCTGTGGGCGGACCTATTTTCACCTTAATTTCGAATGATTTATTGGGCCTCGAGTGCACTGAAAGAAAGAAGAAAAAAAAAAAAGTTTCCGTTAAGATTTAACTTGCATCTCTTTTTTTTTTATTGTTAGTCCACAGTCGGTGTCCCTAGAATAAATGTATCCCATTATGGAGTTAAAACAATACGAAAGGCACATGTCTGTTTTTTGTTTAGCAATTAATGAAGCAATTATAACTACAATGGCAAAGTTTGGAACGTCGCGTATTATACGGACTAACTTTCTTATCTAAGCTCAGCATTATGGAATGGCTATAGCTGCTAAAGGTAGCCGTGCCGTGCAGGTTGGGCCTTGAAATTGAAACTGAAGTATATCCGCGATAACGGAATCCCTCTGCACAATTCTTCGTCACGAACTTTTACTGTAGATCAACTTGAACGGACCTTTTTTTTAAACCCGTAGAACCCAGATTTATACGGTTTCTGATATGTAGCTGTCGCTTGAGAGAAGCAAAGGATAATTTATGAATTTACCAGCGCATATAGCAGCGTGTGCCTCAGGCCGTGCTGACGATGAGAAATGTCGGGTTGACCGGACGTCGTGGGTCGTGACTGTGACTCGAAATGGCAAGTGCTGAGCTTGATTAATTTGTTCTTGAAAGAGATCGATTCGTGAGAGTCGGTTTCCCTGTATTTCGAAGAAACTGGTAGGCGGTGTCTTTGAGGTAAAGAATTCGTCATCCTGAAAGAAAGTTTTCAGACGAGGTAAGTAATCAGAGACTCGTGAAACGCACGAAAACTTTTACCGTTAAAAAGATTTTTACCGTTTTTACGGCTACACAGACTCTAGTCAGATAACTTGATCGAGTACCACTAAAGCGTACTTATATCGCTGCCATTCAAATGTACATACAAACACACCTATTGCAGTGGAATGCTCGTTCGATTATAGCCTATCAAGTTAACGATCGCTTCTGAGGAGCGCTGCGTCGTCAGTAGTTAGGGTAATAGTGTGGTCAGCCTCTAGAGTAGCGAATTGATGTAAATGACAGCGCCCTAACAGAGAGGTACTAAATTACGTGTTTAATCGTTTCCGACAGCGAAAGAGAGGCTCCTCTCTATGAAAATGAAAGAAAAAGAAAATCAAATGACGTGGAAAAAAGCTCTTGAATTATTATCTCAATTTTTTTTTAGAGATGGTATACGAAATGGAGGAATTTAGGAATTCTGGTTGAGTTAAGTTAAGGTAAGGTTTGAAGAGGTGATGTTCCGGAGTCGGACGAGGGATGTTGTAATAAGAGATAGGAGGTTGAGTGACGGAAGAGTGAGGTGGTAAATAAGCACGAGAAATTGGGCCGGAAAATGAGAATAATAGAGGAACGTAGAGATCAAATGGCGGAGAAGTTCTTTGTCTCCTGCAGAAAACCTGCTGATTGCATGTACCCACTCAAGGCACGCTTCTTGATTGGCTCCGTTTCAAGTGCCTACATTGCAGATGCCTAACTGTTCGACTACTTCAGTAACCGAGTATTCGCGAAAAATGGGAATTCTTGAATCGTTCAAAGAAAAGAGGCAGCGGAATGGGAAAGAGGTCAAATTTGATTTTTAAGCGATATTTATCCAGGATATAATAACGGAGGGCTGTTTCCATAAGATCGCTGAACATTGTCTGTGGTTTCGTGTTGGTAGCCCCACATTATTATCGATATTAAGTGTTTGTATATAAAGTGTAAAACATTGCATAGCTAAGCTGAAGAGTTCTGCCGATGTTCGGATGGGTTGCAGTAACAAGAGAAAAAAAAAATGCAAAGCAGAAGACACTTTTGTCGTAGAAAAAAAGAACGAAAATGCAATTTTTAAACCGAGTTGAGTCCATCAGAGGTATTTCCGGCGACAATTTAGCCCCGGGCTTGAAGTACTTTTTTCATTTCTCGTCGAGTAGAATGAAGTTAGATGAAAAAGTGTCTTAAAAGTTGCGGGAATAAACAAGACAAAGGTAAATTTCGAAACTTTGTTTTCTAATTTACATCTCAGTGCTACTTTTCGGTATTCTCATCTTTCGAATTCGAAATCGAATAAAATACATAGACAACAATTTGACATGAGACAGGAAAAAGTTCAATATACAACACAAGCAAATAGTGTCGTACAGAATAGCAAAGAGTGTTTCGAATCAATATGCATACTCGTGACTTCCGAATTTTCTGAGCCTTTGCCAAGGGTATATTTGTGGCTATCGATCTCACGAGGTCGGCGTAGGCCAGCCCTTACCGTGTCCAGACCTCCAGAACAGTAATCCTTCGGAAATAGTTTCGTTGCAGAAGGTTAATCAGCCTTGTCAGTATCTGATATCCCTTAGAGTCAAACCCAACTCGAGTTTTCCAACTGCTTTCCATACGCCTCGTATATCTTTTTCCCGTTCGTTCACAGCTTCGTATCATCTGGCAGAGGCGGCTTTATCGATTAGTACCGGGATACGGTACAGATCGAGGTTTATAGTTTTTGATCGAAATTAATCTGAAGGGGGATTATCAATGGCTGTGTTTACTGTGTCAACTCTGTTGCTCACCCATCGTAGGTAACAATTTTCGTTATGCTTCGATGAGCACAAAAACCAGCATATAGGGTGAATCAAGGATGTTCGATGTAATAACCGACTTGAACACGAGAGTTTGCTGTTTTCGTGGCGGCAGATGTGCAAGAATATTCGTGGGTTGGCAAAAGCGAAGTATGAGCTACGTGAGGAGAAGATAGAAGAGTGTGAGACAGTGAGAGGGGGAGAGAAAGAGACATAGCATCGAGGCTAGGATGGTATGAATAAAATTTGAATACCATTTCTGTGCTGTTTTCCACGAAACTGTCGTATAAATTATTATATTGACTGTACAACTAACGTTGTAAGGGTGAAATAGCCGTGACATTATAGTCTACCCTAGATCGGAAAACGGTTTGACCCACAGTTTCTCTATATACATATATATACCTACGTACTGTTTGCGGAGTTTCGTATCAAGTAATTAAGCGAACCCTTCAAGTGTAAATCGTGCTGGGTCGTGCAAACAAAGGAAGCAGAGCAGAGAAAAAACCAAAAGGAGAAAAAAAAAAGAATCGAAAAAAAGTAGTAGTAGGTATCCTTTTTTATCTCCAAGCTCGACGCGTGTCCGCGGGTCCCCTAAAACATTAGTTCCCCTTCAGATAAACAATCGGAAAAAAAAATGGAAAAACAAGGAAGAAAAAAAAAAAAAAACGTAGGCTAGATAGTTCAGGAGAGATTCGAATTTCTTTTACGCGTCACGAACCCTTAAGAACAGGCAACGGAGATTAAAGCAACTTGAAACTGCCACATAACTCCTACAGATGCAATAAACCGATCACACGCGGGGGTGCGAATCGTTATTCGATTACCAATCATTATACCTAAATATACGTATATACTGTACGAGTTTATCGACGACGAGAAATCGACTTGAAGTACCTATCCCAGTGGCATATTGTGTACCATCACGTCAGTTATATTAGTTAACTATACCTAACTACAGAATGGAATCACCACCTGGCGCCGAGTTGCACAGCGCCAGACTGCAGGACGTGGCGACGCGACGTCTAGTATATTTTCGCGTGTATTCTTTGATAGCGGGTTACAACCCTGATAGTGTAGTTCTCGCAGCGGGTAGTATCCGGTTTGTCGGACGGTCGGCAGCTTGGAAAGGTGGAGATAATTTTTTTAATTTTCTGCTAAATCGCACCCTAACGTACGATTTATATTTCTGGCTTTTGAACGGTTCCTGGTTGAGTACTCGATGCCTGCATACTTGAACCGATTGAATGAACGAGCCAGGGGTGTGAAACGATATCTGGATTGGTCGTAGAGTGTAATTCTCTCTTTTAACCATTCGGTACGTCGCTTTTGAATGTACTTCGAGCTAAGCACCAAAATGTCGAGTTTCGATCTGCAGAGATGAATCGCGACAAAGAGAGGAAATTTAATTTATCTACATATGTATACCTACAGCCGGAGTGCTGGCTTATGTATGCATGTACCATCCCAGTAAAAACTCTGGGTCGCAATTAGCTTGACGATTGTGAGTGAAAAATGAAGACATCAATCATGAAGTCTCGGCTAGGTTTAACTTGATCTTTTTTATCCCTCCAGGTCATGAAATTTTTCCTCAAAATTCTCGAACAATTCTTTTTACCCCGTTTTTTTTTTCTTTTTTTTTGTTCTTCGTGAGGTTGTATTTCTCACGAGAGTTTGATCGCGCCTCTCGGTAATAATAATATAAAATTGAAAATGGAATATATCTTTGAGGGAAAGCCAACCGCAGGAAGGAAGCAATTGGCCGACGTTGAAGCAGATGATGACAGTCACACGCTTACCTATCAGAACCCTCAACGAATTTCTTATATTTCCTGAGGATATCGGAGGACCGTTTTTTTTCCCCCCTTTCTTGAACGAATAAAATTCCAGTTTATCTTTAACCTTTCACCCACTACTATAGCGTGCATCGTGAACTCAAAGCTCTCCGGATCTTAAGAGATGAGACGCGATAAAGGCCAACTTTCTAGTGGCATACAAATAGAAAATACAGAGACTTTTGACTACATTATTCGAGAAGCTTTAGCTAAACCGGATTTCTATAGACAAGTACTTTCGGTATACTCCGACTACTATAGTTACTACACGTTATTATTTCATCGATAAATTTAAATATTCATTTCCTGTAATAAATTGACCGTGCAATCGGTCAGGCTACGTACGTTATGTTATGTGTTGACAATCTCGATATTTGGCTACCTATCACCTACATAAATACATTCATGGCTATATAGGAACTATAATCAGCTACGTCAGCGGTAATAAATCACCGGTCCGACTTCCGGGTATTAGAATTCGTAGTAGCAGCTATTTCTTGGGTTTAGGGTGGTATAGAGCTTGCAGTAAGGACCTACGCCTCGGGTTTCAAATGTTGCGATTGACTGTAGTCGATTTTTGATGGGTTGGGGAATCCGTGACATTCGGGGGTCATGTCGGAGTGCCACGGCACGGTCGCTAAGCTTTAGTGAGCTTTTAAGCTCGGTCTGTTTGCTGCCGGCTCGCTACCGCTATACGGTATTCAAGTCTCTTTGTCGCTTTAGAGTTTGAACAAAGGTTCAGTCCTTGCAATAACTGTTCTTGACGTTATCCTCCTGCAGGCACTAAAAATCTGTGACGATCTAAAGAATCCCGTTACGTGGCTTAGCATTGGAGAGGAAATATCTTTTTCATTTTATATGTTTCATTCGATTTCACAAGCAAATTTAAAACCCAAATTTATCTCCTAATCGTTATTAATCGTTTTATATATTATTTCGATTAAGACACCATTCCTGAAAGCTTCACAGTCAGAAATTATTAACGGTGACTCGAGTTATCGCAGAAAATTAATAACGAGGTCTTGTTTTTGCTATAATACCAAGGTAATGCAATTCTTGCATGCTGGGGGTGATCACAGTTTCACATAAATGCCAAATCGCTAATAAAAAGCTTTGGTTCTGACCCTAGAGTTCATATCTCGACCTCTAATCTCTTTCCCTTCTTTCCTCTGACGTTTTAATCATTTTACGTTTCAGAAACATGAAACTCGAAATGATGAACAAAGAACAGGGGCTGCAGCTGTTCGGGAAACTGATACGAACAAAGAACATAGACGGTCTTCAAGGTGATCAAGGAAAACCAGGACCGGAACCAGCTGAACCTCCCGACTCAAAACAGAAATTACAGGTGCACCACTCGTACGAATGATATGATATAATGTGTGTTTGAAACTGGATAATACCTTGCCAAAAATAGGTAATCCGGATTTGGTAGGGGATAGTTATTCAATTCTATTCTTAATGAAATTAAGGTGGCCCGTAGAGAGTTCCTCGGCTCGCCGAGGGTCTCCGTAATCGCCATAGCGAAGGATCGTCCCTCAAACTCGGCTGCCCGTGGATTTTCGAATCGATTCGGATGAAGGGAGGTGACATTTCTTGATAAGGGAAAGGGTTAGGAAAAGCTCCGTCACCGATAGGGGTTGTAGAGAGCGGTGAATCGATGGAGTCTGATCGTTCCTCAATTCCCAACAAATGTTTAATTCAATAAAAATCAAATTTCCTTCCGATACCCGGCGAATTTTCGTTTCTCAGTCATTTTATTTTCTCGAACAATTCCGAACGCCGAGTATGATACAATATTGATATTTCACTTATAAAAATCGCGACGGCTCAGCGGGAGCGGGTTTCAATTTTTACTTCAAACTTTAAGGAATCTCGAAAGAGCTCCCTGTTTATGAGTACACACAGTTCGTTCGTTGAATTTATTTCAAATGTCTCTCAAAGGAAGGGAATGAAACTGCTCTTTTTTACTTTTTTCAGACCACCCTGCGTTCGCACAGTGATTATTAAAGCTTTTGCGGATCTTTTGGCACACCGCACTCCACTGTTATTTCTCGTTGCCATTAATTTGGGCTTATTTCGCTTCCTGCGGATCGGGTTTTTTTTTCCAAACTCTAGACCAACATCCACGCTGGTACTCGTCACTATTATCGGTCATACAAAATTACCTGCCCAGAAATCATGGCTAGAGCTTTTTTTCGACCAACCTTCAGACGACCCCCAAGTTCCGACTATAACTGTTCGCAACTTCTTAGTATCGGAAGGCAAAGTTCGCCGTTATTGTGTTCCAACAAACAGTCTGTCACCCAGTTCAAAACTTTTAAGCTATTCCGCTCTAATATTTCGTACCGGTAACCGAAACTTTCCGAATAACTGGCAGCTGAGATTTATTTTTCCGTAGGTACATGGGCGTCCATTCTCCAGCATAACAAAAGTGGTATTACATTAGATCCCGAAATAGTACGGATCCCCACGGGGATTACCCCGAGTGTGAATTTTTGAGGTATTTTTTTTTATTTTTTGTTTCTACAATTTTTCGACGGTCTAGAAGCCGAAATTATTGGCTTTAAAATCGTTCAAATTTCAGATGGATCAATAAATTAGAGTCTATAAATCTAGGCGCGTAATTAGGTACCTTGTTTCACTGGGTATACATGATACCGCTGATTATTATGATACTGTACTGTTTAGTCATTGTTTTCTTTTCTTACTCTGTCTCTTGTTCTCGTATATTTGTTCGTGCGGTAATCATCAGCATTATTAGCATTCTTATCGTCAATGGGAACGACGTTGTTAGAGGTCCTAAATTAAAGCGAATTCAAGAGCGACACGAAACGTTGTTATACTCTTGTCACGATAAGGCAAGTCAAAGTGCCACGATGTTGGTATAATAAAAAGGGAATTTGTTCTCTGCATCAACTCGACTCACCTTTCGCTTGAATAATTAACTATTACCCTGGGGAAAAAAATATCCCGTGAATATCCTGATCCAAAAAGTTAAGGAAAAAAAAAAAAAAGAGGTAGGTATAAATCCCGTCATATCTCCCTCTCTCTCTCTTTCTTCGGGGTGAAATTACTTGTCGTGCCAAAAGATTTAACGGTTGATTGAATTCTATATTGGAAAGCGATCGTCGACTCACACTCTTTCCCATGAATTTTCTATACCTTTAATAAAAAAATCTTTTCACGCGTGTTACAGAAGTGCCTGACTACCCTGGACCTGACCTCGCTCGGAGTTGGTTCCTGCGTAGGCACCGGAATGTATCTGGTTGCAGGAATGGTGGCACGTAGCGTTGCAGGACCTGGCGTCGTCGTGTCATTTATAATCGCCGCCATTGCCTCAATTTTTTCTGGTCTGAATTAATTGCATTATACTATTATTCTCTTCGTATAAGAAAATGAATTTGTCATTTTCCGCAAGTCCGTGCAGGTCTCTAACGATATAAGTTCGAGTATTTTCGCAAGAGTTTCCGAGACGTGTCTGACAATAATTGCACTCGGTATACCCACGTAAGATTGAAATAAAAATAAGTGGCCATTCTAGTTCTGTAAATGAATAACTAAAATGACTTGAGCTTTTCCACCGTGCTGAGAAAGATTCATTTAAGGCTCTCAGAGACTTCATTAAAATTTTCATATTCCCTCGGCAGCTGTGAATAAGAATAAGAAGGAAAAATTTCTTGATCTTAGTATACCGTCTACGTTAAAAATTCGAGATACGGAATACCCACATCCGTGCAGTCACAGAACCGAAACGAATGTTCACAAATTATTCATTTCCAGACGCCATAATACTCTGGAACTAATTCTTCCTAACTGTACACCATCATGCACACAGCTCAACGGAATACTCAACACACATGCATTTACTATGCACATAAATATTATCTAGTCTGCACCTAAATACATAAATAATAATACATATGTGCCTGGGAAAAGGACATAGGGATACACGACGCAAGGAATATGATCGCAGTTCCGAGACCTGTATCCTTTATCAACGTTGCCATTCCTATATGTTATGTATGCATGCGGGGGCAGCAGGAAAAGCCCGTATGGCCCGACGTCGGGTCGGTTTAATGCCGGTCTATTCCCACTTGAATATAGAATGTAGTTAATTCTTGCGCGATCACGTTCCTTACTTAAATATACACTGGTTCCGAGTGTCAAAGGCTCTTCTCCTCTTCTGACCTTTGATCCGAGTCAAAATGGCGAACGTTAAGCACAGAATCCTCCGAGTCAGATTCACCCCCGTTACACCGAACGAGCACCCATCCCACGCACAATTATTTACCTACATACATATACACTTATGGGTGCCCGTTACCTTGCACACGTTCACACCATACCCGTTAACCTTTATGACATTTCAGGCGCGTGTTATGCCGAGTTCGGGGTCAGGGTACCCCACACATCGGGCAGCGCGTACATGTACAGCTACGTCACGGTTGGCGAACTGATCGCCTTCATAATCGGATGGAATATGGTGCTTGAGTATTTGATTGGTACCAGTGCCTGTGCGTGTGCCCTTAGCGCCTGTTTGGATGCCCTGGCGGACGGGGCTGTCTCCGGGGCAATTGCCGGTAGCGTTGGCACCCTATTCGGTAAGTTTGTTCGAGACCCTTGGAGGCGATCGATGAAGAAGGTATAGTGGTATTCCCCCGCGTCTAGAAGCTCCTGCCACTTGGCATTGACATATTTTTTTTCCCCTCAGCTTTCTTGTACCGTATTGTATTATTATTTTGATTATCGTTATTATTCGGGTTTTTCTGATGTTATGATTATTATTATTATTGTGGTTAGGTGACCGGAAACCGCGTGTAAATCGGTGCGGCCAACGGCGCGGCGCGGCGGCGACGTCGGCCACGCGATCGATTTGAATGTCAAGGCGCACGGATTTATGCCTATATGGATATTGAACGGATTTTATTAGGCACAAATGCTCACCGACAGGGGTGGGCCAATTCAATTACCTGAAGAAATCCTCGTACGATACGAGCATTTTTTAAATATACATATATATTTCTACTTACATACCCCTCGACATTTATATATACATTAGGGTGCAGATCAAAGAAAGCTTGAGATATCAATGTTTCCATTTTTTGAGTCCAATTCATATGAGTGACGACAATATTTTTACAGTTTGATGCATGATATCAAATGTAGGACTTTCAATTACTATAATACTCTGTAAGATGATTGGATGATGAAAGACTTGTGTGCACTATTCGTATGAAAATATACTTCAAGGGGGATATGTTATACAGGAAACAGCCCTCGCGTTTTCATCATTCAAATACGTTCTTCGTAGATAAATTGACAAAAATAATTTCTTGATTTTTGTGCTATCTGAAAACGAAGTCAAAATATGATACTGCGTTCATTCTCCTGCATTGCACCTGTTATATCGTAGAAACGATTGTACGATGGACACTTTTTCGGATTCCCTTGATAAGATTTCATCAAATTTACATCACGCATAGTAGTTTCTGAATAAAACCCAATCTATCAAAGAAAAAAAATATTAAATGAAGAAATTAGGTCAAATATAAAAATTTCAGCGATGATGACCCTGCAGCCCTTTAAATAACATCGTTTGATCTGCGGATTCACTTTCGCACAATTTTTTAATCCATTTTTATTCTGACATATATTATCGCGCGTTTTGGTACTCCGAAAAATCAAAAGCGTGTATTTCAAGATCACCAAAGGCAAAGGTGAAAAATTTCACGTTTTATACTTTACCCAGCGAAACCATAGCGCTTATCTGTATGAAATATTTTATCTAAAGGAAAAATGGGATAAATATTATAGGGCGGAAGGTTCAGGGCCTAATACTGTATTATATATGTATATATGTAATCACGCATATTAATTATACTTATACGTATATGTATGTAGGTTTAACGCATGTACATGTTCCGGAGATTACAGCAGAGAAGGCCCTGCGAGAGAATATTTCGCTGCCAAAGCGAAGCTTGACAACGTCGAGCGGTATTGCTGGAAGACAGCTTCGCGTGACTTGAATTCTTGGCGCGTTTGGGTCAACGAAATAACTTTCAATTGCTAGTAGGCGAAGCCTAAGGAGAATTCGGAGAAAATTACTACCGTGAAATGGGACGGTCTTGTATAGGACGGTGACATAATAATTTTATGGATTTTCAGGATTTTCTAGCAATTCAAAAATTCGGGCATTCAAAAGTCAAGGTAATCTCTTTCATTTCGAGGAGATGCTGATAATGAATATATTTCTCGACCCCCTTTTCCCAACGGTTCATTTATTCCTGTATAAAAATTCCGAGGGACCTCTGCCTTCGCAGAAGTGTCAAGATATGAAAAATAATTTCGCATTGTGACCGTGCAGGAAAAAGTCGACGATACTGAAGTATCTACGTTGTGATACCGAGTTAACATTGTGTCGTAGCGATAGCTGCGGGAGTCCGTAGGATCCGACAAGGTGTCAATGGCCAGACAAAGATAAAAAAAAAGAAAAAAAAAAAAACATAGAAAAAACCCAAAAACGAGGAGATATCCAACCCCGTTTAATGTAGATACACGCGGCTCTTCGTGTCCTCGCGTCTGCGCGATGACGTAATCCACCGGCACCTGTGGACCGCATTGATCGTGGTAGCATAGCTTGTTTCACACTCTGTAGCCGACCGGCATCTAAAATACAATGCAGTTCCACGGTCGTGGCTAATCTCTTTTTTCCCCCGGATGTTATCTGTTTTTTTTTTTTTTTTTTCTCTTCTTTTATAAAGTAGGTATTACAGCTGGAGGGAGAAAGAGAGAGAGAGAAAATGGAACGATATCACATTTTGATTGCATTCTATTTTTACAATTATTTTTTCACTAATTTTAATAACACATTTTACAGGCTTATCCTTACGTCCCTTTGTATTATATAATCGGGGTGGATCCCATTATATCCAGAACAATCCGCGTCTTAGTTCTATTTGTATATAGACCTAAACCATTCAGCGAAACGTGCCGTTGAACAATTGGAATACGGCATTGTGCATTTTGCCACTTTGCGGGCGGAAGCTAGGTGGCAATCGAAGGGGTAGAGAAACCGAGGGGAATAATTGGCAGTGGTGCGAGTTACTCTCTGAAAAGTAATTAAGTCGATTTCAATAATTGAGGCTTTAAAGTTTGGCTTTCTGGTTCGACCGTTAGAGAATATGAAAAATATTTTGCAAGATAGGGTTACAACGTTGCGATAGTACACGGCGGAGTGCTGATCAGGAATATGACGGTGCTAATAAATCGTTTACCTTAATTAATTAACCGGTCCGAGTAGATACCGGCTCGGTTTTCCAGTCGACAACCCATAACCACGAGAGATTGTTTTCTCAACACGTTAATTTCAACCTTTCAGGACGCCCACCCGATTTTCTCGCCTTTGTTATCACGATGCTTATGATGCTGCTACTGGCAGCTGGTGTTAAGAAGTCACTTGTATTCAACAACGTCTTAAACGCCGTCAATCTGGCTGTGTGGGTCTTTGTAATGGCTGCTGGAATGTTCTATGTCGATACAGATAACTGGGCCGAACACAAGGGTTTCCTTCCGTACGGATGGAGCGGGGTGAGTAAAACAATCATCCACCGATACGAATCCCTTTCATCCATCGCTTGTGACTTTTCTGGAAAAATTTTTCACCGAATTTTTGTAATTGTTGTTAATTTGGTGAGGGAACGTGAGAACTGAATGATGATCGTGCGCACCTTGATCACGTGTATAAACCGAGAACCTTAATTCTTTTTTCTTTTATAACAAAAAGTAAAGGAAACCCGAGAGAATTCTGAACTCGCTAACAAAGGGGTGGAAAATGTTTTGTTTCTGTTCTTGTATACGGTACCTACTTGGTAGACAACGGATTTCCGGCTAAAAACTTCTTACGTCACAGCTGAGGGCGAGTTTTGACCCAACGGTTTCGTGAACTAGCGAGGTCGCGGCGTTTGCCCCGAGGCCGAGGGCTAATACTATCCGCTTTAGTCGGCCGAAACAATAGAACCTCGAGGTGGAACTAGTCGTTCGATATTGTAAAATTCTAGATAGAAAAGAGACGGGTGTGGGTCTGGCTTATCCGATTATTTCCACTACATATACCTCCGAGCTTTGAGCCCTGTTTATCATGTCCCGAAGAAAATTAAAATGTTGTCAGGGAGATTCGCGAGGTTTCGCTTTTCCACCCTTTTCAAAGCTTAAATTTGCATTTAATATTCATAGCCGTGTTTTTGTTGGTTTGATATCGTTTTCGTTATTATTTTTTTTTGGCTTGTCTTGAAAATGGTATGAAATAATGAAAAACTGGCAGCTCGCTAATTCAGACGCAAGAATAATAGCGATAACATTTTCCGTAACATTTATACTTGTGACAAGTTATATTCGGTTTCGAGATGTTAACCGTAAATTTGAAGCTATCTACGGGGAGTCCCGTAACTACCTATATGAAGACAAAAATTTCATTTGTCTTGAGAATAGGGAACTAAATCTTCACGAGTATTTATACGTAGCTCGGAACAGCTTCGTGAAGGGGTGTGAAAGTGCGAAAACAACCTGGCACTTAACGGCTTAAAGGATGAAACATTAATAACACGAGATTACGGCTAGGTACCCTAATTTGCAAAGCCAAAAATATGCTCGACAAGTTGAGCAATTTTATTCCGTGCAAAAAGTTTAATTTAATTTTTTTTTTTTTATCTTCGTTTTTTAATATTTTTTTTCTTTGCTTTTTTTTTTCATGCTGTCAAGCATCCTAGAAGGTGAAGGGGTTCCGAGATGCAAATTATAAGCGTAAACTTTGGTTCATTCGCAGTGTTTTTGTCGTGCAATGTGAATTCTTAAGCAAAAACATGCTTTTCTTTATTATAACAATAAAACGGAAACGTCGTTGTATTGTGTACACGTACTGTACATGGACTATACTGTATATAACGACATAAATACCTAGGTACGAACATCAACTCACTTTACATTTAAATTATCAACGGCGAACTTTAACACTGCAGAGAAATCTTCTATTAGGTATATACATTCTCGCACATTTTCTTCCTGAATAATTATGAGCAGATATTGTCGCTGATGTCGAGCTCACAATCAGTATAATATATGCCATAGTATATACCTAACTGTACGTATCAGTATGCGAGAAAGAATTCCGATACTTTTCTAGGTATTCACGGGGGCTGCGACATGTTTCTACGCCTTTATAGGATTCGATATAATCGCCACTACCGGAGAAGAGGCGACAAATCCAAAGAGAAGCATACCTCTGGCCATAGTTTCCTCTTTGGTCATTATTCTCATCGCGTACGTGTCGAGCAGTATGGTTCTCACCTTGATTGGTAATTCATTATTAATAAATACCAACCTCGGTGTGCGTGTGTCTCATATTATACATATATTCACGGACACATTGACATGTGAGATTAGCTCAGTGTCTGGCTTGAAACTTCATAAGTAGGTAAACCCTAACTTAGACTCACACTGTTAATGAGAATATTTTATACCTCAGTGACTGGCTCAGTCCAGCAGAGAACACAATAGCTCTAGACACAAAGCCTCTTGAATATGTTTAAAACCAACACGTGAAAATTAAAGCCACCCTGCAATCTGGCTGCGTGACGTGCTTTTGGCTCAGAGCATTAATCCGTGTGCCTAGTAGGGTGGTCGTTAAAACAGCGATGTACGAATTTCAATGATTCCACCCTCTGATTTAATATAGGAAGTGAAAAAACAAAAATTTTTAGCAACATTTTAACCCCCCATCTCAATTAGAAGGGGTGCCTGTAGAGACGAACATTTTCTCATTTGAATAACATTTAGTTTGTCCACTTTTCCGTTGATCATTTTTTTACAGCACCTGATGAATGATTTGAAAATGGCACATTCACAAAAATCTTTCGTATATCTGTAACACAGAAGCGAACAATTTTATGAAAGCAAAAATGTCGAGTACTTCTAGTGGAGATAGAGAGTTCAAGTTCGACTCGAAATTTTTATTTTTTTTTATTTCCTCTCAAATCAAGAGGGTGGAATCATTTGAATTCGTACATCGCTGTTTCAACTATCAAATATTTCTGAGCTTTTAGTATAACGAACTAAGACAAAGCTAGAGTCACACAATATTGACGGTTGACCACAAATATTCGAAATCCAAGTAAAATATGTATCCGAAGCTGGTTTTGCACGGTTTGAATATTATCTCAGATTGAAAGCTGTTACAAAATCCATGTTATTCAGTAAGTTGGTCAAAGGACTCTCTTCGCTGTTAGATACACATACATACGTAATATATTCAGTTCTGTTTGCTTAGGATACCATATATTCCTTACACAGATATTATGCATGCTCGATGGGGGTACAATGTGGTTTATTTACAGTTCCTTACGACCAGGTCGACCAGGACTCTGCCTTAGTAGAAATGTTTGGCCAGGTGGGGGCCTACAAGTGCAAGTACATTGTGGCCGTTGGTGCTTTGGCTGGATTGACGGTTTCGATGTTCGGCAGCATGTTCCCCATGCCACGGATAGTCTACGCCATGGCTCAGGACGGTCTAATATTTCGGTAAGGTTTCCCCGACTAATTATAACACCCTACAAAATCACGGCACATCAAATTCCAAAGTGAAGACTGTTTAATCCCTTGTTCAGGACGTTGAGTCAAGTCTGGCCAACTACAGGAACTCCGGCTCTGGCGACGTTTGTGTCTGGAGTATGTGCCGCTTTTGCAGCTTTACTCATTCAGCTTGAAGTTCTTGTCGAGATGATGTCGATAGGTGAGAAAATTTGAAGAAAAACACGATCCACTTAGGAACAACATTTTCTGATCATTTTTTTATTTTTCAGGCACTTTGCTCGCCTATACATTGGTCTCCACTTGTGTCTTGATACTGAGGTACCAACCGCACTCAACTAACCTGGTCGAATTACTACCTCAAAGTCTAAGAACGCCGTGCAGATCTCCGACAAAGGAAACTCAACCCAATGGGCAGGTAGCTTATGGAAAAGACCTGAGGCCTGACCAGCTCGCTACGCCGTTGAACACCGTTCCTGGACCACAACCGGAAACAGCACCAGGAACGAACCAACGTGTTATGGTAATTTTTGAAGCTTCTATTATCAATTCTAATCCCAATGAGGGAAATAACGAATATCTTTTATCTAAATTTCTTCAAATTTTTGTTCAATTTGTTGTCTTAGGTTCGGCGGATCACAAGAAGATGCAACAGTTCATCTCCTGATTCGGACGATACGTATGGTGGCGAGGAGGACGATGTTGGACTAGGCAAAGATGATCAGTACCTGGTGAGCGATCGTACAGAGAATAAATTTTACGGAAGTGTTCATGCGGCTGCTGCGGCTTCGAGCTGCGGTAGCAGTCATCAGTATCCAGGGAATACTCCGATAATTGGGCCACCGTTGAGTTATCTACAACGCCGACTCCAGGTGAGTCAATAGTTGGTTCACATCACTTTTTTTCATTATTATTTTCGTTTTTTAAGGCTTTACGTTTCATTCATGGTTTAGATTGTTACGAATAAAAATTGTGAAGATATGAGACAGGAAATAATTGATTTTCGATAAAAATTGGCCAAGTTAAAGCACTCGTTTAAAATTCTACGTAGCTGTGATAAAAATGCTGCGCTATCAACTGTTCGGAAATTATGATGAAAATGATAAAATTAGCAATCTTGTTTAAAATTCCTTTTCTTTTTTCTGTTTTTTTTTTTCTTCTTCTTCTTTACTTTCTTCCACCGAAGTAATGTTTCCGATAACGTTTCTCTGATTCCTGCCAATTCATACGTTAATAAATTTTATGAATACATGAATTTATGAATAACGAATCCACCTCTCATCTGAGATACGGAAAAGTTGATGAAAAAAAAAAGAATATATATATATATATATATATATATATATATATATATATATATATATATATATATATATATATATATATATATATATAAAATAATCGGAGGAAAGCAGTCTACCTTTCAGAATTTATGAAATATGAATTCACTTGTAAATTTATTTCTATATGCAATCCTGTTTGTGTTTTACTGGATACTACAAAAAGCCTGTATGTACAGTGTGTTGCTAGAAGCTCATGGTAATTAACATAATTAACTCTGAACCCTCAGGCAGCTCAGTACCTCTGTCCGGCGATATTCCCTTGGGTAGACAGGGGGCCTGCGACAGAAGCGTCCGGCCGTTACGTTATGAAAATGGTTGGCGTGTTGTACATACTAATCCTGATCTTTGACTTGATCATCGTTTGTGGAATGGGTGAGTTGACGTCAAAGCATCAAACCTCGAATGTCGAAGAGTGTGAAATTGAACACGTTCAAGTTTTTAACTATAATTGTAAATATATTCGAAACTAATATAACTGTCTGCTCATATATAATGCATCACCTATAGCTATTTCCACAACTTAGTTATAGGTATATGCCAAAGTTAACTAATTATTATATTGACAAGTCGATAATTACTTGTCGACAGGAAATATGGGGACTTTCACAACGATATTGACGTTCCTTTTCCTATTCGCTATTATTGGAGTTCTGTTAGCCATCAGCAGAAAACCACAAAACAGGTGATTATTATTTTTCATTAATCGACTTTAAGTACTTTTGGTGAAATTTTGTCCCACAATCCCCTTCAACCCTCCCAGCTAAAACAGTTTCGTACAATTTCATGAGCTGACAGAATTTGAACGTGAATAGTTTATGACTTGGTGAAAATTATAGAACAAAAAAATTATCAATTTTTTTCAGGAATACGCTGATGTTCATGACTCCAGGTCTGCCATTTGTTCCAGCCATCGCTGTAACCGTTAACATTTATCTCATATTCAAGCTTAGCATACTGACTTTAGTCAGATTCACGATTTGGATGACCATCGGTAAGTTGAACAAGTACTATTCACAATTTATTCCATATAGGTAGATAACATACAAATAATAATTTAGTATCGTCACCAAATTTTATTCAACATTTGTTTCCAGGCTTCGTAATGTATTTCTACTACGGTATAAAGCATAGTACTCTGGAGGAGCAGGAAAATGATGGTCACATCGTTGAGAATGGTGCCGGTGACTCCGGAAATATAGAGCTTAAGGTTACTGATCACCAGAAACCATCGAGCTTTTCTTACACAGGTCCTGGTACAGACCGTGGTTATTACGAGGGTCAGCAACTTGACGCTTTTGGCCAGCCAGTATTTGGAAGCACGAATTTTGGGGGTACACCGAGTCACGTAACGAAAACCAACACCAGTAACGATCATAAGGGTGAATCTGGTGAAGCAAACGTCCTATTTGTCTCGGAGCAAGCCTTCCCGACTTGGGACGACTAGGAAGTTGTATTTTATAGGTAAAAAACAAAACAAAAAAAAATATTATAATAATAATAAATAACTGCGAGAGATGGAATAGAGTATTTTTGGCTTCTTTCGGAAATTGCAGATTAAAATAACGCCGAAGTGAAGGTAATTGCGGAATACATACATAGAAATATGTGAATGATGATATGAAATATCGGCGTTTTAATTAGAAAGCATTTCCTGGGTGCGATTGAATTTTCTTTCAATGGATTATTCCATTTTCAAATAATAATTGCAGCCCATCGTCGTAAAGTGAAGTTGATTTGAATGCTCAAAAATAAATAAATAAATAAAATAACATAATGCGAGTTTTTCTTTGCGAAGGTATGGGGAGTTATCGTTGTTGATATTCGGGATTATAATAGGCTACAGCTGTAGGTATATCAAAGTAGAATTCTTAAGAGTCTCTGCAATTATCCGAAAGGTTATATTAATAATTTGTTGACTACTGTAAAAGTGTATAACGGGACAAATTTAGCAAATATATATATTATATGTATAATTGCGGCAATATTATTATTATTACTACATATTATTACTATTATCATTATTATTATTATTATTTATATTATCATTGTTCGAATAATTTATACTGTCAACTGTTGATGATGAAAAGGTACGCGCGAGTCTATAATATAATAGAAGAATGATACGATATATCCTTGTATACATTTATTATTACATATTGAGAGAATTACATGTATAGAGGAGGTGCTGTATATCTACAAGCAAGTGACAACACGAATGTTTAAGCACACTGTTCATTCTACGTAAGAAATAGTAAAAAAAAAACAGAGAGAAATAATAATTAACAAAGAAAAAAAAAGAGGATAACAATTTGAGAACCGACCACTATATACTTATGTATTGTATATTGTAAGAGAAAAATTTGAGTTTTCCATTAGAGCACTTTAAATCCTAATTATAAGTTTATCCCTAGTATATATAAACAGTTGAAATAATAGCTGAGCAGTTATAGTCTCGCCTAAATCTAGTCTTTCCCTAATCTTAATATTATATAATCCTAAACCTATAAGCTTATATTACTATATACATATACATATATATAATATCGTCTAAGTCTTACCTTGAATACATTAATTTACACAAGTTTGTATAAATTATTATCTATATAGGGTATTTAATAGGCGTAAACCTGCCAAAAACAATAAACAAAAAAAACATAACAAGAACAACAACAACGGAAAAAGAAAAAAGACAAAAGTCAAAATAAAAAAATGAAAAATTATTCTTTTGTAATATGTATATTTGATTGATGTTTCAAACAATTGTCATTTATCAACTACTACTAATGTTAGATTTTTTTTTTATTTATCTTTATTTTTTTGTTCAGAATTTTGTTTAATACGTCAGAGTGTCAGCTAAAGTAGAAATCCTGATCTGGTATCGACGATATTAGCTCATTAATTTGCTGGATGAAATAACGATCGCCTGAGTCGACTCGGATTTTGTTAGCAAAGAGTATGAAATCTTGAATGATAAAGTATAGTGCCATTTCTGAGAATAAAAAGTCTAAAAAAAATTAAACAACTAATAGAAATTGGGTCATTCGATGAATTTTTTTTTAATAGAAAATCGCGAGGTCAACTTTTTTATTGGGCATAGTATATAAAAGTAGTATCTCTGGTCAAAGATCTACAAGATATTAGGAGATATTACAGAAAAAAGAAGCCAAAATACGATATAATACGATAGAAGTAGTCGTTTTAGTCTTATTGAATCGTATTTTTGTATTGAATTCTGTAAAAAAAATTTTTTGAGGAGTTTTAACGGGGTTCAAATTGTGTAGTTTACCTGAATCTAGTATATATATATTGTTCGACGTGTAACTTGTATCAATTTTATTCCCAACTTTGAACGTGATCTTGATTGAGTCAAAGTTTTACGATTTCGTGATGTTTGAAAGTATGTATTCCCCTCTGCTGTAAAGAAACGAAATAGCATTTTCATATGTAAATGGAATACGGTATATAGACGTCATAAAATAAGAAAAGTACGGTACCCTATATGGGGAAAAATGACTAAAGTCGACTGCAGCCTTTATTTCATCCAGCGTGAAATTTCTGTTATCAAATTCTCCTGTATAATAATTATACTTTATTTGGATCTGCTCGTTATAGTATCGTACAATATACATATACGTCTAATATCGACTATAAGATCAATTGAGTCGAATTTTCAGAATGCGATTTTTCAAAAGAGTATAACTAAACTCTGAGATAAAACAGAAAAAAAAATAATCTGCAATAATCGAGTGAGCGTTAAATTTTTTGAGCCCAAAATATTTTCAGACAAAACTAAGTGCGAATATACGTTAAATATATGTTTAAAAAATGAAAGATGAAGTTTTTAATTAGCGTCATACTAAACTGTGTGCATCTAACTTGACTCTAACGTTTACAGTTGTTCTGATATCTGTGAACGTTTTATGGTACATACATACATACTGTATGCATACATCGGTAATATAGGCTGTACCTTAAACTTGTATTAGAACTGGCGTGCCAGAGAATAAAATTTCGCGCTTTTTTTACAGCGTTATCATACGTGTAATCGAGGATACAAGAAACATTAATTTTAAGCATGACACGTGGAAGAACAATCACATACATTAACAATTACACGCGCGAAAACACGGATGAACGAACGTATTAATATAACATTTAAAGAGCACTTTAGACAGGCATATATAGACATATATATATACCTGTATATAATATGTACATTATATATATACAGGGTGTCCCATTTTAAACAATCCAGTTAAATATCCCGGAAAGTAATGGTTGTAGAAAAAAATGATCCAGATAAAATTTGTTTGGTTTCGAGGGGGACAGATCCTGGTGATATTGGCTTTTTTGTAATTGGAGGCGTCAAGAAGGTATTAAGGTCAACTTCGTTTTTTTAAATGGAAACCCATATTTTTTATTACGTCATTTTATTATGCTCAAAAAATTGAACGACTTCTGTATGAAACATTTTTTTGTGAAACACCAATTTTTCATGATATTCAGCTAGAGATTTTTTCACTTTTCAAGAACATTTCAAAAATCTCCAGTTGTTTAGCTGAATATCATGAAAAATTGGTGTTTCACAGAAAAATGTTTCATACACAAGTCGTTCGATTTTTCAAGTAGAATAAAATGACGTAATAAAAAATATAGGTTTTTATTTAAAAAACCAAAGTTTACCTTAATATCACACTGCCGCCTCCATTTACAAAAAAGATAATATCATCGATATCTGTCCCCTTCGAAACCCAACAAATTTTGTCTAAAATATTTTTCTCTACAACCAATACTTTTCGATATATTCAGCTGAATTGTTTAAAATGGGATATCCTGTATACATATAAAATACATATATTGATATATTATAAATAATAAATTAAATGTTTATTTGATCTAAGATAAAGTGAACCGCAAATTGAATGCAAGGTTGAAAATACCGTCGCCATTTTTTATTCGGATTAAATTTTAATCTTAGGTTTAAGCTGTTGTTTAGTAGCAGTAGAGTCACTATGCATATACGCGTCCTCAGGGTGATATTAAAATGCAATTGCAATATAGTCACATATCTAATTAACGACTGCAGGTATGTGTTTGATGTATATTAAAGCAAATGAAAATTTCAAAAGATAAATTCTCGCAAAATATCTTATTTCACGTCCTTCTAATTGTATTTGATTGTTAAATAACTGTTGTATCAATCATCGAAGAAAAGCGTACATGGGCTTATAATTAGCGTCGATCATCGTTATACATATCATGAGACAACCGAATTGATTTTTCATCTACTCGAGCGTATACATATACCTACACACTTATACTTACATTAATTTATCCCCTAATTTTCGGAGGACTTATCAAATTACTTTGAGTGAGACTTAGGAATACCGAAATTGGCTTAAAAGTAGTAAAACTTAAAAAAAAAAAATTTGAATCCGATTGCTGATCAGTTGTAATGCTATAAGATTGGCTTTGTTCATTATGGGTTTTATTCTTTCGTGTTTTTTTTTGATCATCCAATCAGCCCAATTTGATTATAGAAATAGAAAATAGTAGGTAAACGGCGAAACAGATATATTGTACGTTAAACACCCTGTATACGCTTATATGCATTAATTACCTGATATTATTATAAATGATATTATATTGTTGAATATTTTGAATGCACATCTTTACAAGTTAACGATTGAAAATGATGTTATATTAAATCTCAGCGGGAGATGTCGTATTGGGAGAAAAGCTACTGTTTTAAAAACGAAAGAAAGAAAAGAAAAAAAAAAATGAAAAAAACCAAAAAAAAATTAAATAAAAAGATGAAAAAAAAAAAGAAAAAAAACTTTTTCAAACCCATATCAAAGCTTGAAGAGAGTAAACCATAATATTTACATATACCTATTATAGTTCTTTCTCTGTATCGTGTATAATTCATTTGAACTTTGGATTTTTTGTAGATTATATACATATATATATACATATATATATATATATATATATATATATATATATATATATATATATATATATATATATATATATATATATATATATATATATATATATATATATATATATATATATATATATCTATAGTTCAAGTTTAGCGTAGCTTTAATTTAAAGTTAAAAAAAAGGAAAAAAAAAATATATATTTCATTCTTATAAGTGTCCAAATGTCAATAGCGCCAATGTTATTAGATTCTTAATCTCCGCAATGAAAAGTAAAAAAGAATACTTAGATAATAAAAACCATACGTTCGAGCAATATATTTCAAATGCACCCGGAGTAACTAACGAACGTGTTTGATCGACATTATAACTTCTCGTAAAATAGATTTCTCAACTCACAGACATATAATAAAACTCATTTTTAATAGATTAAATTGAGTGAGAGAGTATAAAATTATAATTTATCAAGAACAGTGCCTGTACCCCAGACGCTAGATGAACTCTTAGATTCCTTTGAAGATTCAAAAATGTAGTTAAAAACAGTACACAACTATTTTCTGAAAATGTGAAAAAAAAACAAAGAAAAAAATACAAAAAAATACAAAAAAATACAAAAAAACCCACAACTCTGCTCTTGTAAGCAAAGAACTAGGTAATTATTAATTTTGCTTTATTTCAAAACTGTCGCGTTAGAATCACGTGACTAGACTGTGGAAAACTTGACTCGAGTTTAAAAAAAAAAAAAAATATTTTAATGATATTTCTACAGTTTTTAGTCATTCTTTTCTTCTTTGCTTGAAGTTGCAGAATACGGGCAGAGCAACGTCAATTTAAAAAAAAAAAAAAAATTTCAAATCTAATGACAAGTCGTTCTGGTATTCGAACTAATTTTATTTATTAAATTCGAGTACGTATGTATGTATGTACATACGTGCCAATAAAAAATTAAATCGTATCGAAATTTATGGACAAATTATATGAATCATCTGATCACCTATATGCATCAGGAAAAACGTACTACTAACAATATACTCAAAAATCGTAATTTGCTGAATATAAATTGGGCGTTGCACTGTCAATTTTTGTTTCACGTAAAACCTTACCTGCTATTCCAATTTCTCGCAAAAGTAAAAGAGAAAAAAAAAAGTGAAAAAGAAAAGAACTAATTTAATATCTATAATGATAAATTGCACCAAAGATTATTAGATGACTGATTGTCGTGCATAGGCGAACAATCTGCGAAAAGAAATTATAACTCTTTGCTTTTTAGTTAGAGTTTCAAATTCTTAGATAGGAGGAAAAGGCCTATTATACTAATCTGTGTATATACAGGGTGTCCGATGAAATGACGCACAGGCAGTTTGCTTTTTGTTTTTGAGTGTTAAATTTTATTGAAAAATTTTTTCTCGATTATCTGCGAGGGGAAGAAAATCGTGAAAACTTCAACACCTAGATGAAAATTTTACTATCTCGTTGATTTTTATTTTCGTTAATTTTCCATTGATTTTTTTCAAAATAAAACTGATTCAGATTTTGATGTGGGACACCGTGTATATATAGTAATTGTATTTTGAAATAACTGTAACTTAATTGGCGATATATGTGACGGCGTTTTCAAGAGTTATAGTTAATTCAAAGGCACATCGACACAAAAAGCATCTTCCAATGAAAGAAAACGGGGAAAGAATTAAGAAGAAAAAAATAAAAATAAATAAATATATGAATAAAATAAAAATTTTGACTCGTTCAATGTGAGTGGATTTTAAGCTAGACACAAAATTATAAGATTTGTATGATCTATGGAAAAAAAAAATTGAAAAATGAAAAAAAAAAAAAATATATACAAGACAAGTTTCTCTCTAACTGGTTGTTGTTAGACACATTTAATTTATATATCATTAAAGCGAGATATTACAACATTTTACTGTTATTATACATTTAAATAAATATTTATATTACTTCGCAAAATTAAATTTGCTGCGTAACGTAACGCGCGCGTAACGTATATTAATAAAATGCGAGGAAAATTTTATTGGGAGACGAATACTCACGTATAACGATATATATACATTATATATATATATATATTTTGCCGTGAAGCTTCGATCGATATTATTAAATTAAACGCCATTTAACCCCGACGATATCTGGGAACTTGATCTTTTAGTATATCGATATCGTTGGGATATAATAAATTTATTTGGCATTCTATGTCAAGGCAAGAAAGAAAAAAGAATAAATAAAGAAAAATAACGTTCGAAATTTCGTAAGGTGAATAAAGAAGAGGATAGAATTTTCCATGTAAAATATATACCCTATGTAACTAACTACGTTATTTAATATCAATAAGGGTAAAAATAAAAGTGATTATTGAAAAATGTATTTTACAAAAACCTTTTTCGTTCGATCCTGATCGTTCCCATTATAATTTTAATAAATTAATGAATAGATATTTGTTTCAGTTCTCATCTATGAATCTGTAACCAAATTTCATATCAAATGTTCCCACAGATCGAAACTTCGAACGCTTTCAAAGTTTTATGAAAAAAAATAAAACATTAAATATTTCAATACCGATTAAAAAAATGTCTGCATTATGTATTGAGTTTGAGAAAAATGGTTGGAAAATGTGTCAGCGTGTAATAAAGTGGAACAAAGTAAGGTGGGGCATAAAATTTTGGAAGCGATGGGCCTCGACGTCTATCAAAAACTTTTATGCTCAGGCTGAGGAGGATAAAACGAAGTCGAAGTCAGAAGCATCGATCAGTCAAGTTTCGTTTTCTCGCTATTAAGAAACGTATCGTTTCATGGAAAATGGATATAGCCGAGACGGTTGAGAGGTATAAAGAAAGACGTAAATAATTTTCCAAAGCAAAGCAACAGATTTCAACATTCTCGAAAGCTCATTTAGACTTCTTGCTAAGAAATTAAATCTGTCTAAATCCCAGTCACGACAAAAGTTTAAAGCGACAATTGAATGTAATCTTCTCTAACTAATTATGGTAATTTAGAAAGGTAACGATCATTATACTCCTTAACGAGTTACACTTCAGACAACGTCATTTTCTCACGCAGTAGATAAGGTTTTTCTTGGTCAGACACTCAGCTAGAAAATTTCACTGTAACAATTGTCAGTTTAAGAATTGTCGTTTTAAAAGAATTATCAGTTTATCGTCATTATTTCATTAATGTCAAAAATTTCTTTATGTATATAGGTACGTACGAATATAAAGACAATCTAACTGTGAATAATGAGGAATCCATGGATGAAATCGAATATACCTAATGATTTTTCCCTGCGATAATGGAAAGCTAATATTTGCCTGTATTAGTTGAACGGTGATCAGTGATTGCTTTCAATTTTAATTTCCGCCCGTCATTTACACCTCGACAATAGGTATATGTATATGTATTACGTGTCTAGGTATATATGTATAACGCAAGGATATAGGCGCGTATAGACAGACACGATCTTGTTTCTTTAAAAGCATTTTCTAGTTTCTTTTCTGACTATGAAACTTTTCTGTAGGTAATGTCACCAATTTCACAGTATCATGGCCCCACTTCATTCTACGCTTTTTTGCTCTTTGAAAGATTTTTCATTTGTATCCGTGGAAAATTTCTTAAGTTGTTGAAATCCAAGTACACAGTATGAAATATTAATCCTTGTCAATTCATAAATTTCGAGTCTCACAATCGGCAAATTAGCCCAAGGGAGTACCGAAGAGAATTGGAGGGGTCGTTAATTGTCATGAACAAGAATTGGTGGCCCCGGGGTACAGAGCTTGCTGTTTGAAGTTGAAAACGGTATTCAGGAATAATCCTTTTTTTTTTATTCTTGGCTCATTTTCAGACTACGAGGATACTTTTTTTTATTCTATTTTGAGATTTAGAACAAACTGATTTTCGCCTCACATTTCGTTTGAGAGTAAAATTTTTGAAATATGACTTAAACTAATATAAGAAGGAAATCGAATTTTATCAATATGAATTTTTTTTTTTTTATATATTTTTTCTTGTTACAATACGATATTATAGGGTGCGTGGTCTCAAAAATATGAAGAAAAAATTTGAAAAAAAATCAGATTTCATTTCTGGGGCGAAAGGGTCCAAAAAAATTTCATGATCAAAATCGAACGGAGTCCGGATGACCCCGTGATTGAATTAAAATTGAATCAAAGTGTTTAGGTGAACGTCGATAAAAAGTTTTTATGAATTTAATCAATACCAAAGAACATTATTGGCCTTCTGTATCCTGTAAAATATTTCCTTCTTGCTTACTTCGTGATTACCGAAAAGAAAATTACCAAGGGTAATTACTAACGATCATGAAATATTTATGAAGCAGACTTAGAAGTTTAGAAAGTTTAGAACAGCTGGTAGAAAGACAGTTCACCCTACTCTCAAGTGTAAACTAATTACCCAGGCATTTACAACCATGCACGTATGATGTACACGTATCACAAAAAAAATATATATATATAAATATATACGTATAGGTATACATATATACCTATATCGTGGCTCGTATAACGCCTATTAACACGAAGCGGTTGGTATCAACATTTTGACGCGCCCGCCCCAAGGGTTATAAAAAGTAATTGCTCTTCGCGCTTAAAATAAGCGACCTGCTAATTTGCTCGCTGCCTACGCGTAAGGATATCCGAACATGACGTATCTGTGTAAAAAAAAAAGAAAAAAAGTACACTTGGTAACCGTACCGGTTGAGAACAGGGGTGAAACGGGGTGTTATACGGTGGAAAAGGTATAGAAGGATGAAAAGGGTGAAACAGGACAGTAAATAGAACCCCGAAGCCTGGGAAAAGCTCTGGGTATGCGGTTAGTTTGTTCGATTGTTTCGTGTAATTAGTTACGGGCTGTTTAACGACTCCAGGCGTTCCGAGTTCACAAAAGTTTATCGAATTATCAGACGAGCTTTTTGCAAGTGATACGTAAATCCAGATCAATTTAGTAATTGTAATTTATAAAAAATTTTACTTCAATTCAAACGACTTTACAACTAGAAATTCCTATTCCTATTTTCCAATAAGTTTCACAACTTCATATATACAGATAAAAGACGCAGAGCTTATTGAGTTGTTAAAAAATCTGCTTGAAAGAAAAATCAAAATTAAATTTTTTCAACTTTTTCGCTACATAGACAAGCAATTTTTGACTTATTTCGTATTGTGAGCGACCTGCTTAATTTTGAATCATCGTATAAGAGTACGTGATTTGATACGTTGGTGAAAAGACTAGGCTGATTAGAAAATCACCGACGAAAATTAAGGTGAAGTAATCGCAAAGTAAATTGACGCTAGGTCGGAAGCCTTACAAATACTCCGATCGTTTGTCCACTCTAAACTGATTGTGAGTTACCTCGGTAAACATCGGTCAAATTAGTGAAATGACAAATTGAACCCAACTCGACCCAACCCGATAACTAAACAAGAGAGAAATCGGAGTACAGCTTCACGCCAATCTTTGGTAGGTTACCTGACATTTCCAGTTAGGTGAATTTCACTGCTAACAGTTAAAATCAACACAATGCTCCTATATTTACAGTTTGCGGTATACTCCTGGGTTAACTTCGAGCTCTTAGTATCTCAGTGTTTGTTGAATTAGCTTGACGCGTACAATACGAATGCGATAGTGCCATCTCCGGATCGGAAAAATTTCGAGTGCTCTGATTATCGTATAGTGAGTCAAAAGAAGGCAAAAACAAAAAAGAACAAGACAGAAAAAAATTGATTAAAAAAGAAGAAAAAATGGCGAAAATTTATCACGAATAGAGAAGACAAGGGTACGTATGTAAACTTGGCAATTGGAAGCTCCGGGTAATTGCTATTCTTTAAATATACTGCAGAGGTCGATAAATTATTGGCGTAAAATACCCTCGCGGGGTTTTCTAACAGGTATGAGGGTAAGAAAAATTTAAAAGTTATAAAATTTTCATCAGAATTCTCCAGAGCTTGGAGAAGGTTGAGCGGGCCTTTTTATCGCTTCAAATAGAATTGCGAGTTCAGGTAGTTCTGGAATGGGAAGGAAGCGGTTGAGCTCGCGGTAGGTACGTACAATCGGCAGCTTATTTCGTATTCTTTGAGTGCCGTTCTTTCATGCACGCTCACGAGGACGTTAACAATACGATATACGAACGGTCTCTAACATACATACACATATCTAACCTACATATGAAATATTTCGCATGGATGCGTTGAGGCGTAAGTGCGTTTGAACGCACGTCCCAGGACCCCAGAGATGGATTCGGCGATCGAACTGACAGCCCTGAGATATTGTCCTTCGCACGATTCGCCACGAACCGCAGACGTATATGGTCATACATACAGTTTCGCAGCATCTTTTCACCCGCGTTATTCACGTGGAACGAATATTTCTATATTATTGTGCTCTTCCAAACGTTGTAACAATTCACACTGACAGCGCTCGTTTATCGTAGACTTTTTTCTATATACAGTATATAAGCAAGCTCGAAAGCTGCCTGCAAGCTTTCATATACCTATACAGAAAACTTACACACGATATTAAAGTTCTCTTGTTGTTATACTAGGAAACTTTTTACTTTGCGAAATACGTTATCGCACACGTTCTAGATGATCGTTGCCTCTTACACCTATAGCTATACAATTTTGATCACGAAATTTTTAAATAAATCTATAGCTTTCAACAAATTTTTTCAGTTCCCCGAATGAGTGTCTCTCTCCATCAATGGTCCTTCGATTTCCGAATCAATTTGTCGAACAGAAATTTATTCTGAAAAAATTTCAGATCCGGCATTGAATTAGAGATAAATTTTGAAGTTTTTTTTTTTTTTTTACACGTAAGAGAATTAGTGTTTCTTTTCAAATAATTAGTATCATTATCCCATCAACTGTTTTTGCATAAGATTTGCATGAATTTTTATTATCAGTTCGTACTTTTAGCGACGCTGGACTTTCTGTTCGAACAAAGCTACAGAAAAAGTGTTTGAAGTAATTTTTAGAAGGGTATAGAGTTCGGTAGAAATTAATAAAAATTAAAAAAGCTAATTAATGTTGCACAATAAATTAGAAAACAAGTAAACCACAGCAGTTGCTAAACGTTCTGCAAATGAAACATAGGATTATATAGATATGTATTATATTATCGAGTTAACCAGGTATACACCTACGTGTGTAATTCTATACAATTACAACTAAATTGCTTCAACCCTCGTGAACAGGAGATTTTTCTTTCTTTTTTTTTTGGGAACAGCTATACTGTTCCGGTTTGCCCAGAGAGTGTTTAGCGCGTTTAACGATTTCGCCTGCCGGTGTGGTCGGAATTTAACGCGCGAAATAGTCGAGGGGTTCGCGATTGGAGATCTCTGTGTAACACGAGTGGAGCAGGTGGCCAGTACATCCGAGTACGCCAAAGTACGTCCTACTGCTGTAACAAGTGCCAACTCTATCTGTCACGGGGCTTGTTTCCCGACAATCGGCATAAATTTCAAACTTTTTTTTTTATTTATTTTTTTATTTTTTTTTTTTTGCAAATTAAGGGGAGCAGATTTTCCACAAAATCTGCGCTACACAGAATTAAACAACTCATAGCGAGAACAGGTGCTCTTCGAAAGAAGCTTATACTAATACGCTATTTTTCTTTTTTTTTTGCGGGTTTTAACGGATTATAAATTTTCCTTAAAAGTAGATAAATATTTTTAAACACACAGTATGTATGTATATAGCTATATATTTTCGTGGCTTGGCCAGGCTGCGCATTTTCTGCACAAATATTTTCCTTCTCGAGTCTTTTACCCCGGAGTTTTCTGCTCGCGCAACTTCTACTCGATCCACGATACAACTTTAACTTTGACCACACGGGTGTTTGATCATGTTGAAAGTTAAAGAGTGGGTATAGCTATACGATCACAATGGGGTGGAATTTCAGACGATTCGAATCCTACTCAGATTGTTTTTAGTACAAACATTGGGAGACAATATATCGTGGATAAGGTCAAGCTGGGTGAGCTCCGCTCCGAGAATTTCGAAAAACAGTGCCTCTCGGTTAAGGACGATGTATTTACCTTTACTACTACAAAAGTGACGTTATTTCCCCGAACAATTGAAAGAAGAGACGAGTTCTCGTTGATTTTCGTTATTTATTTTCAAACATTGTATATCATAGACAAAAAAAAAAAAGAAGAACCGTCTTTATCTACGCCCGACTTGGTATTGAGTCGCGCATTATTAATTGGCACCGGTGTTTTATTAGCTATCATTAAAACTACGATAAATTATGAGAAGACCAACGAGTGGTAACGACAGTTAACGGAGTATGAATACATACCCGTCTGCCGTTGATCAAACTTTTAGATAACGTGGCTCAACGCCGTTTTTTATCGACCTCCTCTTTTTCAGTCCAACTTTCGAACTTTTATATGATCTGTCGTTTTTAGTAATTGGAGTTAACTTCGTAAGTAAAAGTGGTCAGGGTTGGCGTAGAGTCTATTCGAAATTTGAGCATCCTTTTTTATCTTTTTAAATCATCATTTCTGTGTCCGATAACTGCTCTTGGGCTACGGAACGGGGGATAATTAATTTCGGGATTGTCTGGATGTGTTACGAAGTGTATACAAGGATTACCAAGAAGGGATAATTGATTTTTGGGGATGCCATAAGTTTTAATTGCCTTACGAGGGTCGTTATGTATGACGTAATAACAAGCCCAAACACCGAATCAGATATAATTTATTCATGATCGTGATTAAACTTTCTAAATTGCATATATGATACTATAGCCACAACTGAAACCACGAATGCATTTCGCTGCTCAAAATCCTTGAACCATCTCATTATACCGAAACTAACAACAACTACCGTCAAATAATTTTATTTTATCCTTGTTACCAAGTTTGGGCATAATTTCTGTGCAAGAAATAGCAAGTGCCAACGGGTCAACGCTATATTCTGCTATGTGGGTCTGAGTTACCTTTTTACTACGTTTATTTCACACCATATGTGTCAGCCGACTCACTATCTCATTCGCTTAATGAATTTCTCGCCTTTATTATTCATATCGTACATACCTATAGTTGAGTGTATATGCGTCAGTGGAAGTCCCCTGTATTATCAATAATTGAATTAACCATATACCTACATACCCAACAATGACGTGAACGTTAATTTCAACCCTATTTTCCGACAACGATCGACCAATAGAGCTTATACATGCTGCCTTAAGGAGTGTCTATATTAATGTATTCGGTTTAAGTGGCTTGGGCTTGAGTCGCCTGCTGCAGGGTCTGTGACGCTTATAGTAATGATCGTAATAATGCAGGAGGTTGAGTTCCGGAAGTAGGTATACAAACTTGCTTTAATACGTGCCTTGAATAGTGTAGCTGAAAATATGTGGGGTATAAAAATTCCTCTGCTTTATACTTTGGCTAAAAGGCTGAACGATAATACGAAAAATTTAATTTCAAAGATTCCAAAATATTTTTATAACGTGTTTTATTGGTTAAAGAATACCGTCATTTGCCTATATATGGTATAGTACATACCTGCTTCGCCGATGAACGTGAAAAAAAAAAAAAATTTCCCCTGCACCATGAACTAAATGCTTTTTTCAGTGGTAAAGGAAGAGAACGTTACGGAGCGTCAGACCGTAAAATGGAATACTTTATCTCGCCACACAAGCAACCGCAGCTTTCACTCGCGAAACAAGCTTTTTTACTCGTCGACGAGTGAAATGACAGTTTAAACAGACGTCATTCTGTCCCTTGACAAGAACATTCTACGCCGCCTGCGAAAAAAAGCCCACTTTTTAGACGTTTTTCAAACCCTCCCAGCTAACCGAAGTGACGATCCAAGGTTCATTCAAGACTTTCTTTTTATTTCTTTACTTTCCAGGTCTTCTTATCTCACCCTTACAGATCCAGATGTTATAGAATGCAAATGGAAACTAGATATTCATTGTAATAAGTGCATCAGACTAATACTTGATTAGCAAACCAGATGCTTGATCAGCTTGTGGTTAAGATTGAATTACAGACTGATTTAAGTTAGACGCTGGATGCGATGAAGATTAGGGACAGATTGTCTGCGATAAATTTCTGATCTGTCCACGTATATTTAAGGCAAAATTATCACTGACCTTTTATCACGTTGAATGAACTTGCGGGCTTAAAGAGGAAGAAGACAAAAAACAAAGAAAAAAAAAAATAACAATAATCTTTGGTGAATTTTCATCGTTCAAAAAGTGAGGCGGTTTCTTGAGTCAAAGTTTTGCGAAAATGTAAAGACCACGTTGAATGCTTTTGAACAGAATTAGGGATTGTTTCCGTCTCTGTAGGGACCGTCGGATAATTTGGAGTACATGGAAAGGGAGTTACTCAGCCGTAAGGGCGAAATACCGCGAGAAACATACCTGTATAAGCCAGTGTTAGTCGGATTGCGTAACCTACCCTGGAGGATAGACGGACGGATGGGAGGACATTTGGTCTTGCCCAAGGGAACCATTTCGTCCTTGTGAGAGTCCTGCGGAGACTTGGGTTTACCCGTTGGTCTAGCGAACTTATTACTGTTTGCATGGGCAGAGATTTTTCGTCCTTTAGAAGAAAAAATAAATAAAAATACAAAAAATTCACCTCAGGCATAAAGTTCGCTGAGTTATTGTCCGGGGAATGAAGTTAATTGTAATTTTTCCAATTTTTTCAACCAGTTTCGTACAGATTTGGGGGGGGAAAAAACTTCGGGAGAGGTAAACGGTAATTGAAAGAAATAAAAAATAAAAAAAGGTTCGGTGTGCTATAAGAGGAAAAGCTACAACTTATCCCGGTGATATTTCCTGATGGAGGTTTTTAGGGAATCTCCCTTTCCAATCCCACAGGGAAAGAGAAAAAAAAAGAAAAACAACTCGCGAAGTGGTTTCGATACAATCAACCGTAAAGGGGTTGACCTACGAAATTGGATTTGGCCAAGGTTCACGACTTCTTTGTCACTCAATCTGCACCTCCCTTTTTTTTCCCCGCTCGAGGCTTCGCTCACGCTAATTACCATTCTACATGAAATTGATTTACCTTCGGAGACATTCATTAACGAGATACGCCATTCTCGTCTGGGAACCCGAAAGCATACCCCCGATGCGTTGGCTAATAGCTTCCTACTTCACAGACTGGGGTTCGGGGGAGTGACTTTGTCATAATGAAATTCTCTAAGAACTGCTAGTGCGGCTAGCGTAAGATCGTGACATCCATACGCTAACCGCATTGCCTCATCCTTTTTTAAACGACTTTTTTTTTTCTTTCTCATTTTTATTTCACGTTCTTAATTTGAAATTACTTCAATCTGTTCCCAACAACTGAGGCTGGAGAATGACGAGCGGCTTACAATTAGAAGGTATAATAAATTATCTCGTTCTCAGTTTCCCTCCGGCTGCTCTCGAATTTCCATAATAGAAATATGGTTCGGAATAACAATTGAATGAAATTTCACAAGGGTGGGAAAGGATTACAGTTATATTCGTGGTGCTTTTTTGTTTTTTGCAAAGTATTGAAAAACGGTCGACAATACGACTGAGATAAAAAAAACAATAATTAAATCAAAATTGAAACAAGAAAGATAAAGAAAAAAAACTTATATACAGTTTAAATCTTGTGCCTGAAGTTTCCTGGACAGGATGTGTTTTGGGTTAACCTTATATAATCTTATCTAGCTCCTTTCAGCACCCTAAATATTACGTGCCCAACTTTGGCCATCCGTGAAAGCGATCTGATTAATTTTCTCTCGGTCCTGATGCAAAGCACGCTCGGCGCATAAATTGTTGACGAAGCTTTTCGGTGGTGATATTTGCAGAGGTTTGAATCGATATCACTTCCGCGAGGTCCTCGCGTTTTGCAATTACTATTGAAATTGTTTTCCTTATTATCTGCGACATTCGCGGTTACCAAACATCGATATAAGTTTTTTCTCACTGTATTTTTAACCAGTTAGTCGTCTATAACGAGGCTAACTTCATAAATGATATGAATTTATTACGAACATTACAACTTCGAATTGTTGCAGAACTAGTCGTTCCCTACTTGACCCCGTTCGCAGCGGAAACTTTGCACAGGTATGATATACATATAGAGATAAATAACGGTGGTTATTCAACAATACCTGCACGCGAACAAATTTATTCCGGTTATAAACCAAAAACTACTCGATTTTAGTATAGCGAGTTATACAATTTGTACAAATAGAATTCTGTACCATTAAATAAAAAATTTTACAGAATAGAAATGAGGTGGTCTATATACAGGGTGTCCCAGAACTAAATGTCCAAAATGAAAGGTGGCCTAGAGGAGGTCGAACTGAGTAAATTGACCCGAAGAACATGGGGTCTGCGAAGTCGCGTTCGCGAGATATCACAAGTTTAAAAAAAAGTATCGCTTTGCGCCGTCGCCGCGGCGCAAAGCGATACTTTTTTTTTAACTTGTGATATCTCGCGAACGCGACTTCGCAGACCCCATGTTCTTCGGGTCAATTTACTCAGTTCGACCTCCTCTAGGCCACCTTTCATTTTGGACATTTAGTTCTGGGACACCCTGTAGATCGAGTCTGGCGATGAGTAGGTATTCATCTGTCTGTCTGAAAAGTTTTTCAAATTTTCATTCAATATCTGGGTTACCAATTAGACACAACAGTCTTCGAGTCGAGTCATTAAAACGAACGGAATTGTTGCGTATAAATTACCTCGATCTCAATATCTGCGTAAAGACGGATTGAACAGATATACATACACCTACCCGTTCACTTTAACGACTGTAAAGGGATGGAGAAATCTCATAATGGTCGGAGGTCCGCGGAGATTCGTTGATAATTGAACGGGACAATGTATTGGAAAAATTGAAAGGTGAAAAAATTTTCACAAAATACTATAACGAGTCGCGTCAGGCTGATGTCGAGACCGATCAATGGCGAGTGGAAAGAAAATAAAGTGAAATAAATATCAAACTAAGTGCTTGGATGTTCGATAAACTGCTGACACGCTCCGATGCATCATCATCGTCAATCTTGAATAAAAATATGAATATATATCGATTTGGCAAAGGAAAGTCCGACATTTTTCGTATATCGCGTGACAAAATGATGCAGTACGTTTAATAAAGAACGCGAAAATTACTTTGATCAAGAAAAAACGAACGAATTATTTTTAAGCGTATAAGGTATACCGTGCGATGTATACCCAAAGGTCGAAAGATGTATTATGTCTTCTAGGCTGTAATACCTTCAGGTTATCATCGCCGACTAGACGTTGGCCAGGTATTCTGAAAGCACAGAAGGTTATTACCAGCCCCATTACCGTACAATGAGGTGGGAGTCAGAATATAAATCGTTTGTTGTTACCTATTGAAACGAAACAATGCCGTGTTCGGCCGCCCGACTCGCTGTCTGACCGGACCTTTTTATTACTACTGAATTCCCTCGCGAGCTGAAGGATGTAGACGCGACGTTGTGTCTCAGCGAAAGGCTGCATTTCCACTCTTATTTTGACTACACCCTCTCTCGTAACATTTTTTCAAAACTCATGAGGTAAATGAGAGAAGCCTCTGGTCGGACTTTTACGTTATTGCAAATATAACGTAAGAAATGTGTGAAAATTTCTTTATTTCTCTTCCTGATCGATCGAGCAAATGTTTTCTCTATAAATTTATTTGAAATCGGAGGTTTAATTTCGTCGGAGCTGGTTTGAGAAATTTTTTGAAAAATATCGAACACTGCATGTGTATCCGCTGAGAGAATTTTTAAAAATTTTTTTTATACCCTTGAATTATTATCGGATTTCGAAATGTACTGCCGAGTACGAGAAGTTTTTATTTCATTAAACTGCGGTATTGGTTAGTGCGGAGTTTGTTTGTATTGATAATTGTTCAAGTGTGCAAATTGGGAACGGAGGTTAACTAATTCATCCGCCATACGTGAAACTAAAAATATGAAACCCGATTACCGCGCCGAAGTTTATTATATACAAAATGAAAACACGGATTAATTAAGTTTTTGTGGATAAATGAGTATGATATAAAACAAAAAACGAGAAAACGAATAAAACCAAAAATGAGACATCGAATAATTTATCCCTCATGCACATGCATTCGTTAAAATTGATTAAAACTCGTCAGACTTTATCACCGTTTCATTCCAAAAAATTCTACAACAAAAACTAAAACCATGGGACATTGATTTACATTGAAATTTATAATATTATCTGTTTTCCAAGCTACAGAGGAACGCGAAGAGATGGAATGGCCTAAACGTTATCTGATTTATTGTGAAACATACCTCGGCAAAAGATCGCATCCTTCAAGACATTTCCTTGAATTGAGACGTTGGCACTTGCTCCCCAGGGACAAGGTCTTGGGCTCTTTAGGGCACGAGTCAGATCGTGTCTTCTTTATGTGATTTTATCTTGCGAGGGAAGTTCACAAGGAGGATCTAATTCCGAAGAATTTCAAAAAAATTCGAAAGAACAAAGAGAAACGCCTGTCCAGTTCTCACATCGCGCGAAAGCTTTCGGATCAACGTCATATTAAATTTTCAGTCTATATTTCTTCAGCTAGTTTCCAAAGCGAAATGCTCTTTACCCAAGAATTTCAAACGCGCTGGGTACGACTCCAATTCACGGCTTGTTGCATTCCAAATAATGATTAAAACAACGAAACAACGGAATTTCGGCCAATTTCAAACATATTTATTTATATTTATTTTGATGTAACCGTAGAATCGTTAATTTCGTCGCGGAGATGAAAATTTGAAGAATTTCTGGTATTCTGAAAGACGAAAGAGAATTGCTATTGAATTTCAAGTAGAGCCTTCAGCTATCTAGTTTCAAAGGTAAAGCACAGCACAGCTCTTCAGAGTTACGGAAATATGTGCGAAAGGCGTAGAAGTGCGTGCCGAAATCTCAAGATCTGCGGTTGGTTGAATCTTGTCAAGTTTTTCGGTCATTCTGCAGCGGTCACGACCATCTACCCCGGAGCGTGAAAGGTTTTGTTTGTATTACATAGAATCCCTTCTCGACATAACATCCCTCCCTAGATATGATCAGAAAATGTCCACCTAATCTCTGCCCGGCTATATATCCTCGCAGAGGACAATCTCGGATATATCACTTTGCGTTCGTGGACGGATTATCCCAAAATCTGATAGTCCCAATTCCGGTTGAGACAGGTACGTAGGTGGTTCGAAAACGGGGGTGTTGACGAATGTCTAACGTCCGGCTATAAGGTCAGAAGGGGATTTGATATTCGAGAAACGTTATGTGCATACGACTACGAAGACTGGGTCCAAAGAGAGCCGGGAGATTTTATGAGAAATATTTCCCATGACAAACGGGATGTGAGAATTTCATCTAGTCGTTAAATGTCGCGCGTGTTTCTTCAGGGGCAATCCGGCATACTCTGTCTTCAAGAATTTCCAAACGAGCGTGTCTCCTTAGCATATGATGTAATTCTTGGCAAATTATTATACGCAATGAAAGAAGAAAAAGAAGAGAAACGAAACTAATAGATACAAAAATTACTGGTCAAAATTGAAACGAAATTTTCGTTCAGTTTTTCACAGCTGATCAATTCGTGCTGATGAAATTTTAATTCTTTCGAATGAAATATGCGTCTCTTTCGTGTACATTTTAGTTAACGATTCAATTTTCACGGATTACGCCGAGTGGTTTGCAGTCAACATCACCGGTTTGTTTGGAATATTTACTACATACATACATACATATATACAATACGCGAAATACATGTGTACAATTTTCTGAACACCACGTTTCTGCTGCAGAGTTTGATCATTAAAAATTGATCCGATCAGATAACAACGAGCAAGTGCGTTGTGTCTGGTGCTCCTAAATCCGCTGATTATACATATATGCGAACACTTCCAACACGCGTTTGTTAAATTTTTAAATTTCTTCAAAACCCTGGGATTAGTACACCTATATGCGAGAATTTCATAATTTCGGGATCGATTTTTTTAAAAAGGTTCACTTTCGTATCACGCGAGCGAAAGTTTGGTCTAGTACATAGAAATACGTCAAATATACATACGTAAGACTCGCCCTTCAATACACCCAGAAATTGGAATTGTAGACAAGCATTAAGTGCTTCCAACTCAAAACGCTTTGACCTATATGCAGTACGGAGTATGGAGAATATAAATTACCCCGTATAATCTTATGCGATATATCAGAAATTTCTCGGCGCCTGTTTACACGTTATACATATAGAAGTATAAGTATACGCGTAGGCGATTCTAGCTAGTGTAGAACAAAGTGCAGCTAATTACCGCATCTATCTCTTGATCAGGAATTTCTCCGAGGTCAGATCTTTCCCTTTAATCTCCACCGCGAAGAGATAATTCAGATGAAATTGTATAATAATCTGGACTAAATTTTCTGCAAATTGTGGAATTGATATCAGAATTTATTTCGGTTGTGGTATATAACTGATTACATAGTTTTGACGGTTCGTACTCAGGGTCAAAGTGGACGTTGTTTAACACAGAGCATAGTCTTGACCGGCACCGTCTCTATTCAGTCCAAAATAAAGTACCGAATTTTCTACGACTAGGTACGTCCGTATGTCGGCATATCCGTTCGTTCGTTCGTTCGTCCGTCTGTCCACTTCCGAATGAACATGCGCAGATGAACTTTGAGCAATCGCGATACAGACTTCAGTCGCGCGCCGCACGCCAACCGTATCGCCGTCAGCCGCGGGTTTCTTTCGATTCGTCGGTCGTCAACATTTCAAAATTTTTTATCGTATTGAACAGGATCGATCACATATATTCTGTGATTCAGAAATTAAAAGCAGCCAAGAAAAAAGGAGGATTCGGCATTTTTTTTTTTTTTTTTCTTTTATCGTCAAAAACCATATTTTTCATTCCAATCGAATCTCACGTGACGCGTGGTTCCTTATAAATTTTTCGAATAAAAATTCGATTCTCAAATATAATTCAACAAACTCGAAGCACTCGAGATGATTTCTCATCGATCAAGTAGTTTTTTTCTATAAAATTGAAAATATTTAGCCAGTTTTTGAAAGCGTCGCGTAAATTTCCTGAGGCTCAGAAAAGTATCTGTACAAGTATATACCTACGTATATGAGAATTAAATGAAAACGAAGAAAAAGCAGTAAAAATTTAAAAGAGACGTGAAATTTCCACTCCTTGAATATTAATCGTAGTATTAAAACAATTTTTGTTAAATTCTCGGCAATTTTCGTAGAGCTTAGGTACCTACTCCATTGTGCGAAAGTTCGCGTTGTTGAATATTATCTCGGTGTGAATATACTATACAACTGCTGCGAAATTTTTTTCTTTTCTTTTCTTTTTTTTTTATAGACATTTTCACTTGTGGTCAGCTTTACTGCCTTCTCCATTTCACATGGTAAGCGGTTACATAATAACGTTTTTCATTTCAACGCTGACAGGTATTGTGAAAATGTCAGAAAACTGTTTCTGATCTATAGCACGTAACTGATTAGGTCCACGAACTCATCGAAGAACTCAAAAATTCAATTTTCATGAAATTAAATAGAACATGTCCTAGAATGATTCCATTCGAGCTTATTTTGCGCGTTGAGGTTCATTCTGTATTACGTCTAGTCACCTTCCTAACTTATAATTCCTTTTATTATACCCAAACGATTTAGAGATCCTACAAATCTAATAAATTTTTACCATTTACGGAAAGCTTGCTTTAACAAGACGAAAAAACTTACAACAGAAGTTCCCATACGTGTCCGTAGCTTTCCATAATAAATTTTGTAAGATGAATTATGTTTCGATATGGCAGACAAAAAAATATGGGGGTTCCGGAAAGTTGAAAGAAAATTATAATTATATATAAAATTAGTTTTGAAAATTTCTCAACAACCATACGTTTTTTATTGCTCAAAATTTCAGAGAATATTCCTTTATAGTGTAAAAAGAATGGGTATAAATTTTATCGTGGTGCTAGATTTCGTCTAGGAGATATGAATTTTTTACCGAATTCATTTCGAACCAAAAATACAACTTTTTCAGCACTCTGCGAAATTGAAGGAATGAAAGTACAGATTATAAAGTTCTGTTTATTTAACGGTTTTTAAAGATTTTATCAGTCGATACGAAGTCCTTGTGATACAAAGTTTTTGTTGTTGGTTTTTTTTCGAAATAAATTCAGTAAAAGATTCATATCTTCTAAGCTAAAACTGGCTCCATAATAAAATTTATGCACGTGCTTCTTACACTAAGGTACCGAAGGGTAATCAGGCCTAGAGTATAATGAAGCCTATCTCAAAAATACTGGACTTACAATAGTGTGAATGTATTAGTTATTAAAGGGAACATAAAAAATGAAAATTCACAGCTAACACCAATCCCGTATAAACTATATCCTTAATACTTCTTATTACATTATTATTAGAAAAGTGCGGATAATAAGGCCTATGTGCATCGCATAGTAAAGCCTGTTCCTTCTTCAAAGTCAATCTTGTTTGGAAATATCATTCTTGTACAAATGATATACCTAATATAAGTATAAATTGATGAGTGCTTACACTTTAAATCTAATTAGAAAATTATTCATAATGGTTTCATGGTTTTCCGAAAAGATGAAAAAGGCTTAGGCCTTGAGAAACAACCCAGGCCTTGTTAAGCATTATTTTTTTTATATTATAATCAAAATTACGAGGCATAAAGACATATTATTCATTGAAATGTATGTTTGAAATTATAAGAAGCAACACTTGCCACCTTCATGAGATAATTATCTTTAAGTAAAAATGATATAAAGCAATTTGAAATAAGGTGGGCCTTATATGCCTCAAGTGCATTAAATAGAAGAATATTCTCTGAAACTTTTAACCCCAAAAGACGTGGTTATTGAGAAATTTTTAACACTAATTGTAGTATAATTTTTTTTTCAACTTTACGGAACCGCCAATATTTTTTGTATGTCATCACTTTGAAGTTTACTTCAGGCTGAAACTTTTTTATACTTCGCATTTTTTTGTATGATGTATATAGTTTTCGAGTTATACTCAATTAAAACTCGATCCACGACGCTCGCTGTTTGAAACGTACAAATTTCCTCATTCATCTATGGGAAATCCATGGGAAATTTCGCTATAATCTTTTCTCCGTGTAAAATCGCCACATAGGCCGTAGAGCTCTCATGCGGGTATAGAGACTCGACCGAATCCCGCGCCGCGCGTTAAAAATTCTTCTTAATGTACTTGGCGCGAGACTCTTGATTTAAAAATTTCCCGCCTGATAGGCTACTTGGGGGTTATACGCGCGCCACGGCGTGGCTACTTCGTTCCGAGCGGTACTGGCAACACTGCTGGATGGCGACGACGACGACGATGGAGACGGAGAGGACGAAAATTCTTGATCGAATTGAGCATTTCGGTAAATCGGAATATTATATCTCAGCTCTCCGTCCACCGATTGCATAAAAATTGGGCTTAAATGAAAGCTATTTGAAGCCATATTCGGAGATAAATATTTGAATCTCGTGTGTAACTCGAGTCAGAAAATATAAGGATAATACAATCGCCGTATAGGCTGTAGAGCTCTCATGCGGGTATAGAGACTCGGGTCGAGTCTCGCGCCGTGCGTTAAAAATTCTTTTTAATGTACTTGGCGCGAGACTCTACCGAGTCTCTTGATTAATGAGCTGCATAAAATATTTTATAAGATGATCAACATGTATCAGATAATGGAATATGTCATTAGGAACAGATAAATTTAATTACCTTTAAATTGTGATGATCGAATTAATCGTTGAAAAACTGAAATATTGGTATAAGATTCTTTATGAAAAAATTGACAACGGGATCAGTGGCTCCACGCTATCGCCGACCTCATGAGAGTAGAATTGAATTTCTGAACGTAGTAGCGTAGTAGCCGGAGTTGTCCTTATTCAATAGAAATCGAATCTAAACTTTCCACTTGAGAGCGATTCCAGGCCGATCATCAAATTCGGATTCGACCCACCTTCAGAGTCCAATTGAAACTCGGTAATTCGTAGCTAAGGATATCACGGAGCACGTAAGATCTCGGAGTGTGTTGATAATGTGTCGAAAAGAATGTATTGAAATTTAAGTTTATTAGCTAAGAATGATTACGTGAAAAATTTTTAGTCCCAAAATTTTGCCTATATTTGTTTATTTTGGGATTGATTGAGATCGGAAGTCCGCGCGACGGAAGAAATGGAACAAAAAATCAATTTCATCGAAAAGATTATATAAAGTAATGCATAAAAACTGAGAGAAAGAGATATTGGAAAAGTTTCCGGATGTATGTTCCGGAAATTAAAACTTTTTAATTCTGCGATATTGAATTGTGCTTCAATTAAACACACCCGCAGCTATTTTTCTGGCGCAAATTAAGTTCGCAGAATAATAGAAAAAACAGGGTCACCGAATTAGTCAGATGATTACAGAACGGGCTTTATACGAAGGCGAATAATGACCAAGTTGACGTGAACCGGCTCATATACATAATTATCTCTTTCAGAACAGCCAAGGGACGAGAAGGGAAATAAAAAGAAATAAATGCGAGCTTTCGCTTAATTGTTAACAAAATTGTCATTCGCAGGTAGAATTCTTCGAGACATTTTCGCCACCTTATTAACATCGTCTGATGTTCTTTCTTTAATTTTCGACTCGAAGGGGTAAAATTTGACTTGAAAAGGGTCTCCCCGTTGCCATTTCTTGACTTTTTTCATTTTTTTTTTTTTTTTTGTTAGCTGACGAGTAAAACATTATCAAGTAGAAAGAAATCAGTCGACTCAACACAGCGCGGATATACCTACCTTAGACCTCGTCACATTCCATATGAGTACCTCCTAATAATCTTCATAAAGTAATCTCCTTTCATCATGACCGTGACTCGTGGCCGGATGACTGGCGTCGCATCCCTTTTCGACCTACCCGGACAATTCAACGATTTTCGATCTTTCGCGGGTTGATATCTCATCGAATCTTTATACGGGGCACCCTAATCTTTAGCTGTAATATTGAACTCGAACAAAGAAAGCCTTTTAACAATGCCGACCCACTAGTCCCGCTAATATGTCGTTTTGTGATCTTCTTTATCAAAAGATAAGCTCTGCACGGCAAGCTACATTCAGAAAGCAATCGTAACATTGGCCATATATTTTCCTGAGTTTATTCTGCAAAAAACTATAATAAATCCTGACTATCTTCTGCGGACCAACTTCACCAAATACACACGGCTATTATTTCAGCGAATAGAACAGAACAACAATTCAGATTACTTCAACCCCTTCGTATCTATATACAAAAAAAAAAACATAAGCGTTTAGTGATTTTTTGTTCTTATCAAATTGCAGATGATCTATTAAGACCAGTCGATCATTATGGAAACTCTGTACACGGGGGTGGTCCATGGATTCCCTCAGGCTAAGGGATTGGCGGGTGGAATTTCGGCAGGAATCGGTGGAGCCCTGGATCAAGACGGTGCTCTAAGTCTGATCGTCGTTTTAGGCGGAAGTCTCTCCCTAGTTGCTTTGGTCTTTGCGTTTATCACTTACAGGTAAGAAATCAACACTGAATTCGGGTCCGATGTTTTTAAATGAACGTTTTCGCTGCGAAAAGAAATACGGTACTGAATTATCTGTACCTTCGCATTGTACATAAATTTTTATATTTTTTTGGTACATTAATTTGCCCCAAGAACTATATAAGTATGGTAATATGCATGAAAAAGAAGCACACAAACGTTGCGGTGAAATACGCCGTTTTTTGCCTCACTTCAACCTTATTTTTCTAAAAAATTGAAATAAAAATGATGGAAGACGCAAATAAGACTCCGAAACAAACGTGTGAGAGAATTCTTCGCAAATTTCTAAAGGGAATACGGGTTCTCAGAATGTTAAAAAAAAAGAGAAAAAATTCTTTCTGTTTGAAAACTGTGTTTGATCGTGTAATAGCTCGAGGAAAAATTGCAAAAAGTCTGTGTTTTAAAAAATGGAGCTACGTAAGGTTGGGTTTATTCATTGGCTGGCTACCTCCGCAGGTTTTTTTTTTCCTACTTTTTTTTAGCAAAATTTTTACTCTCACAGGCATAGCCGTCGGCCTCGTCATTACCGAGTATTCAATTCTCCTCTTCTCTCTCACTATTATCATCTTTTTCTTCATTCTTATCTCAACTATTTGCCGAGCGTAAAAGAGCAACGAGATATTTTCGTTGCACTGATTCTTCGTGGCAGGATTCCGTCACTTTCGTGATCACATCACGTAGGAATCTTGGCCTCATTTGTTCTCTAGTAAAGACGAGAGAAGCTTTCGAATTTTGGCGCTAGACCTGCACGGCCGTGGCCGCCCTTTCAGAGGCACTTTCAGCGTTGCCTGAACCAACCTAAGTTACTCGTCTCAACTATGGAGTCACGTACTTCTTTCCTATAATGTGAAAGAATAAAAAATAAAAATAAAGAAAAAACAACAGAAAACGTCGGGGTTTAGTACAATTGCACGGCTCCACCTACTCGGAGGTAAAATTTAGTGCCACTGAATTTCTGCAGCATCTCTTCTTCCTCCCGTAAAATAATTACAGATCTATATTCAAGTCGCGTTTTACTACAAATTTTTTTCAAACGGATATACCGCAGGTATATAGGTATATATAATTTTTCCAGGAAAATTACTTTATTGTGCATATTTTGCGGGAGAATCTTCACAGCTGCACACGATGAACCTCACGGAAAAAAAAGGACGAGGGTGCAGAAAAGCCCATATAAAAAATGATTATTGGGGATACCATGAGAATTCAATGTATAGAACATTAAACGCCTTTTCATCTCGGGTGGGCTATACAAGAATTCAGAAATTCATATATCATATTGCAGGATTCGTGTATTAAAAGAATTTTTTTTTTTTTTCCTTGTTCGATATTTCGACGAGGTTTCCCATTCAAAGATTTTTATCTGTTATTGGAAAATGGGAAAAATTTGATATTCACAAATTGTATGGCTTTTTTTCTCAGTTCAAAGCGATGTACAGCACGCAGCTTCGTGAACGATCATTTCTTTACTTATTGAATATTATGCCGTGGGTATAAGAAAACTGTAGAAATGTGTTGATGAGAAAAATCCATCCCAGGGTGTATCAATAGTCGAGTTATTAAAAAGCTTAGTCCTAAAGTTTTTTCGAAGTTCAAAGCTCAAAGGACTCAGATAATCGTTGATATCGATTGACACGGGCTAATGGCACAGCAAGATTATATGTAACAAAACTTCCCCGACTTACGGGTGAAGCTTTTGATATCAGTTTCATTATATTTGATACAGTTGTTATAAGATCTGACACTACTTACGTCTTGAAAGTGGTACGAATGAAGTGAATAATTTTTCCGTTCGATTAATAGATTGTAAATTTGATTTTTATCGATCATTATATACGATCAGAGTTGTGGTGAAAATATAATAGCCAAAAGTAGTTACTATATATTGTAGTTTGATATTTGTTTCGGAGTGTTCGACTGGAGAAAATAAATTTCTGCGATAATAAAGTTGTAGATTGAATTTTCACGGCCGAGTATATAGCTGTTTAGGTATATTTGCTATACTGTACGGTTATATAGTGTTTTAAATTTGAGTAAACCTTGGAAAATTAGGAACACGCGCAATAAAAGGTGGCTGTAAATTTTATTGCACGGGGCTGCGTCCGTTGAAAATGTAAATTTATGTTGATTCTAGTATCAAATTTGGTATAAAGTCTTTTCGAGCCGTCCGCCGGAGCCAAGGGTTCGTTCAAAATCGAAAGATTCGTCGTCTCAAGCCCCATTGTCGAATTTCGTTTCGTGCTTGTCAGAATTTTTAAGAAATCGTTCGAAATATTTCCAAGAAAAAAGCTCCCAATTCGGCATTGAAAACGACTTTCGCTTCATCTCGAAGGCAAGAAGATAAAGCTCGAACAAATAGGATATAGGATCGAAGTATAGTATCCGTTCAGACAAATGGAAATGAAAATAAGTAGAAAAATAATAATAATAATAATAATTGAAAAATTTCTAATTCGAACAGTTCGTTACTGCACGGTGTATCGTCTTTAATTCTTGGATCAGCAATTGGCTAATTAACTATTACGATTCTCAAAGTGGTGGGGAATAAGTTGGCAATTTGTTTTTAAACTGGGTTAATTATCCAAAATAATTTACCGAACACAATATAACTTTACGGATAAGGGAGAGGTAGAGGGAATGAATGAACTCTCTACATTTCCACAGTCTACGCGATAAGAATATATTCAGTGAGCTCAGAGCGTGCGACACCTTGTAATTCTCAAGTTTACTCCAACGCCACAAAAAGTTTTACCTTTGTAAACTTTCTTCCTTATACTTCCGTCATGTCTGTCTTCTGCATTCCGAAGGGGAGACTTACATACATTTATTCTCCCCACATCTCGGTATGTCTTACCTTGAGTGAAAATAATTAGGTACATGCAAACCCCTCATTTTTTCTTTTTTTTCTTTCTTTTTGCAATTCCACGAATTTTTACTTTGCGAATTATTCAGTTTGGAAAAAATGTTAATGTGAATATCCGCAGGCATATATCTACGAATTGTATATACTACATATAGTTCAGACAAAGTTGAAATAGGGTAGTTAGATGATGTTGGATTATATTAGGTTGGGTACGCAATAACGCGTTACGCACGGGTCTCTATCTGAGTGACACAAATTGAAGGTTGGCCGAGGAACAGGTAGAGTTTATATCTTCCAGGGGCAAAGGGGATGAAACTTTCGAGAATGGTTTGATATGTTGGTGTCTGTGCTCCGAGTTCTGCGGTCGAGAAAGTGTCAATATGTACACCTACATAAGGGCGGAGGAGAACGAAAGTGAAATAAATGTAGAAATGAAAAGCGAGGAGACCATGATGCAAGCTGTAAATATGAAAAATGAAAATGGTTGGTTGCCCCATTTGTGTGGAGCTTTTTCGGCGGTTAGTAACCGTAAACCACGACGCCATACGCCAAGAAAAAAAGGTGTAAGAACCTTTTTCTTTTTTTTCTTTTTTTTTCATTTTATTCTCGTTTTTTGATATTTTCTTCTGAAAAAAAAAAACTCAGTGACACGAAAAGAACGGGTGCCTGTAGAAGAGAACGGTTCATGATCGAGTGGTTTAATGCGGAAATTGGCGGGAAATGAAAAAGTATGCTTTCATCGTTCGCGGCACGATTCGCAAATCTGAGGCCTATTCAGATGACGTAAGAGAAGTAAAAATTGCGGTCGACTCTCGTTATGACAGACCGAGTGATTTCAGTTTTTGAAAACGCCATGAAAATTTTGCATCTAATTATCTCAAGGAGCATTCAGACTTTTCTTTTTTTTTCTTTCTTCAAACATTTTGTATAATCTTTCGTTTGATGAAAGAATGTTCTATTTAACGAGAAATGAATGAATTTCCCAGCTGTTTTTCTTCCGTCTTAATTAGTCCTGAGTCTAGGTGCTTCTAGTCAGCCGTTTGCACGGAAACTGGTTATATAAACTGCTTGATTCCATTCGGTTCGTTTAACTCGCGAAACAAGCCGGAGGAATGAGAATCATCAAGAATGTTTTATACGACCTTTACCTCACGACAGAAACCTTGCCCGTAACTTTAACAAATTATTTTGCAATTTTTGTTCAATGATCTGTGTAGAAATTTTCGAATGAATCAACTTTCGTACGGTATATAGGTGTAATGTATTTAATTTTCAATTATTTTTCCGATCCTCATACACGGGGTGAATAATCTTAACAAATTATCGTCGTACCTGCAGTTCGCAGTCCTTGGCCTCGTACAAGATTCCCCCTATTATCTGACAGATATATTATTATACAAACGAGGGAACGCCACGGCGTAGCCTAGGAAGATAAATCACAGACTACGGGAAACTATGGTCTAGGTGATTTATGATCAAGGAATGTTGCTGCTTCGCAAGCAAATTGACGTTCCGTTCGAAGAGCGAAAGTTATCGCAGGGATTTCAAAGTCAACGTAAGCAACCTGTGCCGTAAATAAGTAGCTAGCGTATACCTTGGAAGAGCATACATACAGCTATGAAACATGTTGTATATAACTACCGAACGATATATGCTCTGACTGTAATTTATGCTTTCACCACGCTCCCACCGGAAAAGGGAAACTCAGTTTTCGCAAGTCTCAGGTCTCGCGGTTTGCCCGGCAACATAAATAACTTAAAAAAGTAACTTGTCAGCTGCCATTTTGAATGATATGAAATTTTTCAACCGGTTAAATAAACGAGTAAAACGCAGGTCACGATCTGGTTAGTTAAAAGTTAAGAGGCCCCGAGACTTTCAGATATAACTAACAATACCTACCGTGGTTCTAGGTAATTTTAATTGTACTCTTAATTGCAATTTTAATTACTATTCATTGTTTACCAAGGAGTAAAACCGGTGTTTTCCTACTTACCCATTTGTTTCACTCCACCCGAATCGCGCCCCGTGTTACCCGGGTTATATTAAGGAGCGTTTTGCAATTATTCAGAAGAGAAAAGGAGAGGGCTGCGGAAGGAGGCGAGGGTTGTTCCTTCGCGTGATGGAAAACATTAAGGTTTCGTGGGGGCGGCGTGTATCGTTCGGCTACTCAATTCTCAGATAGCATGATGGCCTAGTTCTTAGATCGTGCGGCTTTCCACTTCCTCAAAATGATCGCTTAATTATCCTACTTGATCAATTCCGGGATGAAACTTGCTCGGGCTTAACGTAGTAGAAAACCGGAGACAGGGTTGAGCCAACCAAAACTGTACACCTCTAGCGATTAGGGAAGACCAAGATCCTGGATCGTATATCCTTTCTCCCCGAGCCTCCAGACCGAACAATTGAACAGAAAATAAAAGGGAAAGAAAATTCTGCTATTCGTTAAGCGAAACTGGCGCGAAATTATATTTTCCATTAATCAGAATAAAAAGTAATCGAATCCTTTTTTCATTAGCCTGGTGGCAACGTGCAGCTATTCTAAAATTGCATAACCACGCGATTTATGGAATTGGAAATTCCATTGAGAGAAAATAAAAAATAAAAAATGAAGGTTTGAGAAATCGGAACGTTATTTGATTAACTCTCGTGCTGGCAGTAAATTTGAAATAAAATCTAAGAATTGAAAAAAAAACTTTCCATGAATTGAAGTTAAATTCAGTTCAACTTGAATAGTGAATTTGTACAGAGGTTGTCGTGATATTTTTGACACTTTTCACGATATAATGAGAGATATCTACGTAATTTCGAGCGATGTAAACGTTTCATAGAAATTCTGAAAATTTACAATCCCCAAAGGCACGAAAATATCATATAAACATGACCAGGAGGCTAAAATATTAACCGAAAAGGACGAAATACTTATACATAAAGTATTTTAAGCACCGAAGTTCTGAACTATAGGCTTGCCCCTGTATAAGACCATAGAATATTGAAGATGAACCGATGCTTGAACGTTTCTCAATATCGTGCAGCAATAAATATCGCAATTTTGAAGTATCACAGCAGGTAATGATATTCCACGACGGGTTACAAAAAACAAAAAAATTGTCGACAAAACATACTACGAAGTAATTTTTTTCGTTTACAGTCTTCGTTCGATGTGCTAGAACTACGACGACAGTACGCTTGGCACGTAGATACGTACAGTATGAAAGCGAGCGACGAGCGGGCGGACCAGTCCGCACAGTATCTACTAAAATCGTGATCTCGTACGGAGACGTACATTCTGAATATTAAAAAAGTTTTGTTTATTAGCTAAATATCAGCAGTGTTATACTTGGAGGCGACAAGAATCCCCTGCGTCACTGAAAAGTGTGTTTTAATCTGTCCAAAACTTTGTTCTTGAATCAATTATTGATTGAATACAATCGGTTTCGAGCCATTCCATGATACAATAGGGTAGACGGCGAGGAGAACTTTTTTCTTCATTTTCAATAAGTAATTCCTATTCTTCTTCGTCTTTGTCCCTAACGAAATCACTGAAAATTTAAGTCTTATATTTAAATATTCACTGGTCACTCGACGCGATTAAACAATTTCAACTTTTATGAAAAACTGAAAAACCTGCTTTTGGGAATACTCGATTACATCTCCCACTTTCTTCGACGCGCCATTCAAACTCAAGTAACCAAAATTTCAATTCAATGTTTCGGAATATATCGGTTGCTCACGTACGTGTAAAAGATTAATTTTCGTATCAAAGATTCATCGAAATTTATGCTACGCTCTCTGATTTCATTTTTATTCAAGTCTGAGCGAGGAATTCGTTGTACAAACGATTTCACTGATTGAAAAAAGTGTTCACAGCCTCATGAACGTATCGAGTGATAAATAAATGTACGATTTTGCAATTTTTTAACACATTTCGACATTTTTTCAAAGCGTTTAACGACCAGTGAACATTTAAATACCGGGTTGAAGTTTGGAGGAATTCCATTGGTATAAAAGTAAAAAAAAAAAAAAAAATAGGGGTAATTGTATTGAAAAATTTGAAATAGAAACTATTTTTGATCGCACTTTACTGCATGCAATCTGAAATTCAATGTCTTAACATCCCATGCTACTACTTTATCGGAGTAACTTTCATGATTAATGTAAACTATCATATCTGCAGGAATTCGGGACATGTACCCATTTATAAATGGCATCGGTACACGGACCTCCGTAATTCCGTCCGATAAGCTCAAGATTTTTCTTTGCTGCGATATGACTTGCAACGCGCAGCGGGGTTAATAAATATAATGAACTGACCGCAATCAAGGTAGTCGTTCATATTCCTCGTTACGTGATTATAGTTTGTATCAAAAGTTGCCGCAATGATCAAGATAAATAAAATACAGAGTGGTATTTAAATGGCTTGAAACCTTTTCTACCTCAGAGGTCTCTTTTCACCGTTTCACACGAAAGGCAACCACTGTAAAATGCGTATAGACTCTCCTCCTCTCTTTGCAACGTAGTTTTTTCCTTTTTCTTTTTTCTTTTATCGCCTTGTCGGACATGAACTGTTTCTACTACTGCATCGTTAAAATTAATTTTTTTTTCTCTTTTATTATTTGTTTCGCTTTGCTGTCTTCTCTTTTCAATACTGCATCGAGCTTCGACGTATTTAGGCCACTGTAACGAGCTTTCGATGCATGCGCAAAACGTGGTTGATTTCATTTTCAAATTTACATACATATCTCTTCGTTATAACAATTCTATGTAACACGTTTTCGAATTTAGCATATGCCTGCTAATAAAGCAGATAATGAACATATTTACACGCGTCAGGTTTGTTTGTTCGTTGTTCACGCGATATGTTACATACATGTATGTACATACGTATGTATGTAGTACATACATACAAACATTAAACATTAAATTAACCTACCTACGGTATACACCTGATATATGGATTTATCTCTCTGCAGTCACGCGACAGAAATTATGTACCTAAATATATAATTGAGATAAATTTTCCGCGGTAGAAATCGATCGAAGAGTAAAAGAAAGAATTACAACGTAAGGAATTTTTTTTTTTTAAACACTTACGATTCAGAGTTTTTCATATATGCAGCCCTTCTCGAAACGAAGGAAATGTATGCAAAGCCTGTAAAAGTCTACGTCATTGTCGGGCTAATATTATATCACAAACCTGAACTAGGTGTATTATGTATTCCGAAGTTAACGGTATGTATAGACCATTGCGAACACCTAGTGCGAATAGTTTGTGCGATATCTATCGGCAATAATAATTAACCCCAGTAATTTGGAACATCCCTTAGGATGGATACGCATGTTCTGAATTGGGCGGTTGATACCACGTAATTCCACGTAATTCCGTACAACATATACCTATATACCATATATACATACCTACGTAGGTATAGAAAATGGATTTTAGTTCGGTGTAGTACAAGCTGTGACGTAATCAAGAGGGAGGCCGCATTGCGACTGTGACGTAATCGTGATTCGCGTGACAATGTGTCTTACGTCTATAATATACACGTGTTGATATATTATCTACCACTCGTCAGATTCTTGACGTAAAATTTCAACGGTTTATTTCCTATACCAAAGTTCAACGGAATTACTAAGGGCTGTCGTTTAACGAGGAGTTAATTTTATAAGCACAAGGCGTCAGTTATAATAGAGCTTATCGGAAAATGAAATCAACCGAAGTTTGAAAATTTTTATACGCCCCAACGTCCGATCCTGTAACAGAATTTAATCTGGGGTTCGAACTAGCTTTCAAAATAAGAAAAAATAAATAAAAAAATGAGGGTGAAAGTGGAAAGGTGATATTATACAGCCACCGCATCTCTTATTAGTCATTCAACTTTTATTTTTATTTCATTTTTTTTTCTTATCTTCCTTCCCTCATCCGGAAATGTGTAATGTGAGAAATTTTCAGAGCTCGGTTATCCCCGAATGGTAAGAAATTCGGTTTACATTCAAAGCAAATTCAGTAATGTTATCCTTTAGGATAATATTCACACCGAGACGATTATCGGGGACAGGGTCTGTCTCTGAACTTGAACTGTCTGCGGGGTTCAAGGGTATAGAAGTACTTCCAAAAATAAGATGATTGGGAGGTGCTGTCAGGAGCTGTCAGATTTTATCGAAGACGTCTTCGCTCGGTGTGGCGTAAATGAAAATTGGCTAAATTAAAAGTAAAAGTGTGATTACGTGCTTCACAGTTCAGCTTCTTTGTTACATCGCTCTCCTTCTCAGCTCTGTTAGGTATTTTTTTCTTTTCAATTCTCTGACTACGCCATTTGTCAATCCCGCGTTAAAAGACGGTTCAAAATTCCGCGGGCAACATATGAGTGAGATAAAAATAAATTCGTAAGTGTTTATCCAGTCCGAACGTTCGGATGCAAAGAAGCGATCGTTACTGACACTCGGTCAGTCTTTCCTCGATAAGTCAATCAATCGAAAATCCTCGCTGATAATTGTCGGAAAAAAATTTGGCGAATGCCAGATGACGTTATTCGGTATACTTAAACCCAGTTACAAAGTGAATCTGGTACTTTGGGTATTTCAAGAGTGGTTCGACAAAAGATGAACGCTGACAGTTACCCGAAAGCCCGCAAGGATTTAATATTTTACCAAAAACGTGAATTTGAGTTAATTCTCCTTAAAAATATTTCCCGAAATCAATACCGAGGAACTGTTTGTTTCAACTCTCGAAGGACCTTTTTTAATAATTTTTTCTTTGACGTAATATATCACCACCATCAAAAAGCTTTCGTGTTAATTACAGGGTGTAAAAAATTGCAACTGCTACTAGCTGAAATCACCTCGGAAGAAGCCTGCCACTTAACTCGGAGGAGAATTAAATGAAAAAAACGAAATTCAGTCAATTACACAGACAGCTGTAGCCACTCTCTGACGTTAGCCGCGAGAGAATTGCTTCGCTTTTGAAAAAAAAAGAAAGAAAAACTCTGAAATTAGACATTTTTAAAATCGCTCTAACGCCGTTCGCTTAAGAACAAGAGCGAAATTATTTTTGAAATTTGCGAAATTAATTCAATTCACTCAAAAGCCGAGCGTCATCGATGACTTATTGATACTGAACACAAGCTATGACCTATAAAGAAAAGGTCAATAATGATCATAAAAAAGGTTGAATTTGTTCCGTTTACTAGGGCAAAACCTTTGCCGGATTAAATCCCTCCAAGTCTATTGTTCCTGCTGAAACCCAAGCGTCCTTGTTTTCCCTCGGGAAATCGATTGTCCGACCGAAAAGTCGAACGTATTATGTACTTTGAAAACTCTTCCAAGTGTAAGCATTTCTTCATACTGCAGTAACCGGGAATCACTGATTTTGAAAGAACGCAAAACTTAGCTCGAATTGTTTATGATTTTTGACGATTCAACTCCCTCCCAGGACAATGATCGACAGCTTCTCTCATGGATAGACGAGATCTTTAACTGGGCAAGTTCCTGTACTTAGAAATGTTGGTACCTTTTTCTTTCAGCAAACCGAGGTGGTATCTAGTCAATATTCTATAAATCAGCTCGTAAAGGCTGCAGTAACCATGAAACTTGCTGGCAGTTGGAGTTTGTAGGTCACGCACGTGACTCAGGGAACAAGTACGGATCGAGCGTGAAAATTTACCGAAAAATCCATAGCACCCGGTCAGAATTCACTCGTCAGTTGTCGGCCGGAAGTGTAATGTTGGATTTCACGCTTTATAATATGCGAATAAATTGAGCCGGTGAATGAGGAATTGAAACGTCGCGAATCGCGGTAGAAAAAAAGTACGTAAAATTGAATTCTGTTGAAATTGTACCAAACCTTGACCACCATTCATGAAAAATCAATATTATATAAATTGAAAACTAAAAAAGCGGATCAAACAGCGGAAGCACAAGAAAATTTCAATTACATATACACCCATACGTTATCGATGCAACATAAAATGAAACTCGAACTTCAAAAGCTTCACGATCAGATTATAAAGATATTTCGTCGCATGATTTTTACCCGGATTAAATTTGGCCGATTTTAAAACCGGCCAATCTGGTATGGCAAAAATAAACAGGTAAATATTCTTTTTGCGGAAACGCTGCTGGTTGATAACCAAATTAAAGAGCTAGTGGTTGGTGTCGAGTGGAGGAGGCAGCCCTAACATCGTTTTCAGGCAGTCTTTAACCTAGTTAAAGCTGCTATACCTAATAGGCAATCAACGGGTAGAGAATTATTATTGATTTCAATGAAGTAGAAATTAATTAGGTCAGTAATTAGTGATTTTACTGTCGACATTGATATCCATATATTTGGTCTGATATAATTGCCTCTTCTCTTTCTCACGCAGATTTAGGGGAACGCCACGTGATTTCAATTTCTTTTTTAAATTACATTCGAAGATTGATTTGTTACCGGAGAAATTTCGTGAATATAGATAGAACGGAATCAACCTTTCCAATAAGTTTCACCCTCCTTTTCACCGCGTAGATATCACGGAGCGGAACTGTTTTGTATGATTCTTTGATTAGCCTCTGTATACCGAAAATTATTCCATCACAGTAAAAATTTTTACCTTTCACTCAACGGCTTTTCATAAAATATTCAGTTCGGATTCATTATCAAAATGGCTACTAAAAATTTATCGATGGATGAACAAACATCGTCTCAGTGTAATGGAGGACGTTTTATTTCCATCCGTGCACTCACGGAGGATCGCTAATCGATCAAATTCATGGTAGTGCCTTCCATTGAAGCTTTTCGTTACGACAGCCCTGCAGCTCTTCGACTTGTGTAATTTGGTTAGACTAGAAGCAAAACCTAATGCTATAATTTGGAGACACTAACGATAAGAGGGTCCCATTTCATACGATGTTCTACGAGCCTGAAGGGTCTAGTCAGTTTATTCATTCCTCATACAGAATAGAGCTCAGCAAATGTCATTCTTGTTACTCTCAAGTCGAGAAAATTGTATGCCCTTGCCGCAGGCCATTTGCAGACCATTTCGAGTACTTTATACTCAAACAACCTGAATCAACTAGAGCCTCACCCTCGCGGCAAATCACTCGAGTATTCTATATACACCGTTCTGTACGCACAAATATCCAACATTGTCGAAGAACAGCTAGACCTTGGACATAATTTCGCTTATTGTTGGTCAACTTCAATTGCAACCTATAAATTTGATAATAGCTCACGAATTCGGAGTCGTGAATTAAAACTTCGAATAATCATGAAAAACTCGTATATGCTTTGCGGTGTATAAAAGCTCTGAAAGTTAAATTGCCGTGATTGTGATGGAGAGTCCGATGAATCAAAATTGTCAATAAGCAATTTGGTTTTGCGGGATAAATGCTGTTCCGTTCGAAACAAATCGTTTAATTTTTTCAATCGAAGGTTGGGATAGTGCCGATGCACGTTGAGCGCAAGGCAATCAAAAACCCTATGACGCACGACAAATCAAAACAACATGTCACGGCTTATGAATACGCGGAGATCGATCGATGCTGGGTGACTTATCCTCGGACTTGTATAAAATGCGTAGTTTATTAATACAAGTAACCGTCTCGAATAAATGGGGTCGTAAGAAAAGGTGCGAGATGCGGATAAAAATTGTGGGTAAAATATTGAGCCCTGTATATAACGATGAGGGGTCAGCCTTATCGAGAAAATTGTTGGATCCACGCCACATCCTTGAGTATAAAATACAAGGAGCATAAAAAAGAAAAAAAAAAAAAAGAACAACCAAGTCTTGAACACGGGGCTTTTTCCTTTAACCCAACTAGCGGATCTCTCTATCTCATCAGCGGCAACGGCAAAGGAATGAAGAGACCGGTTTATTGTTATTGACTAGAAGGAGGCTGGCTAAAAGTCTCTCGACCTCAGCTGCGGCTGATTTTAGCCTCACCCTGAGGAGTGGTAACAAAAAGTACTCGACAGACGAACCAACGGAAATTGTCTAGATTGCTCCCAAGTCCTTTCGCCGGTAATCGGTGTGCATCCACGCCATCCTGATAGTCGCGGACGTAAAAATTGTTCGGAATTGTTAACGGGGTATAGAACTGCTAAAAGGACAGTATATTTATTGGCCCTGTCAACGCGGTTGAACAAAATTTTACCTCACTTCGCTGACACTGTATAAGGCTGGCCGTGTCCTAATTCAGCATTATTAGAGTCGAGCCTTAGACTTTAGAGCACTTGAAAAGGTTCCGGTCTAGTGGTGAGTGAAAAAAAAAGTAGATAATGGATTTAAACTCCCCGAAGATAGTGTAGGTAATGGGCTTTGCAGAAGTATATAGAGTGGGCGTATGGGGTTAATATTTCTCAGCTATAAAAACTAAGCCGATTACTTAGAAGCGACCTTAGCGAAGACATATCCCTTTACTGGGTTGTTCCTCTTGTTGAAACTTGAGGGAAGATAAGTTTTATTATATCTATAAGAGATCTTCAAAGACAAAATTGTGTTTTACATTATTTTATAGCTACATGTCGAAAGTAAAACTTTGTTGACTTTGCTTTTTTATTATTCAAATATTCAAGCTACCTAGATAAAATTTCAAGGACGTATATAAGTTGGGGTGTTTCATACGCAATAATATCGACCAGGATAAAATATTTGATTTTTAGTTGACCGCTCGAGTCTTCGGTTAAAGCGAAGAATTTTTATTGGGAAACGGGTCGGATCAGCTTCGGTAGGACTGAAAATTCCACGAAGCAGATGAGGCCATTCTACGGCCAAATCAATCAAGTTTTCTCGCCACACCTGAGGTTCACTTCGCCATCTACCTATACGTGACCGAAAATGCCAAAACGTTTTCGAGACTCGTATTTAATACAACGATCGATTCCAATCAAATTTAAAAGCTACCAGCTCCTGCACGCACTTTAGCCAACGCAATTTTACATCATCCCGGTGATGCTAGATAATCCTAAAAGCTCGTATCAACGTGCCTTTCGCGAAATTTTTAAAACCTCTAACGTAAATTTTTCTTATCTACATCAAGTGCACGGTCATTTTAATACGAAAAATATTTTACCTCAAATGATGAACAACCTTATCTGTCGTCAAAGAAATGAGAAATGATAACTCTGCTTTTTCAACGCGGTACATTTATTTTATAAAACATTTGCGGAAATTTTGCATCAATATTTCAAGAAGTCCGTAAACTCCCTTCACAACTTATGAGCTGTAGGCAGCAATTCTTAGCTACATACGTATGATTTGTTCGGTTATTTTCGTTTTGTTCTTTAATTTGCTTTCATACATTTGTTATATCCGCTTGTCTCCAGCGGTATAAGAGACAAGCGGCTACAGCGAGCTTGGTATAGTAATTTCAAGAGATTTTGTAACAGCCGCGGAAAGGAATCCACCAAGATTGAGATTCTATTGAAAAACGGATTTCACATCTTATCCTTTTCCGCGCGATAGAACATACTCCGATGCTAGGTCCCGATCAACACCGGCTCATTGTTTTCATATTTTCAATCTGACGAGGAAGAAAAGTCGATTGGATTTGTGTGTAATAGTAAATACATTGGATACGATTTCACTTCGTCAAAAAAAAAACAATGGTATTCATGGTATTCATATGAAATCGTAAAGGCTGCGTTTCAGATACAAATGAGACCCTTTTCCCTATCGCTGAAAAAGAAATAATGAATCGAAAACCAAAATCTATTAGTTCAATTAAATTTTCGTCATCTTTATAGCATGGCAAAATAAATCCGGTCTTACGTGATGGTGTCTGTCGGTAGTAATCGAATTGAGCCGTTCAGGGCATGTGAAGAACTTAATTAATGAATAAATAGAAAATTACATCGAGTGTTCTTTGATTATTATATTTATTTATCCTATTATTAGGTACTTTAATTGTGTGCGAAAAAAATTTTCGCCGGACCTATGAAGTCGACAAAGCTTACATAGGGGTGAGACGGTCGGAGTCAACCCCTTATTGTAGGGATTTCCGAAACCCTTGTAATGTTATTTCCGGTTGCGATTTCGTTCGTTAGGTCTATATTGTTTTATTTACCTTTTATACCTGATTCAGTCGGACAGAAAATCTGATTAAAACTGAATAGGACTGTAAACTCTGTAAATTGTCAAGTTTTATTCGCGTATAGGTATACCTGTACCTACTGCAGCGGTAGAACTGTAAAAACCATGGCAATAAACGATAAAAATGAAATTTTCAAAAGATATGAGATAAAAATAAATTGGTTTTGACAAAACGATCAAATCCCTTGACATTCGTCTTTATTCCAAAACCGTTCGCTTCAAAGTTTACAATCAGGGATGGATGGATAACACGTCTATCTATATACCGCTATACCGCTGCACGGTTGACCGTTCCGTCGAAGTTACGCGACCTGGGACCAAAATATTACGAACAAACGTTCAAATTAGCAAAATTTTCCGTTTATTTATACTCGAACTGCAGCCTATAACGAAAGGTTCGTCCAATCGGTTTAATTCACGTATTTAATTTGTCGTCCCATAATTCCTCGCCCTATAAAGTTTTAACAGCTTTTTCGACAAAACCTTTAATTCTCGTGTTACAAACATTTCGGGTGTCCCGGTTACTACGTCTGTTTACACCCTTCCTCTCTGGACCCACTCCGGTTTTACTTCTTCTCGTTTTCCTCCCTCAACTGTACTACTCTACTACCTCGGCCCTCTTCTACCCCCGACATCGTGATTTACAGCACAGGGTAGGTACTGTGCTACCGGGGTTCCCTGGGAGCCTTCGAGCTTAACCGTGTGATTGATGTGACCTCTTCTTGAATCATTACTCGGAATCATTCAACTAGTCTACTTCAAGGAAATACATCCGTATCTTCCGAAAAAAAATTTTCTTTGGGCACCGGGTTTTTGTATCTTGGAAATAATCGTATGCGATCAAGTTTCCGATATAAATAATTGGAATTGTATATCAATCTTTCTTCAATTTGGACAGTAAGTGATGGATCTTTGGGTAGTAGTGTATTATTTTTCGTGTTATAATGCTGTATGCGTGGTAGAAATTTATTCGCATTATCTCGATGATATAAAAGCGGATATATTATGGTAAATCGAGTAAAAAGGGGATAGGAAAATGGTACGTGCAGCGATCACGAAGTTGAGCCGGATTTATTAAATGATTGAACCGCACGTCACGTGCTCAATCCAGGAGAACTTTGCCGCGAAATTATGTCCTGTACGACATGCAGGTAACAAAATTTTACAATCTCTAGAGTAGGACGGGTATGAAATCGGTTCCTATAAATCAACAAATTATTCCGAATTATAATGCAAATTATCGATTTATAATACCGGAAGCATACGTACAGTCGGTACGTTAATCAAACTGACACACGATACAAGATTCATACTTTTCAAATTCATGTATACGGACCGAATGCTCTAATTACGCATTGATACGCGACAAGTGACACGTGACATATATAAGCTCGTTCGTTTCGATTGATGATGATAAATTCTGCAAATACATTCCCTGGATATGGTGTGCCGGGAAAGCCCTCATTTCCAATATCGAAAGCTCTGTAAATCCGGATTCAAAATGTCAAAAAAGTGTTCTCTCCTTCCTCGTTTCTTTACTAGTTGTCAAAACCAGATATGATGTTGTTTTTCACGTGAACTACGTCGATTCATTGAGAGTATTTTTTTCTTTTTTTTTTTTTCTTTTTACGTTATAGGTGTGACAAAAACTACAGCTACAGGTACAATACGCGCAGCGAATGCAACACGTACGTAGCGAGACGCCCGAATAAATCCTTTCGTTATGCAGCATTGAATAAATATGAATTGATACACCGCTTCGGCTTTCTGGGCTTTTAGGATATCTCTAGCTTTGATGTGAATATACAATGTGCGCATATGATTGGATCTTCCTCTTCTAGTTTCGGTCTTCGACTACAGAATACTATAATCGTGTAATGGTCGGTTATCGTCGTACAGTGTAATGAGCCGTTTCATTATTTATGAATAATTCAACTACTCAGAAAATAACGACTGATAGAACCGTTTCGAATCTCAAATGAATCATTTTCCACTGTGTATTGATTTACTGATTATTTATACGGACAAGTATCATTGATGTGTTCCAAAAAGAAGGCGCATCATGGTATCATGTTATATCGATGTTCGAGGGGCGGAAAATATTCCTTGGCAATAACCACGATCTGGTTTTCCATTCTCAGGCACGACCGACAAACACGTACATTAAAATGGTCATAAATATGCGAATGCGAAGTCGTTAGACAAGCAGTAGTAGATATTCTGCAATCTAACGCCTCGTAAATAACAGATTTATAACATTAAAATACCTAAAAACATACTGGCATTAAAACTACATCGATATATTTGTAAGAAGGTCTTTATTCGTATATATGAACATGATTACATTTCCTGATTTTAGACTTGGTTCATTTTTAGGGATGAATAATTCATGCTGAGTCAGCTTAGAGACCTTTCTGAACTCGAGATGAGGTCGATTCAAAAAACACAGAATGATTCCTGATTGTCAGACTCGGGCAAAGGGTCGATTGTTATTTGGTAAACAGTGAGGATATATTCTCGCAAACTTCTCAGAGATTTGTCAGGGTTGTTTCACCCCTGAAATAACGTCCAACATTTACCACCCATATTCCTTTTCCCTATTATATCATAAGCTTTATAATTTTCTTGTAAACTTGGTCACAATTCATTTTCACCTCTAGGTTTAAATCAAATATACGTACAGGGTGGCCCAGAACTAAATGTCCAAAATTAAAGGTGTCCTAGAGGAGGTCGAACTGAGTAAATTGCCCCGAAGAACATGGGGTCTGCGAAGTCGCGTTCGCGAGATATCACAAGTTAAAAAAAAAGTATCGCTTTGCGCCGTCGCCGCGTTCTTGTCACTGTCACCCCATGTTCTTCGGGGCAATTTACTCAGTTCGACCTCCTCTAGGACACCTTTAATTTTGGACATTTAGTTCTGGGCCACCCTGTACGTATATTTGATTTAAACCTAGAGGTGAAAATAAATTGTGACCATTCTCTTTGAGTATGAGGTACGTTATGAGCTTTTCCGTGTACGGCTTCAGACTCCCGGTTTTAGAGTAAAAGCTTTATCTCTAATTAAACCAACTGGTAAAAGATTGAGAGGTTGCATACGCGCGTAGATATGAGTGTTTTACTTGTATGAGTTGTGAATACCATTAAATATTCATCTGCAGTAGGTTATACACGTATGTGCATAATATAATCTGGCCATATTCCACTGGGAATACATCAACATTCCACATGTAACATGTCCGGATGTATAAAATCTTGTAAAATATGGCTAGAAGCTAGAAGCTTAGTACATCTCATGTATTATTCTGTAGATCTACGCCAGTAGTTCTCATGCCATTTTACCATTCGTATATTTCCTTTTTTAGTTTATAAGAACCGAAGCTCTGTATGAGCTTTCGAAAATTCTATACTGCAAAGTAAAGATCATACGTAACAGATATATACGCATCAAAGAATAAAGAAAAGAGCTTTCTTTGATGTCAAAAATGTTATTCTTGCATCGAATTAGAATGAACAAAAAATTTTTTTTCCCTTTATTCCTGATTACCATTGCCTCCGTTTACCGAAAACCGTACGTACTACATACACCTACACTTAGGAATTTTGAGGGTGCTAAAATAAAATGAGAAAGGGCGTTTGTTTGGAGTTGCTTCAGGGATACTATCCATGCAAATTTAGACCACCGAATAAATATTTTTCAGAAAATCGGGCCTAGATTTATCTGCGGTCTTGAAAAGTAACGCCGTTATATTCAATCGAATGAACTGAATGAAACTAAAAAAGAAAAAGTATATCAAAATGCAAACTGACTTGTCGAATGTGTCAGAGACTCTGTACGTTCCTGCGCCTCCACTTTTCATCTTTGAACAGGCTTTCCTTATCCCCTATTTATATTGAGGTCAATCATAACGTGAGACTTGTTTGGCAAGACGCTTTCGTGTGTCAGGTTCCGCCTTAAACTTGAAGAGGATTATTCCCGAAGATAACGCAAGTCCTGATAAAGTAAAGGCTGGACTTGATTTGGGGTAAAAAATTGATCCGACTGGATTAGAGATGGATAAGTATGTCTATATATAGTTTACAAATTGGTTTTAGTGATTAAAGACGTTAATTATCTCTCACTTTGAAAGCTGTAAGGTAGAATCTTTGATGTATTTTCCGGGAATACAGGATATAATATGTTGTAAAATTGAATAAGGACTGATTGTCTGAATCCTGTGTAATGAGATTCGAAAAAATATGAATCTCATTCGATATCGCGAGGTTTTAAACTGCGGAAACGATCGTGAAAATAATTTAAGTCAATCAAGATAACACAGAAAATATAATTGGATTGTCGCTCTCTGTCCATGTCGAAAGTAAGGTAATACTTCAAAGAATTGTTTAATTAATATACAACTTTTTTCCACGTTTTGGCTCGTGACTACGTCTAAGAATATATCATGAAAACGATGATGCAGTCCCTCAATAGTACCCAACCTAAGAAACAGTAATTTATAACCAACTTTGATCTCGAAACTTTTTATCGTGGGCAATGTAACCACCTTTATCATCGTGAAGTTATTTCAACTTGTTTAAATTGCTGTAAGGTTCGAAGAATTTTTCACTCGACTTTTGTTCTTTACCCTTAACGAAGGTATATAATAAGCAGATTTATGGGTAGATTTATTAACGATTAATCGACAGTTCTGTTTTGATTGTTTTCTGGCTTAACTTTGCATACTGTATAACGATACTGTAAATTATTCTAATCTTGGATAAAGTGAGTTTTAATATTCATTTGTCACGATAGAATATCGAACGTGGTTCCTTAAATAAGTCGGCTAATGGTTACCGATAACGAAGAACGTTATTCATTGTCTATAAGCCTTGAAGTAAAAGCTAAAGTCATCGTTATATGTTATCGTAGGGATGCGGAATTAGTGAATTAATTTGGAATCTAACATATTCTGAATTTTCGGAATTCGACACTTAGCTACATGTACAGCTGTGCTATTATATGAACAAGAGGATGCAGTAAAACGTGTTGAAAATAAAAACTGGAGGACAAACGGTGTTTTCACAGCAGCTGGAGCGAACCGCAGAAATGTGAATTGCGACTGTTTGATGTCGAAGTGAATTCGGAGCGTTAGAAAGGCGAGCACACGTTAAAACACGTAAACCGTGAATCGAAAAGCTATTGTCACTTTTGCGGTGATGAGGATCCCCTCGTAATTAAATAGACAAAAGTTTTACCCATTGTCCTAATTCAGAACAGGGTATAATTTAACAACCCTACGTCATTACTTTCGAGGTGTAACAACGTTTGTATAGGCAAAAACACCCCAATTTGCTAGTTCAACGTTCGACTGGTGGCTTCAAGTTTCATGCAAAAACACAAGGTTGACGCATAGTGTGCAGAGTCAAAATCATGTGCCAATATGAGGGTGTTCTGTACCTCGAAAATTCTATCGGAAATTTTGGATTTAATTGGTTTCAATAACAAGCCTGTATCAAAGAGTATTTGAGAACGATTTCAATACCGCGCGGTGATGAAACTATAGGAAATTTTATCGACTTCTCAAGCTTCGGTTTCATCGAATTCTTCGTTTATCACGGACTTCTTGAAGTCCAGTTAATCTTGTTGAATTATATGAATTTTAACCGATGTGAAACTGGCACTCTCGCTCCACGTGTCAGCGGATTTTAATAATTCCTGCGGTAGCGGCTGCAAGTGAAGCGATACTCTAGAGTGGAGCTTCAACGGAAATGAAAAAAGAAGGCCTGCTCCACGACCCACGATTTTTCCAACATCGCCTCAAAATCCATTCTCGTGATATAAATTTTTCATCACCTTATTGTATCCGATATTGTTTCCAAAAATCGTGTACATTCTTCTTCTTTCAAGGATTTACATTTACCAATCATTAGCTACGTATATAGGTAAACTCAAAATAAAATGATTGATGATAAAATTTCGAGTAAAGTTAAAATGTCTTTGGTCTTCAACGAGGAGTTGAAGAAAACCATTAAATATCTTTTCAATAAGACCTAGGGAGCTAACGGGCTTTTAATTGGCTAATTATACGTAGCTCGTTTAAACGGCATTGATCGCCTGCTTTTTTCTTATATTAACTAATTGAGAATTTGCCTCGGCAAAGTCTTACGGTTTAAAAATGTCGACGAATTTCTGTGCAACGATATTATCGGATTGACTAAGTGCGGAGTTGGGTAGATGGGGGTGAACGCGAATAAGATGGAACAAAAAATAAAATGAAATGAACGAAAAAAAAAAAACAAATAACCAAATTTCATTATTCAAATTGAAAAAGAAAGAAGAAAAAAATTTCTATACCCGAGAATTTCGAGTTTGTACCCGTAAAAAATCACGTCACTTTGCTGGACGAGACGGCACTTTGTCTTTGTGACGTGAAACTAATACGAAACAGTTTTTTTTTTTTTAACCCTCCTGAACCACCGCAGATACCCAAGTCTGAGGAATTTCGTGCCCGTCATTCTTCTGTCTCTCTGTAATTTTTTTTTCATTTTTTTTTTTTTTTGCTTCTTCTTTTTGGTCAGGTTACGTCCGCTGATCTAAAAACCAAACTATGCGACGAGTTTTTATATGAGTTTCTGACCGAAGATGTTCTCTGTCTTTAGGTCGCTTATTTTTGGTAATTTTTTCACATCTTCTATCATGACGTCACTATAAGACTTGACTCGTATACAAGCGTATTTTAATTTGAATTTCACCCTTACAGTGATCAAAAAATATTTTTGAATATTTTTTTTTTTTTAAATTGACCGCGCGCAGAAGACCGTCAATATAATTAACTGTTAAAATCTCTCATTATACCCTATTCGAGACTATACATATAATTAACAATCCTGCACACGCGAAGACGTGGGCAGATCGGTTCCTTGCGAAGAGGCTTACGCCTCCCTCGAATGAATAATATTTATGAAGGGTGGAGGACGGAGGGTGGGCCGAGAAAAGAAAAGAGGAACGAAAAAAGGGGGATAGAGGTCGAAGGTTGAGGGTTGAGGGTTGGGGGGAGGTTGAACCAAGCCTCTTTGGGGGTTAAAGTCAAGTATGTAAGGGTGCCTGCGACAAGGAGTTCTGCCTTCGGTTGCGCCGGTCTTCGCCCGGGTCCAGCCGCCCGCGTCCGGGCCATTACGGCAAAGAGGCACGTGGAGGTGGCAAATGGATTAATGGACCTACCGACCAGAAGCCTGACCGCATGACTGCCTTTTCCTCGGGTGCTGAAAGGAACCTTAATGGTCCCGGCGTAGCGTACCGGACGTGGATCACCAATCCGATCGAGTCGTTTTTCTTGTTCCTCCAGAGACCCGTCGATATCGGACGAATCTAATTACAACTTTTCCCACGAATTTTGTCGAGACGTATTCGGTGACGGGCGTGTATAAAGAACAAATTTTCTAAGAGAATCTCGCCTTTGTTCTCGTCGCTCCGTTTATGGGTTCGGATGAAATATTCAAACCACCTTTACGGACCCGAACCCTGAAACGACCGCGAAAGGAACTCATTTTTAATATATTCAGATTATCGGGTTTATTGCGCTGTAAACGCGATAATGACCGATGCTCTTTTATTTATTTATTCGAACAAAAAAAAATGGTAAACGGCGTATTGGCTATTCCCGAAGAGGTTACCCAGTTTTTTAATACAGTTGCCTTCGCCCTTTATTGATATTCAGCAAATAAAATATATTATATATCGTCTTGTGTACATGAAATCGCTTCTGCGAGTCTACAAATAGATACGAAAAAAGAAAATTCAATTTTCGTATTGAATACAGAAGACTAGTATTTGTGAGCATTCAAAAGTCACACGTTTAGTCACGTATCCTATATAGTTGATATCAAATCAAGCCACGCGATAAGCGCTGACGACGATTGAAAAGGGAAATAAAGGTTCATTTTATCGTTAAAAAATTTAACTCTTCTTCCATAGACAATAGCTTACAACGAATGGCACGATTTTGATTGGAAATTGCAGAACTTTTTCGTAGGTATTTCGTGCTATTTTTTTTTTTAATTTTGTTAATAACGGATGATATACGTAAGAGACCATGATGAAATTAATCTGTAAAACTGATGGAGGTGGGAGAAGAGAAAAAGCTCTAATGAGATAACGAACTGATGATTGGATACGAAATTCTGTGTGTCGTTCGGACTGTTCAACTAGGCAATGGAATTAGAATTGAATAATTAGAAGGGTTCAGCTTTGACATCTTGATTCAACATCGTGGAAAGTCTGGTTAATTAAGAGAACCTGCTCCGTCGAGAGTAGACGACGTGCTAGCAAACTGCAAACGTCGAAGACGTGAAACCAATAACGTAAAAGCGAGGTCAATGCTGACGCCCTATTAAATCACGTGCAGAATGTTTATCTAACGTACCCGAGAACCTCACGTCATGGGGTAGGTAATATATCTGTCCGTGTAAACGTGTGAATGTATAGAAATCTACTTATTACGTATAATACGGTTCACAGTTGCAAACATTTCGCGGTATAAAATGTGCGCCGCAGCTCATGCATCAAAAAGCTTTTGAAATTCAAAATGGCGCTTTTCTCTCTTCGGGTGAAGGTACGGGGATCGCTCACGGGGTAAGGCAAGAACGAAAGCACTCCGACTTTCGTTTTGTCGTACATAGTGGCGAAAAGGGGGCCGCGACTTGCGCCACTTTCGTCGTTATTTAAATGTAGTCAAACACGTCCAAGAATAAAACGTTTTGGGACGAGACAACGATCCTATTTTTCTCACCACGGAATAAAGGAGAATAGAAAACGGTGAAATCCAAAGTTTCGAGGGGCAAGAGTTTTCTTCGCTCTGGGAAACACCGCGAGGGTGAATTCCTAGAAGAACACAGATTTGAACCTTTCATGCGATTGTATCCTGCAAAGAAATTAATCTAGGACTTTTATGTTCCGCTGCGACGATGAGCGAGAATAGAAGGAAAAGTATTTCTACTCAATTTCTCTGCTCACATACTTTGAAATGAAAAAAAGTCCATGCCTGATAAATAAGGTGAGCAAAAAGATGGAGAGAATGAAATCTTTTGAATAATTAAGATGTCCTTGCAAGAATCGGGCGACTGCAAACCTATGCGTAATCATTTACAAATAATCTGAAAAGCTTTTCCGTGTTCGCACACTTAATTGCCTCCAGGCCGTACTACTCGATAGTATTAGCAAAGTTCGTTGAAGCTGAATCTAGCGTCGTTCTACCCCTAACTTCCCAGGTTTACAGTCAATCTATCTCACAAGTTCGAGTGGGTATAGCTATACGTTTATCGAGCCGAAATTTCACGACTGCAGATATTCGCTGCCAAGTTAAGAGACGCGAAACAGATTGAAAGAGAGAGAGAGAGAGAGATAATAGAGAGAAAGATGACGCTATACTGTCAACGTACACCGCAGTACAACGATTTGGTGCGTAGCTATGCGTCATGTATATATGCAATGTTTGATCCTCGAAGCAATCACAGCCCTACGAGCTGAAGACCGTCACGATGGATACAACAAGGCTTCTACCTGTTTCAAAGTTAATTATGCGTGAGAGAATCAGCTATGCCCGGCCAATACATATTCAATACAAATCTATCGAGCTGAGCCTGAAACTAGAGATACGAGGGTGCTGCCGATAGTAGATAGTTACCTTATTTTCCGGCATCAGGGAGCTATTCTATTCACCCTTTTATTTTATTTTTAAACTTCGCCACTGAAAGTAATCAGATTCTGCTTGAAGGGAAATTAAACCAATCTTGATCGAAGGAACGGACTGAGGTATCATTTTTTGAGTTTATTTTTCCGCGAGAGTAAAAATTCAGTTGATAAAACGTCGGTTCTCAAAATTTAGGAAAGTTTAATCCTCATTTGAGATCGCTGTTCGGTTCGAATAAGAAATGACTTCATATCTGTCATAATTTATCTCGCCAATTGAGAAAGTCGTTTCAGTCTCCTAATAAGTCGGAAAGTTGGACCAATTTCAACGAAATTTACTGTAATATCGCGTTTCACCGAGAGCAGCGTGTTTCATTGCTGCGCATTGTTTTTGCCGAGTGATAAATTATAGCCCCCTCCCTCAGGGTTTTCCGTTTCTCAATATTTCGAGAAAACCTATTTAAAATCAAAAATTTCATGTACCTACGCAAATTCAGAATTTTTGATTAAACAAAGTTTTCCGGGTTTTAGTCATGAGCATTTTCTCGCAGAGTAGCGCGTTTCTGTGGAAACAAACTTGAGGTTCGGTGTCATTTGAAAATGTAGAAACACCGGGGGATACTTAAGAGTTTCTGATGTCTTGTGCGAGTCGTTATCCTCCCTGCAGTATCTTTCCTGGTTATATCTCGTGCTTTCTGGGGCAGGTTAAAACTTGAATACGTAAACAAAACGGGCGCGGGAGACTTATTGTAAGTTTTACATAAGTTTTAACTAGCAGAGAGTACAGAGCGGAAGAAGTTAACATTGCGCATACATAGGTAAAACTCCGGTAAGGGATGTTATGACATGAAAACTAACAAAGGACTTTTCTGTACATTTGTTAGTTTGCGTCTTTCTTTCTTTTTTTTTTGATATGCGAGCCTTACTTCGAATTATTTCAGAGTTTCTTCAGCGATTTCGTTACAGCATCGAATAAGAGAAAATAATAAAAAAAATGTACACGGAGAATCGAAATGGATGAAAGCAAACGAAGACAGATAGACGGATAGAAGGTAATAGAATTTCTCTTCGTGCAAACGGACGAATTAATAGAATCTCGATGTTCACGCTGACGTAGTATATATATTGGATTTCATCACCAGCCCCGTTTACCGGTAGCAAATCCTACCGGAAGAGGGTAGTTAGCTCCAAGCTTCAAGCTAGAAGTTAGAAGACCGTGGCATCGCATCGTGAAGCAAACACGAAATACGTATGGAATGTCTGCAATAGTAGTAAACCACCAATCGCATAGTTTCCACAATTACATTCACGTACAACCGACATGTAATCAAATACCAAAATCCAAAATAGTTGCGGTGAAGCAATAGCAATTTTATGGTATAAAATTCAAAAATCGTTATTTGGTTCGCGCCGATTCATGCGGCTGAACGATTTTTATTTTATTTTTATTTCTCATATCACGAGCCTAATTTTCTACGCCATAAAAGTGCCGGGCGTACAGATGCAAAGGGGGTATAAGTTTTAATCCCTTTTGTTCTAAAAGTCACGAAATAAAATATATTATATAGGGGTAGAAGAGCTGTTTCGGGAAATTTATTTCCAGCAAATTCAACAACTCACTCCTTCATGAAAATACCTGTTAAATTCCGCAGTGCGCACACCCTATCAAATTTTCAGCTATATAACAGCTCTTAACACGGTATATAAACCAAATACCTACTTGTGCAAAAAAAAAAAAAAATCCTAATTACTGACCTTTTTTCTATTAAATTCAGATCGTCGAAAATAGTTTTTCGTTGTATAGAATTTTCAGTTTTTGTTACAACCTTCGGATAGTGAAAAAATTTTCGGTTTGGAATTTTTCCGCAGGAATCAAAATATTTTCGAATTTTATTCGCGTATTCAAAGTTCCGAATTACATAGTTCACAGACGTGTGCAGTTGAAGGCATTGTAATACCGTACAGCTATTAAGCTCACGTCTGTCGTTGAACGAGCCAAATTCAAATCCCCGACCAACCTCAACTGATCCCTAAGGCCCGCCGACTTCCCTGGGGAAAACTAAATTAACCTCCGAACTCGGGAGCATGGCAAAGCTTCAACGATTAGCACCTCTTGTTCTTTTGTTATTTTCTAAACGTCCGGAGTGTCCGAGGACAAGTTGGATAACTTTTGACCCTATTTACTTAAGCCTGACTGGGCTAAACTTTCCTAAATATACACAGACTAAACTCAACTATTTTTATAGCTGTTATTTTTTTCACGGTTCGTTTTGCATACCTTTGAATTTGGTCCCGATCAAATATTGGCTTTTTTTGCTCCCTTTTTGGTTTATTGGCACGCACACAAAAGCATGCTACTTTTTCACAGGACAATTTTTTTTTTTTTTTTTGTTTTTCGTTTATACGGTCCAAGCGAATTTCAAAAAATGTATCTCAAGCGAGAATTATTTTATCTATATAGGAGATGAGAATATAAACGAGGATTGGCGAATATTTTCACGCCACTTATAAGAGATTTTAGCTTATTGATTTGGACATAAAAAGAAGATCCAGACGCTCTTCTGATCCAGTTACCGATTAAATCCCAATCAGATAAGCCTTTGATAAATCGTCCGTTCTCGTACTTATATCCTATAACGTATAGAATGAATTTTCCTTCACAAACTCCGAAGCTTTTTTTCACACTGAACTTTCTTTATTCGCTTTGGAAATCCGTTAAGCAGTGACCATTAGCAAATCGGGGATCTCTTTTATACGGTAAAAGGTCAATACTGGTCTTAAAGCCAGCCAATTCTGGTACATAGCAACAAAATTCAAATAAATATGACTCAAAAAGATCTTCTCTTAAAATAAGCCGAATAAAATGTTCTTTGTAATTATAGCGTTAAATTTCACACGTGATGATATTGAAATTTAATAGTTACGTACACCGTGCAGCTCGTATGTATTCTATAGCATACTATTCTCCACACAATTATTCTGCCGGAGCACCAACGCCAATTATCGACCGAACCTTCACTGGGAGTAAATTGAAATTGTGAAAAATAGTATGTAGAGGTAAAAAAAGCTAATTATGGACGGGTGATTGATTCAGTTTCTGTATGCTTTGACAATGCCTCGTGCATAGCGAAAAAAAAAATAGAAAATTGTAACCGCCGTCCCTCGAGTCAACATTCATATGCACAATAACATACCCATTAATATCCATCGCAGATATGAAAAATAGAATATATCCAAGTTCGTGCGATAAATTTTTACACTATAGGAAAAACGCTCGCAGCTATAAAAGCGTCTGCAATGCCGTCTTAGGCCATCTCGGGGCCCTTGGGCACACGAAGAGTTTTGGGCCCTTTTAGGACATAAAAAAAAATGTCGCGGAAACTAATATACCGTGTAGAAATGCATGTATTTATACGGATCGACTTGTTTTATTAAATAACGTTTTTTTGCTTCGATATTCATAGATTCTGCATAGAAAATTGGACAACTCGGTGGGTATAGGTAAATCTGAACATTACCCTAGCTACAGATACCGCTAACGTAGGTGACCGCTAGATGGCATAATTTTTGTTTTGCATCTGCCTTGATAATACAGCTGAACGATAAAAATATAAAAACAAAAAAAAAAAAAAATTTGAAAAAAAAACTGGTTCGGTTGCCCTGATTTTTTGTAAATGACGAAGTCGGAAATTGGGCCCCTGCGGGGCCCCTATCAAGCCGGGGCCCCTGGGCACGTGCCCCGGGTGCCCTTATGGAAGAGACGGAACTGAGCGTCTGGCCTTTATGTATTACTTATAGGCAGATCATCGAGAGAATGCTGTTCGCAAAAGCGAAATTTTTATATCTTCAAACGATTAATGTATACGTGGATATTTAATTCAGATTCCGATTCCACGATTCAATAGAATAAAAGAACATCAAGACTTCGTTAATGGTTTTATTAACGAAAAAATAAGTGTTTGTGAACTGTAAAAACGATCCACAATCAGCTAATATACGCCTAACGAATCCAGCAGTAATTCAATCTCTGCGGTAAACTCGGGTCACGCCATCAATTATCGATTAATTACGAACTGATACCATGACTCTATTAGCCCCATACAGACAATTATATTTTCCTCTGGTTATAAACTGATGTGGAAAAATTCGGGTAGAAATAAAATTTATAAAAATATACGTAGAGACATATGTAGGAACTTATGGAGCATGAAATATGGTGTTATGTTATGATTTCGTTAACCTTGTTCTTCCAATATTAGTCTTTCGCCCTTTTCGCGAAGAACGTAATTCCAGTTGAACAAAGTTGACAAAAAAAAAAAAAAAACTACCGGTATGTTTAGACTCGACTATAGATCTGTACATGCAGTTCGAAGCCGAAGTGAAGACGTTGAGTAAAGTGAAAAAGAAATTAAGAAGGTCTTAGCCTGAATTGAGTCCAATTACCTACTTCAGATTCTCCAACTCTCTCTCTGCTCGTCCATTTATCTGTCTGCCAGTTTGTTGCCCGTGGAGAAAACTAACAAGACGTTTACTCTTGTTTCAGTTTATTCTCCGACCTACGCAGCCTGGCAGGAACAACGCTGATGAATCTTCTCGCAGCGCTATTTATGGTTCAGCTGTTGTTCATCATTGGGGTTGGAGGAGTACAGGTAAAGATTAAAATCGGTGATCCGGTACATCCCCACTGTTCATTTATCTTTCTTTCTTTATTTCGTTCCTTCTTCATTTCCTTCATTTCTCTTTCTTTTCATTACACCTCGTCATTCCATGGCAACTCATTCCAACTTCCCGAATTTCATAATTTCCTTTTTATGTATGTAATAGCATACCTACCATATATAAACACAAAGGATGGTCCATAGCGATGTGTAGCTCAACGAGGGGAGAAAATCAGCATGTTAATCTGATCGGGGTTGAAAATGGCCACAATGAACGTTGATCTGGGATCGCCTACGTATTATGGAGTTACGGACACGTGTATCAACAGTGAAAAACTTTTATGAGAATTAGAGAATTTCAGCTAATGTTTAGATCGTTAATTAATTTTACAATCTAATTATAATACTAACGTGACATTTCTCATTATTCATACTTCTCGAAACTCGATATAAAATAGAAAACTCACAGTTCTCACTTTCTCGTAGAACTTCTTGTCTCGAAATTCACACAAAACCAACTTATACTCATTTCATCTCGACCGCGTTCTGGAACTGCGAGAACCCTTCTGTGTATATAGCCATGTAGCTGGTATACCTATACGTTCCCAGTAGCTTTAGGTTGTCATCCGAATTTCAATTCAAGGGGTCGTTTTATTTGAGGAACATATCGCAGGCGGATGAATGCAAACGATGCATGAGGTTTTGTCACGTGAAGATATATACCTATATATAAATACGAGGCATATATACCTAGACATGGGAGTTGACAAGCGGTTTTAATTAAGCCCAGGAAGCCGCAGTGCAGATGGTTTTCACCTATAATATTATTCTATTCGTTTATAGTTAAATATGAAATGTACATTTACATTTTTATGAAAATTATTTTCTGATCTTTGCGATTTTTATTCGCCCATCAGCTCGCTGACTAGCAATTATCTCCGCAGACTGCACACTGACGAGAAGAGCGAACAGACATTCACGTTTCTTGCAGCGGACGTCAGAATTTAATATTCACAGCACCCGCTCAGCTACCACGACGGGAAATAATTGCAGAAACCATTTTCCTCATTACGTAATTCCTAGTCGTTAGACTTAAGAGAATTTTCAAGCCCGGATTCATTTGCGCACAGTGAATTTCAACACCTCCCGCTGCTGCTGCTGCTGCCGCTGCTGCTGCAGTATACTGCAGATGCACTTCTGTATTTACCTGAACAAAAGTTCTGAAAGAAAATTTTATACCAGTTTAAATGGCAGGAACAAAGCCTCACAGACCATTATTTTCACTTCTTTCTCGGCTGCCTAGGGAGTGCACAATTTTATAATCCTTTTTTTTTTCTCACTTCTGCGCATGCCATCAAAACGCGTAAAATTCTCACCTACTTTTCATATTTCACCAAACAAAAAAATAAAAGCACGTTTAAGAGTCACGCGAAAAGACATCCTCAGTTGAAAGAAAATTCTCCAAACATTTCCTGCCACTTCCAGCAATCGATTCGGTCCCCAATCTTATCGAATACTCGTGTACTTTCATCCATTGTCAATATTTTCCGGAAATTTCGGGTATCGTTTAACGAACACCGTATCGACTCCAGCCTGTAACTTTGTATTAGGTATTTAAATTTTCGCGTAATGCTAATTCGGAATTTGGGAATTATTAATTATTTCGAACCTAGTTCGATTCGCTTTAAATGTTGAACAGCGTCTATTGTGTTCACGCACACAGCACCCCGTTTCTCTCTGCAGCGGTTTATGTTACATCGCCTTGTGAGTTTAAAGCATGATGGTTGCAAACTCCGACAAAGTTATGTATGGCGGATTCGTATTAGACTCGACAACGCAGAGGTGCAAATAATAGGAAGTAATATATCGCGGCGAAAAATTGCTCGGATATATTTCTTCGGTCTTTTTATTTTTTTGCATAATTTTTTGTAGCTGCAATAGCTGACCGTGTAAAATAAGTTTTGGAGATAAAAACAGGGCGAATAGATAAGAGGGAATAAAATAAGGATCTACTAATAAGGAGCTACTGAAGTGGATATAGATTAAAGTATAAGCATTGAATTTTCGCGAAGAAAAATCAGAGAAATTCGTAACAGGCTTAACGATTATCGCTAACTTATTTTCCCCGCAAAGTCGGTCGTGTCTGTCTGTAGTTCGCAGATTTTCAGATTGTTTCCATTAAGAAAGTTTGGCTTCGAGGAAGAGGGATCTACTTGCGAAAACTCTACCGCGTCGATTCAATTTTATAAGGGCAACGAGTTAGAGACTTTTCTTTAAATTTTCAGCTAAAAAAAAGTTCAGCTTTTCGTAAGTATTGCAAGGTTTCAACTATAGATACAACCTCAATTGTGTTTTTTGTTGGGTTAAGTCTAGGCGTTCCCCGAAGTCTCTCGTTTTTTTTTTTTTTTCTTACGTTCAATATCAGTGAAAAGAAAATGATTTTGATCTTGAGATAAAAGAATCTGGTCCACGATAATAAATATCTCTCTAGTTATTATCAACATCTCTCGCAGAGGAAAGTTGTTGGTCATTAAAATTACAACTGAAAATATTCGATATCGTGGAAAAACGTTGGTACCTGATTATATTTACCTTCAGCTGTATAATTCACATGTTGTCATTTCCATTAGCCACATTATCTGATTCCAGTATACATACCTATATATGTATACATATTTTGCGAAAGCGCGACGATTGTTCTGTGGGTATATTGTTTTATTGGATTCACACGATCGTGCCTCCCCATATATATTTGTACCGCGAAATATTAGCGTAAACAATCGGCAGGGACGGGATTCATGATATATTTAGTTACGTTACCTATACCTTTTAGGGATGTTCATATTGTTGAAGCAAAAAGCGGTTTACAAGGTAATTCGAGTATCTAGAAACAGGCGATAAGCATTCCCGCACGGTATTTCCTCCCCTAAAATGTCAGTACCACAAATTTATTATCTGATCTCGTATATATACGCGGTAACTAACAGCTGGTGGATGGTATTTACCGTGAAACAGGGTAGCTAAACACGTCCTATCACACTTCAAGAACAAAAAAAAACAAATTGAGCAAACGAACGGGCGTTTTGGCTTGTGATTATTGTACGAAAATGCCGCATGCTAGAATTTCGCGTCACAAAATTTTCCCAAATGAATAAACAAATAATGCTTATTGCATTGTTATTCAATTTTTGAATCACAGTTTCGCCAGTTTCCAACGGGAAAATAAATTCTGCATCAATAATCAATGCATCGAGAAATGATTTGAGAAATTAGCAACAGAACTGCAGTATCGAAATTTTGAACCAGCGTGAATTTCTATGCATAAAGTTTATTATTCGTGGGAAAATATCGGAAAACAAAACGGTGGCTAACTAGATGCTGTTAATTTCCGGGAATAGATATGACCGAATAACGCAGGGTGCAGCACGATTTACACATCGTCCATTGCAGTATCTCTGTATAAATAGTTACGTATACGGGTATGTAATATATAAAGTTTATTTAATTTTTTTTCCTTCTCAACAGCGTTTTTCTTTCTCATCGTACCTTCATACTTTTAATTAAAAAAATGATTTATTTCACAAAATAGAGGAAGAAAAACTTTATAAGTCCGCTAGACGACGTGACGGTGTAATTCATCTACGCTGTTGGGAGGAGCTTGTATACGAGACAGTACGTGGTATCAAGTAGTGGCGGTGGTCTGGAATGTAAACCCGGATGTTAGAACTGAGATACATATAATTTTGATTCTACTCTAGTTTGTGGAACACTAGAAACCGTGAGTCAACGCGCATTGCAAAGCGTACTCCCTGGGGGGCCGGAAGTTAGGCCCTGACAGTCAATATACGTAACTTCCTGTACACGACACTGAATTTACAGGGTGGCGCTGTAACTATGGTTCGCATGTTCTCACCAAAAGTAAAAATGTTCACCGAAAATCGTCGGAATTGCTAGACACATACATTTTGGGGGCTGAATGAAGTTTCCAATTTTAAAGGTTTCAAACGAACATGATTACGAATTCATTTGAGACGATTTGGTATTTTCAGAAGTGCCAAATTTCAGAATATCGAAATTAGGAAAGATCGGAATACAGACAGTTAGAAACTCAGAAAGTTCAACACTCCGAAAGTCCAAGAATCCAAATATTTAATAGAACAGGGCACGACATTCCATGCGAGAATATAAAGTTCTGGGGTTTTGGCTTTTCGGATCTTTAGCTTTCGGAATTTTGAACCGTCGATGTTTTTAGATTTGAAGTGTTTCAGACCGAATATGCAGACTTTCGGAGAAATATACCCTTTCTAAGAACTGTGAGTCGGTTATACGAAATTTCGAATTTTTTACCGTTCGGAACTTTTCAAGTTCGAAACTTCAACCCAGCTCCACATTTTGCACAATCGATCAAGAACAGGACTGATTTTTTTCTTGCAGTGACGATGCTGTGACGATAACCTGAATTATTTCCCTACTTCCTATCTTCAAAAATTTGTCGTTACTTAATTATGCAAGTCAGGTGATTGATCGATCTACTTTTTAACTTTGGAATTCAATGGATCACGTTCCTAGCGACAGACTTCGGATGACAGTTCAATATTGGGTATCAATTAACTGAGCTAAACTCTCTATGAACTTCGTGTGTGGTATAAAAGGAGCGAGTTTAGATCTAGACAAGTAGTTTACTTTGATACAGGCAAAATATGATTGTAGTATAATAATATCGAAGCACACTTCACGATGTGTAGCTCTGGGAAGCACAATTAATAGTCTACAGCTTTTTACTTCCTATCTTCACCGGTTACATTTTTATACTTCGATTACATGATACGCAGTCGTAATTACTGTCGTGATTACGCTGTATACCTACAACGTAATACAATACGACAAGCCGACCATTGCTAATCGTGAACCCTTTACGTTTACGGATGAACGCTGAAACGCTACGTGTAAACCTAATCTACATGGAAATGCGTAACATGGTGTCAAAGTCGGGAATAAAGCCTTTAAATACGAAACAATTTGACTTTATACACATGGCGCTGAAAGCTCTCATGGCAATTTGAAATGTGTTGCATACCAGGCATTTTGGAGTCGAAGAGTCTTAGATTTTTAACAATAAAACAATTCAAATAATTTGTGGAAAGAGCTTTATAATATTTTTTAGAAAATTCGAATGGTCGACCGATGAGCTTGGAATTAAAGGTTAAACAGTATATAAAAATGCAGAATAAATATGAAAAATTTCATTCGCAGTCGAACGGGTGTGTAAAAATAAATGAAAATTACCCAACTGAATAATTAGTAAAGGTTAAAGTTTATCCAGAAATGAGATAAATTTTTTTTTTTTTATAGCGGTAAGCGTTGAAATCCTCAGGATTACATGATGCGTGGGGTTATTCAGAAATTTTATTTTCACAATGATATTTTCCGTGGAAAAAGCTGTTCAGTTCTGGAATTTCAAGAGAAACAAAAATGTTTGGAATTAGGAAAGCCGCTAGGGTGATGAGAAAAGTTAACCGTACGCCTCGGGTTCTCTTGAATCTGAATTCAACCCTGCAGCAAACCGAAGTACGTAGCAAAATTGAAAGACGTCTGCTTGGCTAATCAAATCGCACATTTGGTAAGTGGTTTTTGTGGTAGTAGCAAAGTGAGCAGAGTTCGCAAATGGAAAGGGTGGATGCTGAAGTAGCAAAAGCTATCAAGTACATCAGCGGGGATATAGGGCGAAGGGGGTCAAGCACAAGTTATAGATCACTTGTCTATACTTCGGAACTTGAGCGAATAGTTTATCCACGACATATACCATTTTTTTATTGCTGGACGAATAAGTAAATTATTTATCAACGATAGAAGTTTCGATCCTGAATTTCCGCAAAGAAAATTATAATCATAAGGTAATACCATTTGAAGATCTTTAAACCCCATGAAATGATATATTTTTTTAAAGATAGTAAAAAAATGAGATATAATGGCAAAAAAAATGAAATTTTAATAGCCATTTCTTTCGACGCAATCAAATCTTGTAACCAATCTTCTGAAGAGGAATCACCAACGGTTTTCTCGATATCCACATAACTTTGTGGATATTGCTGACAGACGGAATTTGATATATGGATTATATAAAACATGAACACTAACAAGTGACATTTGCCCAGTTGAGCTGCCCTACGTAACACTCAAGGAAGGAAACCCTCGTAACCTTCAGGACGTCCAGTCTGTTGGCAGCTTCTAAGAAGCTGTAGGGTAGTTTGTCGCCTGACGCTTTGAAGGGTCGAATGTAAAATGGTAAATCGATAATCTGTCCCGGTTACGTTCCACTTTTTTTCAGATTTTGTATAGATATCGGAATGACAAAGGAAGCTGGAAAACATAGCTTTACCGGTTGCGTTGCAAACGGGTGCAACAAGCCGTGACTTTCGGCATGTAAAGAAATATCGACTTTCATAAATCGGTTACATTCTCATATATTCTTTCTTATTTTTTTTTTTTTTCTCTAGAAAATTTATTTCAAATGTTAGTGCCTACATTTTGTCCCGAGTTCAGATTCCCGGATGTTATCATATGCGCCGGGAATTGTGGGGAATATTCTTTTCAATTTCTGAAGAGTCTGAAGGTACGGGGGAAAGATATCAAATATGAATTTTAAAGATGACACAGGATGATCTACTGGCTACGTGCCAAGGCATCGTTAAATTTTGGAGAAACCAAATCTTACATCATGCAAAAATTTTCACTCTTCAACACAAAATATGGCAGTGACTTGGATTATGAATGAATTCGTGGCTCATGTCGTTAAGAATCACGTAATTTCACGGTCTGACAAACGTGGTTTGGAGTAACCGTAGCGGACTTTATAAAAACAGCTACTCCGTTAGAGACGACGAGAATTCCAGCAGAGCTGACGTCTGACGTCTCGGTGGGCCAAAGAAAGTAACGAAAAGTAAATAAAGTCCCAGATTAACTGCCGACCCCCGGGTACAGAATAAATGATAACGCTTTTTCGAAACCGCGAGGTTTAACGGCCTAATTTAGAATCTCTAAATTATTAACGGAAATTAATCATCGCTTAATCAAATTCTCCATTGTATTCTTCAACTTTTAAATTTATCACTTGTTCTACAAACAGTTACTGTAAATCAATGCACGTACCTGTTCGAATAATTTCAATCAGTGCATATGGTATGCAATCAGATTCTAACAGAGATGAATCAAAGCATTGAAATTTCCATAAAACTGGTAAAATTTTACTCATCCACAAAAATTTGATATTTATTATTCAGCTGCCGATCGACATACAATAAAGTGGAAAATTCATGCAAAGTCGATTTGAGGATTAGTACGTTCAGGCAATGTGTAAAAGAAGTCAAATTCTATTTGACGAATTTTTTTTTAATCATAGCCAGAATAATGATAAGATAACTGCACCAAAACCCACTCCTTAAGTAAAGCGTTAGGGTGGATGAGATCTTCCCTCGAAGAACTCCACTCTGAGCTGAATGTCTAAGCTTTCGAGGTACTCGAGTTTCGGAACAATAGAACCGCTGTCTAGTATCGGAATAATAACCCACCATCTGGCTACATGACTATGTTGCGTCTGGCATTGCTATATAACACAATCGGTTTGATTGCGAGCACATCTTTGACGTCTCGTCGCTCCTGAATGAGACTGATGCATAGATATGGATAGTTATGTGTACATAGTATAGTGAGCTTCGTATCAGCATTAGAAAACTCATTCGCAAAGATAAATGATTTGAATTCCATCGTAAAATTGGAAGAATAAAATTTGAAAAATCTGGTAAAATGAAAATTAGGCTTGGGTATTGCGTTGAGTTGTGTTAGTTAACCCTATGCTCTGAAATTCTGAGGAATACGAATTTATTAAGGACCGCAAACATTCCAAGTTACGAAATTTGCGGTCTGTAAAATTTTGGGTTAGATAGAGCCCAGGTAGATCAGTCTAAATTCAGCTGGTTCAGACCAGATTTCATTTTACATACTCATATCCGTGCCCCCAGCGCGAGCAGCCCGGGCTTGTATATTTCCCATTTTTATTGGATTTTCAAGCGCTTCTTCTTTTTATTTTATTTTTTTTCATCGTGTTACAATAATATAACCCTTGTTTGTTGGCTGTTATCATTTTTGGGGATACTCCTAAAATATGGCCTTATTTACGTATACCAGCTTATATGTACACAGTATTTTCCATTATAATTGACCTGGCAGATTTACTCTCAAAATAAAACGATGGAATATAGACAAACACTTTCGGAGTTTGAAAACAGGCGTATACACTTAAAAAATTCAGTTCCACGTCGAGTACTTTGATTTGTATACCTACATAATATCAAAAATTCCAAAAGGGTCCAATCCAATCTTAATTAGTCATTTGCTATCATCGCAATCGACCATAAAGTGCACATGTCTCTAAAAATTACACGGCTATGTAAACTTCCTGGAAAGCTCGAACTGATCAGAAAAATTGGAGTGATTGGATCTCTATAAATTTTGTTAATTTAAAAATGAGTAAAGGGAGCAGTACTAGGCATCATACGTGTATTAGAAGAACGTAGAAATTCGAGCGCATTGTCAATTCCCTGCAGAAGTTCCGAGAGCCAGAAAGTCACCGATATATGGAAATGCAAGGTGCAATATATAGACAACCGCGAAGAATCGAGAAATTCCACCCGTGGGATTTGATCGCTATCTACCTTGGAATGGAAAAATAAGCGAAGGATCGGGGTCGCGGCAAGGAAAAATGACCTTTCCTCTGCAGGGTTCCACCGTGTGTTCGTATAGGCAATGAAAGCCATTACTCAGAAGGGTAGAAGGCAGCTCGTAGCATCAACAGGCAATCCCTCCATTATCTCAAAAATACACAACCTCTAGGTATAGTATGAGAATAACATCATTAATTACTCGGGAATTGTGCCCTACAATGTCCGGTTCCAACCGGTCTGCAGCTTTGTTGAGGAGGGTGACACTTAGCTGGCAGCTTCCCGCGAAAAGGGTTACGGTTATGTAAATATCATTTTTATGATACTCCCTTTTCAACCCATTCGATTTTTTTCTCTTTCTTTCTTTCTTTCTTTCCGCCACGTATTCTCGTCGCTCGAAACGACAGTTTTATTACGCGGATCCGAGACCGGACAACCAAAAAATCCACGCGTCAGTATCCGACGTTTGTTCCATTATCAGACAATGTTAAACTCACTCGCAAAAATTCTCACTCATTTTATGATACAGGGATTATTATTCCCCTCTAAAACGAAGAGGAGCCCTTTTTTTCTCTCTTTGTACTCTTTATTGATGACACGATAATTGTTACCAATTTTTTTCTATCCTGAGTAATTCCCGGGTCTTTGTGTTTTTTTTTTTGTTTCGTTTTTTCAACGACTGGCAAATAGTTTTTTCTCTACCCTGTTCATTTTTGGATTTAAAAATGGTAATTCAAGTTGAAATTCAACAATTTACCGAGAGGGTTCTGTCCCGGGGATAGCTTTCAATGGGATTTTTTGCCCCTTCGGAAAAAAAAAAATACCCATGTATACGTATAACTTTAGAGTGGATATATAAACGGTTTCGGGTTGTAAAAATGGTGCGGTTAATCTGGTTTATGGCTGTATCTCGTTGCACTTCAAATCTTTCGAATCTCAATAAAAGAGCCGAGTGTAGGGTATATCGGTTTTCTTTTCTTTTTATTTTTCTTTCAAGCGATCAATTCATGAATAATTCAATCCCAGCTAATTTAAATTCTGATCCTATTTCTTCGCTAAAACGATATGAGGAAAGCAAGTGTTACATTTATAAAAAACCAGCCCCTCTAACAGCTCCTGGCACCCTACCCGTAATATAAGCAGCGGGTTTCGAATACAATATGTAGTGTGTAATGCAGTAATTTGTAGTCAGATCAACAAAGCCGATCCCTTGATGTTAGGAAAAGGAAAATGAATCCCCCTGATTTGTTAACGAAATTGGACGACCGACCATTATTGTTAGAAGCCTTCAATTCCGCGGAGTTGATTTTATCCCGATAAATTTATAGCAGGTTCTGAAAATTAACCGGACAACGTCACGTATAAGGATATTGTCAGCGAATTAACGATACTTCGAAAAAAGCCTCGTCTTCAATAATTAAAGCTCGGTGCTTCGTACGAATGTTCGAAAAGTTTTCTACCGAATTATATACTGCATGCATGCGAACTGTTAACTTTACTCTAAAAATTAGTAATTATTAAGCGATCCACTCGCTGGATTACTATGTAAAGTGCAGAGTTTCAGCATCTAGTAGCTACGCTATCTGCTTTTAGATTTGCTGTTTGCTGAGCTCGCAGTTACCCCGCGGTCGTTGAATTATTAATTACAAACGGTAGCCACGAAGTGAATTCAAATTGATCGGCTTTACGAAACCTGCTAGGGTTAAATTTGCAATGCACATCACGCGTCAGCGCTGATGCACACGAATAAATTCACTATATTCTTGATTATTCGTTGTTTTTTATTTATTCATTTTTTATTATTTATGAAAAATAAAATCAAATGAAACACCCTGCAGCACCGTTGGCAGTCATACCTACTACGGGGTTTAATTACTTTGACATTTTATAGCTGTAATTCGTCCACTCGTAAAATTACAAAACGAATATACTTTGAAGCAGACATTGCGCGAGTATAATTAAAATTTCATATCAGTACATTATGTATATACTGTACTAATAAAAATACTCATTTTAAAAACTTTTCGTGTCTCGTTACGGGTTTTAATTTACCATTAAAATTTTATCATTTATATCCCACGAGTATACTACACAATATTACCACTAATTATCATTTGTAATAGGTAAACGTACATACATACGTTAGTAAATTTACAAATTTCCATTGCGATATTTATTAACCGCGGAGAAAATTTGCTGACTAGATTCAACCGAGATTGCCTTAGATTATACAGCTATACGGGCTCCACGGTGTTTCGATTATCCCTATCTCTCCCTGGGAATGAATGGCCTTTCTAAGATCCCGACTAGGAGGTAAAGTCGATATCCGAGGTCTCCGTCCTCGTGTTATAAATGCATTCAATTTCTCTTTCACACCTATTCCTCCAGCTCTATGATTTTCCTGAAAAGGATTTACTGGGTTCCGTATCAAGTGTCAAGTTCGACATATCTGCAGCTTCATCGCGAATCACATTCACAGGTACCTTTTTAGATTAAAAACTTTTCGCGGTTATGGGATAGACGCAATCATTTGACCCTGCAGAAGAAGTTTCTTTGACGGTGTATAAGGAGCTCAAGTCTAGCCGGTTGGCAACTGTTCAAATCGGAATCTCGACCTGGATGGGCTTTGCCAATGCAGGCTAAGATAGAAACGGCTTTACGGATAGACTAATAATGCGCCAGCCTTAGGGCTCTCGAGGTTTACTAAGCCCCCGGAAAATCAGATCGCTTGAACCTCCCGTAAAATTGAACTTTTTATAGAAGAAAAAAATTAAGTAAAATTTTACGAGTTCGGTTTCAGTATAAAAAATTTCATCTGTTCAACAATCTATGCTACTTCATACTGCAGCCTTTGTAATAAGAATTTCATTTTAGGACGTGCTTTTGTGGGACTCGTTGTCTGCATACGTTTGATTGGATCAACGATAGCTAGGTTGTAATTTTTAATTTTTTCTACTGATATCACAACATTTCGTTATCGTTTTACCGATATATACGGAATGTATCGATGAATCGAAATTAAAATCCGATCGAAAGAAAATACAAAAGTATCGGAGAAACAAAAATAATTGAAAAATTAATGGAAAGGAAATAAAGCAAGAAAAATATGAAACATGTACAAAAAACATATGAAAAAAAATTGGTTTTTGTTTTTCACAGAAGAGATACCCGTAAGCTAACAAAGCCGTAGGGCAAACGAGAATATAAATCAAACAACTAATTATAACCCAAATTACGAGTTAAATACTCTTTGAATGAGATAGCATAATTTTTTTTTCAACCAGACTAACGTTAAATTACATTAAATTAATTACACTAGTGTAATTTCGTCTTGCATTCAGCGTTTTCAATATAAAGTAATAATAAGCTCATCAACATTATGATTATTTAACGAAAAAAACTATCGCTACATCCCACGCCCTACGTGACTAAAATAATGGTGCCTTGAGGGTGTCGAGTTTCTACCTCTATCCAACATTCTGTAACCATGAAAGCACTTAGCAATTTTATAAAGCAGAGTTTTTCTGCCAAATTGGTCGAGATCGTTGGATAGTAGAGTCGGCAAGAGACGAGGGGATTACCACGTGCTCAAATGAATGAGAATGATACGAATTACGATGTACATATATAGATATGAACGTATGCATCAGTCAGGACACTTCGTGCTGAGGTAACATTTTCGAGAACGTAAGAGTGAGGACTGAGCGCCCCATTAGTAAAAGCTCTAGACATTTCCTAAGCTTCTTAACAGCTCAGTGATCGTAGTATATAGATACAGCAAGAACTGCAATCCCCTTGTCTCGTAGGATTGATGTTACAAATACCAATGGATGAAAGAGGGACAAAATAAGGAATAGACAGGAATATCATTGCCTTGTACAATCTCTTCCTGGGTTCAGGAACAAAAAACCATCAATAATTGCCTCATGCATTTGGAACAATGAGGATTATTTTCGATTCCCCTAAGTCAATGAAAATTATTTATACCATATATGAAGCACTTTTGGTCTTCGGGGCTGCGTATTGCGAATTTAAATCCAATTTTCTAGCTCGGATGAGGTTGTATGCACATACATGTATACCTCGAATCAATCATTTAGAAACACTGAATGAATGACTACCGAATTTCGAATTCCAATTGCCACTAGAGCACAATGAGCCTATAGAGAGAATAGATTGAAGTTCCGGCTCGAACTACGGTCCGTTAACATATTCCTATGTATATGCCCTATATCCGCACGTATACTGACGATAGTGTACCTGCCGAGGTATAATGTATCATTATCCACATTGCGAGACTGCGGTGCATGTAACGGGTGTATTATAATTCACTACCTGCAGATATACATACCCAAAAAAATTGACATTAAAAATTATTCAGAATCATCCGGGGGTCTCGAAAGTTTTGTTTCCGGTACAAAAAGTGCTGAAAGGTTTTCTCAATAGTGGAAATAAATGTAACTCGATATTATTACGATCACGATCAAGTACTAGGTACGTCTCGTGTCAAGCATTCATCGTCAGTACAATTTACGGGTGTTTGTGTGATATACGAACAATGCGGGTGTAGTTTCGTATCTGTTCAAGTTCGATTATGTCTTGGCTATTAGAGAAACGACATGCGATGGGCACACAGCTTACCGAGAGAAAAAATATAAGTTGAAGCGTCGACGTAAATTACACGTTCTTATGTATGTATAGTATATTGTACATAAAAACTCACTCACTACGATCAATGATCAAGAATTTGAAGACAAGTTGCTACAGCTCTGTGGAAATATCAGACATATTAATTTTTATGTACACTATTTGATTTTTATTAGATCGATTCTCTTGAAAAATTAACAATCTCCATAATTTTTTTTTAGTTTCTTGCTCCATGTATCCTTCAAGATGTGACGATTTCCTGGCAAGCTCTCGCTAAGAATATATAGGACGAAAAAAGGCTCGTATATTTGAGGATCAACATTCAGCATTTCTGTTCAACGATTTCGACTCGCTGTCATGAAATCGTCCATCCGTAACCACACTAGACGTATAATATTGGAATGATCGGTGAAAATTTTACGACATTTCTCCGCCAATATATCTATATAATACATGAGACAGAGGAAAGGAAGAAAAATGAAAAGAAAGAAGAGAAAAATATCATCTCACCTTCGTACAAGTCTTTCATTTTCCGGGGCTAGTTTCACGTTTCACGAGACTCTATATAAAGGCTTCCGGCGAGACCTTGTTATACTTTATTATCATGGCGTTCCACGTTTTGGCTAACCTAGCAGCATGCGGAAAGATGGGAAAAAAAATTTTACCAAGCCAATCTCAATCATAATTTTTTACGGTAAAGAAAAAAAAATCCCGACTCTTTTTTACGCTCATATAAGAGAGAAGCGCGACGGTGGTGATACGTTTTAAAAATCTGTCGATCGCTCGAGCAAAATCCCACAAATTTGAAAATCGTTTGAAAAATGACCGAACCGAATACCACCGCGAGAAGAAATCCATTCATGAATATATTCCCTTCGAGGGAATAGAACGAGAAATTTTATATTCTGTTGACTTGCACGTAGACTCTTTTCTTTTCTTTTTTTTTTTTGAGTCTTGGGATAAGATCGTGTCAAAATGTTCAGGTGTTGAACAGGGGCTTGCGAAACGAGGTTTGGAGTCAGCGAAATATTGAGTACCAAGAATCGCTTATTCATGTAGTCGAGATATCAGGATTTAAGATACTTTAAAAATGATTAAGTAACGTTCCGAAATTATTCACTTAAAAATTAACTACCGTAAAAGCCTGACCAATGGATTATGGACGATGTCAATTATTAATCGAGTCGACGTCGAATTTTCACTGTCTCAATATAGAGAACCAAGAAATACGCTGCGGACTCGAGAGAGAAACGAAATCGTAAGAAATTAAAAAAAAAAAAAAATAACACGCAAAAAACATACTTTCGTATTCTTAATTTTATCAAAAAATCCGATACGATGTAAGGGAAGTCCATTCCAGTATATATTTTTGTCCAAGAGACTCTCTATATATCGTAAAATTTTTCTGAACATCGATATCACACATTTATAGGTACATATGAACTTAAAACTGATTGTGAGTCTCACAGGAGACTAATATGCAGAATGACTCTTTTAGCGCTCGCTGCCCAAGGGGAAAAAGTATCTTGGCATTAATTTTCATCATCTTTTTTTTGTGCCTGGCCCGGGTTATTAACTTTAATTCCCAAAGGGCAACGAATGCGACGTAGACTTGTAAACGAGCCGAGAGGAGGACGCCCGTCCGCCCGCGCGCACTGCGCCTCGACGAGACGAGATACTGGAGGTGAAAATCGCCCCGCTTTTCGTGCTTGGAAATGTGCTTGTTATTTTGCTCCGTATACCGTGATTCGAAGAAGTGTTTTCCTTCAGATTTTAACGAAAGTATTCATTCGGTCCTCATTGAGCCGAAAAATGTATAGACTGTAACGTATAGGGTTTAATTTCAAAGGGAAAATCACAGACGAATAAATTCACAACTCTTTTCATTCGTATATTATTATCGTCAAAGCTTAGAACGAATGAATCTTGGATCCGAAATTTTGTGTCTCTTTGATTATACATTCGCGTTATTTTGATGCCTGTAATAACGTCCTCAACGTTCCCTTTAACGGTCTCCAATTTTTCAAATGAAACGACAAACATAATTAGTAACAAGTTACCCCGTTTCCTCTGACAAGCTTCCTATGAATACGCTGCATAATTTTATATTTTTAGTAACAGATCGTTGAAAAAATTAAAAAAATAGTGTCTATATGCCCAGGTACATACATATATGTAAAAATCCCAATAATACTTTCAGGCTTTGATAACCTGCCAATGAATGTCCATGAAAATATAAACTCGATCTTACAATTCCGATAAGGTTAAAACTAGACGAATTTATTTTAGTCTTTCAAAAAACGTGACTTTTTTTCATCAGTTTACCCCAAAGGAGAACAAATAGCTGAACAAGATATTTTTAGGATAATTATAAAACAGCCTGAAAAGTTATCGGATCAATTTAAAGACGGATACAGATGTATCGCGATTTGTATATCCCAGCTGGGCATGTGTCATTGAATTATACACATCCGTTAAAATTAAAAAATTAGCTTAATTTTTTTCTTACATTTTTTGTTTCACCGCAAGGGTATATATAATGCCTGATGTTTCGTTAATTTTTTATCACCGCATCTTGGGCGTGGGCGGTAGTAACAATCTCGGAATTGTAAGCCCCAAGAGAATCATGCCCTCCGGTTGTTTGATGAGCTAAAACAAAAAGAAAAAAATAGAGCGTATATTGCGAAGTTGAAACTTAAAAAAAAAACGACCATCAACAGAAAAAGGTTGATGAGAAATTAATCGCGATACGGTATTAAACCTTTGATCGAATCTAAAGTTTAGCGTGCTGAGGGTCTATAAATCATGAACAGTAACATTTTATCATTCCCGGCGTTTTTGATACAAGATATAAAATACGTCAGTCACAGTATCAAAAAAAAATCGTGCTGATACAGCGAAGAGTCTATGCGCCAGTTTAACATATATTTCTAAAGTTATAATTACTTTTTAATCATCATTAATCACTTGGGCTATTTTTTTTTTTTTTTTTACGACCTCAGCATTCACACCCTCTGAACTTAAGCCCACACTAGCTTAATTTGTTTTCCCCGTTTTAGTTTTGCTGGGTCACGCAACACCTCGGTCACCATGTCCGCTCGTCTAGCCCAGACCTCACTCTTTAAGGCACATAGTTTTCCGCGAGAACGCGTTTCGGTTAAGGATAGGTCGTCGTAAAATGCAGCCACAAGATCCGCCTGTATCGTTATTAGTTTGCGGTGCAGCAACGAAGTAACGAGCTTCTTACTCCAGCTTTCGCAGTCCTTCGTAATGTACGCTCCGTTTAGCCTTAATCTCACTAAATTAACGCGAATTCGCGTGGGTAAGGGATGAAACATAGCGCAGATCGTTTTACCACGCCTACGCTTGAAAAATTTAACCTAAATGAGATCATGTTTCTGAATTTCATGCGTACTGGCTGAACGAGTAAACATGTTTAGTCTAAAGGTTACGCATATTTTTTTTGCACTAGGCACGAATACGTTGAAAATTCTGAGTCTTTATTCAAGTGATTTTTAATATTGATTTGTGAATTTTTTCGTCGATCCAACGTTTATCATGATGGCAACGAGCATACGGCATTCCGTTAAATGAACGATCATGTTTGAAAAACGGAATTTTATTTGATATACGTTATTTGTCCACGGGGACAAACGTAATCGCGGTGGCAATCTGCAACCAATCAATCAGTCGTATATAATTGCGGGCTTAAAATAATCGCGAACATAGATCTAACCGTTATAATTAGTAAACTACATGCGATCAGTCTGTCCCATCCTCAACAATGCAGACGTATCTAGTTGGTTCAATTTTCATTGTAATTGTTTTGTCGAATTTAATTGTTTTTGGTCGACACGCTATATCGCCCACAAATTCCGCAACGGTCCCCATATGGAATTAATCCAGAGAACCCCCGAAGGATTTGATAAGCCGGGACGGGTATCGATAATGGAAAAAAAATTTACCTAACAAAGCTGGTTATAATCTATAGTTCGCAGAGAAATTTCAACCTGCATAATGTATGTTTCGAAAAAATTGTTTCTTGAAAGGTAATGAGAAATTTTTGTAAAGCTTTCGGTTTTGCGGTTCAGATTCTAGTCTCAGTAATTCATTCCCATTTCAAATATCCCGCTTTTAGTGGACGTTTGCTATTTTATAGGAAGAAATACCCGCACCCCCGTACGATTAAACTTACGAAACACCTTGCAGTTTCATAATAAACCGTGACGATGAAAATATCGTAAAATGTATCTGACATAGTAATTTTTTAACGACAGATTAGGTCGTCCGTCTTTTTCCATTTTTATGCTGAAAATATTGGAGAGAATTCCGGGCTTAAATTTAAATTGAAAGCCGAACCAATAACTGTCTTACGTTTGAAGATCTTTTGCATTTCTCGTATAAAATGCAGACGTTACAAATTTTTTGTATACGAGTATCGAGAAGACTTTGTGCGGAATATGATCCGCTATTTGATTTGAACAATCAAGTACCTATAATCTACTTCGCGTTTCTCATATTCCTTCGATAAAAATATAAAACCTCAAACTCGTTAAGTACACGTCGCCGTAAGTTCAAACTTGACGTCACTTTAACAGAAAAAAAAAAAACTATCTCGTCTTATACGATACGATAACTCTTTCTGTCTCTCTCTTTCTTCCTCTCGAGAGAATCATTAAAGTCAGCGCTGACGTCAGCACGAATAGTTCGAATTCGATTTCGTTAGCGCGTATAATCTATCACCTCCCTCCATAATATATCAGCTTTCAAAGCACGTGTCAGGCGTCACAAGTCACAGCCTTCAACAGTAGCTAAAGACGATCGTCGCGGCTGACTAATACGTCCTTTGACTACTTACGTCCCAGAGTTAAGTAGTGTGAGATCAGCGTGCCGTCAGCCACTACTGCGATCGGATATAGCGCGTGAGATTCGACAGAAAATGACGGGTCGATGGCCGTTTTTTGTACCGCGGTTTCTTTTTAAGCCTCTTTACTCAAAGTTAGTTCTTTTCTATGGAAGTGTAACGGCAAAACGCGTCTTCTGTACTTAGAAAAGTCATCTGTCGGTTCGTCGGACTTTAGTACTTCTATCCGCAACCGAATGGTGATTGAACTTATTCCAAGTCGCATTAAGATATCATCGTTGAACTAAAGCTCAATCATTCGCAGCTGAAGAGAAATCTTTACAACTTTTATGATCATAACACTGTTCGAAGTGTATATCCAGCCGTAACTGCAGTGCAATACACAAACGGCCACAATACTACGAAATCACACAAGCATTTTATTTTACGATGCTAAGATTTTTTGCACTCAAAGGTTCCTGTGTACTTTTTCAGATAAATTCGGACCAGCTGGAGTCTTCGTCTTTCACGATTCTGGACTTGGAAGAACCCCGAAAATAAAGCAAACTCGAGAATTTCGTTGCCAATTTTTTAAGATTGCGTTAATTTGTTCCAGGACGCGGAATTGTGCATTTCGCTTGGTCTTAGCCTGCAGTATATCAGAGTCTGCGTGGTTTGTTGGCTTGCAGCGATGTGCCACCACCTCTACGCAACCGTAGCTTCGATACCCTCTCGAGATGAGCCTCCAGCTTATATAAAATATAGCATATTCGCCTGGGGAGCGCCGCTGCTCAGCCTCGGGGGTGCGACGATGATACAGAGCCAAGAATCCGGTGATCTTTGGAATATAACGGACTTGACGCCATTTAATTGCTGGTGAGACCTACTGAATACATCCATTTTTCAATCTAAAACATCTAGCTGCAAACTCGCCCCAGGCGTGATCCGATTCATGAGCCATTTAAAATTTTTTTAACACTGGGACTCGCTTTCTGCTTTCTGCAGCTATTTTACTGTCTCTGAAAATTCGATTTTTGTGTAGTAAAATATTAGTTTCATACCATTACCTTCGCAAACAATTATTCACGATATATATTATGTATGCAGAATACTGCATTATAATTATATATGTTATAGCTTACGATGTTCGAAGTGAATCAAAGCGTTACCTTTAATATGAATATTCATTGTTATGATCTTCTTGACGCAAGCTGCGTGTTCATTCTGAAATTATTATATTCATTATTATTATTACTATTATTTTGTTCTACCAAATTATATTTCCCTTCGGAGGTACTGTGGCGTGTGATCCAAACACGCATCATATGTACTGGTACGTAATTGGTTTGATGTAACGATTCCCAGACAGTGAGATATGCCATTCTCTGTATGAGCTTCAATCAGTAGCATATGTGTCAGTGAGTGGGAGCCAAGTATCTACAGTAGATAGTAGATACTAATTAATCATTCGGTACGCATTAGACGACTGCGTATAATTAAGATTTTATTGGATTTAGAGTACCATGAGTCTTGGTTGTTCGTTCTGAGTTAAATCTGTTGGAATTTTGATATTCGTGCTCTCAGAGGGTTGGCGCAGAGTTTACTCGGCCGAAATATTCTGATTTTCGGATTTGAAATATGGTAGCTATTTCGAATAAATTGTACTTTTTATATACGTATTATGAAAAGGTAAGTACCAGCGATATACAGAACCCTTTTTTGTTTTTTAAATAATTTCACGATTGGTGGACCAATTACGCTGGAATTTTTTTGCTGAGGTAACTTGAAGCTAAAACTTTGAGAGATTAAAGATGAGATCTTCCGGCCCTATACCATTGGATTCATTCGAGCGATAAAACCATACCCTGGTAAAGTTTCAGCGAAACGTAGTTTATATCGTCTATAAAATTGTGAAAAGCCTCTGGCACAGTTGAAAAAGTCTTGCAAGTATCTTATACACTTTAAAAATTTGAAGAAAAAATATATATATACCACCACGTGGAGTACGTGATCGTACGTGGATCGTACGACGAAATTTATTTTTATATAACGACTCGAGAGTTAAAGATTTTCGAAAGTTGAACGTTTCTTTGGGAATAAAGAAAAAAAAAATCGAAAACGAAAACGAAAAAGATTAACGAGAGATGGAGACACGGAGGGTTAAAGATTCGTTAAAGGCGGGCAGGAAAGGAAACGAGGACTAAGATGGATAAGAAAATCTTTTTGCAGGAAATGACAAATGAACACGAAGAACTTTTCGAGAGAGAGTGTGTTAGAGGGTGGCTGACTTCCTCTCCGCCTTCTCGCTCAATCTCTTTGTCTTCTATTTTCGAAGACTTATAAGCCTGAGAGAAATTCAACTGGCTTCCTGGAAGGACATTAGGTGTTCGACTCCGGTGTGGGTAGAGAATTGTAACCGAATGAAACCGAACAAGTATAGTATAGAATTCTGCGGCTTTTAACTCCAACGATTTTGTCAGAGCGAAAACAACGGACGAGAAGACCGGGAATTCCATTCCTCCGAGGTACTCTGCAGTATTTTCGCTCTTATTTCACCCCTGATTCAAAAAGTCCCTTGTGATTGTCAATTTCGGTAAAACGAAGAGCAATTCTTACCGTCAGCGAATGTGCATGAGGCAAACATCGGCAAGAGATAATATACGAAAAAAAAAAAAGAAAGAAATCAGACAAAGGGATGAAATGACGAAACATATTCTCCGAACCCTCCGGTCTATATATTCGTTATTGGACGAGCGACCCCATCTGTCGCAGGGCTAGTCGAGATTCATTTGTTCCCCGCCATTTCTTTTTACTTTCAGGTTTTTAGGGAAAAAGGCTACCGTCTACACCTACGGTATACCCGTCATTTTTCTTCTTCTACTTTCCGGATTTTATCTTCTGAAGGCAGCCATTGTTGCAAGGTGAGTCCCTCCACAAGTCACTTCAAATTCAAGATAGGTATAATCGGAAACCCAGTTCAAGTTTAAATCGAATCCGTCAAGGTGAATGCAACGATAACGATCGAATATCGTAAAACCAAGCCTATTGTATAACACTCCATCGAATCAACGAAGTCATCAAGTAGCCCGGGTCCTTTTAATCCAGCCTTTATCTTGATACCTTCTTCTAAAATTCTCTTCACTCAAGGATCTTTAATCCGAATAAACTATACGCAATAAATTATAACTAGTATATTTTGTTATCTTCTTTTTTTTTAATATTTATACGAATGTATATGGCTTGGGATAGCTGAAATAAATGGCCGAAAAGCCAGCCCTGTAATCAACGGGACGTAACAATATTTAATTCTGGCCAAAAGGTACACATGCAGTATGCAGCTGGAGATAAAACAGCGTGAGAAGATGAAAAAACGTCGTACTCTGCAGTTGGTGTTGTTTCTAAAGGTTTGCTTAACCGTTGGTTCGGTTGCTGGATGTGGGGTTGCGGCAAGGGTTTGGGAAATTCCATTTCTCTGGGCAATGTTCTGCACGGGACACTCGTTGCAGGTACGTGAAGCCCAGTTATACGATTACATAATTTTGAAGCATAGAAAAATCTTTAGATCCGAATCCATTGCAAAAAAAAAAGAGATAGAAATGAACATGAGAATGTCACGCGTCTTATCTTTTGAGAAAACAATTTGAGACATTGTCCATTGTCTAAAAAACCTTCACCCTCGGTTTCTGAGAACGGAAATTATCGAGATAAACAAGGAATAGCTTCGGGCCAATTCGTTTCTAATAATATTTAAGCAAAATTTATCCGCGAGACACGCGGGGACTGCGTACGGTTACGTGCCGATCGTGAATACCGAAAGATTTTACGGCTTAAAAATCCTCAATTCTATCCGGGGATGAAAAGAGGAGAGAAAATTTTTTTTGTTCTGTATCGCGGGGGAAAGCCTGTGGCAATTCTATTTTTATTAAAGGAAAGGAGACATCGGTAATTTTGCATCTCTTAGTTACACTGTAGAGATTTTTACCCGCGAGGTAACGACGCGATGCGACCCGTCCGAATAAGGTACCCACAACGAGCAATTCAAAAATCCCCAAGGCTTCCTGGTTAGAGATAAATTTAATTAAATTTAGGTACCGTTTAATAAGATTCACCCTCTGGCCTCTGTATAAATTCAAGTCTGCACCAACAACACAGTGAGGACAAAGTTGTGGTTTATCTCGCTCTCTAACTTTTCCGAAGCTTTCGTATATAGCTTTCCTAGCTTTGGGAAAGTCTAACCCAGTTCTAAGAGCTTTTCCCGCTAATTACTTAATTTGTTGTCTCAGGGATTAGCTGTAGCCTTGTCTGTTGCCTGCAACTGCAGAGTTCTTAAAGTCTACTCCAGAAGAGCGCATAAGCAACCAAAACAACAGGTAAAATTTCAGAGGATTCTTTTGACTTTCGGAGGTCAGCTTAACATATCTTTCAGGCCAATTCATTTTTTAATAGACAAAAGAGTAACTTTTCGTGACTTCTAGACCTGATTCTATAGGCTCTATTATGAAAAGAACTAAATTTTGCTTCCAAATATCGAAGAATGACCTGAAAGATGTTGAAAAAGGTCAACAGTAATTAACTTTTTCTTAAAATCCTCTTCTTTTACAGATCGCAAAATCATCGAGTATGCAGCTTCTAGCACCAGCACCAGATCCGGTCTAAAAAGTAATTATCTAACCGTATGCGGAGCGCTCGAAAAAAAAAAAAAAAATTATAAATAAAAAAGAAAGGCATAAATTTATCCTCTCAGATACAAAGTCCAATATCATAAGTATTGCCCTCCTGGCCCTTTCTATATTTTTCCACAATCTTTATATTCCGTCATTAGGCTTTGCTGCTGCTTTTTTGTAAAACAGCAACCCGAGCTCTCTTCCATTCTCTTCGTTCGAACGATGCGGACTAAGATTTAAACATTGAATCTCAATTTCATTATATTTATCTAGGTGTATCTTCTACCTGTTGTAATATTGTTTTAAACGAGGCGATTAATTATTTACTCATATCAAGACTCTGCTTGTGTTATTATCCGGAAATAATGATTTGAGGAGAAGTAACTCGACTCGTTTTTTTTTTCCTTTTTGTATTTATGTATATATATACCTACATACATGTAACATATTTTTAAGCACTCGATATATATCTGAATTTTGTGTAGCATATTATAAGACCAGAAAATATATTTCCCAACTGATAGCTTGAGTTCCATCGAAAGGTCTCAAGAGAGAAGAGAGCAAGAACAAGGAATACGTGTAGAGTTGGTATAGAGAGAATCATTTCCCCCTGCACTCTGACGCGTAGAGTAAATATATTATTTAAAGTAGAGAGCTTCGTATGAGACGTTGTAAATACACTTGGATATAGAAATAAACCAAAAGAAGTAAGTAAATGAGAAAAAAGAAACAAAAAAAAACAGTAGGGTTACATATCAATGTAAAATATTAAATAGCCAGGCAAAAATGTTTGTTCTAACTTTCTAAGATCCTATAAACTATTACTAAATACATCCGAGCGGTTCGCAGCAATCAATATCCATACATAGGTATAGTATATTTATTCATTAATCTTTGAACAGTAATACAATGACGTCAGATGATTGATCGGTGTTTGATAATATAATGAGAATAAATAACGCTGCATATCACAATCTGTATAGTAAAAATTATATAAATGTTATAATACCTTGATAACGTATATACTGTAACGGATTTTTAAATAACTAACTCGATGATCCATTGATTAGACTCATAAAATGAATTATAAAAAAAAAAATATTATATCATTATCTGCGATATTGATATACCTACCTATACCGAAAGCTGCAGGGGTTCGGTATGTACATATTTTCAGTTATCTCCTCGATCCACTCGTCGAGCGATTTCAGTCAAAGCTATGACTTATCTGATCGTAAGCCTCGCCTTTTGGTAAATAACAATTAGCACCGCAAATATCCATGCGTCATTCGATGTACTAAACATATAGACTCGACGAGCCAAAGTTTGGCTACCTAATCGCAAATTAATTTCCTGTGAAACTGTATAGAAAATTATATGGTCGTTAGTCAGCGAGGTTTCATTTCGTTGCTGTAATATTAATATATGATATATAGTTCGGAAATGAAGTTAGAAATTATATAGTCGATTGATTTCGCGTACAGAGTAAATCGATCGACTAGTTAATTGATAGCTAAAAATGATTTTTAACTTGTTTTACTGTATTGTTAGCTGTAAATTATAAATTAATGCACAAGTTATATTTTTGTTTGTCTATTCGTGAAATATTGCTGCTCGACGAATGTCCTATATATTCTTGCATTGGAGGGAGAAACATGAAGAAAGCAAACAAATTTTCTCCGGCCGTCTTATGTATACTCGTATAATATATCGCCCTCACAACCGCTCGGTAAATATGTAATATACACGAAAATACACACATGAATACACGCGGATAAATACATACATGTGCATCCGTCATGTCATGTATTTATACAAACGTGTATGTATCTGTACCCACTTCGTGCCCCTTTTCGTGTGTTTCTCATTGCCCTATATGGAAATTAACTTAGAGTAGGTATGATATTATATATATTCAATGATTAATAAATATTTTGAAACTTCGTCGCTTCTGCAATCACTGTATGAAACCCTTCCACACCCTCACCTCAAAGCATGTCAAAGTTTCTCTCAAACTACGATCAAATTCTGACGTCTTTGCACGAATTTTTCAGAAATTAATCAATTTTCGTACATATAAATAACAACCCCTCGTTAGCAGTAAGCTTAATTAATATTATACCTATGTCGATGACTCTTCACGACTGAAAGAACTTCGCAAATTAGATCTAGAACAAGTTTAACAACGAAGAGAGTATCGCGGCTGCGATTACATCGAATGTTTGGCAAGTATTCAAATTCTATACATGTTTTGTTATACGGATAAAACGAAGAGGATTATCATGAGTTGGGTATCACTTTATTAGAATGTATGCGGCTAGGGTCGGTTACGGTTATATCCGAACCCGAGAAATCTGAGATTATGAGTCAGGAGCCGTTGAAATTATTATTGGTGTATCCTGCTTACGTGCAGGCTGATTCCGTTCGCTTTAATAAAGAGCGTTATTAGGTTCGGGAGATCGGACGTTTTTATGAACGGAGAGAATTTTTCGTTTGATTTATCACAGCTGTACAGTGTTTAGGTATCGGGTTTCCCTCAGTAGTAGAATTCGCGAAAAAAAGGAGATAGGTAGGTATCCAAGCCTAAGAGAGATGAGCAAAGAGAGAAGATGGAAAGAAAAACTTTGTTCCCCCATCTTATATTTAATCGCCTGGATAATCTTAAACCAAATTTGCCACCGCCTTCGTCATTCGCGCTCACCACACTAAGGGCTTCTTTATCACCCTGCCAGAACCTCTGTTCGCTGGTGTATCTGCACACCCCACCTATACTAATAAGATATACTTGAGGGAAATCTCCCTTTCAACCCTGGATTATAACGGCGTAAAGTAACACGGTGACAAAGGTGTGCGGCAGTTGACAGCCCACAAAGTATGTATATAATAGGTATATCTCGATGGGGTAACATGCCAAAAACTACGGGCTCGTAAAGAAGCGGGACAGTGGGTTCTACGAACTGAGAACGTCTGGTATCTTCTTCGACAATGTACAAAAACTTTTGCACGAAGATGAACTAGGATTCAAAATAAAAAATGTGTTATATTCAATAACTTTCGTTGTACGTTTGAAGCGTGGAGAGCCTCGTGAGGTGAATTTTGGAGTGACGAAGGTTCGAAGATGGTGACAGCTCACAAGTGAGTCGCGACACGATGATATTATGTAGGTACTGATATGTATCAAATTACAGTTTATCGCGATGAACGTGAGCTTAGAAACGAGCTATAAAAAAAGGCGTTTTAAGTAGAGATTTTATCCCTTTTTTTGTTTCATATTCAAAGTGGAAATCAAACCGCTTATAAAATCTACAATAATCAAGTTGTTTCCCGTTTCGCGTTATGAAGTTTTTCGAAATTTTTTTTAACGCTACTTCTCAGTTCCCTAGATCCACGGTGACTCAAAGTCGCGTGTTGCCAAAAAGAACTGGAAAGCTTTGGCGTCAGGATGTCTGGAGCCTCTTCATCGACCCACCCACTACTAGTGGTTGACGCAACCGAAAGCGAATCTAGAAGTCACATACATATATATATATATATATATATATATATATATATATATATATATATATATATATATATATATATATATATATATATATATATATATATATATATATATATATATATCTGCTGACTTTATACTTCCACCTTCGAAATTTCACGTAATTGTCAGAATCATCTCGATTTTGGTGTTTCCAAGAAATTTAGTAGGTGTATGAACGAGTGTATAAAACGTAATAAATTTTTGAAAATTCGTTGATTGTGGGGATGATAAAGAATCGACGTTTAAATATCTGAATATTTTATCGAAAATGCCATCTGTATAATATAGCGTCAAGAAAATATTACACCAGGCAATTTTCATTTTTCAATAATTACCCTCAAAATCTGGGTAAGTGGGTTACTGCACGATAAACTGCGGAAGCAATTTTTTAAAAGTGGTGTCATTAAATAATACAGCTGGAGTACATTGCCAAGACTATAAATGCAACGTGATTTAAACGCAAATGGTAAGTAAATGTACCATTTAACGGCAATTATATAGTATATCGATTGACTAAAAGCCCGCTAGTGCCCTAAGAGTATAATAATTACTTGCTAAGTGAGAAGCGATATTCTCGGAAGGAAGAAGAGCCTTGAATAGAAAAGTTGTTTTTATCTCGTTCTCAATTCACCCCGGTTTTTCCTACTGTCAATAAAAAAATCTCTTCCGCATTGCTGCCTAAATAATAAACAACGACTTAATGACTTTTGGAGTATTGACGACGCCACCAGCCCTACGAATCGACGAAAACAAATTAAAGTTATAATTGAGTCACGAGCAGATGAAAAATCGACAATGAAGAAAATAAGCCGTCTATATCGGTACATCCTATTATAGCTTATTATTCAAGAAATACAAATTGTATCAACTAACAATCTTCTGCAGGGATGATAGCACACGAAGCTCCTTATCTCTTGAAATTGCATTTCTTTCTATATTTGATATTTCCACAAGATGCAATCCGACTCACCTCTACAAAGCAAGAGCACACTTGACACGGGTACGAACGCGATTTTACTGCGAAAGGATTCGCTTCTGGATATTTTATAACTATAACAGGTAACATAAATCCAGGATATGTTGAAATGAATATCTTCAGAAGTTAAGTTAATAATATGACGTTGACTTTCATATAAAATCTATCACATGGCATCAGGAACTATAAAACGGGCTGACAAACTGAGACTGAATTTTTATCACCATGATTTGTCATCGAGAATTAACATTATTTATAATTATCATGAACGGTAACCTAACAAGGAATGGAAAAGTGATAGCAGGCAATCATTGACTTTGATGGAAATTATTAGTAAATAATAAAGCGGAGAACACCGTCGATCAATTAAATTGAATTAACGCTTAACATTTCAGACGCGCGGTGCGAACAGCTCAGCTCAACTCAGTCCAGAGTAAATTTCTGTGCACGTTCAATCAATTCAGAGACGATCGTTCGGTCAATCAATTATCGCATGAATTCGCAATTAATCTGGGGGTTTAATAATTTAGCTTGGTTATTGGAAACGAGAATGCAGGCAGGTGGTGCCGTGTGGGAATGTGCTCACTGCGTGGGCGGTATATTCTATACGAGAATAATCATGCCTGCAGGATAAAATGAAAGGTGCTAATTAAGTCTACAAGACCATGGCATTTCAATTTTCAATTAAATGAGTTCGTTTGTTTTCAGGACATTTAAAGCCAACTGTGTAAGCCGGGGGCGCGGAGATGTAGGTAGAAATGCGCAAAAAAAAAAAAAAAAAAAATTGGAATAAAAATTTTTCCATAGCAAGTTCGGTGAGGCGAATATAATTTGTCTCGCAGTTCCAATTTCACGGGCGTCTTATTTAAACTTAATCAAATTAAAAGATAAGCAGGACTCCCCGGAGGGTTTTGATATAAATTTCCCTCTTACATAAACGGGATCCACTTGTTTTTGCTCAAAGCTGAACCTCCTAATTTCGTGATACTCTTCGCTTTAGATTGTTAAGCTCTATTATTCAAGACAAGCTCTAATTATTATGCCTTCAGCCTTACACCTCTTGTTAGCTGTAATATCTAAAGCATACCTATAGATGGTCGCATAGAAGGAACAATAAAACAAAAATTCATTATTTGACATGCAATTGAAAGTTATGCCATCATGCTGTAAGGACATTAAATCCGATAAACATATAATACACTAGCTGACTGTTCCAAACTGTGAGTGAATTTAATAACTCAATCACTATCGCAACAACTTATCCCATTACACAGTTTACCCTACTAGTTACGGGGACCGAATTTCTATGTTCAATGTGGCCACCCATCATCGGCGTGCTTACATATTTCGATAATTATGATATAGCTTCGAAGGCGAGCTGCACGCGTACGTATGAGATAATATGTGATATCAGGCAATACACCCCACGCATGTACGTAGATGAATCGAGCCCCTTTTGCGTTTGAGTGGATTTCGGTTTATGATTGATCGCCCCACTAATTAAAGCGGTTCACCAAAATCTCACGGAATTGCGGACGTCTTCATTACGGGTCTTAGTAAGGTGGCAGGTCTGGCAAGGTCCTCGGTTGACGATCCCTACAACGAACCCCGAGGACCCTTGATGCGGATAAGCGAATCTTTAAGCTTCTGCAACTCTTCAGACACAGACAAATTCCGAATAAATATAATTCATTTGTTCATGTTAATAATTTTAATTACTTCGCGGGTGAATTGTCTGATAAATTAATTACTTCACGTCGTCCGCTGATATTGTAAGAGAAAATATATCCACTTTGTAGGAACCAAAGTGTGAGTGATGTTCGACTTTTAAATCAAACGTGCGTCAGGATTCGATTTATTATCATTATATAGGTATATATATGTATATATTTTTTTTTCATATTTTATGGCGACTATATTCCCGTTCTTCCTCGCCCTCTTCGATACTCCCAGCAAAAAGCTTTGACATTTCGATTAATATCACTTCAAAGGGTAAAAGCGAAAGCGAACAAAATTGAACTCTGCATGTCACACGGAATGGAAGATTTTCTATAAAGTTGATACAATTTCTAGAATATAATCTTGTCCTCCTTTAGGCGTTGCGAGAGATGATATATAGAGTATACCTATCACGTAGGTATACTGAAAAGAGTTATATGATTGTTTCTTACTCAATTTTCAAAATCATCGTCTAGATGCGCTTACGTAAGTATACCTACGTTAAACCTGAAGCCAAAAGTATTCACAAAGGAACAACTCATCCAACCGTATAATGGGCTGTTCCTGTACATTCGAGAAGCACAAAATCATGATCATTTCGCGAAAGATTTAGATACGCGTATCTTTCTCACAATTTGAGTAACAGAAGACTCTTGATAATGACGAAAACAATTAATTTGATGTAATCGACTGTATAATTTTCTAATACAATTTGAAAAATCCAGCATCTAGCCGCTGTAAGAATTCACGTACTGATAATTTCTGTTGGAAATGATGTAATGATACCAGAGAGAAACAAAAAATAAATGAATAATCATAGCTGAGTCGATAACTCGATTAATTATGACGAGGTCATCAATGTTATCTGCCAGTACCGTCTCGCCCAGTCAATTTTCAGTTTTAGATCGTATAGCTAAGTAGCTCAGTCCCCCAATAGCCTGCAGTGACTTTAAAGCTTTTAAATACTGGGATACGTGTTTCAAATTGAAAAATTAAAATCCTATAAAATTGGGCACCGCAAGTAAAATAAGTTTAAAACAAAAACTGTAAAACGTGATGAAACGAATTTTAGTATAATTTTAACCAGACCCTCAATTTATTCCCGGAAAACTCTCCCTACATCAAAGAGAATGCCCATCGGGGACAGAAAAACGAATATAAAAGGACCCGAAATGAAATTATCTCATGTGTAAAATATAACTGCCCGTATTGTAGGTTTGCAAAACGTTTGAAAAAATATATGTATATATTATAGTTTAATTTTACATTCACTCTCGGATTACTATGCAGCTATGCGAATCGCAGTATGCAAACCTTTGTCTCTCGTGCCATGTTTTCTTCATCCAAAAAACCAACGCACCACAAAAATCCTCAATTTCACCCATAATGACACCTAAGGCGTGACGTATCGTTCCAATAACGGACGTCGCGGTACCAAGAATCCCATATTTCCTCGGCGGGGGTCGAGAAAAGTAGTCGTCAACCTAAACTGCAAGCCTGAGTCCCCGACCCCAGCATTAACAACGCCCCATGACCTGCCTATACGAAACCTGCCACAAAACTTTTTTCTTTAATGTTTTTTTTTTTTTCGTTTTATTTTTCTCGCTCCCTACAGCCGTGGCCCAATATGGCGTCAGCCAATTCGGTAATCTTGGGTTGTCACGTGCTTATAGTGAAATATATTAGGCACCTGAATTTACCCGCAGGGCAATGAGAACAATGAATTATAATAATACATGCTATTTCAAGATTACATTCGCCCTGCAGGATATTCTAGAGCCAATTTATTATAGGTATATTAAGACGCATTGCTGTTTGCATACAATGTCAACGGATGATTTATCATCCATATAATACGGTCTACAGTATTACCTTTTCAAAATGCGGTGTAAAGAAAAACTCTATCGGATAAAATGTAGTCTATATTATAAGAACTTGTATAACAGAAAGGAAATGAAGAGAGACTCCATGAAATGATGCATATATACATAAGAAATGATAAGAAAATGATTGCAAATGATTACAAATTGTACATAACGTTGACGATGAGAAATATTGTATTAGTGCTGCAGCAATAAATTCCCAGATATATCTATAGATAATGACTTCGTTATTTTCCATTCTCCCCTTCCTGCGACTCTTTATTTCAGATGTTAAATAAGGTAAGCGAATTTCAATTATTTTAAAAAAGTACGGTCGATCAAGACTGTGTGGGTCTGGAAAAAGTACGATCGATTAGGACTGGGCAAATTTCGAAAATCCAAAATAACTTAAGCATATACAGACTCGCATAGAGACATACATTCCTACAACTAGATGCAGAGAAAACAGCTCAAGTGGGACTGGGTGAGTTTGGAAACGTTGTCGGTTTTTCCCGCCAAAAATTTCAGCACATCTCATCGGGTCAGATGTTCTCCTGATACCAGGAGCAATTTTTTGACTTAAGGCTTCAGAAATTCCTTATTTTGTAAGCGAATGAGATATGCAGAGAGACACATCTATACAAATGCATGCTTGCTTAGACATACACTCAGGGGGTTTTCGCGCCAAAAATTTCAGCACACCTCCTCGGGTCAGATGTTTTCCTGATACCAGGAGCAATTTTTGAATTAAAATTTCAGAAAACTCTTAATTTCGTAAGCGAATCAGACATGCAGAGAGAGAGAGAGAGAGTCACATCTATACGAATGCATGCTTGCTTAGACATACACTCGGGGGGTTTTCCCGCCAAAGATTTCAGCACACCTCCTCGGGTCAGATGTTCTCCTGATACCAGGAGCAATTTTTCGACTTGAAATTTCAAAAATTCTATATTTCGTAAGCGAATGAGACATGCAGAGAGAGAGACAGAGAGACAGATCTATACGAATGCATGCTTGCTTAGACATACACTCAGGGTGTTTTCCCGCCAAAAATTTCAGCACACCTTCTCGGGTCAGATGTTATCCTGATACCAGGAGCAATTTTTCGACTAAAAATTTCAGAAATTTCTTATTTCGTATGCGAACGAGACATGCAGAGAGATACGCAGAGAGACTCATCTATACGAATGCATGCTTGCTTAGACATACACTCAGGGGGTTTTCCCGCCAAAAATTTCAGCACACCTCCTCGGGTCAGATGTTCTCCTGATACCAGGAGCAATTTTTGAATTAAAATTTCAGAAAATTCTTAATTTCGTAAGCGAATGAGACATGCAGAGAGAGAGAGAGAGAGAGTCACATCTATACGAATGCATGCTTGCTTAGACGTACACTCAGGGGGTTTTCCCGCCAAAAATTTCAGCACACCTCCTCGGGTCAGATGTTTTCCTGATACCAGGAGCAATTTTTGAATTAAAATTTCAGAAAACTCTTAATCTCGTAAGCGAATCAGACATGCAGAGAGAGAGAGAGAGAGTCACATCTATACGAATGCATGCTTGCTTAGACATACACTCGGGGGGTTTTCCCGCCAAAGATTTCAGCACACCTTCTCGGGTCAGATGTTCTCCTGATACCAGGAGCAATTTTTCGACTAAAAATTTCAGAAATTTCTTATTTCGTATGCGAACGAGACATGCAGAGAGATACGCAGAGAGACTCATCTATACGAATGCATGCTTGCTTAGACATACACTCAGGGGGTTTTCCCGCCAAAGATTTCAGCACACCTCCTCGGGTCAGATGTTCTCCTGATACCAGGAGCAATTTTTCGACTTGAAATTTCAAAAATTCTATATTTCGTAAGCGAATGAGACATGCAGAGAGAGAGACAGAGAGACAGATCTATACGAATGCATGCTTGCTTAGACATACACTCAGGGTGTTTTCCCGCCAAAAATTTCAGCACACCTTCTCGGGTCAGATGTTCTCCTGATACCAGGAGCAATTTTTCGACTAAAAATTTCAGAAATTTCTTATTTCGTATGCGAACGAGACATGCAGAGAGATACGCAGAGAGACTCATCTATACGAATGCATGCTTGCTTAGACATACACTCAGGGGGTTTTCCCGCCAAAAATTTCAGCACACCTCCTCGGGTCAGATGTTCTCCTGATACCAGGAGCAATTTTTGAATTAAAATTTCAGAAAATTCTTAATTTTGTAAGCGAATGAGACATGCAGAGAGAGAGAGAGAGAGAGTCACATCTATACGAATGCATGCTTGCTTAGACGTACACTCAGGGGGTTTTCCCGCCAAAAATTTCAGCACACCTCCTCGGGTCAGATGTTTTCCTGATACCAGGAGCAATTTTTGAATTAAAATTTCAGAAAACTCTTAATCTCGTAAGCGAATCAGACATGCAGAGAGAGAGAGAGAGAGTCACATCTATACGAATGCATGCTTGCTTAGACATACACTCGGGGGGTTTTCCCGCCAAAGATTTCAGCACACCTTCTCGGGTCAGATGTTCTCCTGATACCAGGAGCAATTTTTCGACTAAAAATTTCAGAAATTTCTTATTTCGTATGCGAACGAGACATGCAGAGAGATACGCAGAGAGACTCATCTATACGAATGCATGCTTGCTTAGACATACACTCAGGGGGTTTTCCCGCCAAAAATTTCAGCACACCTCCTCGGGTCAGATGTTCTCCTGATACCAGGAGCAATTTTTCGACTTAAAATTTTAAAGGACTGGGCGAGCTAGGAAACGCAGTTGATTAGGGACTGGGCGAGTTGGGAAAGTGCGGTCGATTAGGACTGGAAAAAATTTGCATAAAGACAACTAATAATTATTTTCTCAAAAATGAATATGTACTCATTGCATTCGATCAAGTCTCTTTATTTGCTTTTTGAGATACAGGTCATCTTTATATATAAATTATAATTGTATTACATACTACTAATAATACACTACAATGCAACTATTCTAAAAATGTATATGAAATACCAGCATTGTATATGTACGATATATGCACTCAAATAAAATTCATTATTATTATTTTTATTACATGAAAAATAATAAAATCAAAATCTACAAATCAACTATCCAAAATTATATAAGAATAATCGATGTGTAATAACAATGCCATTGAAACAATGCAAATTAATATTTTTCGTAATTTGTATTTTGTTTCAGGTTAGGATTAAGTGGCCAGACTGCGAACAGATGCTGTGCATCTCTGCAGACTACAGTATTGTATTGGACTGTTACTATGTAATCTGGTTTAAATAAATAAATAAATACATCAATAAATATCAGTTCGGAGTACTCATTTTGAATCTCGTTAAGACAACCCCCATGCAAACTCTTTGACGCCACGGGGGCCACTGAGTGCATTAACCCCGCTACAGCGATCAAGTTCAAGGTCGCTGCTCTCCCCACCAACGGAGTCTAAAATGGTATCGCCATCTCGCGGTCGAAGGGACAAACGGCATATACGGTATATGGCATGACTGCCGGTAAGAGTAGTACATCATCCAAAGTCTGCTTCATAGATGGCGCAGGGAGCATTAAACAGAAGTCGAAAATGTGTTGTGCTGCGTTACAAATCTCTGACGTCAGACGTGGCGCTGCACGCTGCAACGCTGATGAACGACTGGCAGCTAACATACTCTGGAGCCTCGGTTCCCCCACTCTTGACGCGCTGATGCTCCAAAGTCTGCTCCATAGATGGAGCGGCGAGCATTGAACAGAAGTCAAATCGCTGACGTCAGACGTGGTGTTGCACGCTGCAACGCTGATGAACGACTGATACTCTGGAACCTCGGTTCCCCCACTCTTGACGCGCTGATGCTCCAAAGTCTGCTCCATAGATGGAGCGGCGAGCATTGAACAGAAGTCAAATCGCTGACGTCAGACGTGGTGTTGCACGCTGCAACGCTGATGAACGACTGGCAGCTAATATACTCTGGAACCTCGGTTCCCCCACTCTTGACGCGCTGATGCTCCAAAGTCTGCTCCATAGATGGAGCAGCGAGCATTGAAGAGGAGTCAAATCTCTGACGTCAGACGTGGTGTTGCACGCTGCAACGCTGATGAACGACTGGCAGCTAATATACTCTGGAACCCCGTTTCCCCCACTCTTGACTAACGTTTGCCTATAGGAAACTGAACGGAGGGTCAGTGGCCCTCAAAGAGGCGTCAGAGTTCACATGAGGGTTACGTTTAGGAGATTCAATATGATTACTGCGAACTCACCCGGGTGAGTTTGGAAAGTTTTCCATTTCAGAAATTCCTTACTTCGTAGGCGAATGAGACATGCATAAAGACACATCTATACGAATGCATGCTTGCTTAGCATACACGCAGGGGGTTTTCCCGTCAAAAATTTCGGCACACCTCCTCGGGTCAGATGTTCTCCTGATACCTGGGTGAGTTTGGAAACGCGCTCAATTGGGACTGGGTAAGTTTGAAAACGCGCTCAATTGGGACTGGGCGAGTTTGGGAACGCGCTCAATTGAGACCGGGCGATTTAGGAAACGCGTTCGATTGGGACTGGGCCTGTTAGGAAAATGCGGTCGATTGGGGCTGGGGAAAATTTGTAGAAAGGCAACTTGTAATTATTTCTTAAAAATGAATATGTACCCATTGCATTTGATTGAGTCTCTTAATTTGCTTCTTGAGATACAAGTCATCTTATTATACGTAAAGGAAGATCGATTGTTATCGTTGTTCGTCGTAATTATTATTTTATTTATAAATTTCGCAACCGAGGTACGCGACGCTATACATACCAGACGAAAGCCATACCTATATAATGATTAGATCGTTTCTGCAGGAAAATAATAACAGTGAGTTAACTGCGCAGGAGGACTTTAATCTATAAATGAAATTAAATCCAAACAGAATTAACTGTCTCACGGTGAAAATTGGCTGCCGAGCGAAACCGTGTTTACGTACCTATATACACTCACGGTGATAGACACCAGATCTTTCCCTTCCTCATCTCTCAACGCAGAGATATTCGAGGTGGAGCTTTTTGTTGTTATCATTATTACATTTCTTTTCTGCTCTTTGTTTTTTTATTCATATCATCATTTAGCATACACACCTATAGACGTTGAATTAATTCAATGGCGTTGGGCTCACGTCATTTAAAGGGTAAAAAAAGAGATCAAATACGGAATCATTCTTATGCCAGTTTTTTGCGCGATCACCTGGAACTCTGAAGAAAACTTTCGTCACTCGACTCAGATATTTTACAAGTTTGCAGAGTTTTAAAGTGAACCTGCGGCAACGAATGAGTTATGTTCGAACTGTAGGCCTCTTGGGATTCCTAGGGAGAAAATCCCGCGAAAACTGAGAACACGGAAGACCCAGACCTTCCCTCGACCTTCTGTTTCGCGTAAATCTGTTTCACGTTTTATCAGATGATGGCCTTCCGGGAAATTGAATCTCGTTTTAAATATTTAGAGGGTATCTGCCCTACCATCATGTTACATGCATTATGGTTCTATACTTCCATCGTTGAAACTCAGCCTCCGGCTCCAAAATAAACAGCCATCTCTGTGAGTATTTCCTCAGCGTACGTATATGATATTACTTCAAAGTCGCGGCTCTTGAATTCAGCCATAAATTAGGCAGGCATACTTTTGAACAAATAATACATAAATTATCAAAGTAGACTGTATTCTGACCTTTCTGCTTTTCCCACCAACTCGTGGAAAGGACGAAAAAAGAAAACTTCACAACCTTTTTCGATGACTTACGTATAAGTACTGTTTATACTCAAAACTTCAATCGGACTCAACTTTTTCAACTCATCGATATGCTACGCCTTCGATAAACTGCCGAGTGTTATACCGGGCTAAAACGAAACGGGAAAAAAAGAGATTCTTGAGAAAAACTTCTCTGGCTTTTCCATTTATTCCAAGAAATAGTAAAGTTTAACAGAAATATTTGATCAGAATTAATTTATCGAACTGTTAATAATTTAATAAAATGTTTATACGTACCTGTCGTATGGATAAGAATGTTACTGCGGGAATAAAGTTTTCAAGACAAGTAAGACACGCATCCAAAATTTGTTTACGATTAACTGTGGCGTCACCTTAATAATCCACGTCTCTCACACGCTAAGAAAGTTTTAGAGGATTTTTTTTTTCCCGCCGAAGTGGCGAAAAGTTTAGCAAAAGTCTGCAGGAGGCTTCGAGTGTAGGTGCAAAGTGCAATGCAAACAAGGAAGTAAAAGTAACGGATGAACAAGTAGCCACTAACGGAACGACGAACTTGCATGAGAAATTACTTTAAAGTTTTCGATTATTATATAGATATAGGATTTCTGTACAATGGGGAGAATTTCATTCTCATGCTTCGTTGGTTGCGTTTCCACTTTACCTCAAGGTTCGAGCGTCGTCGTAGATTTACGAAATTCTTAGATGAATTTTGAGCTATGAATATTACAATATACGACATCGATAGCCTGTTGAAAAGTTTTATAATATTCTGGAACGATTGGAGAGGAAAAAAGACGAAGGTGGATACAAGTAAAAGGAGAAAGTTGAAGTACCACTATAAAAGTTGATCTTTCTTCCTTTGGATAGAAAACATGTATCCAGTTTCCGAACGAAAGAAAAATACCAGAGAAGTAAAGAAGTCGAAACAAAAAACAAACAAAAACGAACATATGAAAAATCAAAATGAAGAAAAAAATGGAAAATAAAAAGGCGCGGAAAAACTCTCGAGTACAGTTAGCCGACAGAAAATTTGAAATTCCGGTGAAATATGGAGCTTTCAAACACCGTCAAGCTCACTGCTGGGCGCAGCAAGGTGCCCATACCTCACCATACTCTCTGCTTATAACCCCGAGTTCACCTCATTTCTGTGCTCGCTTTCCTCTACTCCCGGTCCCACTTTGACTTATAGCTTCGTGTAGCTCACTTCCCAGGAAAATTAAATGAAAAAATGAAAAAAATTAACAGTAACAAAAAGTTGACTGACGTATCATTTCATCTGTGGTTCAGGTAATTTTTACTAGATTTATATCATCTCGCGTGTGACCATGCTTAATGTTGATCCTCTATCAGCTACTAGCAGCTTTAAAGGGCTAAATCAAATCTGTTACAAAGTCAAACAATCATTAAAGCACGTCAGACTTGAGTATAAAATAATATGATCCTTAGTTATAATTTCCGATATGCCACCGTAGATCGATTTTCCCGGTAGTATAGGTATAGAGTTTAAGTAGAATGCAAGCGCGGAGAGAAGTTTGCGTATACATTATAGTCTGGTGTTAGTGTGGAGTAAAGTTATCGTTTGAGAAATGGTTTTCTTTTTTTTTCTATTACCATAACATCGACCTAATAGTCTTTGGATCATTGCCATCAATGTAAATGCCACAGCGATATCTAAATGTCAGAGTTCAATCGGAGTCGTAAAATTTTCTTTGAAAAACAACACAATAAAGTAAAGGCGAACACGATTTACTAGCGTGTTACGTCTTATGAATGCGATGTACTCTGGATGAGACTCGCGGTTTATGTGTCAGCAAAAATAAAGAAAAAAAAACCTTACGGAGATCTGCAGTAAATTCTAGATAACGGATAGCAGTATTGCTGTAGTTTAATTGAATTATCAGAGTCCGCTAGTGTGGAGAGATCGCTACCATGTTCGAAGTTTTAGACCTTGACAGTTTTATCGCTTGTCACGTCACATAAGTTTGTATGTATTTGTTCAGCAAGTCGATATCTTATCTCAAGGTTTTGATTATTCTTCAACGATATTATACGTAACGTGTAGAATACAGTATACCGTACATACATATGCATATATACCGATACATATATAGATACGATTGTTAGAATTGAGTTGCATGTAATTTCAGACCAAACCCAATGTCCGAAACCGAAAGAGTAATAGAGTCTCTGTTCAAAAAATATATTTCAAATTATACGAGTGATTATTTTATATCAATATCTTCATATATACTTGCCGGATATTGTCGGGAATGGCCCAATTCAGGAATTGGCCATGACATATAATGTTACATGATATAATAGTGATGTGCAGATATATAGAAGCAGAATATATGTAGCTATTAGGTATCCATGCCAAATGCGACGAATCATCAGTTATCCACTGGAGCGTTCTTACAGATAATTCTAATCCCTTCATTGTATTGTATCAAGTATACCTAGTCTGCGGATTCCGACCTAATTTTATTACGAATGTGGTTAACGATGTGAATGTCTCGATTTACTATACGTATAAATAAAAATAATAAAGTAATAAGAGTCTTGCCTCCTATCTAATAATAAAATCTATAAAGAGAAAAGAAAATTTGTGTTTTCATGATTTTTTTTTCTCTATTTTTCTTTTCCTCCAATAATTGACGTCAGAAATATTCTACCGAAGACCGATAAACGATCAATTAAGGGAGTATCCAACGTTGAAAAAATAATTTTCATCAATTTTTAGATTTCAAATTTTAAATTTATTTTTATATTATTTGGCTCCATTATTTCTTCGGTTTATCTAATTCCGAAATTCGAAAATATAAAAGTTTTATTTTTTGAGAGTGATATTTTCGAATACAATGTCCACGATTACCATACGAAAAAAAAAAAAAAAATTTTACGCATCGATTTCAAAACTGCGACAAAGTTTAAAGATCGTCATCCATTATACTGGCTATTGGATAAAGGGAGGATTTTCGGATTTCAGGTACAAGGTCATTCAAGAAATATTTCCAAAAATTGAAAACAAATTTCAAACATATTTAATCACAATACTCCCGAGAATTCGATCCAAGGAGAACAAAAAAATTTAACCCCCATAAAAATTCCGACGATTAATAAAGAGACCTCCGATTTCTTTTTCTCTTTTAATGAAATACCCAGAAATTAACAAATCTATACATCTTTTCGTTGAAATGGTGTAACTTTCAATTTTTGTTGTTTTATTATTATCTTTTGTTTTTTCTAAATTCCCATATTCCTAGCGAGTCGACGTTGGATATCCACTTAAAATGATCAATTGATGCAGATGGATAGTGATAATTTTGATTGAAATATATTTAATAGTTTTATTGATAGAAGCAATTTTGTTACAAAATTCGATCAATCGTGATCGTCTAATGGTCATAATCATAATCATCATCATCATCATCATCATAGTCATCATCATCAACTCTCACTATAAAAGAAATAGCAATATATAGTAACAGAATAGAAGAGTGCTTAGGTACGTGTCAGATATACCTAGAGAATAAACAAACGATCTTATGTTCGAAAAAAGCTACGGAATAAGTTCGTTTGTAAAAAAAAAAAAAAAAATTTTTACCCGAACCAAAGGAAAAAATGTATAAAAACTATTGCATGTCTTACATCCACATTTCACTCGTTAATGATTTGATACTTTTACTTTTAATATTAATATGATAAAATGCTAATATATGTATTTCATTACTCGTTTAACACTTATCCAGCGAGTTGTCAACTCCCAAAGACAAGTTACTTTATATTCAATATTGTTCATATAGTAATTATTTAATTAATATGTAACTCTAATTACTTACTAGTAAATCTAAGCCTCACCCAACGAGATTCCAAAAAATTACCAAACGATCTTTCCAGTCACATAGTTACACACTATTTAATCGTTAGTAAAACTTCAAAAAAAAAAAAAAAAAAATTCTCGGATAATCACTTTACAATGTTTTTGCTTTACATCAGCATTTATGAACTTCAATATTCCATCTATCATGCATTTTTATTTACTATTTACACGGGCTGTGGTGAACATCTAAGAGTTCCTAGTATATAGCGATTATCAATTATTTACCAACTACATTTTTTGTTCGTATCGTTTTTTCTTTATTTTTGTTTATTTATTTATTTATTTTTTTCATTTTATATATATAAAACAACAAAAGATTTTAATTCATGTAGGTATATTATATGTGTACCTATATAAACACGATTGTCCTGGATGTATTCGAATGAATTTTTAATACACTATGTAGTTTGGCGTAGAGTAAAAATCTGTCTATACATAAATCGATGTGAATATTTGTTGGAATGTCGTAACTAGCCTCGTGAAATGTCAGAATACCTATAGTGTAAAATCGATTGAAAATTTTGTGCATTAAAAACCGTTTTAGACTACAGACAACGCACAAACGTTGAGCTAATTTTAAACTTCTAACATTTATGTATTAACTAATAACAACAGAATAGTTGTGTTGTAAAGTTGTTGGAATTTCTTGTTGAGTGAGGTCTTGCTGGATATAGTGCATCAATCATATAATCTATCTGTACACTCACAACCGTTCAGATACACAATAATATTAACATATTTAATATTGGACCAGGAAAGAAGACAAAATTGAGAATTGATTGAATTTTCAAGTTTTTTTGTTTTTTTTTTTAGTTTTTTATATCTTTCTTTCTTTATAAAAGTAACGTAATGTTTACAATACAATATACGTTTATACATTTGATAGCAAAGTGAGGTCGAAGTATTTTAACGTTTGTCTACACAGAAAATTTGAAGAAAAAAAAAAGAAGAATAAGAACGAGAGAACATACTTAGCATTTTATAAACTTTTCACCATTCTTATATTAAAAAGAAAAAACAAAAAAAAAAAGCGACGACAAACGAGACTTGTAAGCAAAAAATTATTTACGTAGATATATCTATGCGTGGTTTCTTCCGTACATATTACGCTACCATAGTACAAGGAGCTGTTAAATTGTTAAAATGCAAGACTAATTGAGAAAAACGAAACTCATTTAATGACAACGAAACGAGAAAATGAAGAGCCTTAAAGATCGCAAGTGATTGTTAATCTCGTAACAGATAGGGATTTTATATATATATATATATAATTTTTTTTTTCTTTTTTTTCTTTTCCTTTCTTTTTTTTTATATATATATACCTATATATATATATAAATAAAATTTATTTCAAATAAGCTGTTCAGAAATTTTATTTCTGTTCACCACGAAAATAAAGAAATCACCTCGCCATATAATCCATATACTCCGTTTTCATTCAATCGTAATTCACATAAGTAAGATATTATAATAATTTTCTACAAAGATATTAATTAAAACTATTTTCATATCAATGCAGAGATCGGAGATTTAAATCTTTTATAAAAGAAAAACTTTTATAAAAACTCCGGTCGCAGCTCGTATTTGAAAATAGCGGATCTATATAAGTCCATATTAAATATATTTTACAATAATATTATCATTGTACATGAACAATGTATGCTCTACACCGTATTTTGTCATCGCCGGCTAACCAACACAACTAATGTACTATTAAATGTATTATGTAATAATAAAGGTGTTTTTTTTTTTTGCTTGGCAAGGAATTAATAGATTGTCTTTAAAAATTATACGGTATGTATTGTACGTTACAATTAAAAGTAAACATTTATCATATCATCATTTGTCTATATACGTTAAGTTGTTGTAGACAAATGAAGCTAAAAATGTCTAAGCACCTAAAGCGACCGCTTTTTCAGATGCTTAAATTCGTAAATAATCATATTATGTATCAAGAATCATATTAACAAGATGCGCTGATTAGAATGACGATTAACAAGAAGGTGTCACTTAATTAAAATAGACGAGGGGGACTGGATTTGTGAACCCCGATGTGTGCGCCGCCTTGGTACCTGTTAGAACGTTATAGAATCTTAGAATTTCTTTTAAGAAATATAATAAACTAACTGGTCTTAGCTTTAATGTAAATCAATATTATCTAATATTGCGATATATCGTAGAGCAAAAGATGTCTAATTAGGTAATATAGTAAAATAGTAATATTTGAAAATTGCAATTTTGTACAAACGTACAAAATCAAGTACCAAAAATATAGATTAAAGATTACAATTAAATAGTCTAACACTTACAAGCTAAGATTTTCTTCTTTTATATATTGTTTTATTTTCTTTTGTTTTTTCTCATTTTTTTTTTCTTTCATTTTTTTTTTTTCTGTTCTCATTTTTTCAAAAGTATATGTTTACCTAATTTCAAGAATTAGCTATCTACCTGAAGTACGATTAGTAAACATCAAGTATTGCAAAAGTCAGCGTTTTTTCGTTAGCTATTCTCTCATCTTTTTGTTTCAAATTTCTATAACTCAGATATTTTTTTTTTTCCAATGTATAATCTATTAGATAATTGACATAAAAATTTTATTTATCAAATTCAATTGAATCTCTGAATGACACAGACGTTTAAAATTATATAATAACTCCAATCTCCGCTCGAATATCGTTAGAAGTAAAAACAAATCTTATGAATAAGACTTTTAATAAAAATGAAAAATTATCAAAGAAAAAGCTCAAAACTTTGCTGATCAAAACTATTACCGTGCTTATGAAAAATCTCTTCAAAATAAAAGAAATGCCAAATAATTATTGAAAGAAATTTGTCAATAAAATGTAGAAACAAAAAAACGGTGCCAACACTTACATGAAAGATGTGGTTAAACTAGGCGGAGGGACGTTATTCCTTCTTATCCTCGTTGGTGGTAGTAGTAGACGTGGTAGTTGTTATTGTGGTAACAGCCGTTACAGTATTAGCCGTATTTTCAGCGTTTGCTGGTGTAGTGGTGGTGGTTGAAGTTGAGGTATTAGCTGGGGCAGATTTTTGAGGCTCCGAAGGGGGAGGAGAAGAAGGAGGTAAAACTTCAGCTACAGCATCCGTCGCATCTTGGCTGGAATCTGAGCTGTCCTTGACCTCATCTTTTTCATCTTTTTTTGCCTCGCTGATGGCAGCTTCGCTCTTAGTATTCTCAGAAGAATTTTCCGATTCCTCCGTCGCAGTTTCATCTTTAGAATTTGTCTCTGGTTTATTATCAGGAACTTCTTTGCTTTCTGCCGGTTCCTCGGGGCTCTTTTCCTCGCTCAAAGGCTTTTCTGCTTCGTCATCTTTTATTTCATCAACTTCCATCTTGGTTGATTCGTCCGCTGAACTCTTGTCATTCTTGTTATTCACTGTCTCTTCTTCTGCATTGTTTTCATTGTTTTTATCTTGCCTTTTAGGACGCCCGCGTCCACGACCCGTTCCTTTAGCTGGAGCTTCCTTCTTCTCCTTTTTAGGTGGGGATGGTGCTGGCGTTGGAGTACCTAAGCCTCGAGCTGAACTGCGAGTACGTCTTCTACCCTCAACTTCTCCGACTGAGGTGTTTAATCCCTGATGAAAAAAAAAAGAAAATAACAAAATAAATCGATTGTGTTACGACAAGTGGTACACTAAGATAAGCTAAATTCTTATAGCAATAGAATATAATTCATAATATATTTTATTAAAACAATATAATATAATATATAATAATATAATATGTGAATAAATATTTGGATTCATTGCTCTTATTACGACACAGTTCTGTGTTATTTAGTATAAATAATTTATCTGAGTGATTATTCATTCAAGCTTGGGTATTCGAGTCAAGAGATATAAACATTGATGAAAAAATTCGTACACGGAAAAAAAAAACTGAACGACTCTGTCATGTTAAAAATTGTGCAATATGTAATAAATCTATTTCTAGTATCTTGAGTTGGGTTATTAAATTTATAGCAAAATATAAACTGAATATTAGATGAAAGTAGAACAAAAAGAAAAAAAAAATAACTTTCTAATCATAATAATGAACATAAATTTATTTTGTTTCTCTTTTCAATATTGATATGATTAAATTTTCATGCATTATATTATATAGCATCTAAATTGCAGATACACATGCGAAAAAATTATTATCTACAAATATATCTATGAAAATATATAAACGGTATTGTCAATGCATCGAATGACATGAGAACCTTGAAGGATAATTCATAAAGTGCGCTCGTAGGGCGAGTGGCGGGAGAATCTCTCCCCCTTCGACCCCACGCCCCGCCGCCGATACTCTTAACTCTATCCCCACTTTTACCCCGCCGATGCTCACGCAGGCAAAGCTGGCGGGGAGGCAAAATGGAGGGAACTGATCAGGCAAGGGGGTGTAACCTTGGCCCCTGATGTTAGGAAAATTTTAATGATTTGAAGAATAGTTTTTAGCGTGATGAAATTCCGATTAATATTACCTTCAGAATAGCCTCGCCTTCTTGAGCCGTTCTTTCTAAGGTCGAGAGCCTTTTAGAACCTCCGCGTTTATTTTTGGTCGGAGTTGGTTTATCCTGAACTGTGGGTTCCTGGGGAAACAGAATACAATTGATACATATCGTAACGTGTGTGTATTTATGTATGTGCACCTAGTAAACGTAGAAATTGCAGAGGTGAAATGAAATGGCGTAACCCCGATAACATTGACGTGTTCTACAAAGTGAGGGAAAGAGAGAAAGAAGAAATGAATAAAAAATAAAAAGAGTTTCGTTGAATTGTTCTATTTTTTTTTTTTTTTTTTTATTATTTTTTTTATATCAGTTTCCCGCCATTTTGATTTTTCTTTAGGAAATAAACCACAATTATTGTGACGAATTTTATTTATCGAAAAATGAATGAGACTTTGTTGCACTTTGTTGAAAGTAATTGTTGTTCGAGATATTATAAATGATTTCCCGCCTTTTTAATCGTCTGCCGGCGTGCACCGACTACTCCGCACGAAATGCGCAAATAAAAAACATCCTCCATCTTTGCCACTGAAGGACAAATGGTACGAGTTTGAAAAATCACTGAATCTGACCTCATGCATATTAAGAGACGGTTATCATACCAGATTAATATTCTACATCTACGTGATTCATTCAGAGTCTATGATTTCTTAATAACCGCGCGCAGGGGAGTTCGGAATTTTCGAGAGACCGAGCGTCGCCCCGTATTTGAGGCACTACACGCCGCCTTGGCATGGAAACTCGGCTTGACGAAAGATTTTCCATGTTTTTCACGGACTTACCTTCGATACATCATCGACACTGTTGTCGTTCTTGGTCTCCGCTTTAATATCAGACATTTCTTCGTTGCGGAATCACTTAAAAACACAGGAAAACCACAGATTTACTACAAGAAATCGCGGGGAGCCCGGTCGCACTGTTTATACGATAAGCAAAGATGGCGGGTAGCGTGGGTCACGTGACCTCGTCAAACGTAGAGCGGGACGTCCGTTGCGCCGTCTATCATCGCGTTTCTAAACTAAAAAGCGCGAGAACAACACCGATTCAAAAATAGTTCAAGTTTTTTTTTTTCATTCTTTTCAAAATATAGTATACTTTCATCCTATGCCGCATTTTACTTAAACTAGAAAATTACAGATATTACATTGCAATTTTTTGTTACACTCCTTTATACCTCAGTCGTTGTATTTCGTAGTTATAAATTTACAGAATCTGCCGTAAAGAATGTTATAACTTCAAAAAAATGTATAATCCTCAAAAAGGCACGATGGATAGGAATTGTTGAATATTATAAGCCCTTTGAGCGTTGAATAAAATATAAATCGAATATTCCTATGAATATTTGTATTTTTTTTTTAATTCAAAATTCCATTTTATTTATTCAAGTTCGTTCCATGAAATAGATGTGACGCAAAAATTGGAAAAATATTATTATCTCATGAAAATTTTTTGAAGAACTTCTCATCTATTACGAGACTGGTTTTCTAATATTTAAGAACTGTTTCTCACCTTGTTTATCGTTAAGGAGGCGCGTCTAGGATTTTCATTATTATTTACATTTATATCGCAGACAGGACACGTCCGATGCAAAAACAGTATCTCTCAAAAGAAAAAAAAAGAAAAGTAAATAAATATCACTCACATTCGCGAATTTGCAACTCTAGTAACTGAACTGTATCTTTTAACGAAAAATAAAGAAAATTTACAAAGAAGTGTCCATCATTTTGTAATATGTCGATGCTAAAATCTCGGCAAAATTTTTCTTATTGTCAGTTATAACTGTATACCATATTGGTATATGGTAATTACAGTGGATATTGTTGAATATAAAAATGAAAAAAATTCGTTTGAAATTGAATTTCAATGTGTAGGCATTCTTCTGTACCAAAATCTTGCCCTAAAGTCGTCACTGCATGTTAGGAAAGCTGGAGCAGTTGGGGAATGTACAATTAAACGGACAGGGCCATTGTGGCCTAATGATAAAAGCTGTTTCCTCGATGCATTTCGCGAATTCCAAGCGCAAAGAGAAGTTGTAGCTTCATCCGGAAACATCACATAGTCTTCTGTGTGATTAAATATCGCTTGAGCTTTATGCTCCTGTTTTCCTGTACGAAAAATAAAACATAAAATCAAAAATTATTGCAATTAAAATTCACGATTGCAATTACCCGAAATTTAATGTCTTTTATTAACTCGCAGACCAAAAAATCGAAGTATTCGGTTCCTCAGAGCTCATATATATAGAATCTTCAGATTTTCGTATTCTGAGTACATTGAATATTATGAAATACCGAAAACATTCACACGATTCATTACTCATAACTAATGTTGTGAGTAATCAGAAAAAAATATGAATGAAAAACCTGTTTACCTGTTGTACCAGCACCTGTATAAGCAATCAAGCATCTGCTAGTTGATAATTCCCACAATTTGATTAAAGAATCTTTTCCAGATGATAACAGATACTGTAAATAAGTTAAAGCATTTTTAAATTAACGATAAAAAGTCCGCAAACATCTCAATCCATACAATTAATTCAGTTTTAAATCCACGTAAAATAAGGAAAATTCAAATACACAGATCAAAACTCACCTTTCCATTTCTCGTGAACGTTACGGAGCAAACCTCATAGCCGTCATGTGCTTTAATGAAAGTATTAATGCACCGGTTTGATACACCGTCCCATAATTTGATACTGCCATCCTTACCAGCAGAGGCATAAGTCTTAGCATCGAGAGAATATTTGATACTAGTTATGCCTGCGGTATGTTGATGGCTGGGTATACTACATACAAAAGACTGGGCTGTATTGACATCGTATAATCTAACAACAGGATGGTTTGTTCCAACGACAAGAAAGTCCCCGGTAGGATGAAAAGATAGACATCTAATTTGATCGGCGTCTGTTATAGTCCGAAATGCTTTCTTAACGCTTGCTTTACTGAAGTCAAATAATTTGACGGTAAAATCCCTGCTACCAGAAACGAGGATTGGTTCTCTAGGGTGAAATTCAAGACAAGTAACTTCCTCCAAATGATCATAAAGGGTTCTTATCACTGGATGTCCGCCAGTTTGATCTCCTGGAGCCATTTCATCAGGCGCAGACTTTGCTAGCATTCTATCAACGTCTAATATCTTTATCGACGCGTCCACTGAACCCGTAGCTATCAATTGACCATCCGCAGAAAATGCTCCGGCTCTACAATTTCCTTTGTGCGAAGTTACGTAGGCAGTCTCATACTGAGCTGGTTCTGGCGCCTGAGTTTGCGCCTCTGTCTCAAACTCCAAGTCTAATCCGGGACCTAGGCTGTTGTCGATATTTGAAAGCGTTGGCACCTGAGGTAATTCCTTTTTTGTACGATCCGGCTCATGTGCAACACCAATTAACATCAAATGAAGTAATCTGTCTGACGGTGGACAGGGTGGTTCTGCTTGTATCATATTGGATAATTGAACGGCGAGAGTTTGGTGACCGTCGTAAAAAAGTTGGCTGTCAAAATATTTTTTCTATCAACATTTTAACGGAAAATAATTATAACTCGTTACATCAAACGGAATTTTCGATTTAAATTTTTTAAGAAAAATATCGCGGCTTGAAAGTTTTTTTGAACAATATAATTTATTTTTTTACTGTTTCAAGTATAACGAGGAATTATTGGGATTGAAACTAGTTTAAAACGTCTAGGTACGGGTAAGAATACGTAAGGGTAAGAATTTCGGCGTTTACCTGATCATAAGCCGATAGAGCGATTCTCTGCTTTTTATTACATTTTTCGGATCCAAATCTGGTTCCTTCATGTTGGAATTATTCTCCTTATTTTCCTTTGGGGACTGAATTTTGCTGGCTTTTTATTAACTCAGAATAAAATGAATTTAAAACACCTGCAATTCGATGTCGTCTGACTAGTCTCCGTGCTTTCATAAGAGGTTATGTCATGTTGTTGTATGCGTTTCGATCAGGATATTCAGTTCGAAATTCCATAATATGATTGGTCGATGAAATCGGACTACAATTTCTCTAGAAGAACGGCCAGTAGGAAGACGTGTTTTCTACAGTTATACGAGAAAAAATATGATGGCTGCCGTCAAAAGCGAGGTTGAGTCAAGTCAGGAGAATTTTACGGAAGATTTAACAAAAGATACAAAGAATAAATTACTTTCGCTTTCTCGACACGTTGTCAGAAAGAGATTACCGCCACGGTTGCCAAAAAGTGACAGAGATATCTATGTTACAAATAAAACAAGCTTTAAGGTAATTTCATATTTTCGTAACCTCACTTCTACAAGTCAACCAGATCTCTCTCATTTTTCAAACCAAACGATATCAAATTATTGTTTCAATTCAAATGCAGACCGCGCTATAATCCAGCTCAATTACTATTTCTATTTATTCCTTTTTAAATATTATTCAAACAACTTCTCACACTCAAACATAGCGACGACGCAATATAAACAATTTTTATTCGGGATATTCATATACAAAGTTCGAAAAAAAAAAGATAAAAAAAATACAAACAAAACGAAAGAGTCAGAGATTTGCTCTGTATCACAAAATTATGCACTCTTTGAACATCATTTTTTGGGGAACCAGATTTATTTAACGTACATTTTGGAAAAAGAGTATATTAAAGATCCTGTTCATTACCAAAGCATTTGTTCTCAAATGAAAGCAGTAGTTTAATCTTTTGGAGTGTAATAAAGTAGGAGTCAAGATTTCTATTAACAGAGCAATCTGTTCATATTAAAGAGCATTGTTTTCTAAAAAATTTGATACACGAAATTCTAAATTCGATTTAACCGAATTCAATAATTGCAAATAATTTTCAAATTCATATCATGAAAATATTTCCTGTTCAATAATTGACAACAATGATTTTGTTTCAGGCTCAGCTTACCAAGTGTGAAAAGCTTCTAGATTCTGGTGAACCAGAAATTATTATCCATGGTCTTGGTGCGGCGCTAAACAGAGCCTGCCAATTGGCTTTACAATTGAAAGAAAATCATCATGGAACAGTAGATCTGGACATAAATACTTCGACTGTAGATATAATTGGTAATTTTATTACACTCGTGATTCTTTTGTTTTCAATATTCTAATAAAAGTCTTTTTTGAAAGTTAAGATGGTCGTTTTTCATTTTTATAGATGATTTTGAGCCAATCACGGATGACGCAGACTACGAAGTAAATCAAAGGCAAAATTCAGCCATTCATATACGTGTCTTTCGCACAGCATTAATTGGTACATTAAAATGATGAAGTTATGATAAGTTACGTAAGTTAAATAATCGATATTGTAAGATAATGAACGAATTGAATTGTGTCACTTGAAATTGTTTTTTTTTTCTTCTCTTTTCTTTTCATTCTATATTTAAAATTTCCCAAAATGATATTTTCCCTCAACGAATTGGTGCACTGGCTGGGTTTAACCATTTTTGAGATATGGATTAATCTGATATCTTTAACTGTTTTCACCATTCTATTAGCTCTCAAATTGGATAGTAATTATTTATCAGGACCTGCGGGGTGGTTGATTGTATTTTGGCCATTATTTATTGCCGACGGTTTGAATACATATTTTTGCGCAATTATCTTTATAAGAATGCAAATGGAAGGGATTATGAAAGGAGCTATACTAAGAGCACTTTGGAGTTTGACATTTCTTCTATTAGTTTTCGTATTTAAGTATCTACTTTGGAGAAAGTTATCTGGACAAAGTAGTCTGGAATATTCTGAAGTTTTAAGCCCTGTTTTTATCCTATTACAACTTATTGCTGTTAGAGCTTGTCAGCTTCACTGACCCAGGGGTATGGATAGAAACGATCCTGTTATCGAGCTCTCTTTGCAACAATCTTCCATATATATTGCAACTGAGCTTATGTACACTATACGTTAAATTGATAAAAGTTAAAGCAATACCTGCCAAAACTTGTCTTTCTTATATTGGAGGAAAATCTTTCTTCAATATTTGAAACTAAAATTTTTTTTCCATAGTCTCACTTTTATGTAGATATTAATATTGATAGTTACCTAAATAGAGATGAATATTGATACTACTAGGATTGGTATTATTTTTTTTTACAAAATTCTAAGCTCCATACTACAATTTTAATAACTAAAACTATTAAGATATGACAAATTTTGCAAAAATTGTACCGTGTTATGTTTAAGTTTAATTTTTGTAATATATTATCTTTATATAACTGTTAGTCGTGACCTGATGCATTGAATTACATATATAGTATAATGTAAATTGGATTGGTGTAATCTTAATTCGCTTAGGTTTTTATACTGTCAAACACCTGATGCATCTCTAGCAGAAGCTGTACAAAATGCTGAGGATATAAAATTCTAATAAAATGAAATTTGTAAATACAATGAATAAAGTTGAATTAACTATTTGGTAACTTTTGCAATTTCATTGAATCCAATCCCTCACCAAAAATCATAAACTCATCAACTAAAGCATAAACATAGTTATAAAAAGCACAGTGCAACGAGTTGCTCCTTTTTCATTCTACACATGGGACGAATATGACTCAAAATTATTCCAAAAACTTGGTTTGCCCCCTTCATTTCATAAACTATATTTTATTAATAATTTCTGAAAAATTAGTTACTTCATTGTGGGATTTATGAACGAATCTTTTTCGAATAATCGACTCAATATTTAATATGTATGCAGATTTGATTGATTAGTATCAGGAATACTCCTTGAATAATCGCAATAAATTATTTTATTCAACTTCACTGATCTATAAAGGAAACCTTAAATGTTTTTATGTAACAGAATAAATTCATGTAACATAAGTCGTTCCAACATACATACAGGATAATGATTTGATTGATTCCGTTCTAAATATAGAGCTTGTTAACAGGGGTGGATAGTACTTGAAAAACATGTTATATTTTATACTCGAGTACAGTATTCATGAAATTCAGTATAATATTTTGTACTCGTTTAGGTTTTGATATGAAAGATTTTAGAAATCTGAATCCTCCATAATCAAAACCAAACTATATTATGTACCATTTGTGGTTTGAAATAAAAATAATAATTGATCAAACCCTTAGTTTGATGTACAATAATGATGTTGAGCCATTTCTCTAAGCTTGTAATTTTATGACATTCAAATCATCAATAAACAATAATTGTATCCAATATTTTCCTCAGTCCAAATCAACAGAATACAATTAAAATTCTACTAGATTGAAATATTTTATTCAAGAACTATATCATTCCGAGGTAATAGTTTTTTCATTAAATATGAATTTACAATAACTGCAATATGTTGTCAAGTATTTGAACAGGGGAATGCTGATCCTGACAATGCCTTAAATCCAATCCCAAAAATAAACAATTTAGTTGGTGTAGTATGATGGTGAGCACCCTCTTTTCAGCCTCCCTTTCCTTCCCTTTCCTACCCTTCTCCAACCAAGATCAATATTCCTAGCCAAAGGGAGACGGAAAACCCCCGTGCGACGTGGAAGGGGTGTGAATCAAAGCACTCTATAGGCAAAGCCTGTTGCTGCTAGCATACTTGAACCTATCTTGGCTGGGAAAGTTTTAATAAACAGATAATCATCATTGACTTGAAAAAAGAGCCACAATAAAGAATAGTGATGTGTGGTGAGCTTATATCAAAAGATTATGGACAACCTGGCTAATTGGACTAATGGTAAGTTTAATTTATACATTAACATTGTTAATTGTATTCTTGCATTTTAAATATTTTTTTTTTTTAATATTTTGTATTTTAAATGACTGTAGATACCCTTCCTACAGAATATTGTAATAAGAAGTATAAAAAGGAGCAAATTATGTGTATGTGTATAGGTATATACCTATATATATGTATATATCTTTTATATTAATTATTAGCATTAAAGATATATATTTAGCTTATTAGAAACACAATGTTGTTCAGTAGCTCGAATATCACAGTAAATTATTGTATAACTTGTGTTTTCCAATTACAATATTGAGATTTGTAAAAATCAGTAATCATATGTTCATCCATGACTATGAATTACTATACCTGTATACCCGTAACTTAACTGCACCGATTGAATTTTCAATATAACGGATTCCGAATCCTATTAATGAAGTTCATTTAATGTATGTACAATTGAACAATTAGTTAAGCAGTTCTTAGTGCAATTTATACAGAAATGGTTTCTCTTTTGCACATATAAAAACGAGTTTACTGGTAGGAAAACTGATACTAGATCGTTTTCACGCACAGTAAAAATCAATTCAAATACCATCAAAAATCACAGGCTTCAGATCTTCAAAAATTCAACTTCGAAAATTAGTCTTACAGTAGTTCAAATATAGCTGATAACAGACTTGCCATAGTATGGAAACTATTGATCTCATAAACGGAACACAACAATCATATTTTTATAAACAGGTATCATCATCAATGTGACAACACCAGTACCAGGACAAAACTGTGTGTCCAGTTTATCAAGTACAGAACCAGTTGAAAAACTGCTGATCATTGCACCTTCATGGGTTGCAGTGAACCAGGATTTAAGATGGGTCTTCCTACTGCACACCTATGGGTTTGCTTGCCTTTTTTTTGTGCTCAGCTTCTACACATTTTTCTCCATACTAAATTTAAGGTATTTTACAAATAATCGTTTAATGTATACGATTCCTCTAAAAGACATTCTTCGATTGTGTAGAAAAATTTATTTACCACGGATATATTGTTTTCTCATATTTTTCAGATCTCTTATTTCAAGCCGCCCCTTCATGTCAACAATAAACATATTCCTTTGCTTACTCGGTGCTTCGAGGTCTGGTTGTCTATTCATAGATCCATACAATCTTAAAGAGGTATAGTAGACATCTCGAAGTTTACATTATAAAACCAAGACCAGAAAATTATGAATGGATAACATTTAGTGAATTCTAAAAAACCCTTTCCCAGCCTTGGTCTTTGGCACATAGTAATTTTATGTTTTATAACTAATGGCACCATGTTATCCTAATCATCAACTGTACATCACATTGTCAAATGATTTTAGACTATGCCTCGAGTTATTGGCTCAATAATGTGGGATATCGGATTCCCATGTGTGACTTCTGCATTTTGCCTGATACAATTGGCTTTTCTGCAACTGACACAGGTGATTAGATATTTAATTTCACAATAACAATTAGTTGCATTGAAAAATTATAGTTGTTCAATAAATCTGATGATTTAAGGGAACGTTAATTTATAAAAGATTTAGACAGCTCTTGTCTTTTGTCGCTATCGTAGTATCATAAGTTACGTGGATAGAAATAAAATTATTTTAGTTATGAATAGCACTTAGTGAAATTATAAATTCTTGTAAAGAATCTTTTCGACAGACAGAATCATCCATATTAATTTGTTCGTGGGTTGAAATGTTTGAAACTATTCAATTATGAATTAAGAGAATGCCTTATTTAATTCTGCGTGAAAAAGTGAATACAAATGAGCAAAACATGTTGATTTTCAGCTCAAGTTTGGCCCTGAAAAGCTACAGCAAGAATCTTGCCTTAGTCTAATTATTACGGCACATTTCTCCTGCATTATAGCAAGTGACGGTGTGCTTGCTTTTCACAACCATTATATGACAAAGTATGTGATTCAAACTATATTCCTTGTGTGGAGCATTATGCTGTACTTGACATTTTTGCATGCTGGCTACAGAGTCATGCACTTGCTAAGAACTGTGCCAAATAGTATGCTAACGCGGGATAATTCTCACATTAATCAGAAAGGTTTGTGATTAAACTTACTACGGCAGATAAAGTCGAATAAGTTGAATTATTGTCAAGATTGATCCTGACTTTGGATGAATATTGTATGAATAATAGCTGCTCGTTAGTGACCTGAAACATTATTATAGGAATAATGCAGCTAGCTATGCTTGCGCCATATAACAATTTGGCAACATCTGTAGCTGCGGCGCTTGTACCAACTTTGCTTGGCCCTAAACTTAAAGTATCAGAAGAGAACAATGTACCTGGAAGTATTGCTAGAGATTCCGAGCTTAATCAGAGTTTGAAAGGTAGTAGAAGTAGTGCGTTAAAATAACGTTTAGATATGATGCCAATGAATAATCATTTTAAATCAATTCAATGACACTCAGTTTCAGCTCATTCGACAAATAAAATACCAAAAAGCCCGGATTCTAGTCGCAAAGAGCCAATAGTATCGTCAATTGCTGTAACCATTCAGCCAACTTCGCTAACACAAACTCATCAGCCAATCCCACCGATATCCACTGTACCAGAGGTATATGTAAGACCTCCTACGCCAACACCGTCTACCGCCAATCTACCCATAATTATGGTTTCAAGTCCAAGCCGAAGAAGCTCATTGGCAAGTAGGAGAGGAAGCGATATATCTGGATCCTCACGACGCAATTCAGAATGCAGCGTAAGGTTCATTAATGAAGAAGAAGAAACATCATCTCCGACAGAATCACGACGTCATTCAGAGTTTAATATCAAACAACCAATTGGTACGGAAAGACCGCGGACCCCAGAAGGTATATTACGGAGACATTCTGAGAACATCACACCCACAAGCAGCACTAAGGACTTGAGAAGATGTTCTGATTTTTCTCACGAAAAAAATCGGAGCTCTCAATTTGCGACGAAATTGAGACGGAATAGTGATTTTGGTAATAGAACACCAAAGAGATTGCTCTTAGCTGATGAACAGAGATTACCTAGTGTTTCAGATCATAGCCCTGCAGGTATGCTAAATATTCAACCCAGCGATGAATTTTCTATTAAAAGAAGGTCTGCAAAAGCGAACAAAAACCAATCTTCAATGAGATTTTAACGTATTTCTTTGTGTTTGGATTACTGCATATTAATGCTTATCTTGTTACAGGATCCAGACGAAATTCAGACATTGGGAGTTTGACTGCCACAAAATTTGACTCGCGAAGAAACTCAGAATTCTCCTGTCGCCGCAACTCAGAATTCTTTCAAATAAAACCTTTGATAATAAATCGTCGTAGTAGCGATATAAGTATTAGAACACTGGACAAAAGTCCGACTCACTATCATAGCATTGTCCCTGAAAAACCTGAGCTCCAGGAAAAATCAGAATCTGATTCTGATCAGCCAGATTGCAATGAGAAAGCAGCATTGATGAATAATAAACCTGCACATCATAAGTTTAATGAAAAGGATGAAATTGCAAAGACAAGAAAAAAAAATTTGTCATGGAAGAATGACAAAAGTAAAGAAGATCCTGAAGAGATTACAGCGGAAAGCAGTTTATTACCAGATAACGGAGCATCCGATGGCAGAATTACGGTAACATGTTGATTCGAAGCAAAGTACCGTCCTGAAATAATCAAATCGTTTTCTAATCATTCATAGTAAAATAAAAAGTTGTAAAATTTGTTCAACTCTCTTTCAGGGATCTGATTTTACACTTCACTCAATATTGAATCATATTGCATATGTAAATAGAGCTAAGTCTGATACGCCTTTGCATATTCCTGAAGCTGATACCGCTGCAGCACGAAAGTTGCAAATACGAAGAGTTTTAAACGTGACCTACGCCACAGCTATTCTGGGAATAATTTTGTGTATTGCAGATATTGGCAGAATATTTGGCCCTTACGGTAAGACTAATCGAGACTAACATCATTTTTCAAACTTACTAGTTCATTCCAACTAGGTTTTGATTAATATTTTTAGGACTTCTAGCAGAAACGACTAAATCTGCTGCAAGGCATAATCCAGTGCAACCACCAAAGCCATGGCCTTGGCTATTATACCAAACGTTGTGCAGAGCATTAGAACTAATAATGGGGTGCGCAATGGCAAGTATAACTAAACAGCCGTCGGTAAGCCCACGTCATCAATATCTAAATACCTACCCCAGCTATAGTTTACGCATGAAGCAAAGAGAAAATCTTTACATATGAAGCAATACTCAATTTGATTCTTAAATAGACTGAGGAAATAAGAGAAAGTATATCTCAACTGCCTGTAGAAATTCAATAACTCTCTAGGACTTTGGAAACCTGTCTACCTAACTCTCATTGAATTACTATTTTTATTCTAAAGCTGACAAAGCACATCTAAGTTACTGAAATTTTAAATCTAACTAACTGTGGAAAACTGTCACGCGTACAAAGTCCTAATGTCTTGCATGAATTTCGAGTGGTATTCCAATATCAAATCCAAAAGATGAATGACATGAAATAATATAGTAATTTCTAACGTAATAGTTTGTGTCTCAAAGTGATTGGTATAATTTAAAAAAAATTTGTTATCACTTACTGATAACGTGTACTACACATGGAGTGAAAGCTTGTACTATTCTGATTCAATGATTCAACGTATGAGAAAAATATTTGAAAAGCTTGAGTCCATAAAAAAAAATAATAATAAAAAAAAAAAAAAAGGAATAAAATTAAAACAGTACTGAGTAGCCAAATTATAGCAATAGATCTATACTTATATGTGACGTTCTAAAAACATTAACTGTGTTCAACCAACGTATACTAAACGTTGAATAACTACCAAAAATATCGCTTCGTATATAAAATTTTTCTGAAGAAATCTATTTTGATCGATAGTTATATTTTTAACATTAGATTTAGTTATGAGATAAAAGATTATTCCAATACAAAAAAAAATAAATACAAAAAAAATGATAAAAAAATAGGTATATTTTAATTTTCTATATAACTCTCCAGTGGTCCAAAAGAAAAATATAAAAAATCAAAAAGAAATGAAAAAGAAAATAAGTAAATAAAAAAACAGAAGAAATAAAAGTATATTTCCAATTTGTGGACACACCCTTCAGAACTATTGCGGTACAATTATATCAATCCGTTATCATTTTTTACAGCCGCAATAGTGATAGACTGTATATAACCCAAAAGCTTTAAATTAGTTTAGTCACTGGTAGGGAGTAAGGGAGTAATATCATGTGACGAAATATCCTTTACACCTTAGGCAGTCCCTTTGAAAGTGCCCTATTCTTGAATGTTGAAAAAAAAAAAAACAAAAAAAAAATATTTAATACTAAAACTTGGTGTCTAAGTGGTTAAAATTAAAAATGAAACATTGTAACTGTGTTGTGATCTTATATGTGATATGCGTTTAGATGTCTACTATCAAAGACCTCGTTGTGCTTGCGTAAGCCTATAAAAATTCAATAAGAATCTAGATATAATTTGATGAACGAATCATATAAGGATTCAGTTAATACCAAGGCTTGGAAGGAAAAATAATACACGAAATTAAGATAATGAGAAACTAAACATTACTAAGTAAAGTTCAAACCAATAGTACAAAGATACAATGATCTGACGTTTACAGGAATTCTGATATTGTCAAAGAAAATTTATTGCCAATGAAGTATTCTATTATTCCAAAAGTTATAAAAGATGATCAATTTTCAAATAAATACATTATAATTATGATCTTACACAAGCGTAAACGATCTGGGCCTTTATTTGTAGGATAGGCATAGTTAAATTAGGTGAAAATATATGATCAATGTTCAGTGTGCCAAATATTCGTGTTATCTATTTTAAATGTTTATGATAAAGGAGATTAGTATTGAAAAAAAAAACAAAAAGAAACTAAACAAAAAGAAAAAAAAAAAAAAAAATGTTACATTGAAACCATTCATACAAATAATTATTTATATAGTTATAATTTGAGTGTAAAATATTGATAGAAGTACATCAACGGAGGGATTTACACAATTTGAGGTAGCATGTAAATAAGTATTTTTATCAATGGGCAAGCAACATCAGTATTTAAAAATCTCCAAGTTATTGATCATATTTTCTATTGCTTCAAGTATTTAAGTTTATCATAAGACAATATTGATAGATATACATATAGTAATACCTCTAACTTAATTTCTAATACAGCAATCAACAATGTAACAAAATGTCGGCTTGACGACTGTTAATAGTAATGGAACTCGTATGAAACAAAGCATGTTTCACAAGGATGAACATCAATGGTTTCTTAATAACAGTAAAGTGTGCGTTGTTGATCACTATAATCAGGATTGAGGACTAGAGACCCTTCCTAGTTGATATTATTAATTATGACTCTTTAAATGAACCCATACATAATGTAAATAGTCAAAAACTCAACAGTATTCACTGATAAAATAATGAATGTTCACGGTAGGCTTATGACAACACGATTTCAGAGTATTCACCAGATTTTCAAGGCTTCAAAACTTCCAACCCGAAAGAATAAGCTGGTAGATTCCCATACTAAATTCTTATTCAGGATTTTTTCATTTTTAATCCGTTTTCAAGACTTTAAACCGTTATACTAGTAATAATGATTATATGCATGAAACTGATTAGAGATATTTTTCAACATCATACATTTCTCCGTTCAATGCTATTCAATCAATCTGTTTTCAATACTCTGATTACAACGTGTTATTCATAAGATCAGAATGTAACAAGACATAATAGTAGAAAATTTTAGAAATAGTAGAAGCTAGTTGGCATATTATTTTCTCGCCAAATTTATCTTTGAAAACTCAATCAGATAAGTACAACACAGTTGATATATAAACTGAATAAAATTTTACAAAATAGTGGTGTTGTATTGTTTTTCTCTTTATTTCAACACAACCCTGGGTAACAATAATTCTCCATGATTAGTAATATTAATATTTTATAATAGTATTACTGAACGGTTATAAGTGTACAAGCCGATAAGAACCAAAGAATAACCAGTTCCAATTAATTACTACTAATGTCTTTCAGAAGATACATGGAAAAATCATAATATTAGTTTTCATTTTATCAAATTAATTGGCAGTAAACTCAAGTTTGTAATAAAATAATATATTACTATAGGTATTATGGTAATCAGGACAACTCTTGAGACAAAGAATCCAGCAGCTAAATGACGTATTTGAATTTATTGATTGAAACAACAAGCAAAGTACCTATTTATTTTATATGGTTACTGCAGGGTCTATTGCAATATAAGCAAGTTGATTCATATTTTTTGCTATTATTCAAAATCGATGTTTTGTTGTTGATACTCCAAAATCTAGATCACCCCCTCTGCGAAAGGTAGGTAAAACCTTATCCTACTCTCAATTCGAGGCCATAATCATACAATGCTCAAATTCCAACATTGTTCATATCAATGTAGCTAACATCGTCACTGCCTGAACAAATTAATTATATGGCACATGCCAGGTGCATTTATTGGTGCCTTTCATATCAATAAATACAATACCTACTGCAAAATATTGATAAGCAAAGAAATCAACGATCCGAAAAAGAATATCAATCATAATTTCTCTATCATATTTTTAGAAAAATAAAAACCCTTTTTTCATATTATAAACACACAAATTTTAACTTTGGATAATTAAATAGAGATAATGTATTGCATTTAATGAAACAAACTTGTATGTAAATTTTTTTTATGTAAATGAAATTTAGCACGACAAGCACATTCTGCTATATGAGAAGCTTTCATAGAACAATAAGACGAAGAATATAGAACAATTGACTTAAGCACGTTTTATCTGATTACAAAATATTTGCTTAACACTGAGCTGGATTATTCTAAAGAAATTTATCTCCGTTACTTGACTATGAGAGCATTATATTATATTACCAATTTTATCTTTCATCTATAATTCAAAATTCAGCATGAACATAAAGAGTTCCATTTGAATTCAAGTAATTTCAAGAATGAAATTCAACTGTCTACAAACTATTATACATACCTATAATCTAATTTATAGAACCAAATTGATCAACCCTGGTAATCAAAGTAATCTATTTCAGGCTCAGGTGATTTCGGAATCACTGTTGCAGGCTGGGTTTTATGACCCTTTTTAGTCGGCAGTGGTAATACTTCTACGTTCCTGTAACGCGGAAATTATTGATTAGTATTTTGAATTAATTTTGTAAATTTTCTACTCTTTTTCTTGTAAAAATGGCAATAGAGCCGTTCAATTCACCTTAGAGAGCTTGTAGCTTTTGCAGCATTCAACATTGGTCCTGGTACTTTCCTTTGGCCACTTTCTCTTTGTAACAATTCGAGTAAGCTCAAGCTCGGCAGCCAGCACTGAAAATAAATCATTCATGTATTTCACAGACTGAATTTCTTGAGGGGATAATGAATATCCGAACATTGTTGAAAATAAAGTTAAAATGTAAACATCCTAAATGAACATTCCATTACAAATAATGGATAATCTACCTTATCTTTTACAGCAGTAGCAACAATATTTCTTTTTGGTTCTTGATCGTATGCCTGACTTTCGCATCCAAAATGTTCACAACATTCATGAACAAAATGACGCTTATCACGGTTCATACTTTCAAATGAATAACTTCTAGATTTTTGTTTAGACATTTTAGCAAGTTGAACTAATTCCGTCAATCTATCGTGTATCATTTGACAAAAGTTTGGATCCTTCTTTCCCCATTGTTTCATAAATTCAGTGTATCTCGGCATTAATTTTCCGCTCAAATCTGGATTAACAATTTGCAATCCAAGTGCCAATCTACGATTTCTCTCAATCATTTTACATTCTTCATTACATTCCAAAGTCTTCAATTGATTTTGTTTTCTCGCACTTTGTCCTAAAACGTCTTCCAAGTCTACCGAATGACCTAGTTGCATTTCAGCCATTTTACTAGCCAAAATTCCGCTAGCTATTCTCTGAAACTCTCGAGAGTTTTCGGCACAAGCTCGACTCATGGTTCTATGTCCGCATTGACAAGTCACCTGTAAAATCGAACACATGCAATATTAAGAAAACGAAATTGTAAAACTGGCTAAACAGATAGAAAGCCCGAATTATTTTTACCTTGACCATTTCTTTGCACGGTAATTCAGGACATTTTCCGTCATGGCATGGCGCGGAACAAATATGTCCGCACAATTCTCTAGGAGTTGTACAGGGCTGAACACAAACTTGTCCCGATTTCTCGCAAGGACCAGGATGACAGATAGTTATACATTTGTGTCTTTTGCACGACAAAGGTTTGTTGCATGGCAATCCGCATGAAACTTCGTTAACGTGACATGGGACTGCTTTCCTGCGCTCGTGGTTACCGTAACACCATTTCTGCGTCAGAACAGTACAAGGTGGACATATCGGCTCGCTATGACAATTGTGAAGTACCGGATGGCCGCAGACATGCTGTCGTGAACAAGGTCTCTCACAAACTGGACGCCTCGTTCCACACGGTACTGGTGGATATATTACAGCGGCTCCACACTCGCAGTAAAGTTCTTCAAAACTGCTACGCCAACAGGGCTGACATCTACCTGTATTTTGTGATTGGCAAATCATTAGATTCAGTATAAAAGCTAGAAAAGTTTCTTGATTGTTTTATAGTATCAAGTACCTAGTTTAGTTATATTCGACTTTTCTATGAGAATATTTTTAATAAGTTGGACAACGAATTTGCTTAAAGTATTTTCCATCATTAAGTTGCTATCCTTACCCTTGTGACAAGTTTGTTCGCACTTGTGTCTGCCACAACTAAGAGAATGTGTGCAAGGCAATGGACAGATGTGTTCAATATCGATGCAGCACATCTGATTACACTTGTGCCTACCACAAGATCGTTTCTTTGTGCACCTCTTCTGGCATCTTGCATCATCAGCTTTAGATGTTAATTCTTTGCATGGAATTTCTTTGTCCATGTTACCACATCTGCATTTTACTTTCGTTGTCATTTCACAATCGGGACATTCATCTTGGTGACATTTGACTTTACACATATGAGGATTACCTTGGAAAATTTTTAAATTACATCATTTTTTGTTACCCAATTAAATATGAAATGTTTTCATAAATGTTTTATCTTTACGGATGTTTTACAGGTAAAACAAACTCACTGGGTTGCCCACATTTGAGACGTTTACAACACGTTTTATCGCAAACTGGAATTACATCCAAACAGCTAGTTCTGGGCTCGGTTAATGGCGTTTGTCCGCAACAACAATGAGATACTGCATCTGGTCTCAGAACACATGGCTGGCAAGGCCCCGAATGACACAAGTCTTTGCAATTGTGATTACCACATTCTAATAATTTATTACAAATAGATTGGCAGGTGTAAGTTGTTGGCACATCTGCTACACACGAAACATCGCGACTATCTTTTCCGCAGTAACATTCTGAAAGTGAGAACAGTTAGATGATTAAAGATTCTGGGAATGGAAATCTTCCGGTAAAACAAGCTGCAGCAATTTTGAACGCCTAAATGAAAATGAACCACACACCTTGATGTACCAGTTTTTCACAATCCCCACACTCTCCATGATGGCAATTTCTTTCGCAATTGTGAATAGCGCAGTTTAACATTTTCTCACAAGTCGAAGCACACAGCAAAGGTGTACCAGTACTGCACTTTAATGTCTGCGAAGTTCTTCCACAACCACAGAACTTAGTAACCATTGCTACGCAAGGTGGGCATGGCCCAGGATGACACAATAAATTACATTTATGAATGCAGTTAGTTTTTGATCTGAGACGACCACATACATCCCCGCATGAATGAGCTACGTCCCGGCGATTCCATTCAGGACTGCTACTATTACCGCAAAAACAATAGTATTCCTCTGGAATAGCGGACGTTACATTTTGACATGCTGGACAGCGCCATCCATTTTCTGAAAATACAATATCACTCTAATTGCTAACAGAAAGTTGAAAAGTGGATCTATTACTGTGTTTTTTATAAAAATGAATAAAATACATCGAATATTTATTCTTAGAAGTAACGACTCAGGCATCAGAAAATTATAGTACAAATAGAAAATGAAAACCTGAAAACTTCAAGACTGAAGATGTTAATTAATATGTATAATCTAAAGTTTCCTCACCGGCATGCGAGGACTTCGCCCATTTTTTTGTACATTTGAGATGAAGAACGTGATAACAGTTGGAACATGACCAAACAGCATCTTGCTGCCTAACACGATCGCAGCATACCAAACACTCCAATTGTCCTCTGTTCAATTGTTCAGTGAGACGTTCCCTCTGGCTTGCATCGTCATCTATGTATACAGTTTAAAAAATGAATGAAGACAAGCCGAAAAATGAAACATTCGGGAATATCATCCTAAAAGTAGTTATTGATTACCTTTTTCATGTCTTTTGTTACTTGGTTTTTTCAAAGCACTTCCTTTGTCATCTTCGCCAATTTTATGACGCCAGTTTTCGAACTCTTTATCCTTAATATCTCTAGCATTGTCCTTATCCTTGGATTTATCCTTGTCTCTTGTCCGTTCACCTCTATCTTCTCTTTCGTAACTATTTTTATACCCATTGTACTCTAAGTAATTAGGTTTTTTCTCTCTCACTACAGGCTCGTATCTATCGCTGTACCTTTCTCTCCTATCCCGATATCTTTCCCCGCGATCTTCATTGAAATATCTCCTAAAATTTTTGCCAACCCCTTGAATATGCTCTACTTCAGAGTTATGACTAGAGTGATTTGATTCGTTAGTACGATCATTGTAATGCTTAGAAGCGCTACTAGATTGCCGGACATTGTCATGTCTTGGGTTACGAGCCGCAACTGGATTCTCGTAAACCGAATTCTTGTAGTACTTATTAAGCCCTGCATCTGCCGACTGAGTTCCATCATCTTCGCCAGGTTGGGATTCGTTTTCAAAACTCTCTCTATTGCCAAGCCATTTCTTTCTATCACTTTCTTTATCGGCGGAATAATTACGACTATTTTCCGGATATTGTCTAGCATTTGAATATCTATCAGTCTGAAATTTACGATTTTTCGGAGCTTGGTTTCGCACCGAATTTTTATATAAATGAGTGCTCTGATATTGACCATCTTGAGAATCTCTAGGCTTATAATTATCGTTTCTCTTATTATCATACTTCTTCTCTTTTTTATCACGCTTATTCCTATTATCGGTATAATAAGATTTTGATGCTCCAGCTTCAGGGACGAAGTTAAAGCCTTCTATAGGCTGCTGGGATAAAGCGTCAAAATTTTCCGTATCAATTCTGCTATTTGAAAAAGTACTTGTCCCCAGTTCTTGCAACGCCTTAAAACTACTTGGTATAAACTCTCCGGCTGTAGCATGCAAGTTTGAATTTTCAACTATACTCGGATCAATTGGCTGATTAACAAACGGCAATTTACCGTGATAATTCTTTTTTGTAAGCTTATTATTATCGTTGGGATTTCCACTCTTGCATTTAAAAGGCGGTAAATTTGGCTGCGATCTATTATTTTCAAAGAATGCTTGCTGTCTATTATACCGAGCGTGACCCGCTACTTGAGGATCCTGCACATATGGATTTAATAACGAATCTTGACTCAAATTAGACATATTTGAGGGAGGATTTGAACCGTTTTGAGGATAATAGTTCCAGTTTCTTCCCACGTTGTAAAAATTTGGGTCCTCAGGCCCGTAGTAGGACCCATCCCAGCTTGCCATTACGGCGATGGGTAGAAATTTTTTATTTCGTTTTTTCTTTTTTATTTGGTTTATATCTTTCCTTTGTGAATAAGTGAGTGTTCTTTTTTTAAAAACGGATTTCTGGAATTGAATTTTATATTGTTAATGTGTATGAGCAAAACAGGCCGCAATATGGTGCAATGATCGTATTGCAAGGTGATTTTATTCGGATCAGTTAACCAAACTCCATTTTTTTTTTTTCATTGGAGTGTATGTGTATATTGAGAATAAAGCAAAGTACTCACCTAAATAAGGGTTTTTATTATTAACGTCTAGATATGGGAAATGGGTGAATGTGTATATTCGAGGTAACTCAAGAACGACTTGCACGATGTTGTGAAAATTGATAAAGACAGTAGGGTATTAACTTTTTACTTTTTTCTCAAGCTCGCAAATCAAAATTTACACTAGCGACAGTCTGTGCTGACTATGCGTGGCGTGTTAGTCAACTAAAATCACGTAACGAATGGAGAAGCGTGAATTATTTCAACTTTAAGGTTTGGTCAAAATTAACAGTTAGAATTATTTTATGTAATAAATTTATCATCATTATACACCCAATTTAATCCTATACACCTTACATAAGGTGGAAAATTTCATTAGCATTTTATTTAACGATTATAGGAACAACCTATTTTCTTTTTTCTTTTTTTGTTCTACAGCTGTAGTACATACATCAGCCATTAATATACATTTGCGCGAAAGATTAAAGCTGTCAAAAGTGACATTGCATTGATCAATATCTCATTCTCAATCCATTAATGAAACTATTATTTATCACGAGACGATGGATAATTTTTTTTTCCTTGATTTAAATATTACACTTTTTATTTATTTGATAGGTTTTTTGTCATTTGCACATTTCATATAACCTCGAATTAAGAGCCATAATATTATTGATTTAAGATCTCAATTTGTGTAAACATTCATTTTTGACAGTTCGAATAAAACTGATATTCAATGTATAATAGAAGCTCATTATTCTGTGTATAATAAACTTAATTTCTGTCTAAGGGTAGAATTATAAATATAAATATCTTCTACATTACCAAGATACTCAGCTTTAGTTCCAAAGAATAAAAGACTGCTACAGATTCTATTAATTGACTGACTTGTTCAACAGAAATTTGAATATCTTATCGCAAAAATGTAAAATGTGTATCAAGATGTTCCTGAAAACCATCTGTAGACTCTATTTTAATTTTAAGGCCTGATTATAATCATAGTGCATCAGGATCGTCATTTTACTGTAATTTTTATATCGAGGAGCTAATTCCCATGTAATTAGAAATAAATTTATGAATAAATAGTGTAACTTTTGTTTATTAATGAAATGATCTAAAATATATCTTTGGTCACGCTTTACCAAAAGTACGAAATTGTCCTAATATCAATATCACATCTGTTTCAAATTTTGTTTTATTTTATTTTAGAATACTATGTACCCTTATCGAAAATTTATAGAGACCGATCCGATCGATACGATTGAGAAAAGCTGAGAAAATAGATCTCACATTATCCATCACTTTCAAAGATATAAATAATGCGAAAAAACTTTCTTGTACATTACCAAATTACAAACTGAAATCTTTGTATAGTTTACGTCTATGAACTTGTCTAATAACGATATACGTTGGATAAAATGTAACGTAAATTAATGCATTACAGGTGTAATTTCGGGCGATCATGTCGACGGATGATAGCGCCAGAAACATGTCCGCTATGACAGATGATCGTGGTCAGTCTGTAACAAGCACGTCCCAGAATATAGTGAACAGTAACAGTACTGAATCAAGTTCTCCCCGTCCTACAGATCAAGCAAGTCGTCAGAACAACTTGCAGCGTATCCAACAACGTAAACAACAAGTATTCAACTGGCCACAGCTTAAGAAGTTGTTGAAACTTGCCAATTACAGTGCCTGCCAAGTCGAGGAGTGCAAATGTAACGGGTGGAAGAATGCACAGCCTTTAACAAAATCTCCTAAAAATGAAATGCAGCAACCAGCTGCTAACTTTTCTGATCCATGCAGAAGCTGCACTCATGTATTAGAGAACCATATAACACATCTTCAAACTCAGAGCGATGATGAAATCAACAAACTACTTGGCATGGTAGTAGACGTGGATAATATTTTCATGGGAATGCATAGGGAGGAGGATCCAGATACGAAGAAAGTCTATTACTACCTATTCAAGCTTTTGAGGAAATGCATATTGTCCATGACTAAACCGACGATAGAAGGTCCCTTGGGTCAGCCGCCTTTTGAAAGGCCTAGCATTGCGAAAGCTATAACAAACTTTGTACTGTACAAATTTGGTCATCTTTCTCAAAGGGAATGGCAGGCGATGTACGATCTAGCTAAGATGTTCTTGCACTGTCTAAACCATTGGAATTTTGAGACACCTAGTGCTCGGAGAACTGCTGTTAATGGCGAAGAAGCTCCTGCTTATAAAATCAACTACACACGTTGGCTTGTATTCTGCCATGTACCAGCTTTCTGTGATTCTTTACCTCATTACGACACTACTCTTGTATTTGGAAGAACTTTACTCCAAGCTGTTTTCAAATCAGTTTGTAGACAGCTTATGGACAAATGCCATAGCGAACGAGACAGAATGTCCCCTGAAAAGAGGGTTCTAGTTTTGACACATTTTCCTAAGTAAGGAATAATACTAATACATCTCCGAAAATCTTTATATGCATCCAGAATATCGATTCTCTTCTATATTCAGTAAAAAACAGAAAATATTGAACCATTTTTTTTCTATTAAAAAAACTCATCTAGTGTCTATTTCTCACATGCAATGCACATTCTAAGTGATCTTGTCACTCGATTTCAGGGTCTAATTCCTTATAAGAATCACTCCGAGGAATATAAATACATTGTTTAGTAGAAAATTTGATATCAACCAATTTTTCATTCAACGCAGGTTCTTGTCCATGCTAGAACTGGAAATCTATGCCGATGGTTCTCCAATATGGGATCCAGAGTTCAAGCAAGTTCCGCCGTCGCATTTGCAAGCTGCATTAGAGTCGAAAGGTGGTCAAGCCCGGCGGCCTGGTGAATTTGAAAAAGTCAGCGTGGCGCATAATGACAAAGACAATTTTACAACGATAAATATTAGCCCAGGAATAAAGAAAATGCCTGAAAAAAGATCGCATTCAGAAGGCAGATCTGACTTGAAAAGGCGTAGAAACGAAGAAGCCTTTGAAGACTTGCCAGAAGAAACTGTAGCCGAAATTGTAGCGACTATAAATGATCCTAATTATATGTGTGGACCTGACGCTGTATTCCCTCCCAATGTACCGAGAGACGAGACTGCTAAAATTGAAGAGAGTAGAAAGATTATAGAGTTCCATATCGTTGGAAATAGTCTTACGCAGCCTGTTTCAAAGCAAACTATGCTATGGCTAATAGGATTACATAATGTTTTCAGTCACCAGTTACCTCGTATGCCAAAAGAATACATATCTCAGCTTGTGTTTGATCCGTGAGAAAATTTTCTGATCTATTCATCAATTTGTTTGTCTTTCGTTTTGAAGATTCTCTTGATTTACGAGGTTTTTTGTTTTCTGTTTAGGAAACATAAAACACTGGCGCTTATAAAGGACGGTAGACCGATTGGCGGTATTTGTTTCCGAATGTTTGCTACTCAAGGATTTACTGAAATTGTATTTTGCGCAGTGACGAGTCAAGAGCAGGTCAAAGGATACGGAACTCACTTGATGAACATGCTGAAGGATTATCACATAAAAAATAACATTTTACACTTTTTGACCTTTGCCGATGAATTTGCAATCGGTTATTTCAAAAAGCAGGGATTTAGTAAAGACATTAAAATGTCCCGTCCGATGTATCAAGGATACATAAAAGACTACGAGGGTGCAACTCTTATGCACTGCGAATTGAATGCCAAAATAGTTTACACAGAATTTACCGCAGTTATAAGAAAGCAAAAGGAAATAATAAAAAAATTAATATATCAAAGGCAACAAGAGATTCAAAAAGTACATCCTGGTTTGACCTGTTTTAAAGAGGGTGTACGCGGAATTCCCGTTGAATCTATCCCAGGTATACGCGAGACCGGATGGAAAAGTTATGCTCAAACTAGAACAAGAGGTGTTGCCAAAGGAACGCAAGGACCAGAGCCAATGGAAGCTTGTTTAGATGTAACAGACTCGTTATATAATGGTCTGAAGAGTGTCTTACATACCGTAAAAAATAACAGCACCGCATGGCCGTTCCTTAAGCCAGTTGATAAAAATGATGTCCCAGATTACTACGACCACATTAAATATCCGATGGGTAAATTTGTTTGATGAATTGATTATTGACAAAGTTACGATAAAATATGTGAAAATATAGGAATGATTAATTCATTTGCTTGATTTACAGATCTGAAAACTATGAGCGACCGTCTCAAAGCTAGATACTATGTAACTCGACGATTGTTCATAGCTGATATGACACGGATTTTTACAAATTGTCGATTGTATAATAGCCCTGATACGGAATACTACAGGTGTGCAAATGCGTTGGAGAAATATTTTCAAACAAGAATGAAGGAGATCGGACTTTGGGATAAATAATAGTGACTTAATGAAGTTTAGCATTGCTGTTCTTCATCATCCATAAAATCTCATCATTCATCCTGTACAAAGATATCAACGAACAGTAATGCTATATTACCTATTATATCTGTTTAAATGTATGCGATTGACGATTACAACTGATTTTAATAATGTTTCGTTCTTTACATACTAGATATGTTTTTTTTTCTATTTATTGTTATTGAGTCGTATGAATGAATGCTAAAAAATGTAAAGAAAAAAAGAAATGGTATTTTTCGAACGAAGTTTTCTTTTTTTTTGTGAAAATCTGCGTTTAAAAGTACTAAATTTGTGGCGAAATATTTCAAATTTTAGAAGAATATGAAACGTAAAAAAAAAAAACATATTTGAAATTAAGTGATTCTCTAATTAGCAGTCTGTATATATTACTGTCAAAAATTAGAAAGAAATTTAAATTAGGATTGGATATACTAATTGGTTGAATTTTGACCAAAAATTTTTTGGTCAGATGTGCTATAAGCCAATTTGAGAACGTATAAATGTAGGTTTACATCTGTTATACGTATTTAAATCAAAACAACTACTTTTGTAAATAGGTATATTTCCATAAGTTGAATCACTATTCTGTAAAAGATCACTATAAAAGCTATACTGCTAAATACTCAAATGCTTAAGACCTTATTAAATGATTCTGAATTAAGATAAGTATTAAATATATATTCATGTTTCAAATAAGGATGATCTGGCGTTAGAGACTGACAAGAGGCAAGTAAGAATTTAGATTAAAAATTTCAACGGTCGCATTGGAGTTCATCTACTTTGCTTCATGGTCTAATTAATGTAACTAGCCAAATAGATAATTAATTAATGTAATACAGTGATTATAATAATGCCTCTCTTGATGGTCAGTCTATGGAACAATGCTTTCCTCAGGTTCATACAGCAGTCATGATATGTTCCTTGAATAAAACTCTTGTACGATATCTGATACACTCATTATTTAGGAAAAAAAATTTCGAATTACGGTTTTTTGAGAAAAAAAACTTTGTCTTTCGATAAATCTATGAAAAGAGAGCCAAATTGATTTTGATAATGAATCAATAGAATCTAAAAAAAAGGTGTAATTCCTTTTATCATGTAGTATGTATTTTTGTCTATCAAAATTTAACAGAATATGTAGAGATACGGTTCATTAATATGTAAAATTATATTTAGTGATACAAGGTACGTAATAGTCTAATGAATGGTTACCGGTCAAGGTTGTACCTTTTTAGACATTATCCTGAACTTAAAATCAATTCATTTCACTTGAAGAAATACATACATGGAATTGACAAGAACAAACACAAACGTGACTCGGCAATGTTGACCATATTTGGTAGCTCACTAATAAAACTTATACCAGTTGTCCTCCGTGATGGTTCTCCTTTATGAGCTAGAGCAGTAGATTCATGGTCAATTTTATAGATACACATCAATCAGCTTACGAATAGGTACTACAACAGTTGCAGTTTCCAGATACAATGCCCTACTTATATTTTATTACGATTATTGGAAAGGAACCAAAAATAATTCATATGCTTAACGTCCACATTTATTTTTGTGATGGAATATTACGAAAAAAAAGTAGCTGAGCAGCTCTTCAAATAAGATTTTACTTAGCTGAAATACTTCCATATCAAATACCTGAAGTGAATCAGACTAATTTCTCTTTGCACTCAAGGAAGTAAAGGAGAGAAAGAAGATAGTGAGCATGCTCTGGTTGCTACAAACGTTGTACATACATTCAATGAATAGGTATATAATAATGCAATTAACTAATTGGCATTGATACCATTTTGCACTTTTTTTTTCTTCTTCAATAAACGGTATTCATATCAATTTTACGCTAGAACTGCAGTTATTATACTGTATCACAATTCTATACTGTAACCAAATTGACGTATACATATTGTTTACCTAGTGTAAGTTTTATACTGGAACTCAGCAGTTGGAAAATATTCAGTAATTCAACTAATATAGAAAATACGTTTACTTCCTAAATTCTGTATAAATAAATTATGTATACCGTAATATAGAAATCATGTTAATAATTAACAGTTTCAATATTCGTTTATATGTATTGCCCACCATACAGAGAAATAGTGTGAGAACGCATACTGCTTTGCATTTATAGTAAATAATCATTTAACACATATAGGTATACTAAAAATGACGATCCTGATATTTGGAGCATACAGCACATACGATGAGGCCTGGTTACAGCAGCAGCATTAGAGGAGAAGGGAGCTTGTATAAAACTCCTCCCTCAGCCTCGATTCCACACTCCACAAGAGACTAACGTATCACAAGGATCGTGTACTGTCTAGTCAGTCGGTTTTATTAATTCTATTTAAACACTTTGTAAGTTTAACAGCTACCTGGTATATTACTTCTGGAGCGATAGTCTTCAAATTGCAATAATACATTTCTCGTATATTCCAGTGTTTTAAAATGTGTGACGACGACGTGGCTGCATTAGTTGTTGACAATGGGTCGGGCATGTGCAAAGCAGGATTCGCAGGAGATGATGCACCCAGGGCAGTTTTTCCATCCATTGTTGGGAGACCTCGATACCAGGTAATCTTACCATTGAATGAGTATACTTCGTTACTAAATTTTGATGCGGTTCAACATTGTTTTAATTCAATAATTACTGAAATATAAATGAACACTCTTTGTAACCTGTTTTAGTTGATATGACACTTTTGTTTGAAATGATTGCTAATTTGATAATTTTTCATTGCTTAATGGTATTAATAAATCTCGTCCACGTACCGTAATTTGGTGTAATTGTTTTTAGGGAATCATGGTTGGCATGGGGCAGAAAGATAGTTATGTCGGAGACGAAGCCCAAAGTAAACGAGGCGTTCTGACTGTAAAATATCCTATTGAACATGGTATTGTAACGAACTGGGATGACATGGAGAAGATATGGCACCACACGTTCTATAACGAGCTTAGAATTGCTCCAGAAGAGCATCCGGTGCTTCTCACAGAGGCTCCATTGAATCCAAAAGCAAACCGTGAAAAAATGACACAGATTATGTTTGAAACTTTCAATTCGCCAGCCATGTATGTTGCTATCCAGGCTGTTCTATCTCTATACGCATCAGGAAGGACCACAGGCATAGTTTTGGATAGTGGGGATGGCGTGTCACATACAGTTCCTATTTATGAGGGTGAGTTTTTCTAATGATAATAATTCAAATAACTCTTGAAACAATTTTTGTAATTAGTTTTTCGATGTAATTGAAATTTGAAAATTGTATATCACATATCAACATCTGTATATCGTAAAAATAGACTGTTACTGCTTCTTAAGTTTGTACTTTCAAAACGTTTACAATTATTTAAATATTATCCGTGCAATTGAGTAATAAGAGACCATATGGAAACATTCCGTTTCTGGCCTTTGCAATGGGTCATTACCTTAATAGGAAGGCACTTTCGAGAGCAAGGACAATTGGCAAAGAGAATAATGGAATACTTATTTGAAGTAATATCTTGAAATATAAGCTAACTATTAACGAATTTTGAAGAATATGAGTTGAAGTCAATGCCATGAAATTATTTCATAGCTTAAAAAAGGTAGTTAATCTAATTAAACTGTGATTTATTGTTCAACATAGGGTATGCTCTACCACATGCAATTTTACGTCTGGACTTGGCTGGTAGAGATCTGACTGATTATCTTATGAAGATTTTAACTGAAAGAGGATATTCATTTACCACAACTGCTGAGAGGGAGATCGTCAGAGATATTAAAGAGAAACTTTGTTACGTAGCTTTAGATTTTCAGCAGGAAATGGCAACAGCTGCCGGATCCAGTGCATTGGAGAAAAGTTATGAACTACCCGATGGACAGGTGAGTCAGATACTATTCATGAGCGGAAATCAATGAGGCATCATAAATTGAACAGCTAAAATCTAATATGATTGTGGAACTTCTTATTTTCCAGGTGATCACAATTGGTAATGAACGTTTCCGTTGCCCGGAAGCAATGTTCCAGCCAAGCTTCTTGGGAATGGAGGCATGTGGCATCCACGAGACTACATATAACTCTATTATGAAGTGTGACGTTGACATTCGTAAGGATTTATATGCCAATTCTGTATTATCTGGTGGTACAACAATGTATCCGGGAATTGCTGACAGAATGCAAAAGGAGATTACCGCTCTGGCTCCATCAACGATGAAAATAAAAATAATTGCACCACCAGAAAGAAAGTATTCAGTCTGGATCGGCGGATCCATTCTTGCCAGCTTGAGCACCTTCCAACAGATGTGGATTTCTAAACAAGAATATGACGAATCAGGTCCATCCATTGTGCACCGAAAATGTTTCTAAAGCAAAAATTTTTCGTGATGGTTGTAAGATTGGCAGTGAGAAGTAATATACTATTCAGAATAAATGCCAATGTCAATTTCATAATCTACGTACATACCTATACAGCTATGTATTCGTCGCTGACTACAAAATTATAATTTATTTCATTTCATCAGGAAGAGCATCAGATGGCAGACATTGTTTTCAATGAGTAGTAGACAATATTCTTGCATAATATAGGATTCAATAATTCGTGATTTTATAAATATTTGATTGCACCTTTTGCTTGTAAGTCGGGATATTTTTTTCTATGTAATATGGAAACATGCCGGGTTATTACAATTATTATAACAATTGATTCTCGATTATTTTGTAATTTGAACTTTGTTTTAATATTTAAGTAACTTGTATTATTCCATTTTATTTCATAGTTGATTCTAATTGAATCATATTATATGGAAAATCACTCGCTGCAATATTTTTTAATTTCAAATATACACAACATGTATCGTTAAGCATAAACTTTCTCAGTATATTGTATTTATTGATATTGATTTTATATATTTGATATATAAACTAATAAAGAAAACGTGTTAAAAAAATTGCTTTGTTAATTTATACACAAGATCCAGAGACTAAAATTTGCGTATGTTCTCCTATTGCTAAATTATATAGCGCTCCATTATACGTTTGGTCCAGTTGAATTTTCTTCCGAATATTGGATGAAATAGTATTCTAGAACAGATATAAATAATAATGAATAATTAACAATGCCAATAATCATCTTTTGTTTCTTAAACCAGAGATTGAGGGTTCGAATCCCTGCGCGAGATACGACTTGTTCTGTAAAATTAATTTATATAACAGAACAGTTTAAGGACAATTATTTATATAACATTTGAATTTTACCAGTAAAATAATTATAAAGCTTATTTCGAACATTGTGAATTATTATTATACGATTGTTAATATACACCTACATTATCATATCTAATCATACATGGATAATTTGAGATAAAGATCCACAAGAGGCTGACGTATGACAAGGATTGTTTACTGTCTGGTCAATCGGGTTCATTAATTCTATTCACATTCTTCGCGAGTTAACAGCAACTGTAACATTACTTCTGCAGCAATAGTCTCCGAGCTGTATTAATAGGTACATTTGTTATGTATTCCAGTATATAATTATGTGTGATGACGGCATGACTGTACTAGTCATTGACAATGGGTCGAGCATGAGCAAAGCAGGATTCGCGGGAGAAGATGCACCCAGGGCGGTTTTTCCATCTATTGTTGGGAAACCCCGATGCCAGGTGACAGTAATTCATGAAATGAAAACGTTGTTACTGAAATTTGAAGCAGTCTTAGATTGTTTTAGCTCAATAATTATTTAAATATAACTAATTATTCTTTGTGATCTGTTTCACATGATACCGTGTGTATATTCGAAATGATTGCTAATTTGCTAATTTCTCATTATAAATTAATAAACCTCTTTGACATGCTATAACTGTTAAGCTACAATTGTTTTTAGACAATAATGGTCGGTGAGAGGCCAAAAGATAATTATGTTGGAAGCGAAGCTCAAAGTAAGAGTGAAATTCTCACTGTAAAATATCCTATTGAATATGGGTGGGTAACGAACTGGGATGATATGGAGAAAATATGGCACCACACGTTTTACAACGAGCTTAGAGTTGCGCCAGAAGATCATCCAGTGCTTCTCACAGAGACTGCACGGATTCCAAGGTCATACCGTGAAAAAATGACACAGATTATGTTCGAAACTTTCAATTCGCCAGCCATGTATGTTGCTGTACAATCTGTCCTGTCTGTATACACATCAGGAAGAACCACGGGAATAGTATTGGAAAGTGGAGATAGCGTGACGCATGTAGTTCCTATTTATGAGGGTGAATTTTGCTAATAAGGATTCAAATTCTGATCTGTGAAACTCTTTTCAAAGTTGGTTTTTCAATGTATAATTGAATCTTAGAAATTGTATGACATATCAACATGTGATAATGTGAGAAGAAGGTCTTCAACTGCTTCTCAATTTTAGTACAACAATTGTTAGCAATTTTTTAAATATTATTATGCCCACGATTGAGTAGAAAGAGATAATATGAAAATAAACAAGCCATTAGTGGCTCCTGCAATCCTGATCACCTTAAAAGGAAGGCAGTTTTGAGAACAGGGACAGTTTGAAAAGAGATATACTATAATTGATTTGAAGTAATATGTTATCATATAAGCAAACTATGGATATAGTTGAAATAAACTATGAAAGCCAATGCCATCAAATTCATTCATATCTCAAGTAACATGGTAATTTAATTAAACTGTGATTTGGTGTCTATCATAGGACATGCTCTATCAGGGAGAATTTCACATCCGGACTTGGCTGGTAGAGATCTGACTGATTATCTTATGAAGATTTTAACTGAAAGAGGATATTCATTTACCACAACTGCTGAGAGGCAGATCGTCAGAGATATTAAAGAGAAACTTTGCTACGTAGCTTTAGATTTTCATCAGGAAATCGCAACAGCTGCCGGATCCAGTGTATTAGATAAAAGTTATGAACTACCTGATGGACAGGTGAGTCAGATACTATTCATGAGCGGGAATCAATGAGGCATCAAAAAATGAACAGCTAAAATCTAATATGATTGTGAAACTTCTTATTTTCCAGGTGATCACAACTGGCGATGAACGTTTCCGTTGCCCGGAAGCAATGTTCCAGCCAAGCTTCTTGGGAATGGAGACATGTGGTATTCACGAGTGCATATATAATTCTATTATGAGGTGTAACGTTGAAATTCGTAAATATTTGTATGCCAACACTGTGTTATCTGGTGGTACAACAATGTATCCGGGAATTGCTGACAGAATGCATAAAGAAATTACAGCTCTGGCTCCAAATGTGAAAATAAATATAATTGCACCACCAGAAAGAAAGTATGCAGTCTGGATAGGCGGATCCATTCTTGCCAGTTTGAGTACCTTCCAGCAGATGTGGATTTCTCAACAAGATTATAATGAATCGGGCCCATCCATGATTCATCGGAAGTGTTTTTAAACCCATAGTTGAAATTCTGCAATTTCATAATACGTTAGTAAATACAAAAATGTCATTTTTTAAATTTAATCCAGCATTCCATTATTGTATATACCCATATACGTTTCCATGGTTTATTATAATAACTCAATTTTGGTAATTCTATTATTATAACTTTCCTTCAACATTTTAGGTCCACTTATATTATTCGATTTTGTTTGCTAGTGATTAAAATTTTCAAATCACATTATATGAAAAAACCCATTTACTGCAATATTTTTTATTTTCAAATTTACACACCATATATCGTTACACGTCAACTCTGCCAATTTATTATATACCTATATTGATCTCGGTTTTATATATTTAATATTCAAACAATAAAAAATATGATAAAAAAAATGTCTATTAATTTATACACAAGACCCAGGGACAAAAATTTGCGTATGTTCTTTAATTACTAAATTATATTTCGTTCTATTTACATAATATATATTCTAGATGGATCGGAAACTTAATTAAAACTTGTGTACTTATTGGTATGTGATTATTGTAATATAATCAACCACACAGGACAAATCAGAATCATATTTTTCACACTTCAATACTTTGTGGGCTGTATAGTACAAATCTATTTCTTACGCTCTAGTCAGATAATAATATTTTGCACACCAAAGAGTGATTTCCGTTCTTTACTTGCAGCAATAAATCAAGCTTTTAAAATGAGTCTCAATATGAGAATAAATAGGAAATTTCAATGGGATAAATATTTACAAAGTATCCAAGCCCAATTGAACTCAATCCGGTGGTTCCAAGTACACGTTAGCAAACGTCAAACGTAATCCTGTGTGAGGATCATATCTAATAATTATATATATATATATATTTACATAGTCCAAGTGATTTAAGTTTACTTTGAGACCTGCACTGACGTTCTGCTTGGCTAAAATTGCAGATTTTTTCTCTCGTTTTAAGGAGGATAATTGTTGTTACTTATAATTCACAAGAAACATCTAAGAAAATACCACTTATACATGAATGTTTAAAGTCCTGTGGTCTACAAACCAAATTGCATAAAAACAATTACAATCATTAATTGCGAAAAACTGATTGCATATCATGCTGCTACTTGCAACAAAAGGCAACATCAAATAATTTCAGTTATTACAGTTAGATTTTTGTTTACAAACTTTGCAATTTCAAACTCAATTCATCCTCACCAAATGTACGTAGATTTTATAAAACTTTCTTACCACTTGGGTGACTAATGGTATTTGTAGTAGAGAATGAAATTTGAAAATTAGAGAATGCTGACGTGTTACTTCGTAAAAGAAACGGGGTGAAAAAGATTAGTTTTGTATTTTAATTTTAATAACTTACGATGGTTTCTACACAATTAATCATTTTATTTCATTTTCTCGCGTGTATAGTTTTAGTATACTCAGATAATTTCATTTCTATATTTTATACAATATGTTTGCATAGAAAATAAAAGATAAAGAAAAAAATTGTCAAAAATCCAAGAAAAAAAAAAACCATAAAAAAAAAGATACTGCAATAATTGATGAAGCCAAAGCAGACCCAATTAAAATAATAGAATTAATCAAAAAATCTAACATAAATGATATGTTTTTTTTTTTGTTTTATACAATAAAAGTATAAATTTACAATAAATTTACAGAAAAATGATATTTTAATATAAATATCAATTTATCCAATTCCTTGACGTATGTCAAAGTACAAGCAATAAAACGATAAATATGCCAATTACATCGTTTAGTTAAAATGAACAAAATTCATTGCATTAAGTTAACATTTGTCGACATAATAAAGGCAAATCTAAACGACGAAAATAAATTGTAGAAAATAAAATTGATGAGTATAATCAACCGATTTTGTCTATTGCATGATTAAAAATTATCTAAAAAGTAAAAACATCTTTGGTGCCCTACCTTAACTCTGCAGGAATAACGCACTTCAGGGTTAAAAAGAAATCATTGAGAAGACGTTGCTACAGCTAAGTTATTAAAATATTAGTTAGATTAAAAACGGTTCACCCTGATCGTGGTAAAAGCTTATCTTCTTGACGATTTTCTTCTACCCGTAGATCTTTTGGTGCGTCTATTCTTAGACCTCGCCGTATGTAGCCATGGTAAAGAAAATTCGCTGAAATTGAAACAACAATCGAACGTTAAAATTCTCATCACCTGCCATCGTCAATACAAAAATAAATAAATGAATGAATAAATCGTACGTTGGGGTAAAAGTGGGAATGGGTACACCAAATGCAGTGACTGGTAGCCTTGATTCGACCTGGAGTCCCTGAATTTGATCCAATTCTGGCCACAATGTGGTAACAGCCTCTTCCGCAGGTGCCGTTGAACATGGCCCAGTATGGTTGGTATTGTAACAAGTTGCTTGATGATTCTGACGTTCTTGTCTCTGCTTCAGTTTCTCAATGTGCCTCTGTTCCCTGAAACGAAAACAAAAAAGAATAAATAAAAACAAAATAAAGAATAAACCAGAGATCGCTTGAAACTGTAAATAATAGATTCCTGAAGAAAAAATCTCAGATTACAGATAAGAATAAGAATCCCCTTTACCAACCTTATCCTCTGAACATCCCATCTTTTTCTCCGCCTTTCGTCATTCTCTAACTTGAGATGCCTCTTGTTAAATATTTCGTCATCCAAATTTTCTGTACCTTCCATAGTATAGCAACTAGTATAAACTTTGACTCTCCAGTTAGGTACTTCGAGGGAAGCGCTATTGTCGGATGGTACAGGTTCAGACAAACTTAGAGTATAATTCGGTTCGCCAATGGATGTATAATAGTGTTCTTCCGTTGTTAAAAACGACTCTCTTTTGGTAACTGATTTACCCTTTTTGTCTGTCTTCTTAATATTCTCATGTGTTACGCTCTTGTTATCGGGTATAGTTGAAGTGGTATCATTGCTTATAGTGGATGAGCAAGAAACTCCTCTCTTTCTTTTCCCGATAACAGGAGTTATAGAATCTGATTTTCTTTTCTTTTTTATTTCCCAATCGTGTCTAGAATCGCTGCTAGATTCTTGCCGAAAAGATTCGTGCTTTGATTCATTCTTGACATGATTTTCACTAGACTCTTGTTTAACGGTAGTTATACCGCCGCTTGTATTTAAACGTATTTTAAAACTCTCGTTATACTGAGGACTGCTGTTTTCAGACTCGGTATTCCTTTGATGATCGCTTGTCGACGGAGCGCTAGGTGAATTAAGACTCGATGGGGAACACGCTCCCATGTGATCAGGTACCATTGAATTTTCTGTTACATCAGACCTTAGCTTTTGAAGATTAACTCGTCTGTCCATACGTTCCAAACGTAACTTCAACTGAAAAATAATCAACAAAAATTATTTTTAAGTATAAATGAAAGGCTGAAGTTGAAAATTTGATTAACATTTCAGAATCGAAAATCATGGCTTCAATCTCGAGCATTTAAATTTCGCGGTGAAAATCTATGTCGTTAAGTTAGGGATCGTGCATTACCGACAGAAAAAGCCTGTCGGAAGTGCGTCAGCGTCGTAATATGCCTAATTTTTGTATATCTATACATATACAGTTATTGTCAGTGAGCGCCGCCATGCGGTAGGCAGATGAAACATGACCTTGACGGAGAAGTGATTATTGAATGACATTTGAGCATGTGTGTGACAACTTTGTTGTCGGTAGAATGTTTGGCAACATGGAGTGTATTTTTGTTGTTGTTTATATACAGTAAAATATAGATATGATAGATTTCTGTATGTAAAGGATTGAGAGATGAAATAATTCGAGGGAATATTTATACCGTTTCATTCTCTTGTCTCAAAGCCGCTAATTGTTTATCCTTGGTAACGATTTGCTCGGATTGTTGTTGTATCAGGTCTAGATGTAACAGTAGCAGTTCTTTGAGGTGCTTGACCTCGGTGAGGTCATGGTGACGAGCCTCGTTACCCCGGAGGGGACTGACACCAAGTGCCGACGTCGCCGGGGCACCTCCGTCTGTCATACTAGCATACATGTGGTCGAAGTCGCAGGGGAAGCTTAGAATGCCCGCTTTACTATCCTCGGCGACACTTTGGAAGTCGTTTTGCCTCGCGTTAGTTGATAAATGTTCGTTCATTGCTGCAACCATGTTGTATGCCGCACGAGCCGCGGCCGCGTTAACTCCACTAGCCGTTGTTCCAGGTCCCGTACGCAGTTCCCGAAAATCCACGCTCCCAGTGTTTTCACCATTTATTACTGGCGAGGTGTTTGACATTTTCCCTCCGTGACAACCTCGTTGACAACTTTCCTGACCATTTGTGGTCGCAGTGAGCGTACCACGCGCCCGAACCAACACTCATTAAACAATCTTAAACTCACTATCGATAGCTTTTCTTTATATTATTAACAACATGCATAAGATATCGCGAGATATTTTACTACGCGAGATGTTTACTGACAAAACTCGACCGACGGCGTTCTAGCACTAGAGACGCCAAGCGTACGCGGTTGGAAACACCGCAACGATTTCCCGCCATTGCAACCACGTGATTTCCGTACCCGTGAATCACCGCGCCTAGACTTTCGCGACTTCAAATTCAATTATTCGGACGTTCTTAACATTCGATATTGTTACGAGCAATAGATTACGGATTTTCTTATCAATTCTTTTCACGTCGAATCGGAGATTTAAGAGAAATTGATCCTGTTTATCATTGAAGAGCGTATTTCGAATTCACCAGAGTCGGAAAATTTTACTTTGAATGAATTATTTTGAACGTTCAATTTTATCCATTCCTGATTTTGCTTCAGAAGACTCGGCGTAGAAATTAGACATAAATGAATGAAAGGGCAGCTTGTATGATATTTTTAATAGAAATGATTTTTGAAGTAAACAATGTATGTACCTATACTCAAAGATACGCTCAACTAAACCGATTGAGCGTCGACTGAAGATATATCAGTCAACGGATTGAGTAACTTATTAGTACATAATACGTTAATTCAATGTTGAAACTAATGACGGTGATTATACGTCGTGTTAAAGTAATGAAATGGGGGAAAAATGAAAGGATATTACGTATAATGATAGTAGATGGAATTGACCATTATTTGTTATATTTCATTGGTACAACTGTATAATATATGTAGCGTCAAAAACCAATAAAGTTTGAACATATTTCAGGATAATATCACAACATATTGTAAAATAACCGTTTGACGACGTTGTCGATTAACGGTATATTGTAGCGTTGTATAAAATACACTGTGACAAAGTTGTAAACTATTAACAACGAATACGATAAACTGTAGAAATTGATAATATCTTTATTTATTTATTTATTTTTTATTTTAATTTTTTTTTTTTTGTATTTTTATCGGTAAAATTATGATTAAAATGATATTATACGATGCGTAAAATTGCATATACGTAATTTCTGTTTGCTACTCAATCGTAAGTAAATAATGTAGTCATAATTATGTTTTAACGCTAGATCTACAATTGTTTGATAATATAACTAAAAACAAAAACAATTGTTTTGTATATAAAAGAACACTCGCTACGCTAAAATGCTACAACTGCATTGCAAAACTTATACAATAATCAATAAATTGGTATATTCTGTATAATGTTACAAAAAAATTTCCATTTCATAACAATTCATTAATATAATATACCTGCTAGCAGTTGAATTTGACTAAAAACAAAAAAAAAATTCTCTATCCGAATAGAATACATAAAAATTTTCTCTAGAAACAAATTAGCATTTTTTATTTTATTCATTTATTATAATTTCGCTCGAGAGCAGCTTGCAGCTTGAAATCTTTTCTTTTATTCTTTCCAGCCTCTAGAAACATCGACTAGCATAACCGCGATAATTTTTGCAAGCATTTGATCTAAAGGATTATTAAGATAAATGATTTTTCAGCTCTGAAAATAGGTACAGTTATTTCTTTCAATTTTACAGCGAATATATATATTATATAGTCAACGTATAACATTACATAAATTTGATTAATTTTTTCAAATTCTAACGGATATGATTCGAGAACAGTTACCATATTTGAGCACTAAATATACCGTATAGGTATATCCTAAAATACAATTTAAAGCAACGCGCGTCTCGAAATATTTTGCAAAATAAATATTGATTTTCTCTTTCTCCTTTAGATTCCTGAGTTATTAATTATAAGATAGATTTTCTAAAATGTTCTTTTTTATTTTCATTTTTTAATTTTTATTATTGAATAAATAATTCTTGCTGTCTCAAAATATATACTATGTGACATCATTATACACATCCTACTTATTACTATTGTGTGTTATTATTATTATAATTATTTTGTTTTATTATTAGTATACATAAATATAATTATTATGACCTACTTGCTTACACAGTTCTACGCTAAAATTTCGTATTTACAATTATAAAACACAGATATTTTTGAGTAAATTGATATTGATACTTATACATAAAATGTCCAGCATTTATCGAATGTCGTTTCGAACAGATTTAAAATCAATCAAACATATTGTATTCTGTATCATTTAAAACGTATGAACGATAAATGTATTTTTGTAGAATTATTTTTGTTTTTTAACGGACAATATACATACAACGATATCCTATAGATCTGTGTTGTTTTTGTGGTTTTGAACGAGCTTTTAAAATCGTAAACGCGAATAAGAAACTCGCGTCTCAAGAGATGAAAAACAAAACAAAAAGAAAAGATAAAAAAAACATACTACATTGATATATGATATGAGCCTAATTATAACGATACACATGTTTTCTCTGTTTCTCATCTATTCCTTAAATTTAAAATCCTACATACCAAAGCTCTCGAGGTAACGTCCGAAAAAGTGTATTTTGACGCGACTAGATTATATTAAAAAAATAACTTTCAGAAGTTTTTAAACGCTGTACAACAAGACTTTCCCACAATATGAGGAAATACTGACCCACGAAATTTTTCCCTTGACGTCGTGACGTTAGTTTAAAATTTTTTTCGTAACTTGCGGCTCGAAAACTAAATATAGGAACTAAGGTACTTTTTTTTTCGTTATTAAACACCGCGACTTGACCACCTCGGAATCCGCGCTTCTTGACAATCTTATAATCTCGAATTACTACCTCAATAACAATCAATAATAACAACTCATCGATCCTTATGACGTAACAAATCTTATCAAAATAAAATCTTGATACTAATATTCCTTAGATAAAAAAAAATATATATATAAAAAAAAAGTCAAACCGTCAAAAGGCGGGGTTCCGAACATTGTAGCGATTTGGATTCATGCTAAAGGGGGTCATTTTCCCGAATTTGTTTCAAAAAACGTCTTTTTTTCATTGATAAGAAATCTGCCTAAACATGCTACTAATTTCTTCCATAGTCTTGTTCTTTGTTTCTGGAACCTTTTTGTAGACGAAGAATATCGAGATTATTTGAACAATTACAAATATTATGAACACGTAGTTGCTCAAAGCCTCTTGTAGCGGTAAAAATCCAATACTGACGATAAAGTTTGCCGTCCAGTTGACGAATACTGCTAAAGCTGTTGCTGCAGGTCTTGCACCTTGGCTAAACAGTTCGGTAACAAGGAACCATGGAATACTTCCGGGTCCGATAGCGAAGAACAGAACAAACAGGAGCACAATAACGATCGACAGATAAGATGCCACATTGTTCTGTAAAGGGAAGAAACAAAAAAAAAATCAAGTCAATTACAGAGTCATTATATGATTTAAATATTAGAATGATGAAGAATGCATTATTATATGCATTTTTGAGCAAATAAATGAGTCAAAAATTGTGTATATTAATTAAACTTACGTCGAAAGATAGACATATGGTTAGGAGAATAGTGTTGATACACATTCCGCAAAAACCAACAAGCAGCAGAGTTTTTCTTCCAGCTTTTTCTACCAGTACAAGAGAAACGAGAGTCATGATCACATTTATAGCTCCAGTTCCTAAGGTAGCGTACTGGGCATCATCGTCGCTGAGTCTAGCAGATTTGAAGATCTTTGTAGAAAAGAACATAACTGCATTGATACCAGAAAACTGCTGCGCAACCATAACAACGATAGAAATTATAACAGGAATTCGGAGCGCAGGATTGATGAACAAATCTTTTAACATCACTCCCGGTATCATCTTCATCGACTCGTATTCAGCTCGCATTTCTTCCATCTCGTCATGCACCTCGATGGTTCCACGCAGCCAGGACAGAGCTGAAATAAAAAGAAAAGAATAAAACATTATTTAAATAAGAAATATTACATGTTGTAAAAATTCTGTTGATGGTGAAATTTTTCTTCAACGAATATATTTCAATTTATTGAATAATTTCGTTCAACTCACCTCTCTGAGATTCCAAATCCTTTCCTTTGCTGAGCAGTAAATATTTCGGACTTTCCGGGCAAATCGGCAATGTAGCTAATTGAAAGAAGGCCGGTACAATGGTGAGAGAAAGAAGTAAAGGCCACTTTGTTTCCGTGCCGAGTACTCTTCCTAGTCCAAGTATCTGGGAAGCCAGTATCGAGATGGTAATGACGAGTTGGTAAACCGTGCCTACTGCTCCTCGTAAATGAACAGGTGATATTTCGGCCAAGTACATAGGTGCCAGGCCTGCATTAAGCCCCGAATTAATGCCTATGAGAAATCTCCCAATAATCAGCATTTCATAGCTGCCAGCTGCCTTGGCAGCTCCTTCAAAAATCACGGCGAATAGAACGAATACATTGTTTATCAACAGCCCTCCTTTTCTTCCGAATTTATCTGCAGCCAGACTGACCAAAGATCCACCGATCATTCCACCAACGCAAAATATCGCGACTGCTACTGACCATATTAACGTCACCTCAGATTGTTCGGGTACGTATCCAGTACGATCTGTTCTAACTTGCCTGATCCAGTTCTCGATAAGCTGTAATTATAAGAATAATTTTATTTTTTTATTGCTTTATAATGTTAGGTTTCGTAAATTATAATTTCCGTTGTTAAATTTAAAGTTATTCGATTTTTTTTTTTTCATCACGAATTTTTCTTTTGTTCATTCATTTTTTCTCGTTTTATGAAATTTCTTTCCTCATTACTCATTCTTCTAATACGAAAAACGTTTCACATCTAAGGATATTGCAGATTCATTATATGTATTTCATTGCGAATAAATGATTCAAGCGAAGTTATAGGAAATCTGTTACAATATTAGTTAAAATCAGTTTATAAATTAAATACAAATTTATTTTCTAATCCAAACAATAATAGACAAACTTTTCTCGTATCTTGACAGACTATTTAGGAATTTTTCAACTGTTCTTATCAAATGAATGGTCAGTTTTGTTTAAAAATTGGTTTTCTCCTCTTCAATATTTGCTGTTCCCGGATTTGTTTGTTTTTCATCTTATTTTTACTTCTATTTTTTTTCCACTTAATACGTTAAAGATTCGAGCGGCCTAAAGCAAACGACTACACTGACAAGCAATGAGAGTCCACATACATAATGAATTTGGGTACATATTTCAAACTTAAATAATATTATATCGATGATCGTTATTTGGTTTAGACTTTCTACAGAGCCAGCGTCATCAGAACACACAGACGTTGTGTACATATTACAGAGAATATTATTGAAAGAAATAAAAGAAAAAAATCGAAATTAAAGTTTTACAATAAAATTGCGTTGTGGTTTCTTCCGTCTATGGTATAATTTCCCGTGATTAAATGTTTTATGCATCGAATGCGATGTTAAGTATTTTTCCCTCATAATAAAACAACGTATTAATTACATTAAGCGTTCTGATGCATGAACAAAATAAAATATAATAGTAATTTATCGAGGGTAAAAAAAAAAAAAACGATTCATCACTTCGAAAAAAAAAAAAAATTTTATTCGCCGATAGGGTGGATTTGTGCCCAATTGAAACCAAGCTGTATGCCCTACAATCGCATATCGGCACCATTCTGCGCGGCGATATACATATACATACGCTTTATATGGGTATACATCGAAAGTGTATGTATACGTATATAACATATAAAGGACGTGAATGATAACGTATCAGCAACAGTACTCGGTGTCTAGCGCTGAAAAGTTTGTGCTATACCATTTTATATCCTATATACATATATACGTTAATAATTTTTATTAAATATACAACCATTAAAAGAAAAAAATTTGTATATTATTGCTTTATCTCACATTGTATAATATTTCATTCATTTAAATCAACGTGTCAACCGTCCGATCAAGTTATCAAACCCATTATAATATCAACGGGCGATTAATGTTATCAGATTTATTGTTCCATAATCAAACAATGATTAATAAGGTCTTACCTGCTGTGGAGCATTAACGACGCCTGTATTATACCCATGCTGGAAAGGTGAACCAAGGGCTGCTGCAGCGATAGCGAAAGCCAAACGCCCATTGAAACCCTGAAACAATGAAAACAAAAAAAAGGGGGGATGTTAATCATAAATTTTTTGATAATGTATAAGGTGTTTTATTTCGTTTGATCTTTTCTATCAATTGTCAAAGTAATCGGTATGGTGAACAGAATTAGTCATACGATAGAATAAATCGGTAAGTACCTAATCCCTGTATTGATTACAGTTGATTGGAAACAAGAGATGATAAAATTACATATAGACTGTAATCAAGACGATTGTTTAATTGACATCAAGAAGATCATAACAGTGTTCAATGATTGAAAATAGCCATTGGAATAAATTCGAAGGTTATAAATGAAAGAAACTTTTTCATAACGTATAGACGATGTACAACTAAGCAATAATCTGCACGTGTCGAATGAAACCTTAAAATTTTTATTTCCGTACCTAAAATTCATCGTCTTATAATACGCATAGTAATTTTATTGAAACATGTGTAGTTTGATTGTAAGGACAACGTGACCTAGCCACAAACCCTGGAATTGACTAATTCAAATAAGAATAATTTGTCTGATTGCGAGTTTTAACTCTCCGGAATGAGTAAAGGAGTTGATGAATTTTTATTGGCTGATTAGATTTTAGAAGTAATACTGAGAATGAGCCCATTTGGAGCGGGCTCCGTGACATAAGCAAATTTAATTTGGCTGTATTTAAAAATAAATAAATACAAAAAAATAAAGAAAAAAAAAATCTTAATTAGAGCTATAGATAGGTTTGGATATTCCAGGAGACGATCGATCGAAAAGAGACCCCGCGGGATCACCAGAAAACAGCGTGACGTCAACAACCAGTCTTCTTTTTTTCTATCAACGCGAGTAAACGCGATGTTTAGAGAAATTTATTTATTAACTTCGTTCCAATTCTGCAGGCTCAAAGTTAACCCAAGTATATGTATCATCAATTTAAAGATAATTATAAAAAAAAGCAAAAAGAAGAAAGAAGGATAATAGCTAAGAAAAAAAAGTGCCATTCAATTTTTTGTGATTTTGTTATACCCACATCCATATCTGATAATATAATTCCAATTGCCAAAAAATTCCTTACCGCTCTTTTGATGTACGGCATTTTATTAGATGAGCCGGTTGTCGCACAGGGAATAACCACACGAATATCGACAGAATAAAATAAATATATTTACAATATAGGAATCTAACTATAAGTTTAAGTCTTACGTCGCGACACACTTAATACTTGAGTAAAAAAGGTAAAATAAATTTTTTTTTTTTAATTTTACTATTGTCACAAAATATCGAACCTCTTGTTACAGAATGTCTATTTATTTATTTTGAAACTGATTATATGACAGGGTTCAGAGTAATAAACCGATTTTTTTTTCAACGATCGTACGCATGTGCTCGGTTATATGTGACGTGTCATCAATTCTGACGAAATAATATCGTTGCCGCACGTGCTTGTCGCAAGACTGACTGGAGGCTCGTCGCGTCCGATCCTTTATACCGAAAAGGCCTGCTGCCTGGGCCAATCGCGTTACCGCTTTTACAACACACCCAACACTAGTCAACCACTCACAGCTTCTTTATACTGCATTCCTCTCTCTTTAATCTTGTCCGTAAGCTCTCGGTGTTCTTGAAACTTTAGTTACTTACGGACAGAGAGACACGAAAGGTAAAAGCATACGTGACACACATTGATACTGGACGCATACAATCCACATAGATAAAAATCGTTTCAATCTAGGCTCTGCGAATCATACGTATATCAATGCTTTTTGATAATTTTGAAATGCTTTAGTCCCTTTCTGCAATGTAACAATTTTCTTCTTTATTTATTTATTTATTTTTTATCAAACAGGTTATTTTTGATATACACTCCGTTATGAAAGAGTTATCTAAAAATTGATAAACCTTTCCTCGATGTATGGGGGTATACTAATAAATCTGGAAATTTTAGAGTTATGAGTAAAGAAGCAAAGTGTTTAATGTCAACAATGGTGCTCTGATATAAAATTGCAAAAAAAAATAAAATAAAAATAATATACGATCGATGTTATATCTAGGACAAGGGAATAATTTTAACAGAGCATGTGGAGCAGTAGAGTTGTGTTTGCTTTTGACAAGGTCGGACAGAAAACAACAGAAAATCGTAATTAACGAAGGACATTGCAGTGAAAAGCACGTGCTCGAGACTAACAATAAGAAACTGTTGAAGTCTTATTTCTTTATAGGCATATAATTATGCACTTCCGCATCCCTCGTTTAAGAATTCAATAACTGCTTGAAGGAATCGCGAGTAAAAAATTTCTAACGATATTCGCGACTCGTGCAAATTGATATTACTATTCTAGATCCCGGAAATGTTGAATGGTCTGGTTGAGTTGCTCGACAGACGGACATGTGTGATTATGAAACGATTTTTTTGCTATCTATTCAATAAGCATACGCATACCTATACTACACTTATACAGAGACACAAGTTTTTCAGTTAAATTTACATTTCGCGTGCGGGAATTATTTTGCATTTCGCGTGCGGGAATTATTTTGCATTTGCATATTGTCTAGTAAGCTAAATTTGAGACGCGGCATAAAATCCACGAGATACGAGTACCGGCTACGAGTCGAGTTTAGCTTCGTTTAGTTTCGATAATTAGTTTAGCAAATAATTAACGAAACAATAGACTTGCGATTCTGAGACCTACGTAAGTCGCGCGTCGCAATAATCACGTGTGTTGTACTCTGTATTGACAAATTTTTAACTCTTCATGCTTGGCTGGGATTCGATTACTCGTACAAGTACAGCTTTTACTCGTTTTTGTAGCCAACGATTAGCAGCATGACCCGAAACATCGTACAACGCGTAATCCGTAGACAAATATTGCGAAATTCAAACGTCCTATATCAGGTCTATAGTTACATACCTACACTTGGTTCAATATTATAGTTAAACCTGAGCTCGTAATATTTCCAATTCCTCGAAAGGTGTATATTCAATACTCAGCTCTGCCAAGGACGAGTAATATTTACGTTTTGTCTGTAGTAGGTACTTGATTTAGCCGTGTAACGGTACAACAATAAAATCATATTTTTTCAAGTGTTTGATCAACGATGTAAATATATGGTGCCAATGGAAACTGTTATTTAATAAAGTAGAAACCATTTACGAAGACTGAATTCGCATTTTTTTTTTATTGCAATCATTGATGTTGCAATTAAGCCAAAACTTTGAAGAAAATCACTCCCTATAATAGTCTAGATAAAAGATAATAACGCCAAAGTACGAAAAATTTCAAGAGAACTATTTCATCAAATAATAATCATAGTTTTGCTTCGATAATATTTCCGTGTATAAAAAAAAAAATTAAAAAAAAAAAAAGGATAAATTGTAGTGGACGAAGGTTGAGCCTTCTGATGTACCGTATAAAAATCAAGTCTCAAATATTTGGCGTATATCCGCGTCTGAACACGATCTTTAAAATCGTCGCTATAATATATACATTATAACGTTGCGATAAAAATTGTTAGCGAAAGGTGGTCTGGCGTCTGAAGATAAAGATTGGATTAACGAAGGTAAGGCTAGGTTCCTGACCTCTACCACCGAGTAGAGGACGAGGTTGCGAGAGAGGCAGAACCGTACCTAAAACCGAAACGGATTCTACTCTCCTCAGTACGTACGAACCACGAAGGGGAGATAGAAGAGAATACCAAACCGAGCATTGAACAAAAAAGCAAACAAGAAAACGAAAATACAAAAAAATAAAAAAAATCGACTCTCGGACCGTCTAGTCATAACGGCGAGCCCACAGCTGCCAGGCATGCGGCAGCCTCGCTGGAAATTCAACCAATAAGAGAACCAAGTTCGTCGACACACCTCCGTTAGAGCCAATCGCACGCAGCACACTTTCCCTCGCTTCGCACGTGCCTCTTTCGACTCGGCAGACGTTGGACACGTATGCATACTTGGGGTTCACTAAGCGCGATTATAACTTAGAAATACCGAGGTGTCCGATCCCGGAAATAATGAACTTTATGTTTAATGTTCTTTCTTTCATTTAGACTGAACCATAAATCCGTTTCTACACCGCAGATTTATACGAAAGGGAAATAAAATAAATAATAATAAATCTGATATTTTCCCGTGGGTTTACACTTCACATACATACATATATAGTATATGCGGGTGTGGGGGAGAAGCCTGTCATACGTAGCTCAATTCGGCGAATATAATAATATGTGCTCGTCATGCAAGGAGCGTTACTTTTTTTTTTTGTATGATGTACACATAATTGATGACTTGCGAATATTATTTTACGCAATCAAGATAATTATTGCTGCAAATTTTTGTGAGTCAGTGAATACGAGGAAGGGAGGGAGTGGCAGAGAGAGAAAGAAAGACAAATATCGAATCAGATTAAAAAGATGAATATACTATGTGATAGCAATTCACAAGCACTTATTTGGCACTAAAATCTGTAACGTAGGTACAAATAATGTACCGATTATGTGAATCAGAGCGAGAAATCTTAAAGAGAAATCATTTATTTTCGTAAATAGTTGTTACAGTATTCCCGGTGTGAAGGGATATCAAAATCCGTTCCACATTCATATATTAAATCGAAGGCTATAAAGAAGGAATTACGTAATACTGAGTTCCTAACGTGGATGTAGATATAGGTATACAATTAGTATTTAAATATCAGACTTTCTATGACACTATAGCCAATAGTCAAGGCTCGAGGTATATACATATACATAAACGGTATAAAAATACCCAGCAATAAGTTTTAATCTGACCACTTGAAAGTATAAAATTCCTTATTGAATTATCAGGATTTAAAAAAAAATATTCTACACTGAAAGAAGCCGCACGGAAAGTTTGATAAAGTCACTGATAGCGATAAGCGGTCGTTGATATTACCTATAGGGAAAATTGCTCATTTTTTTATACCAGCAAGTAACATTCCTTTATGCTCGATTATGCGTGCGAATATAAACGTATACATATATGCATGACCTCTATACCAGATAAGAAACGGGAAAAAAGGAACCGCGTGACGAAGGGAGGAAGGGAGAGAGAGAAAAAAACCGAAGGGGGAAACGATGCGAGGTGAGGGAAAAAATGTAGGGGGCCACATTTACGTATCGATTGCGCGGTGCTTCGTCATAGTAGACGGCCGCGGGAATACCTACTACGAACATACACGTAGTTGTGTTCGTAAGCTGTACTGCGATTGGTCGACGTAAAGGGGCTCGTCGCGTGGCGGTCGGAAGAAACCTATTTTACTGACTGTGCACCGGTTGTTATCTATATATATATATATATATATATATATATATATATATATATATATATATATATATATATATATATATATATATATATATATATATATATATATATATATATATATATATATATATATATATATATATATATATATATATATATATATATATATATATATATATATATATATATATATATATATATATATATATATATATATATATATATATATATATATAATATATAGCCCCATATGCCGAGTATAATTGGCCAAATGTATTAGTAGACATTCGTGCCTTGTACATATACGAACGCAGAGAACGTACACATGTAGATTTATTATCAATATGTACACAATCGTGACGTGATTAGTAGCAAACTTTACTAATGGGATTTATCGCGTTAAAAGCGATTAGAATTTAGGAAGCGCCGATGTACATTATGTATGTATATACGTATATAATTATTATTACGGACTAGAGTAGGTCTTCCAAGAAAGAACATTAAACACGTCGAAATGTAATTTTTGTCGCTCAGTTCCAGTATAACTGCAGCATATGCTGTACAGCGTATGAATTTTAAATGAACTTTGAACGATGCAATTTTACATATGTGTGTGTGTGTGTGTGTCACTGCAAGGTGAAAACCTTTATATCTATGATACTACATTTCAATTCAATGCCAACATTATATGGGTACCTATATTTGTATGTATGTAATGTAGGTATGTACGTGAAAGAATGATTTGCAGATCCTTCTGTACGAAGCGAGAGAAAGAAGAAAATAAAAAAATCAAGGAAGTGAATAATCGCGAGAATAATATTATTGCAATTCAACTTCGATGATAAATTAATCTAGACTGTAGAATTTGAGCCACGATATTTGAATTACGTTATAATTTTATACGCGCGCATATATCTTCATTCGCTTCCTTTGACATTGATTTTACCGTTTATAACTAGATAAAATAATTTCGTAACATCCTGCAGGCCGGCCTGTTGAAAAAAAATATAATAATAATTTAAAATTACCATAGTATATTTAGCATTTGATAAAAGAGATCCTAAAACCAACAGAAGAGGGTTATAGAGTAGACCTCCAAGCAAGACACTATAACTTTTCTGTTTAACAGTTTATACAAGTTGACGGCTAACCTCGTGGCACAACTTCCGGTCAAATTTTTGCCGCCACCAAGTATCAATCATTGAACAGGTTATTATAATTTTACTTTAGTACTAGTCGTTTATTAAGGAGGTACAGCCGATTATCTCAACCTTTAATTAACAACTTATAAGTTCATAGTTGCGGAGGTATTAGACCTTATATATTATCTAAGTTTGGTCTATATTATAGGTCCGGTTCAGTGTTCAGTCACAATATTATTGACGGTAGTGAGTTTCTGAATGAGACTGTGTTGAGTTATATGTTAGATAAGTATAACACTGCTCAGTGTATTCGATCTAATTCAAAGATAATTATCGGTCCTAGTTCATGAAACCCGAGAAAGATATATCTGTTGTAAACAATTGATAAAAACGATGTGTACAAGCGTATAATCACGTTCATATGTATATGTACAACGTTACATACATGTATGAATATGTAATGATATATGCATTCGATTAAATATGAATAAATATACGATATTTGTATAAGAGTTTGTACAGACCGATGGTAGAAGAAGTTGAGAAATAATGATCATTATTTTGATTCGCATAACAGATTTTGATATAACCAAAAAGAATAAATAAATAAATAAATGAGTAAAAAAAAATTGAAAGATAAATAAATAAATTAATGCAAAATAATAATCTGACGTTTTTGAACTACTTGCCAATCATCATTTTAATAAATCAAACTGACGATTGTGAATTGCGAAAATCTTTTAAGCAAAGGTTGCAAGGTTACGTGTGATAAAATTTCGAGAGAAATATGTATACACTTGTGTAATTAACAAACAAAAATATGTATACGAAAAAAACAGTACGTATTCTGTATATAACTACATGTATAATCTTTTAAAAATCACGAATTATTTAGCTGCGATTTATATTTCATTACCGATAATTATTATAAGTATATACATATATCTGTCAAATTAATTAATGAGTCACATTCGATCGCGGATGAAAGAATTTCAGTCAAAACTGTAGATTATCGCGAGGAAAAAAATTACAACCGTTTAATACCAAGGTACGTGTACAAATCTGAAATTGATAGATGGTAATCACAACATACAGCTGTATGTATACAATTTGTACGTTTTTGATCTAAAATCAAAATTTAATATTTATCATTTGTGAACAAAAGTATGTGTAACTGGATTTTTTTTGTTTTCGTTTTTTTTTTTTTGTCCTAGCAAAAAATTTTAGCGCTACATTTATACTGATATGAGATAAATGATTTTAATTGAATATTAATTTATCAGGCGATTCGTTTGTGACAAGTAAACTTTCGACTCGTCATAAAATCGAAAAATAATAAAAATAATTGAACAATGATTAATTATTTACCTCAAAATTATTGTTATTATTATTTTTTTTTTTTTGCACACAAGATTCGAATATATGAATATGAATGTTTTGTGTGGATGAAGTCTTTTGTTATTACTGAAAATATGAGTTTTTCTTTGCAAATGAATTGTCTTCCATATACATTGTTTTTCACGATGATACGAAAATCTATTTTAAGTAAAGTAAAATGATAGAACAAAAAAAACTTTACCTTATGAGGCGATGGACTCATGGCTCGAATTAACTTTCACTGATTATCAAAAAATCTGATCTACAGGTTTTTCTATTTTATTATCTTCCTCTCTTTCGAATTACAGGCAGAATCAATATAATATTTTTTTTCGTTCCGTATAAATTTTTTTTTTTTTTTGGTGATTATTGACGATCGATAAATTTTCAGAGACAGTTTCCCACGCGGTACAAAGATATTGTCTTATAGTTGAAATTTTAGATCGTTTTTTCTTCGGATTTCTTCATACAACAGTTTAAATAAATAGCGAATGATGTATCGATGCGTTTAAATAATTCTTCAACACCGAAATGGTTAACGATTTAAATCCAAAGATCGGTGAGAAAAGAAAAAAAAAAAAACCCTCAACTGCACGCGGACGATGTGCAGCGGTCTCGTCTGCGGAATAGACATACGCGAAACTGCAGGGATTCTGTACAAGTGAGTTCAAACTCCCAACTCCTATGTGAGCAACGCGATTGGTGAACCGCGATCAAGTATAGTGATACGGTACACAGTATAAGGTATATATGCGATCGTACTCATAACATACGTTGATATATACCATTATACACAAAAAGCACACATACTCGAGGCCGAGCATCTTCCCTCCCACCTTCGGTCAACAGTACAACGTCCCCCTATTGAGCCCCCTCCACCCGGGGACAAGTATAACTCTTTTTAATGTCAGTGACTGTCATATGGTTATAGGTATACATACATACATGTATATATGTATACGTAAATATTATATACATACGTAAATGCCATAAGCAAAATAACGAGCGCGAAATTTCGTACGCGTGTGAGAATTGGGGAGATAATGAAGACAGCTACAGGTAGGGATGCAGGAGAGGGGGCAAATTTAGGATTTTATCTCGAGAATATGAGAGGTGAAATACGATGACTATGGAATTTTTTTTTACAGAATCATTCACGTACAAAGATCGAGAGAAATTCACACGAAGGCCTTTCTTTTTTTCCCATTATTTTTCTGTCAATACCTACTGCAGTCCGGTAACTTTGTCTGCATAGATAACCGCGGTGCGGTGCGGCGCGGGCATTTTGGCATGCGGAAATTTGAAATGCTAAGTAAATGCGTGGACGCAAAGTATCCGGGAATGTATAATTCAACGTTTGATTAGTCGTGACGTTAAAGTTGACGCGCGAATCGTAAAAAGAAAATATACAAGACATGAAGAAAAAGAAAGACAATATGTGTATATATACCTACATAGGTATATGTGCGTATGTATATACCTAATTTCAATGTTCAGGTATATTTTTCACTTTTTATTTACTTAATTTTAATTTTTTTCTTCAATTTTAAGATCATTTTATTCCTCAATTTATACGACCATCATATGAAATGATAACTTGCTGCTCTACCAGATACACACACGATTCTTTTGGCTCCTTTTTGCTTTCCTCCGGACGCGTTGTTATCTATATTCTGCGTGATGAACTCGAGATGGGTAGGCTAATAGAGGTCAGACAGCACGAAGTGCCATAACAATAATCTTTTTTTTTTAAACGAAAATTGGAAGATTTTTTTTTTTTTCCTTTTTTTACAAATCTCGACGTTATGTACACAAAAAATATATGATATAAAATTTATATAATTGATCAAGGAGAAAAAAAAATGTACAAAACTTGTATTACAAAACTCTATCGACGTATATAGAATAATCGGAGCATGGTGATACAATTTAAGGCAATTGTAATAAAGAGATCGTAAATAAAAAAATTGACCGATTCAAATTATAGCACGAGGAAATTTAAATTGAAAATAAGAAAATTAGCATCGGGTATGGCGAGACTGTTGTGAGTCTGCAACGAGACAAAGTGCGACGAGTTATAGTGTTAAATGGTTCTATAAACTAACTGCTGGTAATTATATAGCAAATAGATAATTAGCCAATCCGTGCGTCGATTAGCTTCTGCAGTATAAATGCAACTGCGATTTTTTTCCACAAGTAAATTTCCATTTCCTTAACTATACGACGCACTATAAACTCTGCAGGAACAATAATTATCTGCACTGTACTCAGAAAGTTTTTTATACCCAGCGATTGGTTTGAAAAAAAATCCTTGAATTATGTATGCAAGAATTTGTATGCACGGATTTTCATAGATTTTGGAAAAGTAAAGAAAGAAAGATAATAACGAGAACAGGAAATGAAAAATTGAAAAATGAGAATTATATTTTTTTGTGAAAGTAATCATTCGAACTCGAGAACTTGGCCGAAGGTTAAAGCCGTGTAAAAATATGATAAACATTTTTGTAATCGGTCCAGAGGATCTCTGCGGTGAGATGTATGAGATTACATATACCTATACCAACTATGTACTCGAACAGCAAAATATAATTGATACATTGATCAGTGGGGGGGGGGAAAAACGCGGGAAGGAATACATTCAATCGTATATCTGGACCGGTGAGTCGTACGAGAGTGTATAATGTATTGAAACCAGTTATCCCTGACGACGGTTTTTTCATATAATATTCCGTGCGAATGAGGTTTGCCGCATAAAATTCACCCATACCCTACCCACACGGTTCTAAATATGCATATGGAACAGACTAGACGAGAATAATGCGATACTGTAACACAATAATATCTTTCCAGGGGCTACGCCCCTCGTCGTTCGATAAATAATATAATTCAACATACGTACGGAGTGCATCAAAAAATGCGCAATGATTTTATCATTCATTTTCTGCACGGGCTAAAATCCATATAAAACATTCGAATAATTGTTCATCTATACAAGCTTTCCTTGCACCGAGAAAAAAAATCGTTTGGATTAAACGAAATTCAGTTGGGTGAAACGAAAACGGCGATCGCGGGCGGCGAAGTAAACGTCTTTTTAACTGAACAAAATTATTTAATCGAACCAAATTTGCAAAAATACTTGCAACAAGTAAATATTCATTTCAACCAATCAGTAAAATGCTCTTCCAATCACATATTTAGTTGAGTACAGTATAAATATGTTTGACTGAATAGCTATTCTGGTATTTTGGAATGGATATATGATCAAGTCAACTGAATGCCAGATAGACGCAACTGCGTATTATTAATATAGTTTTTAGAAATTCACTAAATATTCAATTGGGGCAATGGTGCATTCTTTTAAGAAAAAATCTTTCGTTATAGCATGATTGTTTATCAAACTTACGGACGACAAAAATTTTTTTTTATTATAAACCCATTCGATTCATCGATACCACACCTATATGCCGTGATAGCAATGCTGATAAATTAAGATTAACCGCATATAAATTGAAAACGCATTTCCTAATTCGCTAGCCGGGATTCGATCCGGGGACGCTTGTATTACGAGTCGCACGCTCTAACCACTACGCTATTCCATCGCATAAGATTTTGTATAACTTTTTCTTATTTGTCTTCAGAGCTACCTCTATAAGTAATCATATCTGCTACTTCTTATTACTTCTTACGCGATACTTGGACATCTAATTAACAAATGCAAGTTGGACATTTTTAATAATCGTAAATGTAATGCTTGAGAAAAACTTCTAACGTTTAAGCAAATCTGCCGTTTGCGTTGAATAGTAATTTAGTTTCTTGTAACAGAGAAATCTGGACCGGTTAACATGTTTTGTTCAGTGAACGAAATTTGAGTAGCAACTATAAATTTTTTTGCAGAAAATACAGCAGATGAGTTAATTAACTAATTCTAAAAAGTAACTTATTGTTAGTTGTTTGAACTGAATTGGTTTCATTGCTTTGATGCGAACTTACTTTAGTCCTCTTAAGAAATGCAATTCACCTCAACTAAATATATTGTTATGGTGACCCTGTGTATTGAAAAGAAGTGGTGGTTCAACAAATCGAATCGATAATTTGTTTGACTGAATGTAGAATAGTTGAGAAAGACTATTCAGTTGCCTCAACCAGCTCAGTCAACTGGCTGCACCATCCACATAACTGAACATTTTATTGTTACAAACTGACTATTTTATCCATGAAAAAGTGCATTTATTTGATGCCATCATATGAAACTTTCAATATTCGTGTGTTGGCTGAACTGTATCGTGGATTGACTTAACTATTTTCGATTCAAGTAATTTAAATATGTAGTTAATAAAATTGATCAGTTCAAACAAACAATTCGATTGATTCAAGTAAACTGAAATATTTAGGACAACTAATTATTGTTTCAACGAAATGTAACGGCATTAAAACAACTAAATTGGCCCCGACTAAATATATTTGGTTAATCCAAACGATTTTTTTTCTCGGTGTGTTAATCAAGAAATTCATTATAATACCATAAAGTAAAAGCATTTCATTATTCATGCAGTCGGCCGGCTATCAACCATGTGTCATTATCCATGAGGAATACTCGTGCAGGTCAAAGTTCCGAGTACACGCACGGGGATTTTTCATTCGTCGATTTTTTTTTATCCGTTTATTATTTCGTCGCTAAGCTCGGATCGTGACTCGGAAAGTAATCAGAATTTTGAAAAAAAAAAAATCGTCGAGATACTTTTCTGAACGCAGTCCATATTTCAACCTTCAAATTTTTCGTCGAAACTCGTTTAATTATATCGCGAAAAAACTGGATTTGCTGATTTTGTACTTATATTATACTGTCCACGCGCAGGTCAGTAATTTTACCTCCGGCAAATGCAACATAGAATGCATACGGAAGCTTTCAGCAGCAAGTTAATCACTCTGTATGTGATAAGTATATGTAATTATGGTTAATTCTGTTGAGGTTAATAATGAAATAGATGGAATATGCGTCTGACTGTATTATGACAAAGAGAAATATCTGCGTTGCATAATCGGACGCGGGATACTTAAAAGTAACCTGGTAATTGAAACTATTATCGTTACTGTATATATGTATAGCATTTTGCGCGATTTGGTCAACGTAAATATACGTAAATACGTTAAATATTTCCGAAAATCAATAGAATGCAGAGCTGAGGTGATTGCTTTTGTACGCCACCACGTATAACGTTATACGATAATTTCAAAAAACAATAATTATCCATTTAACGACCGATGATGAGGTTGTACGGTTTTCAACGTCGGACTGAATTATTATTATTACTTTCCTTTAAAGTTTATTTTCGGTACAAAGCAGCCGCGTAATTTTATAAAAATTACTGACGAGGTTCAAATAAGCGAGAAATTAATGAATACCAATCTTTAGATTGTCCTTGTTGAGCTTTTTTCTCACCCCGTAACATTATACCTACAGTATTGTCAATTAGGGAAAATATTCTGTCTTCTAAAAATGGTTTAATGAAATCTGCTCATTACTGCTGTGGTCTGTTTATTTATAAACCTCGATATTGAGATATCAGCATTTGCAAATAAAATGTTGACTGAAAAAAGAATTCTTACCATGATAACAAATCGCATATATATTACCGCATGCATGAATATATAATTAGACGAGAATTTTTTGCAGTATTAATTTTTTTTTTCTCTCCACTTGCAAAGATCCGCATCAGTAACTAACGGCTTATAATATTCAGCATGGGTATAATCTTGCATTTATAAGCATAATCAGAGCTGGAAAATTTTTTCTCAACTTAAAATAATTTAACTATAATATCTTTGAACTGTTTGTGCCATAGGGTATACAGTTTTATTGGATAAGTGGCAATGTCCTCCCAGCAATTTTGTCATTGTTGGGCAGAGACCGCTTCACCGTCGCAATTTCCGTACAAGTATTTAGCTACTTTAATCTATATGATACTGACTACATATGAGGTGTGTGTGTATGTGTGTGTATGTCTCTCATGTGTCCATCGTGTAAAGGTGTATCGTAGATGCGGACTTTGTATGTCCATGCATGCAAGTGTGTATACATTATATATGTATATATATTATATATAGTTATATATGCCCGTATATATTATACCTACGCAATGAGCAATAACTGTGGACTACAGTAACTCAAGATCATTTCAATCATTTTTATCTACCTACTCACCGAATCCTTTTCTCCTCCGTGCTGCTTTGAATAGAAAGAAGACAGTTTTGTTTTTTATATATGCATCTCTACAATCATAAATTAAATGCAAGACATGTGCAATCGTGAGACATGACATTCTAAAAACAATAATAAACTACGCAACAATTTTGCGGACATTTCCTAGTTTTATTTTCGATGTTTTTTATTCTTTTTTTTTCTATAATATTTATGGTAGCATTTTTTTTTTGAAATTTGCCAAAAATTTATGCCTACGTATGTAGGTACGAAATTTAAATAACTTTTGATGTTGTTCCCGGAATTTTATTTAATAACCTTTTATTTTTCATGCAAGCAAAGATTTACCTTTGACGTCGGATTCAAGGCAGTCGGAGTCGACGGCTGCTCCTCGATATCGCTTTTTGACTAATAATAATAAGGATAAAACTGTTAATTATTGTTTTCTACTATGAAAATTTTTTGTCGAGAAAATCTTTTTCTTTTTGATCGTGTGTAATCTTCGTTTCATTTTGTTTTTACCTTTTCTTTTTCCATTTTCAGCGCTGCTTGAAAAGGACAATCATTAATTCAGAGTTGAATGATTCAGCTATATGTATGTATATATACTTACATTTTACAATTATTCTTAACTTGATATCTAATCAATAAAAATTGTGACAAAAAATAATAATTCATTGTTTCACAATATATGGGAATATTTTTCAACCAGATTTTTTGAAAGCGGTATAATCAGTAACCTCCTCGATAACAACGGAGTCGTGACAAAATTTGCACCGATTACCAACCAACCGTCCGCGGACGTTAGCTTTCGCACGTGTTTAGCAAAATCGTGATTCAGTAAATAACAGGTAAAAATGATTCAATGAAATCGAATTGGCGCGATGTGACGTATATATTATACCTATGTGATTATTTTTATCTTTCTTCGATTAAATTTTACGCACAGTCTATATACTTTCGTCTGAGAATAAATCGATAAATAAATCCTTGCTGCAGGATATATATAAAAAAAAAAAACTGTCAATTATTATTTGTCCAGTTGAAATGGAAAAATTTGTACAAAACTTATACGAGTACGTGGTTATTAGACTATAGTTTCACGACTCATCGCGGGCCAACGAATTCCATTCACATAACCAGTTACGCGAGTTCGTCCGTCTGTCTTTCTTTTTCTACGAAATTTGTCGACTATTTTTAAATTTGAACGGTGAATGTCGTAGGTGGAAATCAAAAAAAAAATTAGGTATATAATAAATTGATTATTCACTAATATACCTGCCAAAATTCGTATACGAGAATTAATACGATTAAAAAAAAACCAAAAAAGAGACGAAAAAAAGAACTTTTTTTTTTTTTTTTTTTTTTTTTTTTTTTTTTTTTTTTAGAAAAAAATATTTTTCGTCTATACCTACAATGCGATGCGTCAGATGAGAATTTTTAACATCACTTAGGTTGCGCCTCTTTTGGCGAGACGCTATAGGTGCACCGACCGGTTTACCGTCTATATATTCATTGGTAAATGTGGGTGTGAGTCCGTCAAGGGTAAGCAGAGGTCATACCATTATCACGTATAAATATTCGGGTAAGTAATAGCTGAAGTGACGAGAGCGGGTGGACATTATCTACACGTAATATCTATGACGGTGTGCAGGTTTTGTTGTGAGCGAGTTGATTCTTTTTCCTTTCAAATCCGCAAAAAAAAGAAAAAAATGAATAGATTAAAGAAAAAAAGTACTCACTAGTTGATTTTATTTGATTTTTTGTTTTTTTTTTTGAGCAAGAAATCGAAAAATTACGTATATAGGAGAAGAAAATATTATATTGATTGATAATTCAACGTTTAATAAATTTATAGATATATATCGAGATTTATAAGTGAGAATAGTTGTATACCTACGTGTATATGGTTTTCGTTTGCGATATTAGATGCGATTATAAAATCGTGCAATTATATCGTTAAACCGCACTAATTGTTATTCAACCATTTAAATTGTCCTTCATTGACGATCTAGCGTTACACGTACGTTATATGTATACGGTATATGTTGAATTCAAAATAATAACTTTGTTATTGAGAGAGTTTCAAGTCGTGCAGCGCAGTTATAGTTCGCAGTTCCATATACACCTTTAAATAGTTTAAAATATCGTCTGATATCCTGCAGCTGATATAACCCTATACCAGGTGTATCGGTACTAATCATAACACACCTAGATCTATAATAGAAATTTTCACTCAACGCGAAAACCCTGTCAGATAGTTTATCACTTTCGATACTACACGTAAAGATAAAGCAGTTCTCTCTTTTCCTTTTACTTCCGTTCTTTTGATCAACACAAATTTTGACCAAATATAATGAAATTAAAAATCTATTGCCAAGATTCGAAATCTATAATCTGAATCTTAGAATTATCGACGTTTCTGATTCTCTGCAGTATCGATAATGGATACAATTTCATTTATCACGTTTCTCGTAAAATTGAGACATCAATAAAAAGAAAAAGATTGAAAAAATAAAATTTTATACAAATTTTCGTCGTTTATGCATCAATATAAATAAAAAGGCCAAGGATCCCTGATATATGTAGTTATATTGAGTATGGTACGCTTTTATTAGATAAATCGGTTCTCCGAAGTTTCACATATATAGAAGCCCGCTTGACCTTTCGAACGATATATATATCTATAATTACTCGAGTATCTAATATCAGGTAGCTAATTTTTTTTGTATCTTATAGGTATAAGGTGTGTGTAAAAAAATTAAAAAAAAAGAACAAAAAAAAAAATTCATTTTAAAGGTGCGATATAGTCACATTCTTTCGATCGTTTCAAGGCTCCCTGGCCTTTCTGCACGCTCTCAAGGTCAAGAATCAAGAATCGCAAGGGAATAAAAAAAAAAAGATGTCAGCCGTCACGGCTTATCTTAATTTATGAACTATATAAACCGCACGATTTTTAATCCTCAATTATCCCCTTATCGATGTTCTTTTTGCAAAATTTTTATTACTCATTAACATAATGATAAATAGCTTTGACAAAAAAAGAACAGTCTGAATGACGTGATTGAGGGTATCAAATGAATATAATCCTCGATAATTCAAAGCATATTATAAAGGAATTTTGATTTCGAAAGACTGACCTGTTCCTTCGAGTAATCCAAATGTAGATATATATAGATATTATATAGATTTATGAATTTGTATATTAATTTTCTTTACTTATATAGTATAATACTTGGTTACTTCGTCGTAAAGTAAACTCTCAAGGGTTTGATGCGACCAGTTCGATTCGCGGCGCCAGTGGTTATGCGCGGTTCTATTCTGTCCGACAACCCTCGATCCCACGACCTCCGATACAGGGGTTGGCGGCAAGCCCTCATTTCGCAGGTAATGCGCAGACGCCATATTCTCTCATTTTTAGGTTGAAATTAAAACCTCGCCATTTGCCTTAGGTTAGGGGCTTTTATACCTACCTAGCGTGCAAAAATATTTATTCAACGGCACATGTAATAAACCCAGAAACATGAGAATTTCCATATACATATGTTCATTACTTTTTCACCAAAACTCTGACATTCTTTTTTTTTTTTTTTTTTATAGCATAGATACTTTTTCATATATCGGCGTAAAATTCAACTTCAGCTATTCAATATACATGAGTGGCGTAATAAACCTGATGCATTTCGTCATGCTGCCGATCATTACGTAATATATTAATGACATTTGATAGGATATATAGTTGGGTGTATAACACGTATATGCATGTATATCATATACATATATGATATAATTATATCCGGAGGAAAATTGATACATTTTCATAACTAATAATTGCGCGTTTGAGTCGATTTCGTCAGACCAAACGCGAATACGAGACATAGACCCACAGGAATAGCTCGTACTCGTCGATATCACCTGCTTCGTCCTCGACCTGACCTCCACCGAGATATTCGAACGCGGTGTAAGTAAACCAAAAGTAGAAACGTCGAGGAGCTAGCTAATCCTTGGTCTGACCGCATCGATACGCATACGTCCTATAATTATCTTTATTGTAGATGAAGAGAAATCGCGAGAAAAAAAAAAAAAAAATAGAAAAAGAACAAAAAATTTTTTTTTTTTTTTTCAAATATATGATATTTTATTTTCGAGTTTCTTTTTTTTTCTCCAAATAATTCAGGAGTATGTTGTACTAAGAAATTAGGCCTGGTTTATTACTCACAGTAAATATTGCGTGACGAAATATTTAGCTGCGTTTTGTAAAACGCTGCAATTCTAACAGCGAATTTAGCTGAATTCTATATATCCAACAGTTATTGCGATTTATGTCGCAATGTTATTTCAATCTGCAGCATACATGCCCCTCCGATTCAACTGCGTTATATGTACATACCTACCTACTTCGCGAAAAAGCTCGGCACTTATACAAATTTCATATAGATCGCAGGAACGCTTACTGAGATATTGATGCCTCCTTGAAAAGACAGATTTACCACTTTCATTTCCAAACCCCTCGAGCGATTATATCCTCGAATTTAATACCGGATCCTTGATAAATTTAAGATGTTTGAGTTTGTACGAAATTTAGTTGAAATCGATCATTTCCTTAGAAATTTAAGTAACGAATGGACCGCGACGGATGTATGTATATATGTATGTATGTACCTACAATGTGAGGGAACTCATAAATGCTCCATTTTTTTGGTACCTAATTATACCTGTAAACTAAAACTGAGGGGGTTTCTTTTTTACTGTGTCGAGTAATAAAACAATAACCCCTATGTATATATGATGATTTTGTAAGATGAATATTATAGTTGTATTATACCTCGTGAGATTGAAATACGATCATCGTACAAGTCGTTTCTGTGTTTTGCGAAATTTCGGATAAGTTGTATATTTCATTATTATTATTATTATTTTTTTTTTCTTTTCATTTGTGTAAATAGAAAAGATACCAAGATGAAATAATGAGCTTCTCTCGGCCTAATTTTATCGACACTCGTAAAAGTTGACGAGAAAAAAACATGTTGGTTTCCTTTTTTTTCATTTTTTTTTTTCATTGCATCCAACACATACGAGATAGTGTTCATACATGTATATATTATAAATTTGATAGTGAATATAAATTTCAAAAACTTTATAATTGGGAGATAAGGAGAAGGATATAATTAAAAAGTAAAAATAAATGAATATTAAAAAATGAAACAGTAACGTGATGATACGCGCAAAGCAATGAATAAAGTGAACGCAGAATTTACAGTTATACATATGATACATACATATACCTATGTTCATTTAAGCACGTGACCGGCGACACGATCGCAACGCACGCGCCGCAACGCACGGTCGAGAATGATCTTCACCACGTAGACAAGCCTGTAAGTTCTAGGAATAGTTTTTGGACCTTAATGAGGCAATAGACCGCAGTAATTTAGAGGTCAGTAGTTCAAAAGCCGAAATATTCCTTGACCTTAAGAAAGAGAGAAAGAGAGAGAAAACAAAAAAAAACCGAAAACCGAACAAAGGGAAAAACTTATTAAGCGATTTAATCGCAAAATTAAGTATTCTAAAAATAACCGAACAATTATTATGGACCCTACTAAACGGATAGCAGAACAATATTTTACATGGATTCGAGTATGACGAAGCACATCCGGTTGGGATATTCATCCCACATGTTCATTACGTATAGGTATAGGTATGTTGTATATAAGCGTGTATAAGCGGTACATAGAGGTACATATGGTGTGTCCAAAGGCTAAGCCGCCGTTGCGTCAGCCGTATAAGCTGTCGTACATTAGATTGAAAATTATCATCATCATCCAAAGAAGCAGCATCATCATTATTATTCGTAGTAATAAACTGTCATTGACATGCCTTCGGCGTTCCGTTTATATCTCCTATGATTTCTATATAAATCTTATTCTTAATCCTCTTTATACTAGTCATCATTATAAGCTCTTAGAATAGCGATAACATGTCTACGAGCGCGTCTGCAGTAGCTATAATAGGCGTTATAGTTTAGTATATGTACTCTTAGCGTGACATAATACTGAACTATGTAACTGGACTTACTTATACACGCGATAGCGTAATGAGTTAAAGATATCTATGATAACAGTGCGGTAGATTTTTGACTAAACCATATACCTACATACGCATGGTTATAATTATAGTCTTAAGACTCGAAAATTTGACTGTAAATCATTTGAGATTCGGAGATTCCTTCGTGTCTCCCTTATCTAGGTAAATATTTATACACATATCTAGATATCGTATACATAGATATACGTAACTTATTACGAAACTATGAGATTAAACCCTGTAATATATATTTTTTTTTTATCATATACAAATGCAGGGTATAGACAAGTAAATACGAACTTTTATTAGATTATCAATGAAACTGCATCGATGCAACGAGCAATATCACGATCTTTCAACGATCAAATTTGCATAGAATTTATGACGCAATCGTTCTCTCAAATTCGAAATCCCGCTTCTGTCTCGTCGTGGGTTTTCGAGCTGAACGCGTATAGTAGATATTCTTTTTTCCTATTCATCTTATTATACCGGCTTATGGTTTCTCGTATAAGAAAACCTGTCCTCCGCTCGATGACTACCTCTACTTTATATTTTATGGTAGAGTGAGTCTCCCCCGAGTCTCGGCTCGATGCAACAGTCGTGACGTCATACCGCGGGCCTCCAGACACACCCATCTGGTCAACCAATGGGAGCCTGAGTACGGTGGACGCCGACGCCAACGCGTCAGTCGATACCTACGCCGTTAAACCCCCCCGACTTACATCAGCCGCGAGACTCTCACTTTCTATGTGCTGCTTTAGCGGTGGGCTAAGTTTCGTTGTATTGGCATAGGCCATCGACTTTGAAATATTACGCATGTAAAAATGTATAAACAGAATACTGTTATTTATTTTAATCGTTATTTTATTTTTAGTTCCGATGATGACGATGAGGATAAGACACGGCAGATATCTAGCGATTCGGCAACAGTTCATTCAAATCTTCATACCTATACCTTAATCATGTGGGTTTTCGGACCTGCGTAGTTTATTGCCACTGCTTTCAAGTTCAACGATATTATTAACTTACACCGGTTTTACCGACCGCGTCCGCATCTCTCCGCATCATACGTATATATGTCTATAATTAAATCAAATTAACCTTTTACACTATTTAACGACCTCTGATTAAACGCGAAATCAGATCTGCCTTTGTCGTTTTATAAATGTCATGGACTCATAATATTGCGTCTTTGAAAACCGACAGTCATGCAAATTATTAAACCCTGCATCTGTGTACATGATTTCTTATTTTCGCTTTTCTTCCGCTCCATTTTTTTTTTTTTTCTAAAGACATTAGTCAAAAATCGATTAGCTCAGTAAGTTCGTAGCCTCCGCGTTATGCTATATGTTATGTTACGTTATGTCATTGACGAGTGAGTGTAAAGCGAGCATCGCTTTACCGTTTCTAAATATAAAAGGCAGAAGAGTGCCGTGAATTGGATAACCTGAACTGGTTGTGTCTGGAAATAAAACTTCCACCGACTTTTTAACCGAGTGGTAATACCCTGCAGCATGGCGGTATAATAGCAAGAAGGCAATTCTCACAATTAGTTATATTCCTATTCATTTTACACTCGCTATAATATTATATACATATACATACTACATAGATTTCAACTAGATCATATAGTGCGCACAATTTTTATACCTATCGTTAATTGTTTCGTATTGTAATAATTTCGCTAATTGATCATAAATGAATATTGAATCTTCGTATATAGGCGCGGTATATACGAACGGAAGAAAACCAGGATTGTTCAAGGTCGAATTAATCTACACATCAATATAGACGCGTTAGATTTAAAACATCGAACTCTATAAGCATAGATTGAAAAACTGTTTAAAATAAATCTCATTCGCGTATGGTATAATTGTTAGCATTGTAGGTATATAAAGAAGTTATATACGACACGTAGAAATGTGAGAAATAAATTATTATACATCAAGTTTCAATTTATTTCTCTCCATACGAATAGATAGAATTAGTATACTGCTTATCTTGAACGATATGAGGAAAAAAAAAGTCACGATGATCGGTAGTATTTACTAAACAATTTTTACTGTTAGAATACAATTGCAACTATTACGTGACTAGAGGTAACAAAAAAAAAAATGAAACTAACAGTATTTTTGTTTTTCTTGAACAACGTTAGAAAAGTCACGTAACTACCAAAAAGTACATTTTATCGGAAAAACCGTGACGTATCTCCAGAAAATAATTATGTGATTATTACTCAAATTTTCAAAACTTGGAAATGTTGGTAGTTACGTGAATTTTCTATTTAGCTAACGATATTTACACGTATAGATTGTCTAGTTATTGCAGCCGTTTCGCTAGCGAGTTTTGTTCACCAAATAAAAAAATCTAAAGATTCGTTGAAATTATATCGATATGTATTCGTAGGATATAATAGTTGCATATCAGAAAATTTACTCTCTAATCAGAATAATTCGACTATTCATGTATCTATTTTTTTTTTCTTTTCTAACTGTCAAAAGCAAAGAAAAATGAAGTTTCGAAATAACTATATCGAATGCGAACGAATATCATGTTCGTCGTTACGATTGTTCGTCGGAGAAGAAGAAGAACATTGATCGCTAAACAGAAAGCCCAGCGCGTAGTACCTACGTGACGCGCGGCACGTGGCCGTGACCGTGGTCGAGAATTCGAGTTTAGGTTTTAGGGTCTCTCGGGATCCCCGGAACATCTGTCTGTGTATGTATGTGTAATAAACTTCTATAGAAAAGCTGGATTGAAAACGGATGAGGAAAATCCACCTTATTCAGATATCAGTACGTAATGTACTCTACATAGCCGCAAACCAGGATAACAAAGTGCAAAACAGCGCATTTTGAGATAATATAATATCTGGTATACGTGCGAAATTGCGCGACTCTAATGCGGTTTCGCTTTATATCTCCCTTTTTCTGCATTTATACATTATCCGCGCGCTAAATATTATATGTGCACAAAGAATCCAGGCCTCGAGGAATCGGCAATAAACTTTCAATTTTTGTATGATCTCTGTACCTATGCATGAGTTTATAGCGGGAGATAAATCTCGAACGAATAATCTGATCTTACGTATAATTTCTCGATACGTTACGTTTATCACGTGAGATTGGTACCGATCCATGGTCATACAATAATCCAATCAAAAGTCATAAAAGTATATGAATAGATAATTACTGTAAAGTGTTTAACATGTTTTAATATTCTTACCCCTCTGGAAACTGGAACAGTAGTTTCCCTCGTGTAGATAGGAACGTCCAGGTCGCTTACGCTGCTGCTGATGCTCGGTGCTCTGGAATTGTTTAATCCACCGGAAGGTACGGAAAGCTGAGTCGGTCTCAAAGGATGTGAATCAGCTATGAACCCTTCCCCAAAATCGTCGTCGTCCCGGTCCATCCTCGAAGCCTTTACCTAATTATAAAGAAGAATAAAAATAAATTCAGGCCGAAGGACACATTCTCTATATTTATTCTAGATACGACACAGACATATTATTTTCGCATTCAGCTCTTACTGAAATTTTCTTACTAGTAACTTGCATATTTAGAAAATTTTGACATTGACAACCTATGTCTCAATCTCTAGATTCTCACCCTTGAAAAAGTTGCTTCAACACGTCTCACAGCAAAGGTATTTTCGGTTGGTTACTTTGCGCAGGTTTTGTAGAATCATCGATAGAACGACTCTACGGATTTCGGGCTATTTTTTATTTTTTCCTATTTCGCAGGATAAATTTTGGAATTCCCTCGATAAAATTGAAGCTAAAAAAAACTCGCATCGTTTTCTGTCACGTTTTGTAAAACAAAAAAAAAATAACTGTTTTGAATAGCAAGATAAAAAATCCAGAAGATATATCCAACGGAATTTTGTTCAAGATAACAAGCCCTTGAACATTTGAATTGATTCAACAAATCAGGCTCTTTACCCTATGCAAAGTTACCAGAGAGAATCCCTTCGTAGTTATACGTCGAAGATCAAAACTGACTTTTTAAGGGTGAGAATCGATAGATCAAGACACGCTTTTTTATACTTTGAATCGCCAATGTCATAAAATTTTACATATACCTATAGAAGTAATTAGTGAGTGAAGTTCGTACAAAAAGAGCGATGATTCAATCCCTCAAAAATCTGTATATAGGTATATTATTTTTAGGGAACTATACATATATTTTTTTCGTCTAATCCGATTACCGTACAAAAAGAGGGATATTTAAATACATTTCAAAACTGGGGATGGTGTATGGTATTAGTTTCTCTTTTAAATCGTAATTTGGTTTACACCGAGGCGCAGTTTAACGTCAATAAAATTAGATCTACAGTGATCGCGAGAGCGATAGGGAGAGTCGCTGCAGGCTTTCCCTGTCAAATAATTTGGCATTTGATCAAGGCTACAACCCACTGACTGCTCTCCTCGAAATCAATGAGCTTGGAGGTTAGAGGATAGCTGGTACCTGCGTATAATGCAACAATCAGTGCGATAGGACAATCTATTCCTTATATAATCAATTTTTTTATTTTATTTAAAAGATATAGTAAATCGAAAAATTTTATTCATTCAATTTTTTGTGCAAACCGATCGAGATGTGAGAATTACAGACATTCGATCGTAAATAAATATTGTAAACAAACGGGTGTCAGATATAAATTTATATGTGCGGAGATTTATAATTATATCGATTTTATCATCCTCCATGGCAGCACGTGCCGTCAATTACGATCAACGATTTACTTACAGATATAATAATAGAAGCTACGTAGAGGGTTTACACAGATAAATTATACTGATTAACGGGACTGTATTATGTGTACATTAGATTCTGAGAGCAATATAACAGAAATATATATCCTGGTGGTATTAATTAGCGCTGCAGCAATGATGCGACATATGTTACGAAAATTATTAACAGTACCTACTACGAACGATTCTATTCGCGACATGGAACATTGCCACGAACAAAGTTATTTAGTCGGTAAATTTTGGCAGGAAAAATTATTTTTCACGTATAATATGTAAGTAAACTATTTACAAGTAATGAATTCTATTTCATGCGTAAATGTACGTAATATTAATATACATATAGACATCGAACTTGCATGGTCAATAAAATTTTCTATTTATAAAATATACTTTAGAGGAATGTATTATTCAATGTATGTATGATCGTTTGTAGAAATTCTCTTATGTATCCTTGACTAATTATCGTATAAGATACGAAGGAAGAAAAAAGTCATTATGATAATCAAAATTACTGCTACTACATCCTGGAGGTTTAAATACTAAGAATAAGTATTCAAAAGGTATTATTGATGAGCATATAACTAATTTACAAAGCAACAAGGAACTGCATTTGTATAATTTTCTCACGTGTTTTTTTTTTAACCCTGCTTTATTGCATGATCGTCTATTGATTAATGACTCGCCCTAGCTCGGTGCGCAATTTACCAAACATATGACGCAGGCGGACTAATTGTTAGTCGCGTTGAAATTGGATTTGAAAAAAATTAAAATCGCTTTTTGCTTTAGTCTAAAGCGACTTGATGAAGATGAAGAAGATATGAGATGACGTTTTATTAATCGCATATAGTTTGAGTGCATCGATCAATCTTTGAGCAATGTATGACAACAATTTACCTGACGATTTTATTATCCTATATATATCTATTAATTTTCGTAGATTTATAAATCGAAGTTGATAATCGATAGCGGCAAAAATTGATTTGATCGAAGAAAAAAAAAATAAACAATAAAAAAATCAATTCAAAAATGTATATAAGATACAACCACTGATATTTATTCTTCGTAATGTGAAGGGAAAACAACACCCGAAGCACCGTCTCGACGAGATACGTTCTTGAGACTGAACTAGAGGACGCGTCTCGTCGGGACGGCGACGGCGACGTCGACGTGAAATCTACGTCGGTTTGCTAAATTTAATTTGATTTAATTTTAACACGGGGCGTCGTCGTCAGGCGAGCCTCCGACGTACCGATCAGCAACGAACAGTTTGAACTTTTTCACCCCTTTGCTCTCTCTGCGCGCAGCAATCTCCCCTTCATAGTTGCGGTACCACACATACGTATACGTAGCGTTGCTTACGAACCGCAGAATTCTTACGATTTCACGTATCGAGAGAAATCTATTTCTGTACTAGAATGAAACTTATTTATTTTATTTTTTTTCTCTCTCTTTCACATCGATGGGTACACCTATACATATATCCACGCTTTGAAGAAATTCGTTCAAATTTTAGCGCAAAATTTATATAGATAATTGTTTTAACTAAATTTATATCAATAATTTTATAATGTATAAGTTTTCTTATAATTCAAAATATTTTTCGATGAATGTTCAACTTTTATCCTAAAATTCCCATATAAGGGATGAATTATTCCGTAAAATAATTTTGTTTCCAGTTTTATTAATCGTAACAAAATTTTCCACCCGACGCAATATCGTTTATAACTGTAAATAAGGGTCAATGCTGCGATTACGTGTGTATGTAACATGCATATTTGTGAATACATATATTCACTTGCGTCAATGAATGTATATTCGCTGTTGGCGGAATGTGGCACGTAATCAGTCCCGAGTTTCGGCTGGCGCCTCCCTTATTACGTCAATTTCGGGACCGCTACTCGCCTTCTGCGTTTCTTATATTCTCATTATTGAATATCATTATCGGCAAAGATTTTGTTTTTTTTCTTTCGGAATTCGAGATGCTCGGGGTAAAACTATGCTCGGATTTTCCGTCTTACTTTGTTTCTAATCCTGTGCTTAAAATGCAAAACAAACTATGCTGCAATACCCGGGCTTCCAGTTAAATCGTAAATCTTATAGATAGTACAAATATAATTTATTTGCGTACTCGCATACACACGCGCGCGTCGTGTCGTCGTTATTGTTTGTCAAATATAAATTGGGTACAATTTCATTGTGAAATATTCGTGTAGATTGAAGAAGTGTTCTTTAACATCTACACTCTTCAATTCTGTTATATAAACGTCAAGTGAAATTTGACAGTGTTATTATATTATTATTTTTTCTGTACGTGGCGAGGATGCACAGCTCTGTGTATGTATGTATGTATACATATCTATGCAGTGTTATTACGCAACTTATTACACTTAGCTAGAGTACAGTATCGGTTGTGACATCTGTGTCTAAACCAGCGAACTGCAGGTATAATTTATTTATGTCGAGTTGAATAGTTTCATCATATAATCAAGAAGTAATGAATAATAAATTGAGTAATGTTTACGAGTGTTTGAGCGGTCTAAAAATTCTGGACTAGTAATTCGGAGAACTTTTAAATAATGAGAAACAATTTAGGGAACAAAAAAAAAAACACATGGATAGGTATATTATTCGTCATGCGTGACAATTGGCGGTAATTGTGCGTACATACGTATACTTACGTTCATTTCTGGGAGCATAAATGCTCTCGTTGATTATTTATGTGCCTTACATCATGTCTTTTACGATCAAGGTTTATGGTACGCCGGATAAACTGAGGCTAAATGATACATTCGCTAAGTATCCGTTGTTTGACCTGTCCATCGTTTGTTGTATGTAAACACGGATACCTCGTCGGTATTTGAGTATTCACCATTAAAACCATTATCGCATGACATCTTATTACACAACACGTTTTTTTTCATTCTAAATTCTCGCTGCACGTCTCGTATATTTGATCATTAGGTCTTCAGATGTTTAAATTTTGTCAATATTAACCTCAACACTGATGAAGCTGAGGCGAAAAATTAACTATGCCAGGGTTTTGACAGTCAGTCTCTTGTGCTGCCCTCACAGCGGGTGCTTAGTATAACTCTTAGTACTATCGGTCGGTATCGGACGCATTCGGCTTTACTCTTTAGCATTTTCTGTTTTACCATGATGAAAGGTAGAGCCGGTTGCAGAAATTATCACATAGTCGGTTAAAATGTGAAATACTAATTAATGATAATATTCAAAGTATGTATCGTATAGTTATTTATATGACTTGGATGATACTGTACTTTTATGTGAATATCTATTATATATTATCTATCGGTATAGGTAGATTCGAAAACAGCACTACGATATATTATGTGCATTCCATACTGCGATCTACTGCATTAAAGTTTATAGAAAAATTTCTACCGTTCGACTGTCCGACTCGAACGATTTTATAAATTATAACATATTTTTATCAATTGAAAATACAATAATTTGTCAGTCTTGAAATCTAAACATTATTTTTTGACATAAACGCCCTAATTTTTATGAACTACATGTACGAATACGTAAGAAAACTCATTGCCGCAATGAACGTGAGAAGCACAATTATCACACAACGTAGTTGAACTTATGATTACCTCAAATAATTCGATGCAAATGAATCCCGTCGAATTTTGAATTATGTAGTACTTACCATGGCAGAAACCACAGATATGTATCATCTTTTAGCCAGAAGTAAATGGCCAATGGTCGGCAACAAATACTTTCACGGTTTCACAAGGGAGAACAATAAACTGCGCTCTTTACTGCTCTTACCGCCCGATTGTAGTCTTCGTTTGAAATGACTCGTGTTGGGAGAGCAGCACATTCTCTTTTGTTTCGATATTAAATATCGATATTAGGTATGATACGATATGACTATGACGTAATGTTGCAAAAATACCCGGTTTCAAGCGTTTTAAATGCATGCTCAGAGTTTCTGTCATTCCCGAGGAGTTCCTGGGTGGAAATTGATCTAACGTTGTAATCGTACTGTGATTTATATTGTGTTATATTCTTGTCGTAATACATACCATAACGATTCCATAATAACGATATAAAATGAAGAGTCTCAGGTTATGTTCTTACATTATTCTACTAACGTGGGAGATTGTTAACTGTGAAGAGTATAATTCCAACGACGAGGAATCAGTCTTAGGTTTACCCAGAAAACTGTAAGTGATTTTTCAATTCTTTAATCCACTATTGTCAATTGATGTAAAGATATACTGCTTAACCAATGTATAGTCGTGTACATAACCTCTAACGAATTCGAAATACACTTTAACGCGTGTATTTTTCGACGTAGTAGTTATTTGAAAAAAAAAAAAAAAAAAATTTCTTATAAAAGATTCTATTACATTTTGAAATCAATACTATTAATACATTGGGTTTACAGAGAGGACTCAGAGCTTGTGAATCCGTTCTCGCTTGATTATGACAGAGGTAACAAGATGATGAAGAGTAAACACCTGCGGTAAATTTTAATTGTAAAAGTATTAAAGAGTGTTTTCAATCTGCTAATCAAGCTCAAAGAATAACTATACTTAATGTTCTTCTATCATTTAGGTCGGACGGTGTCTGTGCCAGCGATGTCGGGTGCCAAAATGACTTGAAACAGTGCAAAGATGCACTTGCTAATATTCAATTCGATAGAATTTATACAGCAAGGTTGATTAACCTGTTACTTTCTACTGTTCAGTTCAAGGTACATTTAACAAACGAAATATACTGTGACAAAGTATTTTACAATACTATATTTCGATATTTATCGAAAGAACTCTGCATGTTTTCACTTAAATAAATAAACCATTGTAAAATATTTCACATAGTATTTGTCACAATTTTCCTGTGTTAGTAAATATTTAACTTTCATTTTTTTTTCCAATATATTCTGTCTTCATATTATATTATGTTTGATATTGAACAGAATAGCAATAAAGTTGCTTAGATCATTCAAGAACACCTTGAAATAAGCTGGTCTTTGTTGATAAGATGCAAAAATAATGCAAAACTATTAGTTCAGCCCACCTTGCTGGAGTTACAGGATTTATTGTTATTTTAAGGTTGAGATTTTATCAGAGCAAAATCCATTTAAGATAATAAAATACTACATTGCTTTATTTAGGTGAATGTTATTTTTAATTATTAGTATTAAAGAACTGATATTTTTAACGATTAATCAGAGATACTTTTTTCGTTCAGGAGCATAGCGATTTTTTAAGTGGCTCGATAACTCTATCTGGAACAAAGGCAGAGATTGATAAACTAAGGGAATTTGAAAATGAAAAAATCACGATACAGCAAGTCGATGCCATACTAACCGGTATGATTACACCAACGAAGAACACTTTAGCGGATACTTTCACTTTCTTAGACCACTTACTTCTCACCGTTAACACATATGTATGAACTAAATTTTTCTATTCATTATTTATATTTCAGCGTATAATTGACGATAAATTATCATTTAATAGTCACTCAGCTCAATTTAAGAATTTTCGTATTTTGAACTATAAATTTACCCATTAACTTCACAATAAATTCAATTATTAATGGATCGTAACAAATAATCTACACTCCAATATTAGTATTATATCGAGAAATACCTATACATCTGAGTAGAAAAAGCTTGAATTCGGATTAATACATACGTTTGAGATACTCAATAATTATCATGTTACAGAAAGGGATCAGCACAGCGGTACTTATGGCTGTACTCACACTTCTATGCATCAGATATGCGAATTGGAGTACTGGTAAAGTCGTTATTGTTACCATGGGATTCGGAATACTGATAACTTTGTTTATGACTTGGTCTCGGCTTGTGAAGGTACGGTAAACATACATTATCACATAGATGCAAAGAATAGTTTGTTCTGTTATTTTTTCCATGCTATATTATAATGCTCAATGGTCAAGGTTCAGAAGAAAAAGTTCCGAAATCAAATTAAATAATTTTTAACTCTTCTTGAGAGCATTGAATTCATTTTTCGCATTAGGAAAGCAGTTCTTTACTGGCTAGTAAGTGACGGTGAATTCTTTGAATGTAAATAACTCTTTTTCACGTCTTGCTTTATTACAGGAAGCTGATATCAAGCAAATGGTACGTGCGATGCAACATAAAGAACCACCCATACAGTGTCATCCTGAAAAAATGGGACTTTGGGATAGAATTATGACGCATTTTGATGGTGAATAATGATTGTATTACTTTAATATTATTGTCCATAGTTCGTCATTAGATACGTTTTATTTTCAGCACGTGACCATTGCTTCGATTATTACAAGGCGATGAACTTCAATGCAATAAATGACGTAACTATGTTGGATGTACTTAGCGAGGTAGTGGGTGAATTCAGTCTCCGAACAGTAGGACAAATTGGAACAGCTTGCAGCCTCTTCATTAACAATGTCACTGGTGAGCATTGAACAAATTTTAAAGCAAATGGAATTTTCTTTTTCTGATGTAAAATTTAGTAAATAAAAACTATCTGGTCTGTTTATTACAGAACTTCTTCCGTTCCCGGTGAATTGGATCGCCAAAATTATGTGTTTTGTATTAATGCCATTGGTAATTTACGTTTTCTGTGGTGGCCGCATTCGTCTTTGGACAGCTTTCGGGGGTTTGGCTATAGGAGGAGGGGAACTAAACCGGAATCAACAACAACTACAACAACCAACTAGGATAGAGGTTGTACTTCCACAGGTATTCATTCATTTAATTAATTATTAATCACGTACGTAATATCATTATAGTCCAAACAACCCAAGGACACTGCTTGTCAGATTTTAGGCTTTTAGATTCAAATTCACTTCCCATACTTCTATTATTTGCAAATAAAATTGATAACTTTGATATGTTTTTCCGACAGTCCATTTCTGATGATGAATTACAACGGCGAGTTACAAAAGCAGTCGCTCAGACTAGAGATATGCCGGCCATAGGTGGTGGTGATTCCAACACTAAGCTGCAAGTGGCTTCGCCAGGAAAATCTGTAGCTTCATGCAGTAGTTGCTGTTGTAAAAACAGTTCAAATCAATCGCACGTACAAGAGAACGGAAATCTGATAAATGAACCAACGGAAAGTAGAGGAGAGAACAAAGAGAAGGGAGATGGTGATTCTTGAATAATACTTATTATTTTTAAATGCATTTTTTACGCATTAATATTATCAATATGGCAGTTGGATCGAATTTCCTTGAGACAATATAGTTTATCATTATACCTAAGTTGGTATAAAAATCATGTACATACATACATACATTGAAAGTGTCTCAAAGTTTTTCGAATGTTTTGTAAATTTAAAAGTCATTAATTTTAATTGTACTTCAAGTGAACGCCCTAAAATAATTAGATTTAGGTTTTATACAAGCGCATCGATTTCAAATTCTGTCTACTATAAATTTCATTTTCTAATCAGGCTTTTTCTCCTTTTAATAATCACACTGAAAGTCTAACGAATTTTCTGCGTGCTGTTGTATATTTTTTTTTTTATATCAAATGGGTAGTAATTTTTCTTCACTGGAGTCTGAGCAAATATAAATATATGTGAGGAAAATTTAATTTTGAACAATTTTTTGAATGCAACACATGTCAAGCATTTGGGTTCAATATACAACTCAGTATCACCATATAGGTTTACCATTGATTCCTCACATATGTTTGCGGAAGTAAAATTTCGACAGCACAAAAAGAGGAAATTAATATTTACATAAGAACTTTCGTTTCTGTAAACTTATTATTCAATTCATTAGTAATTCATATATGGAATAATTTTGAAAAAAGAGTTAAGGGTAAGGTGTGAAGGCTTCAAAACTGTTGATTTCGTTGCATTACTTTCTTATGTTGAGTTGTGAACTACAAAGTGGCTTCAGATTTACGATTGAATAGAGGTAATCCTATGCGACTTTACCTACTACACTCAAATCTCACTCGAGTTTCTTTTATATATTTATATGAAATTGTCTGGTTTTAAGATAAACATCAAAATGATAAAATGTATAAAAAAATAGTGTACATAATTCACGAATCACGTGAAACTGACATTCAATTGCATCTAAAATCTTCTTTTGCTGAATACTAAAGCAGTATAGAGAAAAATGGTAAAGCTACTATCATAATCATGATCACTATTGAATATTTCAGTTATCATATTCAATTAATTTTCGGATTTTAGTATACAAGCTTCACAATGTTATCTATTTTCGCTATTCTCACATACCTGATCAAATGTATGTAGTATCATTCGAATTTAATAACAATTCTGACACTGTTTTTGCATTTTTGTAATACTTTAGGGAAGTAAGTTGTACGAAAAGTACGTAACATATAGTTTTTCTGTTTCGTTTATGTCGTTCTGTAATCTACTTGTACATTATATCTAACTTTTTTTTTCCAACTTCCTGTCCAGCTGGGAGCTGATGATTAATGAATTAATTATATAAATGAATGTAATTTGTGCGTAATCTTGACTAATCGAATGTGATACAATGTTTCGTGTATAATGGCCTTGTCATTTACCTTAACATGACTGTTTCTATTAAAATTGAATGAGTTGATTCGCATTGTTTTTATACTTTTCGTATTTAATTGATCTATGGTAAGAATAAAAAATCTACAAATGTTATTTTTGGTGGATTTTGCAGATCAAAAGGTTGAATTGCAATGAATAATAATCTAAGCAAATGCTATTACTGAAGGTATAAGATTCTACTGAAAAGAACACACTGTGATCTACTACCAGGTTCCGATATATTCCATATTTACTTTCATTTGGAATAAAAAAGTTGAAAAATTATTCGTAATTGATATCATTTGCTTTAGATTGCACAAATTGTTTTCGAATATGTTAAAATTATATCGAGCTCCGGTGTTGCTTGACTTGAAATACGAAATTGATCCTTAAAAGGATATTTGGTATCTGAAATATTGAAAAATATACCACACACAATCGCATAATTATAACAGTCGTTGGAAAAAAAAATTTTGAGAGATACTTTAAATACTAAATTCCGTATAAATTCAGAATAAAATATGGTAAACATAATTTATAACGTATATCGGCTCTTCCATTGGCGAAAAGATACATTAGTATGTGCAGTACAGCATTAGACATGTTTCAAAGGTTTCTCATTCGTTTGATGCACAGCACCGGACGTATGACATCGATCTATATACACACATACGTTGCATAGTTATACGGAATGAGAAGCTAGTTAATCAACTCGCGACGTGTATCCCAACTCTACCGAACTATATTACAACTGGAATGCATACTGGCACATGCTTAGTTGAGGCCAATTCTATGTGTCTGACAAAGAGTCATATTCTAGTCGCGAATATCTGTGATTGTGATGAATAGAGAGACATCCCTTAAAAGTTAGGTAGCCATCTGTATTTGTGCAAGTCTGTCCGTATGCGAAAAATTTTTTTTGCAGAGTAATTAGTTAACAGTATTGAATTTCTGAATAAATACCTTGAGTTTGTAGGAATTTTTGCCACTATTATATAGTTTTATTTCGATGAAATATCAGTTAGTTAAAATCGCTGTGAAGATATTCTCCAAATGAAATCTAAAGGAATTTTTTTTTTTTTATTTTCCTACTAATTTTCTTAGAATCGATCAATTACCCGCAAATAACAAATTAGAATACATAGAAACAATCAGAAGAAAAATAATGATCATTGAGAATTGCGAGATTTTCGGGATATTCTATAACCGATAAACTTTTTAATATCGGAAAAATTTAGTGAGTGACGAGAAACAAAAATCTACAAAATAATGGAGAGATACTATACTAATAAAGTTTTTGGATATTTCGAATAAACTTATCATATTATTGAACAAATTTTGAATCCGTAGATCACAATTTTAGTAATTGTCATTAATGATGACATTTTTCTTTTGTTTTTGTTCGAATTCTCGAATACTCGATACTCATGAGAATTGACATGACACAAATAAACTAATTTGTGCTCTCTTAATTAATCTATCATAGCCAATGGTCTGTTAGGTATATTCGCGGTTTATTGTGTTAAATAAAGCGCGCATGCATATTAGGGTGTGTCATTTTGGGATAAAATTTTTTTTCAACGTACATACAAACAGGTTGTATACTTGCAGGAAGGAAAAATAAGAAGCCTGTTAAAATTCGACATCTCAATAATAATATTAAGAGTTGCCTCATCGCGAATTTCTATTTCCCATTTAAATAACACCACGGGAACTGTTCTACTGGCACACTTCAATTTTTATATCTCAAGTATTAATCTACTCAGAATGATTCTGCATAGCTACTTTTGTTTGAAATTGAACTCTCTACAAAAAAGGTCTCTTGGTCTTTTTCGATAAATCTAGCTGTTTTCATGTTGGTTGTTGGCTATCAATGGTAATTAACCCATAATCAACTTGGAAATAGTTAGATTTATCGAAAAATACCAAGAGACCTTTTTTGTAGAGCGTTTAATTTCGAACGAAAGTAGCTATGCAAAATCATTCTGAGTAGATTAGTACTTGAGATATAAAAAAAATGTGCCACTAGAACAATTCCGTGTTAATTAAATGGGAAATAGAAATTCGCGATGAGGCACCTCTTAATATTAATATGAAGATCTCAAATTTTATCAGGCTTCTTATTTTAGCTTCCTGCAAGTAAACCTGTTTGTAACTTGAAAAAAAAGTTGCCACAAAATGACACATATATGCATTCTTTAATTTTTCGCCCTTTTGTCAGGTAATCGATGGGGTGGAGTGGAATTCTGTATATGTGTGTTGCATGTGAACAAACAGCACATCTTCACCTAATGTTCGTTAAACAAAACAGAACATAATATAACTCAAACTCGATGATAATCACACAAGTGTATTATCTATTTTTTTTCAATGTTTCTATAATTCCTCTTATCAGCTGACTATAAGTCTTGCTTAATTCTGACGGGAAACAAAGCTTTTGTGCGGGGAAAAATTTTTGTTTAATAAATGAAGTCGTTGTACAGACATTCCATTGTTAATGAAAAAATAAACAGTTTTTTAAACCACCGCATGCTTATTTCACACTCTTTTAATCCTAAAAGCAGCTTAACATCCGATGAATAATGTTGTTGAAGATTTTGAGAGAGAAGGGATGCGATTAAAATATGACCAGCTTCTATTTTCGTGAAATTTACATGGAAGCTGGTATTTATTTTAAATTCACCTAACAGAATTACCCGCGGGACTTTATACTCAAAGTTCTATATCCATTTTGACGAGGAATAACATGCAAATTCTACCCTTCCAGATAAAAATATAAAAGTAGTATAGCGGGCCTTTGTGTCTCGCTGTCAAATATTTTTTCTTCTTATTCAACAAAAAGTTATCACACATATAGAAAATGTATGCGAAATGTTCACTAGATATATGCACACACGTATACCTATATGTCCATGCAACGATAATATATGAACGCGAAGCTATGAGCTATTGCGCTTAAAAGATTCATCGGACATCTCAAAGAAGATGGTTTGCCATTCAATTTATACGGTAGTTCTGATGCGGCTCGCAATATAGGGGAGATCGTTTGCGTTCCATGTCAGGCGAAGTTAACTCGACTGTTTTTATTAAGATTTTCTTTATTTTGTTTGCGAAGCCGCAAGCTGGTCGGGAGTTCTTTAAATCCGCCGTATCTTTACTCTCGATTCTCAATCTGCACGGTCTCATTTCAGCCCACTATTTGTTATCTTGCGGTCTCTCTGACATCTCCCGGCAAGTATACAGGTTCTCGAGCAAACTGAAAAAGCTTTGGTTCATTTATTTGGAAATGGAAACGAAACGAAATCCGGAATTCGTCATAAAAAATAAATAATTAAATAAAATACCGAAGCGAGGTGTGCATAAACCTGGCAATTTCCACCTAATTTTCCCGTTTCGTGTGAAGTAATTAAACAAGACGATAATTTCAACTTCACCCTTGATACGAAGTATACATGAAATTTCATCGTTCGTTTGCTTTGTTAACCCGAGTATTAAGGTACGACCATATTAAAGACATGTGAACAATTAGTACCTCTCCATGGATTTAGGATTTGTTATATTTGTGAGGGTTCCGAAATTGTAATCTGCAGTGTTGAATTGTTATAATATGCGTATACACATGTTTTATACACACCTTATATTTCGACGTTCAAGTTTCTCCGGTACCTACGTTATATACTTGCAGTGCTGACTGTGACGTGGAGAATTTCAGAATTTAATACCCGTGTCAGAACCGTGTTTCGGTGAGACGTTATCGTACATAAGCTGTACCACTATAAACGAATCGGATGTCAAACGTCGCGTCCTGTTTGGGTTGGTTTAATGCAGTCGTCGTGCTCCACGTTGTCTCTATGCGTGTATTATACCATACCGTTACCTTATCCCTGGTAAGGTGTCACACGACAAATTAACCACCCTACCTTACGAAACGTCAACCGGTGACTGTGATCGTTTGTGTACCAAGTCTAAGAGTCAGCCGAGCGTTCAGAAATGGAGAATTTTTAGTTTTCCTTATCTTTCGTCATTATCATTATTATAATTATTATTGATATTACATTTTTTCTTCCATCAATGCGATATACGAACCCGATAATGTCGTCGGAATTCTTGCATATAAAAAAGAGTCGTATAGCTCAGCTATAATATCATGCGCCGAACACAGGTTGCCCGTTTTATCGCGTAGTAGCCAAAAAAAAAAAAAAGAAGAAGAAATAAAAAAAGGGGTGATTATCTTGTGGAAAAATAAGTCAGGAATGTAGAGTAAAGTTTTTATACATTGGTACTAAACTGGGCGTTATACGAAAGAATGAGATGTATGAAAGAAAGAAAACTTGACAAATAAGTTCCTTCTTATATACGGCTGAAATATTTGACGTATAAAAGGATATAATACGGGAGTTGGATGTTTTCATCGGTTTTTATTATATTTGTATTAAAAAAGTTTTCTGAACGGCACTGAAAATCTGAAACTTGATAAAAATCATCCTAAAAGAAACACCGTACAAAAATATGCGGATTTACCCATACACCAGTCCTTATCCATTTTTGGCACAAGCGTACTACGACAAAAGCCTGTAAACGTATACCTACATCCTCGTTATTATAGTTACGCCGTGTTCTTTATTGGGTATGTGTATAGGCAAGCGAGATGACAGTGCAAAGGGGTGGTTGGCGATGCAGGCATTGAAAAGGGCAAACCGGAAAAGCATCAAGCGTACGGGTTCACCGCGGGAGTAAGCGACCCCCAGGGTATGTTATGTATTCGTTCACGTCAGGCTCAATTTAGGAAAATAAAAAATGATCCAGCAGCAGCTATTGCACAGCGGTTATCGTTGCGTGATGCGTCGCGACGTTCATCCGCTGCAGGGTTGAGGGAGCTCCTGATCGACGTCTGTATCGCCGTGGGTGCACTCAATTTTTCGGTTAATCGAATTAGGCCATTTTTCTTTATCGAATCTCCCGCAGTGTACGTGGTGTGTAATATACGCGCGTTCCTGCGGTACAATAGAATAATTCAGTTTCCTACAGACATCAATCGCGTGGCATGAAATTTTACAAAAAAATTATTTCCCTTCGTATAGGTATAATATGATATACAATTTACTGTTGAAATTTTTATACAAACTCCGCGGACTATGTCGGATCGCTAAATCTGCACGGCATATTGATATAAATATATTAGTACAAATGTAAAGATATAACGTATATACGTGCATGCAATATGTAATTAATTGGGCAACACATGGAGGTACACGTTCTCTGCTGAAATTATATTGGCGTTCCTCTCTTTGCCTAGATTCATTCCTCCATCCTAAATTTCCCAATCCCAATTTCTGCAGGGTTTGCTCCGTGGCCTTTCCCGTTCCCGTATACAATCACTACTTTTGCGTATAGGTATACACACGAGGCTCTGGGTATCCCTTCATTCTTGATTATTCAGCCTAATGATCGCCGCGCAAACAAACATAAACCAAACTTATACCTATACGTTACTATATCCGACGTGTGTAATGCGTATACATAGATGCTGCTATATACATATATGTATGTACGGTATATACGCTGAAGCAGACGTATTATTAACCCCAAATACAAGGGGGTTTGAGCGAACATAGAAAAGGCACCGAATCCCATTCGCTTCGAGCGTTTATTGAACTTATTTATTATTAATAGTTCGCGTTCTCGCTATAAATTGGAAACTCAAGCCGATTTCGGGGTCACTTGGGACACGTGTGAACCGGAGAACGAGTTAGAGAAAGAAATGGAAAAGAAAAGGAAAGAAAAAAAAAGAAATTGAATTAAATTTGGAACGTCGCAGTTCCAGATCCGGACTATATACTTTCATAACATGAGTAGAGTATCTATATCTGCACGGTTAGCGAGTGCCAATGTCTCTATGAATACGTGATATATTATGTAAATATATTTCATGCACATGTGGGTATATGTAAGCCAAGAGCGATGTTTAAGCGAGAATATAAAATCTATTCAACTAATAATTTGTTTGTAATTAACGCGGACGGTGGTACCTACCTGCTTAGTTCTACACGAGTAATTCCTTTAATTAAAAACACTAATTGCATTTACGGGGATAGAGCGACGTCTATTTCACGGTTGGTTAACACTTTTGTACTTTTTCACAGCACCGACTTCAACGGCTTTAACGTTTCACGGATATATGTACATGGGGAGTTCCATACCAAACCGGAAATTCGTTGTCCGCACCCCCATCGATTTTTTTTTTTTTTTTTTAATTTGGAGAGGTTAGAGGCTGAGTTGAAAGTAAGATTCCCCTAAATCATAAAAAGTCTATCTGCCATAGGTTCCGAGAAATAGCGAGTCAGAAATTTGTGCTCTCTTTTGTTGGAATCAGTGGTATTTCAATAATTAATTATCCCATCCAAAAAGTTAAGTGGTCCGAAAGTTTAGCAATTTCATGAACTTTCTAATGGTAGTACGTAGAAAAATCTATAATGCATTTTTCATGCTGAGAAATCAAAAAACACGGTTTTAAACTTGCTACAAAAACTTATTGTGGCTCAAATTTTTACCGAAACTGTGGTAGTTCATCTAAAAAATATTCAGGTCAAAAAATAAAAATAAATTAAAAAAAAAAACGTGCACATTCAATTGGTTCGGAAGATATGAATTTTTTTCTGAGTCATTGCGCGCCGCGAAATTCCGTGTGAGGCAGTAACACCGCGTGATACATTATGGTGACCCATTTTGACCGACGATTTTTTTTTTTTTTTTCGAGTCTCATGTAACCGGAATTTCGCGGCGCGTAATGACTCAGAAAAAAATTCATATCTTTTGAACCAATTGAGTGCGTACGTTTTTTTTTTTTTTGGCGTGAATATCTTTGGAATGAACTACAGCATTTTCGGTAAAAATTTGAGCCTCGAAAAAGTCTGGAAAACGAGTTTCAAACCGGATTTTTTGATTGGTTGTCAATATTTTAGCATGAAAAATGTATTACAGATTTTGTTACGCACTATTATTAGAAAGTCCATGAAATCGCGAAACTTTTGCACTACTAAACTGTTCGAATGCGATAATTAATCATTGAGATACACTGATTCTAAAAAAAGGGAGCACAAACCTATGGAACATAGAGTTTTCATGATTTAGGGGAATTTTTCTTTCAACCCAACCTCTAGCCTCCCCAAATTAAAAAAAATCGAAAGGGGTGCGGATAACGATTTCATGGTTTGGTATGGAACTCCCCACATACCTCTTTGCAGTCCTTCGGATAATTCATGATAATGTTTACAAAAACTATTCCTCCCACACATACGCAGATTGCTTATAAGTTACAGCCTCGCGTATATGAATCTATCGATATACAGTTGTGTTAGGAAAAAAATTAATCAGGAGATTGAACATCTCGTATAGTCGCGTAGGTATACGCTGCAGGGTATATAATAGTAGCTCTAAGAAAGGGGACGAGTGACGATGCGTGGTTAGAGTTTAGTTGAGTTGTTATAATCAGTAATATTGGTCTGATAAACGATACGAATGGGAATTGGGTGGGGTAACGGGGAAATCAATAAAAACGAGGGCAGTTACATTTTCCATTACTGCAGGAAGGGGAATTCCGCGTGGCTTTCTAGCCGGATAAACTGCAGTCGTTAAGGATCTAGCCGCATGTTAGGATGCAGTTAATTTTCTTGAGAAGAAAGAGTTCTAGCCGTAGGTTTGTTAGGATACTATAACAGTTCTAGTTATAGGGTATTTAGGCAATAAGGCATTTAGGAATTTATTCTTTGCTTGTTGATGGTAAATTAACGATCGCAGCACCATTATTCTCGGGCTTTAGATTCCGTTAAACGTTAATTGGAACGTTCGCCACGCGCATTCACCATAGACGATCGGACGCAATAAACCATAATAAACTATAAAGCTCAGGCACTGCGGGGGAATTTTATTTATTTACAGCAGTCGTAAACGGATCATTAAAATTTGTTGTATTAATTGCTGGCATATCGAGGGAAAATTTTAATTAGCTCGCGGCTTCACGTTCTTTACGAGCCGTTCGAACAAGCCAAGACACTACAGAGTATGGAGGTTCAAGCTCTATACTGTCTCAATACTGTCCTATACAGGTAGGTATACCCTTTACAACTGCTGCGTTAATTTCACTCTCCTCATAGTTAGATATCCTCGTTACTGGCGCCCGAAGGGCAGGTGTGCCCGATTAGTTTAAAAAAAATTCGGTCATTCAATCCCAAGTACACGTGATACGAAAAAAAAAGAAAAAAATCCAAAAATCAAAGAAAAAAAACCAACTTTCCAATACTAAAAATTGAAATATGGACAAGTCAATTAAAATTTGACTGCATTGCCATTGTACTCCAGGGATACGGTGACATCCTCACGAATCATCGTATTCCCTGCAGAGTAGTACCGATATTATACTGTAACTAATTTTTTACTTTATACGTATATGCAAATTGTGGTTACAGAATGAATTTATCAATTGATATCATGAATTGTTTAAGATAAAATGATATAAAGTCGTGTCATTTTTTGTGTCGAGAAATGCCGCACATTCATTCAATTATGACCAATTAAACATTGTCGCCTGATTGAAACTATACGGACTCATATACAAATTAAAATACGAGTTTTTAACGTTTAAATAATATATTTAACACCGATATATCCTATTAGCGTAATTAAACATTATTCAACGGTGTAAATTCATCAATTATTATCGCAAGCTCGCAGTCCAACTCCGATGGTGTTTTCTCTTTATTTGCCTTCGCTACTGACACGTTGAATGTCATCGGATTTCCGTCTCTTCGCTCAAGAGAAATGTGTCATGTGGTGTTCGGCTTTTTTGTTTGATGAAAATTGTTTTTAAATTACTCATACTCTTCGAGTTTTGTTCTCTCAGGATTGATCGCGTGGTCTGATTCCCCGCATTAAATTAAAAGTTTAAATTTCTGGACTCGATTCATCCACGTATTTTGTCTCCATCATAATCACGTGAATAGGATGACCGCACCAGTAGTTGAGGAAGTGATCTGTACGTGTTCGTGAACTCAGAAGAATACATACCGATGCGGTCGAATATTGGTGCAGTTACCTTGTTGTACTCACGAGACTGAAGATTTTAAGGAACTCGTGTAAGTCTTGAGTCAGTATTCGAAGGTTCTAATAATATTTTGCTTGACCGTATGCATTGGATTTAGATCAAGCGTGTAAGGTCTTCCAGTTTACCAGGCGCCGACGAACACGGAAGACGAAGATATTCTATTCTCGGATGGACGGACAGATAGGGCTTCGGGCTAGTATCGGGGGATGGTTAGCTGCATTACATGGTTGAAGTGGCGCCTAAGAGACCGCTTTGCCTTTGCTAACCACACTACACCGCCTCGACTGTAGTCGAGTGGCTATGTGTGGCTGTTTCTAGTTGTTGATGCACCGGGGTTTGGCTAAGGCGACGGTGATGGTAGGAACGGTGGTCGGTATCCTTAGGTATATACTCTAGTTCAATGGGATCCCGGACTGCCACACGACCATCACCAACACGGTTGGCGGCATCTCGGAAGGCTATCAAAATAACGAACCCATCTCATCTTCTCCCAGAGTGCGTTAATCGCGGCCCGTTGCACCTGAATCCGAAAACTGAGTTTCACTCAGAGCTCGACCAGGATGAAGTGCTCACCTGAATGCCGAACGAACGATATATCCCCCAGCATCTGCTCGGTGTCTGCTGCCGCATCTATTCAACAAACTCTCCCTTACCACTCTACTGCAGCCCCCTTTTTACTCGTGGCTCTGATTCAGTGTTGGCTAGCGTACTTTCGAACAAAAAAAAAAAAGAAGCAAAAAAAAACTTTATACTGCCGGAGAGGGATCAGAACCAGTTAAAAAATTTAAACGACGAGCTCTCGCGTGGATGGGGAGATGGGTGTAGGTATCATGTGTAATATTATATTTTGTATAATGTGGTAGGTATGTGGAGTCGTTCAATCTCTTTCACGGTGTGTTTTGCGTTTTAATGAAAATTCACGTTCTTATCGTCCTCCTCTTTTCGTATCCTCGCGAGCTTAATGGCGCGTAATTGCATGATACGAAGACTTCTGATTCCTTGATTGATTTCCCCTATATACTTGAACGACATACCAGCGATCAATGATCAAAGTGAGATCTGGTTGGGCTTGTAACGTCGCCAATAACGAGTGACTGCTATTGCAACCAGAGTAGAGTAGAGTGGAACCTGCACTTTACTTGACCATTTGACCACTCGACTCAACGTAACAAATGCCCTCGTTACGTATACGTCCGCAGTTACCCGCTGCTCTCTCGATTAGCGGGTTGTTTTGAAGCGGCATACTTACTTTGGCCGGTTTATCACGTAAATTTTGTACCTACGTCTATATTTAGCCGGTTCGAAAATTTTCAAGGTAACAATAATAACGATGACGAGTAAAAAGCTCCTTTGATACGGCTTACTTTGCGTGAATAACCGTTGACGTTGCGTGTACATTCGTAAATTTTTTACACCAATATTTCAACTTTTAAATTTCATATGTAACATAGAAGCCAACGTGATATTCTCTTCATGCTTTTACGCTAATGATCATTAACTTAATTACAGGCACATTCACGTGTCAGTCGTATAAACTATAAACGTTCGTCGCATATCTTTGAAGTGTAAAGTAGATATTTGCACGTGATAGTATAATAGCATATTTGATAATCTTGTGCTGATATGCTTGATCAGTTCATCTCATCCGGAGGACAAATTCATCTACTCCATATGGGAACTGCTATTGTTACTTATAGGAGTGATTGCAGTTTAGTCAGTCGTTAATGTATTCCTTGGAATTCGACTTGTTAGTTATAAACGCCGAGACGTCTGGGCGGCTTAACGCACTGAGTCACAATTTAATTCGATATTAACGACGTGGCAAGCCGTTATACATAATTAATCAAGTCATCCGCCTTCCTATACGGCAGGTAATGAGGTTACATACAAATATACAGGGACCCACATGAGTCTGGTAATACTGGATCTCCTTACTGTAGTTGCCATGTTGTGTCTCACAGTCAACTCAGTATCTACTTACCAATGATGACGTTGATAATTGGTCCTTGCGACTCGACATTATGATCCCTTCGCTTCTGATAGGGACCGTGATCCCAGGTAGATATAACGCAAGAGTAGCTGATACATACCTGCTATTAAGGACTCGAGATAAGCCGACCATTAAATCTTATCGAATCACGTGAAATATTCAAATTCACTTCCAGCCTCATTCTGAGGAAAAGAAATGTTGGTCAGATTGGATACCGGATACGAGATTACTTGTTGACTGTTGTCTCTTATTCGGGAATTCATCCATGCACAATAAATCTTCGTATTCTGGTCAGAATTACTCTGCGGAATATTGCAACTCTGCTCGAAAATCTATACGTCCAGACTTAATTAATGGCTATTAAGTTAGTCATTGGTTGAACAGTGAAAGTTTGATGTGTCTGTGCATGGATGACATTCGGAAAGCGGAACCGCGGAGCGGACAGCAAATATAAATTATTCCTATGCAGTCCAGCTGTTCTATGGCACCGTTCGGCATTGCACATCGTATTACAGAGTGGACTATGAATATAGGAATAATAGGATAGACGGCGTGTGAATGGACGGAATGCCGGTGGGAGCCATTTGATATAATATGGAACACGTTAGGGGCGGCGCTCAGCAAAACCACCGGAACCACCGTAACCATTGGAACCAACCGCCGCGTGCGGACGTAGCTCCTAAATTGCCGTAAATGTCGCGGGCACACGCGAGCATCAACTTCCCTATCTATGTGTCTCAAAAAAGGGGCGAAAAAAAAAAAAAAAACGGAACACAAAAACGATCGAAATAACTATATAATTTCGTAATAGGGCAGGATGGATTAAGATATCAACTCTGATGCCGGGTCTCAGGCGTTATGTATAACACCCAACTACGAAAAGCATTTGGTGTGTTCTGATGCTCATCATCATCGTCTTCTTCTTCCCGTTCTACGTATATGGAAATAAGTGGATTCAAAAATTTGAAACCAAATTTCCTTATCTAATCTAATGTCCCTTTCGAATCGGAAGGGCCTCAGCTAGAACGTGGAAACTGGAGTCGGCGTTGGATGTTACGCGGGTGATACGGCATTGTCGGTAGTAAGAAAACCCCAACTAGCTGTAAGTGGTATGGGTATATACGTATATACATATTTGGTTTCCCACTGCCAACTGCTCGGGTGTAAAATGTTTATTGTGCGGTTTACGACTCGTTGTATTTATTGCGGTCATTACGTATTTAATATTTATTAGTTTTATGGTGCCTGAGCTATGGCTAACTTGACATCCTTACGATGGGATGAAATATATAGGTTTTCGTCTATCCATTACAGATATCTAGTTGGCCACGACATTTCCTGCTCATAAGGCTTTCGGTATAATTAATGTTCATAAAAGTATAAATTCAAATTTCGTATACTGTACGACGGTTTTGAATATCTAACACATAGAACATGTCCATTCGTTCTTTGCTCGTAACTATCTCCTATCCCGATTTTTTGAGGAATGAATCGCATAGATAATAAAAATGAACTAACAAGAAAAGATGATCAATTATTTCGGAGGATGCTAAACCCACCACAATCCAAAACAGCCGTTGAATGAAGACATATGTTATGCATATCCATAGGTATACATACATGTAGCCTTCGAAGAATGGATCCAGCAGTTATACATGCTGGCGTTTGAGGTATTCCCCGGATAAACCACAACCGTATCTAGTTCCATTTCGGTGTTCGGTGCTGGAGCGTACAATTCAACCCACAGACATATAATTTTATCATATCACCTAGGGCTGCAAAGAGCTGAACAAACATGTAACATACCTGTACCTATAAGTATAAGTTTCTCATTATACGTGAGTTTCCGTATGGAAATAAACAAAGAATGCTTCTTTTGAGTATGTACTCGTATGTTACCTGGGTATGGGGTTACACACGTGAAGGTATAGATAATTGGTATATATATGTATGGTAATCTCGAGCCGATCTCCTACTATATGTATAAAGTTAAGTAAAAAGTTGCGTTTATACGTTTTTCACCGTGGCGTGAAGATTCGAGTCAGAGGAACGAGGTGAGAGAGATTTTCTACAAACAACTGCTGCAGCTGTCAGACGCCTTCAGGTAATGGCCGAAATCTCACTCTTCGCAGGTGAGGCGAGGCCAGGAATGTAATTCGATACGTGGACAAGCCACTCGAGTCACTCGTTCAGCTGTGAGTGGCGCGAAGAGTAGCCAAGAGATAACGCGACGCCGACCATAAAACCAGTAATTAAGATCTCAACTGGCCTCGCACCAAGTGCTTCTCTTTGTAGAGTTATATATCTTATCGAAAGAGCCGCTGCAGAGGAGGGCCGGTGTCAGGAATATACATATACACGAACACCCGGTATATTATGGCGACTAAAAAGGAACGAGGATTCTTATGACCTAATCTGGGAATAACTGCATCTGCAGGGTTGTGCATACCCGATGTAATAGACGACTCGACTCTTAGCTTCGCTGGATATCTGGACACTTGAAAACGTTAGCTCGAGCAAGACGAGCTCTCGAATGTTATCACAAGATGATTAGGCGTGCTTATGATATAGATGACTGTATGATCCCCGAGCAATGTGTCGAATACTTGACCGTGTATGTCAGAATTACTTCATTGTCGTGGTCAACTGCTGGTATTCAGTATAACCGCTCACCAATGAAACTTTTCCGTGTATAAATTTATTTGAATATTGTAATGTTACAGATCTGTGGAAAGCACCATGCTCTGTCTCTTGTTTGTTCTGTTATACATATTGACTCAGATTTCTTTTTTTCTCGTTAAAATATACAGTTCCACCTTGTCGGACCTTACGTAGACTATAAAATTCATAAAAAATTCATCTAAGTAATTTCAAAGTCCTGTTCCATGGAACCCATTACGATGGGAATATTTTTAAGGTTTTTTCTCTTTTGTCAATATTGCCAGACGTGGGTCGCGTCCTTCGTTAATAATGTATGTAAACATTTCAAGTACGTTACAGACTCGGCGAATCTATACGCTCTGCGGCAGAGATCGAGAATAACGAGGAATTCTGCAACGAGATATTTATATTCTTATTCTGGTTAGGCAACTGATTATAAGTTTTCTTCACTACCCACGTTTACTAACGAGCGAATATCGTTTCATGCAGAATCTTCATATTATAATAACTGAAGATTACTGAGAACCGGACCCTCTGCTCGCTTGATGCTTGCTTCAGGAAAACCGACTACTAATCCATTGTCCATTCAGTCAATTTCAGTTATTTTATTTCTATTGATCTCTATATCTGACCATAAAACGAAATCAATTCTGACTAAAAATCTTCGTGGATGAGAATGGAACTGCCTAAACACAGCCAGGATTCGTCGCCACGGTAAACGATCGGTATGACCCTTGTTCGTTTCTCAATTAGCTAGACCCTTAAGATCTACTATTTCAACCGTAGTCATTCCTGTCTTGACTATCTAGGGGTTTTAAAGTAAGGAAAGGTCCAGATTTCGGTATTACATAGAGAAAGATCCTGAGGGGTCAAAACCTGCAGGAGACTATAACACGGGACATCGGCTAATTAGTGGCTTTTAGAAGAGGGCGTGAGATGCGGTTGAAATTTTTGTCCTTCAGGGCCAGGTATGGTCCATCGTTTTGAAACAGACATTCGTTGTTGATGCGATTATGCAAGATTGCGGTTCGACGAGGATGAGAGAGGTTAACAGAGGACATAGGGATGTGTACGATAGCGGAGGATTCCCTGGCGTCGAAGTGCCCCGGGCGCCATCGTGCCCGCGTCATCATGTCATCGATAATTGATGTATGCGCGAACTAATGGTTGTAATTACCTCAACCTAATATCCACCGTGGAATCCCGTGCTGCGGCCACATATAGCCTAGCATAGGTGCATGGTATACGGTAAACCATTACGGCATACTACAAGCGCTAAAATCTAAAAAGAAATTAATGATTCTCATTGACCGCACCAGTCAAAGCGAGGTAATTAATAATAAGAGGTCGCTCGAGGTGAGATTGCGTCTCCGGACATGACGTGACTTCGGAACCCCCCCTCCCTTTCGTGCCGACCTATCGAGACTTTGGTTTCGTGCAAGAAATACGAACGAATAAGTTACTCTGGGAATATTACGACGTTGAAAATTCTCATATTTAAATTATGCGCTCAGTGTTCAAGTTTGACGCGAAAACTTGTTGAGAATACGATCACGTTCGCACTGGTAATCCATGGTTCCGCAAGTTTTCAAACACCTCAGAAATGCGAAAGGTCTAACTTATACAAGACATCTCTGGGGTGTATCGTCGTTACAGTTCATTTTACATGTGTTTAAGGTGTTCGACTCACGGTTGACGGCGCTTCACGTTATAGTTTTGTAATTATTTGCTTGTTATAACCATTACTCATTCTTAACAGTGAACTATTTAGAAACCTGACTAACTTGGAACGAAAAAAAAAAAAGTGAGTAATAATTAGGTACACAGAAAATTGATTTACTTTGTGATAATTAGAAAAGCCGACGAAACGTCTATGTGCAGAGCACATGAATAATTGGAAAGAGCAATTTCTGAACCAGCCTGGAGGACCTACCAATTTAATATTGAATTCGATTTTAAATTTTTAATTAGTACGGTAATCGAGTCTTTCGTTTTTACAATCGAAGCAACCGCGAAATCAGGAGAGAAAAAGAATTGTAATTAGAAATCGATCGCACGGTGACATGTAAAATTTGCCAGAGAATAATTTATAGAAACAATTATAAGCGTGAGTATGTATACGTATAAGTACCTATACTATTATCAATTAGAGGTAATTACGGTATATATACGAAGAAATCCATTCTTCCGGACATTAGAGAAGCTATAACTTACACGAGAAAGATATTTCTCGCAGGTTTTACATATGCTTTTTAGAACATTTATTTCCGACACGCAAACGTACAATTACGAACGAACGTAGGGCTTTGCCTTATGGCTCGGAGTGCCAAGCAAAGTACGTTTTTTTTTTTCCCCCCTTATTTTACATGTTTTATTGCTCATAAAATATTACGGCAAAGCCTTTATACATGCTTACGGGGAACCTGACTGCTTGTCAATAGCAGTAAAGTCCCACCGTATACTAATATCCATATTTTCAACTTTTTCAATACAGACATTCGTTGCAAAAAGTTATAATGGACGTCGATAATCAGCCAGTTATATTCCTCGGCGAGGGTGAGAGTGTATTACATTAAAATTGCTCAAATTGAACGTCAAACTGCAATATAATGGAAAAATGAAAATCTATACGTATATCATGTGTATATGCTAAATATTGACGTAGGCCGGCCATGAGCATTGATTTCTCTAAGAATTTCTGGAATTTATTTTATCATCCACCATAGCCTTAGGCTGGTGGTATAAAGGGCGGATGTTCAGGATGAAACTCCCGCTGAAATTACCTCTGGGGAAATGAAAGACAAATAGACAAATTTTTTCTTCCAAACCCACGCATGGTCAACCATGGTCTCATACATAGTCTTTACCGATGTTTCGGACCGAGGTGAAATATGTTTTGTAACATTTGATGTATTAGTTATAGCTATTATCACAATTCCCTCCGAGCTAGAACCTCGTCTCAGTCATGCGACCAACAGAATGGTAATATTCATAAAATTTCTTATAATTCTCACGAGTAGGTATGTAGTACATACATACTTTCGTGATACGTTTCAGCAAAAAATGACAAGGTCAGAAAAAACTATTTTCAATTAATCCTGACTCGATTAATCAAAATCCGAAACAAGTGTGCAAAGTTCTATGCATAATTACAAACACACACACGTATGCATGAACGGTGGACTGGAAATATTTCAAATTTGCTCTGCATATGGCTAATGGACGTGAGCTATAAAGAAACTGATAACTAGTCACGACGAATAATAATAATATATCGTCATAAATTCAAAACGCTTCAGACCTTTAGATTTTTACTATTCTTCGTAGTCTCGGTCATTCCGATTGAATTTATATGGAGATCATAAATTTCCAAACAAAGGAGGACGTCTGTTACTTGGCAAGAATATAGGAATAGAACGTCGCACGATGTTCACTGATTGGGTATCGAGTAGGTACAGAGTTACACTATTTCTATCTGTGTAAGTCGTATCTCTTGAATAAAGTATAATATTCGTTATCGAATATCTTTTTTTTTATCGATAAATTTTCCACCTACGTTTATAGTCTATAGGATATAGAGAATTCGAAATGCGTCGATATAGGTATATCTACTGAAATATAATTATAATTACGATATATAGCGGATACTGATATCGTTATTGTGTCGACAACGGGTTTCGCGTTGATTAACAAAAAAAATAAAAAAATAATCAGTCAATTGATACTTCAATCGGAGGAAAAAATTTCATAGAATTGTAACGAGATATTTCAAAATTCATTTTTATTTATTGTCATATAAAAAAACTCTTCGATAGAAATATCGTGTAACCGAGGTACCTGTATAATACCTTTTTCTCCGGATCTATGACAAGGTATATACCGTATTACAATGACCTTCTCATTCAGCTGGCCCAATTGATAACAAACCAGTCCTTTCGGCGCCTGCCTTACATGGTACGCGATAATAAGCTTAAGAGATAAAGCGCAGCGTTGGCTAACAAGTCTATCGCCACAGCAAAAGCAGAAGCCCCCTCACGGTTGGCTGCCCACTGCATTCCCAATTCCCCAACAGAAACAGCGAGCATCGTAGACTGCTTCGTTCTAGCTATACCCTACCTATGTACGAGTATAACCACAAACTCCCACGGTCAGTTTCTCTACTGTTTGGCTCCGTTCTGTTCTGGTGTACTCCAATACTCCGCATGTTCGTAACAACGTGTTCGGAAATTTGAACGCGAATTTACCTGATATTTTATCGAATTGTGTGAAATGTAATTTACGAATGTTAAATATTATGCTGAACTGATTTATGGTCGGAAATAGTTCCGGTGCAACGGGGTTGACTAATTATTTACTATAATTCAACCGTATCGAATTGATAACGCATACTTTTCATCTATATGTATGACGCTAATTGCTTCCCGTCTTGATTATCCAAGTATGTATATACGCGTGTATTAGATATACGGCTTAATTTCGGAATGGCGACCACAAGGCCAAACATACCCTTATCTTGGCACTCAGGACCAGCCACATCAAAGTCACCCTCACAGCAGCCGTTTAGCCAACAATAAGCGGGAGTTTTCCATTGTTCCAACTACAACGCAAGATTTGAAGAGGATGGGAGAAGGCGAGGTTTTGAATACACGAGCTCATTTCAGAATTTCTACGCAACACTAGATTCGTATACGGTATAGGGCAAGAAACAGACGTTCAATTAAGCTCCTGGAGGCATGCAGCTAGTACCTACTCGCAGTCTTGTTTGTAGAAATACTTCCTTCCTTTCATACCAGAGCTAAGACCCTTGGGAAGGAATACCTAAAATCTCCGTTTCACTACAGTGAACGTATGAAATATGTTTAACCGTGTTTATGAAATGTAGATGATGGCGAGAAACTTCCTCTTCCTGCGGTACGTCCCGGCTACCATTAGACAAAAAATATGATCTACCCTCTTTTTCAAAAGTACTTATGAGTACTTATCAGAAAGCTCTTTGTCGCGGACCAAGGGAGGATGTATTCGGTGAACCGGAAGTTGATGCGGAGAAAATAAAGCCGTGTGACAGGTTGAAGAGGAATTTTATATTCGAAGGACGGAGGACAGTTGAAGGGTCCTATCCCCAAATTGCGTAACCCCAGATATTGAAAGTTTACAGGAAAAGAAAAAAAAAAAAAAAAAAAAAAAACGCTTTCCAATTGTGTGAATCTTAATAAAAAGTTGTAAAAAAATTGGGTATGTAGAGGACAGAGCGGACAGTATTGAAAGGGTGAAAAAAGCGGATCAAGAGACTACGTCAGCCTTGAGAAAAAAATTTCGTTGAAATCTATTTCTGACAAAAGATTATTGGTTATAAAATTTCGAAAAAAATATCAAGAGTTTAATGAAAAAAAAAATATATATATGTACAGATTTGGGATGCCACCCTTAAGTCGAAGAACAAGTTTCCAAGCTGAAGACACTCCGCGATATAATTCACTAAATTTTTAGTGACTGATTGCGGTTATTAATAATTTTCGGAGACGCTAGAAGCGCCGTGGTTTACCCTTCTCATTTTTGATTGGTAGTAGTCGTCACTTCGCCAATCAGGCACAGTTATTTCTTGAAGTAATTAATTAAAGTCGCATTAGTTGAATCTCTCGGCAACCCTCCCGGGACGTGGAGACTAATTCATCCCTACATCGTCTGGCAGGGCTTATCCGACGAAGCGGGGTTCCAAGGGGCGTAGCTCCCTGATGTTGTTATTGAATTATTCCGAGCCTCAGTTTTCCGTGCGAGGGATCAAGGAGGCGGCTACCCTACTAGTGCTACAGATGGGGGAGGCGTGACGCGCCTCCTCTACTTATAATTCCTTTTCGTGTCCTCGCATTTTGAGGGTAAGGGATTCCCAAGCTCTCACAAAATCCGGGGATTTCCCTCGTAAATCAAGATATGATTACGATACATCCTAGCCAACCTATACCCACGCGTGGTGTGATCCCGCGAGGGAGCAGGGAGCAGGGTCTGACCGTGCAGCGTTGTTGTCGCAAAAAGATACGATCGTAGACAGACAGCCAATCTACGACCAATTCGTACCAAATGGATATATTCCTGTAAAGTGAAAAATTTTTGCATTGATTTTTTTATTTTTTTTTTTTTTTTTTCACTCGTTCTCTGGCTATAAATCCGTTTTCTATACAAGGCTGCCCGTTCTTTCTTTCTTTCTCCTTCTTTTTTTTTCTCTCTGTGCGTCCCTTTCTTTCGCTCTCTCGATTTACGATCGATCGAATCCCCTGATTTCCCGTACGTTTGGAAGCGAGCGTGCTAGGAGTCAAAGTCGTAAAATTTTTCCATCTAAAGAAACCTCCGTTAAATCTGAACTCGCAATCGCAAAGCTTCTCTGAAGATTCTTGAAAAAAAAATTTCTTCAACTGATCGGTACTGCAGATCTTACTCAAACAATGCTCGTCATATTCATCCACTAATCCGTCCACGCTACATATACATTAACCATAGGGCAAATTCCCAGTATCTCGTTAGCGGCAGGTAATTCCCCGGGTGGTTTTCCGTCAACGGTTTAGAGGGGGTGGTTCAGCTCAGCTACCCCGGTCTAGGCTACCCATATAACGTCACACACGCGACACCGCGTGTCCACGCCTACGCCCCCGGGATTATAGATCGGATGTCAGCGGGAGACAACGATTTCTCGTTAATAACAATTGCCCTATTTCAAAGTGTTGCGTTGTATCGATCGCCGGTTACCCGCAGCTGTGCTTCGGCCAGATCTTTGCAACTAAGTGTACACAGTACACTGATGTCTTCATGCACGATATCGTTCGGCATAAGTATATAAGGGTTGAATAATTCCGAGGCATGGGATAGATCCGGCGAATCGTAACCACAGTCTAGTCTAGATCGCAGAGATTCCCTTGAAAATTGAACGTGTAAAAGTTCGCTCCACAAATATTTATCGTTCACGGGTCAAGTGTTTTTACAGTGATCAGAGATCACGCTCTTACAGACGTACCGACGTCTCGACGCCTCTACTGCCGATGTGAATGTTACATTGAACGCAGATGGTACTGTTAGTTTTCCGCGGGTGTCCTCAGCTCGTTCAAAGCAAACGCGTTCACCCGCTCGCAATTCACCCTTGGCCAACATCATTCTCTAAACTAAATCGATTTCCCAGGAATCAATTCGTGTATACATCATTGTGAGAAATAGTCGAGCTATGCGGCTCACATATCGGTGCAAACTTTTGACCACAAGATATCATTTTGTCTCCTTATAGAACCGTGAGTTGAAAGTCCACAGTTAGTTTTGGCGCAAAAGTCGAGTCGAGCTGGAATTGATGCGAGAGCTCACGGTGATCGCCTTATTTCATTATTTATCCCGTATCAGGTATACGGATTTTCGGAACCACCTCTGCGTTCGACGTGTATTGCATGTAATGGATACATCGATAACGCGTCAGGAACATCTGCGGAGGCTCGGGCGTTTCCCGCACAATTCAAGACCCCAAGAATCATCTAATTCACTCGTAGCTCCGGCGTTTACGCTCGAATCGATCACCGGAGGGAACGATATTTATCCCGTCGAATAAAAAAGAGACATGATATTTCTAACCCATGATCGGTTTAAGTATTGAACCTTACTCGGTACACGTATACATATACAGGTCCATATACGCATCAATAGACTCACGGCGATGTTCTCAGGGATACGAAGAGGAAGAGAGACAGAGATCGCGCAAGAAACTTACCAATACCGAGAGAGAAGGCCTCAACTTAATAACCAAACTCAGATTAGGTGATTATTAATGAGCTTAGGTTAGGTCGGGTGATTATAGAACGGATTATACAGGTTAGTCTCGCGAGTTTAATTACATCTCTCGAATGAAATACCGTGTGAGTGAAGGGCATAAGAAAGAAATACGGATAACTGCAGCAGTGTGGCAAGTTGATTCCACCGCGAATGCCTGCCTTATACTATTTGACGTGTATAGTTGGTATATCGAGAATTGGGGTGACTCGTCGATGTTTCATTCCCAGATGAATTTCGTCGGTATACTCTGCACGCGTCGCGTTAACGTCGTGTAATTGCTGCTCAACGTGCGGTTGTAAGTGTGGCTACCACGTCAGCGAAACCCTCGATGCGATGCGATGGTTCGCGTTATTGCCTTAGTTGGATAGTAGGTAGCTCCCTACTTCGGCTGGGAACAAAGCAGATGGAAATCCTTAACAGTTATTGGCTGGTGCTGCGGCATACTAGCTGGCATAAAAGGGCACCGTTGTAATTTATCGGAGGTTGTATTTGGGGAGCCGTTGCTTTCAATTAGGTAATTGAAACCGCTAGAACTTGAATCGTTTTCTGGGGTTCATCCCTGCAGCCGCTCTGATGTCCGGCTCTCAAATGCAACTGGACATTCATTAAGTTTCACAATCAAGAATAATACTGCAGCGATTCTAGAAGTTGGCGTTAGACAAATGAGCGTTAAAAATGAAGTGAAATGAGAAATAAAAAACGATGATAATTGACTGGGTTTTACTGGGCTTAACGAGTCCCTTGATCCGTGAAGAAATTCAATTTTGGTCGGTTCAGGTTTTCGTTGAACGGGGTCGCGTTCGAATTAGTCGAGGTTTCAGTTGGTCGTAACTCAACGGACTATGCATCATGCCTCGCCTTAACTTCCAGACAAAATAAGTCTACCAACAACCAACAGTCAGCGACCAACCGCCGGTAAGCACGATCTTCAGCGGGAAACCGGGATGGTTTAACCGCCGTGCGCGCGTATGCTAATGAAGACACACTATCCGGTGTAATTGCATTTAAGTTCGAAGTAACGCGTTCTTCCTTGCCAGAGGGATGGGAATATCTCAAGAAGCGATCCGAGGGGAAATTTCAACGCGTTTCGCTTATTTTACGATAAATAATCCACCTTTACAACTCACACAGCTACGGGTATACCTACGTTTCGTATAGTAAGTTTATATCTGTAAAATTATCTCGTTATTTGAGGCTATAATTAATGTGGATTTTTCAATGCATGATGTCGTGAGATGAGGATCATTAAAAGTAACGACGGATCGGATCTCCGTCCCTCTCGAGAGTCGGTTGAAAAAGTGAACTGAAAAACAGACCGTGATTCGGTCGGATGTCAAAGTGAGTTTTATTTTTAATTACAGGTTTTCAGTATGTCTATGTTAACAGTGGGATAAAACTATGGATAAAAAACTGTGGGAAGATTCGAGACAAAGAATCGAGAGCTGATACGGAAGCAATATGAAGTAGTGCGTGCACAGCAGTGAGGCTCTTCGTTTTTCATCTGAACGAGAGACAACAGAAAACCCAAGCGAGGAACTCGGCTGCATAAGAACCGAGGGAGCGAGAGGCTCCTGTCATTTTCCTGGATATTAAATATTAATCCCACGAAATGACTAGCGCGCTGGCAATCTTTCGCTCGCGCTTGCCGCCCCATACTGCCTTGCGCCTTGTTCATCCCCCTGCCCCGTTCGTGTATACCTCGCAATCTCCGTCTCCGACCAACCACCGCCGTTACCAACGCCACGTTCTACTCTTCTCTAAGCAATGAGAAGTAATCTAGGAGCTGGATTAACCGGGGCTCAAGATATCAGTTGGGATTTACTGTGCGAGTGGCCACGCGCGTGCGTGCAAGCGAGACAACGAACTCGAGAGATACGTTAGCGAAAAGACGCTGTCGTGGTCCAAAGTGCAATTGCCTGCTGCCCCTTCCTCTCGCGCTGAACGACCCCTTCTCACTTTCTCACCTTTCAGTTGAAACCGAGTATCTGCATCCCTCGTAAAATTCTAACCAATCGCTTAATCGAGCCGCTGGGGTGCAGTTTTTCTAATGGATATATTTAAAAAAAAAATTTTATATCTCCTTTGACAAATTTGAGACGAGGATTTTCAGCGGCATATTTTTTTTCATCCATATAGAACATCTAAACGTTGAATACTTCGAACATGGATACGTAACTACGACAGAATCTCGCGCTGTGCTCTTTTTTCATCTTAATTGCTCCGAACTACGCCAAAGCCAAAGCCTGCGTTAGGAGCATCTGGACGAACCGAGTTCACTTAACCCAGTTTTTTTTTACTTTTTTCAACCATTCAATACGGCTGAATCACCGCAGTTCCTGCCTCGAAGGCTAAGCCCGGTACGGTGATGGGTATATGTATATCATATGTATAGATCATCGAGTTTCAACTTTTAGATACCGTATTAACGAGCTGCAGCAACAAAACGTCCAGCTCACTCGATGAAACTAGCGTCAGTCTTCTATTCCGCCTTATTTCTTCGTACAAGATATCAAAATTTTCTTCATTGTTCATAATTTTATTCAGATCGGTCACGAGTCGGAGACGTCTGACTCGTTGGCGAAGGTTACTTTGGCCTTTTCTTCGTCTACTAACTACTCACTCGACCACTTGGAAGGTAGAATGTAATCGAAATGCGTTTATACAGCCTGCAAAAAATTGGGACTCATAATTCAGGACGTTAATTGATACCGAAACTATCTCTCCCGCCGGTTATTTCACGCGCTCACGATACATAGTCGTTTGATTCGATGTGTGCGTGCGTCTTTTGGGCGTCTGTTGGTCGGCCGGGTGCCTGGAGGGAGTTTCTCACAGAATCCGGGTTGCGTTGTTGTTGCAGCGGGTCAGAAAATCGGAAAAATGGGGTGCCCCGTCGCATCAGAGGTTCGGCGGACCCTCCGGACGTGCGAGACTCCATAATCGCAGCCGTCACGGCACGCGTTCTGCGTACACATTCGCACGCGCCTAATGGCGCCGCGTACTGTCGAAACCTCGTGCTTACGTGGATATGATGAGACCACTCGAGGCGTGGGCGGGCTTCGCCAAGAACGTATATCTAACTTCGCCCTTCGGCGAGGATCTTTTTTTGGGGAAAAAAAGCAATCCAAGGATAGACCCGGAGCTCTTCGTGTCTAACATTTTACGTTTACTCGATCAGCAGCTTTTCGAAAACTCCTCCGCAGGATTTATCAAAGATTCGTGGAGACACACCTGGGAGTAGAATATTTCGGAGAGATAGTCCGGGGCTTATACCCTAATCTTTCGCGGCCAATTCATTTCGCAATGGCAAAAAAATCACTGGCTTATCGTGCCTCCTAAATCTGGTTCTAGGCTTAGTCAACCAAAAATGCCCATTCGGACCAAAATTTTTACAGAAAAATCCTTAATATGTTACCAAACTCCCAAACGGCTGGGATATCACGTAAGAGATTTTTTCAGCATATCCTTGGCTTTAATAGAAATTCACAAACGTATTGTACACCAGATTTCAGGAGTAGTTGACCCTTCGTCTTTCCACTGTGATACCTTGGAAGGTTTGAAATTTCAGATCACGGCTCTAGTCTAATGTCGAAGATCAAAGCAAGCAGATGAACCTGTAACATTGACGAAAACCATTGAGGTAACTTCATGTCCGATGGCCTCCCCCAATATACTGCATTGCTATTTCCTTTCATCCGTTTCTGCAGCACTTGGGATGACTGCACCGCCTTCTCCTGAAGACAGACCCACTCCGTCGTAGCGTAAAGTCGTGGCTGAATTTCTAGTTAGGGGAAGTGAGGAGGCTAAATTAATACTAATCAAAGGATTTGAGAAAGGGGTCTAAGAATCGCGCAAACATTGGATCCCTTCTATGAAAAATTACCGTGAACCAACATCCAACGACATTTCTTAATCTCCTTCTTCGTATCAGAAGCCAGCAGCCAATTGAGTCAATCCCCAATTCCACCGAAAATACTAAGCATAATTTATGTTATAAATGCTGTCCACCGATCAATAAGTGATCGATACGAATTTCGCGGAATAGGAGCTGTGAGATGTTTATCAATTTATATCTTTCAGTGAAGGACACATTTATGATCAATCTATCGCACGTACTTGATAACCACGAGATAGGATGGTGAATCGATGTTAATTATCTTGACACAGCACTCCGGACAAAATTAGAAACCCAATTATCTGTCGAGCATTGAGCTTGCGGTCAACGTGTGTATTGAGTACACATATTACGGTACACGTTTATGGTCACATCTTATGCAATAACATTTTTTTTTCCAATAGATTGATCAGTAGTATGAAAATATGTATTTTTGCACCATATTTTATTCCATTTATGAAAGCCTACTGAACTCTTCAAATCCCTTTTGCACAATGTCGATCGACGTTGCAAAAACGCTTGCATGGAGCGTCGGAACAACTGCTTCATTTTTCAACAATACTTACCTTACTCAGTAAAGTATAAGGAAGCATATGATTTTGGATTTGGAATTCACTATTTCCATTTGAGATAGCCCTTTATTGATAATATCAAACGGTCCTAAATTTTGGTCCTTTATTACAAGCTTCTACGTTGAGTAATTTGGTGTATAAATACCAAAAAGATCAACAGGGTCTACACATTTTTATATATTATTTCCAGAACCGGACTCAAATGTCTCCGCGACTACACGACCTTGATAAAATAAATTCGAAAATCAAGGAACGGACGCTGACTGCACAACTCCCGGAAGTCTTGTGAAGAGAGATGGATTTTGAAAGCACCCGAGTCAGGGTTGTGTATACGGAGTTGTTACAGGTGGCATCCCTCTTTGATCTTCATATTTCGGAGGTAGATCCGGCTTCCTCTTGGATCGCAGCTTGGTACGGACTCCGACGACCAAAACGGTAGCTACTATTATTGAGAAGAAGCCTAGTCCGAGACCAAAACACCAGGATGAGAGTGTTCCGCTATTGTAATGGGCACGTCTTGGGTCTTCTAAAACTTGGATAGTAGCTGAGACCTCGAGCGAAGACCCGACAAGGCCAGCAACGCAGGTCCAGTTTCCAGTGTCCGAGAATTTCTTCACATCTGTCAATGATCGAGGAACAAATGAATGAAGAATTTGATGAATTCAATGTGTATAATGTATCGCGGCTATATTACCATTCACTTAGCGTTTTGAGATTGATCTAGGTAAAATGGATTTAATCACAATATTAACAAAGTGGTCTTCCTTTCGTTCGGAAACCGTGAGATATACGCACTTTCGATTTCCAGATGACATCTATTAGTCGTACTAAACGTGGTATAATGCCCTTTGTTATTATCGAGGCTCGTCCATCGTTCGATACCAAATCCGTTAGGTCTTATCCACCGGCAATAGTCGATGGACTCTTCGTGTCCAGGAATTAAGGAACAAGAAAGTTGTGCTCGATCATGTCTTATCGTCACGTTTTTCACATCGGGCATCAGCAACGTATCTGTTAAGTAGGAATCAAGTTACTATTTCGATATACTCGATGAAAAGAAGTTCGATCAAAAAGCTCCGTTACCACTAACATAAAAAAAATTAATCGTTTTGGTTATCGGTAATGGTAATATAAGCTAAATTTTTTGTGTTGGCTCCTATCGGACCTTCGAATTGTATACTGGTAAGCTAGATTTTCCACCGCCATTTACACATGACAAAAAAAATTCCTGATCATATACATATGTATATACCTATATACACGCAATATTTCATAGGCTATTATCGAATGACACGACTATCGGTCGTGGGCGTTTCGCGTTACATTGTCGTCGTATCTTTATTTATTGATCGACGTATGGTATACGTATGAGATTGATTGTCCGAGGATTCACTTCGGCCAGTCGTTATCAGTATGCTGGGATATATTCATTGTGCACGTACATACTACCTTATCTCGAAAGGTGACGGAGCAATTATGTATTCCTAATTATATGAGTGCTGGTTTTTTTCATCGTAAATTATGAAGTCTATTCAACTAGATAAAAAAAAAAGTTCTTTTCATCGTCACTGACTGAGGCTATATGAATCCAAAAATCGTATCCACCAATTATATCCTCAGTTTTCCTCCCGATATCCGATATCCGATTGCGGATTCCGCTTGTTACATAAGATCAAAGTAGAATGACGAACCTGTGACAATGACGCGAATAATTGATCTAACTTCTTGCCCATTGGAAACTCCCATCCCGCATTTCCATTCGCCTTCATCCGTGTCTTCGGCAGCTGGAATTACTGCGCCGCACTCCCCTAAGGACAGACCCATTCCGTAATAGTCTAGAGTCGTTGGTGAAATTCCGGTTGAGGAAACAGAGTAAGCTGTACCATTGGGGCTGCTCATCCAACAGTATTTCAATATCGCGTTTGCATTGCACCCGATCTGAAGTCAGAAAAGTATGAATCAAGGTTTTATCAACTTTTTGGTAAGAGTCCGGATGGATTGTAGACAAATCGGAGCCCGTCAATAAAAAATTACCGTAAAACTGTCGCCTTTTACAACGTACACAGTTTCTTCGTAACGCGATGGAACAACGTATTTGTATGGAGTAATTCCGGGAATAGCGACGTTCAGCATTGAACCAGACACGCCCGAGCTAGTGCCGAGGATACACTTCCAGTTTCCGACATCCGTATAGTCTGGGTTAAGAATGGTCATTCCGCACTGGTGAGTCCCTTCGATCAACTTGCTCGTGGACTGAGTGCCGGATTCGTAGGGGAGGTACCTGTGGTAACATCACGCGATTATTGAGTTGAATAATAATTATTCTTTGCTTGAAATTCTCGTCCAAGAGTCAAGATAATTCACCTATCGTAACCGATTGCTTCAAAGACATTGAGAACTATGCCACTCGGTTTGACGAATTGACAGAAAGAAAGGGAGTCGGTCCGCACGCTGCAGAGCAGATTCACATCACCATTATCCAGCGCAGTGACGGTGGCGTTGAACGAGTGATCATCTAAAATACGAAATGAGTCATTCTGAGAGTGAAGTCATCTCTTAACCTTATCCTTCTTGACAGAAGTAAGGAGTAAAGCTTGTGGCGTACCATAGGCAACAACTTCGGTGACTTTCTCGATGACATTCACTCGCCCATGAAGACTGTAAGTCGCGGTCCAAAAGCCTTCATGCGCGTTGGTGACGACTGGAATATCAATGTCGCAGCTTCCGGATTGTATAGGCAATTCTTGACCGCTCGGATTTTTTAGTTGACAGGAAAGAGCTTCGCTAGGACCGACCGTGATGCTGGCTGGAGCACCGCGTTTCACATGCATAACCGTCGGCTGCGAAAAAAATTATTAAGGATTGTGACGTCGTGGAATGTAAATTGCAGCTGAACTAAGTCCCTATACCTCGGTATCGGTGGTACTCAAGTTTTGGACTCGGACTTCGAAATTCCCGAAATAATTCAGCTTTTCATTCTCGTTGTTTTCAATAGTTGCATCTAGTCGCCAACTACCTGAGTGGCTGTTGTTGACTCGAACTATCACGCCGCACTGACCAAAGGAGCGTATTTCGTTCGAAATCTTGGTGACGGTATTGAGAACGTCAAATTTATGTTCCTGGACAGATCAAAGTCGATATCAATCACGTATCTACTCCATAGTTCCTGAAATTCTTACTCACATCGGGCGATGTCGCTATACAGCTGGACAGGTTTTGGTAATGATTGAGCAGACGAAGCGTCATTAAATTCCCAGGATATATACTGATCATTCGAGAAGGGAACACATCTACGCTTTGAAATTCCTAAAATTGAAAGACCCAATTAGACAACGTTATGGATTTGATGAAACATCTTGTATTCCACGTCTATCTGTTCAGCTGCGTTTACCTCGGTCGGCGATTCCGATTCATTTTCGGGATCTGCCTCTGGTACAAGCTGGACCTGAAATTGTTTGACTGTTTCGGGCTCTGTCCCGCTTGTCGTAGTGAATGCTTGTATTATCCACAAGCCAACATGGTCTATCGTAAGTGATTGTATTCTCATTCCACAAGTCTCCGAATTTTCATCATCAGGGTGTTGGTCAATTCCCCCTAGTCGATCTTCAATGTCCGGAAACAAAGAAAACGAATACCTCTTGTTCGATGTCACCATACATTTGCTGACGTGCGTTGGTTCGGGCATTGGGAAAAGAAGTTCATTTCCAATGACACCTTGGAGCACAATCACGTCATCACCTGTAAATAGAGTGTGTGAATAGAGAGAGTCTCAATTTAAGAAATTTGACTTAAATTTTCCACACAAGTAAGGTATGAGGTAGTTGATTCTTATTCAGAGTAGGAGTCAGTGGCTCAATCGGCAGGAAAAGAATTTATTTGTATGGGAAAGGAAAATTTGCATATCGCCGATTCGCACGAGATTCTGGTGCACGCCATCGATTTTAAAATTCCCAGAATCCTATGGCAATGAATTTCGTCGTCGGGAAATGGGCAGTAAATATGAAGGGTTTCGAAATAGTGGGACGGGCCACAGAGAAGGGCTAGATAAATAAGATAAATCTGGTTGTTTACCAAAAGCAACGGCGCAGAGGTATACAGCAGCGCCTAGAACGGCGAAAATGATGCGTTGAATTAACATGTTTCCCTCAGTATGTTGTCAGCTACTGTCGACTACGATTGTGGGCCTCTATAGCCAAGATAACCTACTTTATATCGCACATTCAGGCAGTGATCGATGTACGTCATCTTGCCTTGGCCTTATCATGTACGTGAGCGACAACGGCTTGTGTCACCTTGCATCTAAGGTGTCGTTGATTTTTTGTCTTACCAGCTTTGCTGCTCGACCTATCCTGATATGCGATCAGTTTCAATTCCACGCGGTTGCGGGACGTATAAAGTCAGCTAAATTTAGTACAATAATCTCACCAACGATGTCATTTGCCTGATACAAACAGCTGAGTTGATTGTCATTGACATTGAACGTTCTTCAAATCACACATAATTTTCCATCCATTGTTGGCCGCTCACTTCATAGACACCGTGTATAAAGTATTCGGGGGGTAACCTTGATATCAAGCCGAGAGAGATAGCGCTCAGAGAAAAGGCTAAGACGTTTTCAACTATTTCCTTATCTCTATAGATTTAACGCAAAGAATTTCGATCGATCGCGTGTGACAGCTGAAAGCGGTGTATTGTCTCAGGCGGATTCTACGCGGATATAGCGGATATTTTTTTTTCTAACTTTTACGCTTTTGCTCTTCCTCGAAAGAACAACACATGTCGCATGCCATATTATTCAGCCGCCATACGTCGACTCGTGACTGCAGCCGTCTGCGGCTTTATCGGGGCAAGAGATTCTGCTCAACGTTTCACCGCTAACGATGCCGTCAAGCATGTACCGCGTTACGCCTACCAGATGCGGCGTGTTTCACATTTAGATTTGGTCAAGTGGCCTGGATGCCAGAAACATGCGGTTAGCCATGCGGAGACATTCGCTAATATAATATGCCCTCTACTCACGCAGTCAAATTTCAAAGTGCACCAGTCAGGTTAATTAGCTAGCACATTTTTCCTTCCACTGAACGCAGTTAGTTGAGACTATCCGTAGGGTCAAAGACGGAGATCCATTCGCTACCCAAGCAATTCGCCAAGTTCTATGAACTTGCCAGCCGAAGCTACGTGCGAATGGCACAAGCTCCCTATATACGAAAATGCGGATGGGGGAAGCCTGATTTTCGAAATTAGTGTGGACGATATTGTACCTCGAAACGAATTGTGAAGCAAATGTGGCAAAATTTACGCGATGTGCGAGATAGATACGTAACGAGAACCGACAGCTCTGATTGAGGCGGAAACAAATTGCCTGCAGTGTATGTTACCTACTCATATCAGCGTGTATGTATACTTCGTTGTTGGTTATATACACCAAGCCTGAAATTCTTTACCCTCTGTACCCTGTAGGCATACCTACTCGAGTATACCTCACGCTACTAGGTACGTAATACACGTTGATTATAATCCAATAACTTCACGGAGATGGTCGGGGCTCGTTCTTCTCGGTCTTCTGTCGCTCGAAATCAAATTGATATCCCCGGTGTATTTGGCAAACGGAATCGACGTGGCCGCGAACTGGCCTCGCCCGCAACGAGGTTATGGTAATTGACTATCCGACTTGGAATCCCCCGTCAGACGTATCAATTACGCCCGTATGCATCGCAAACGGGGAATCTGCCTTTGATCCCCGCAAACCCTCAGGTAACGCAATTGACGCCTCCGTCTAATCTCAAATGGGATTGGCCGCCCACCAGGGTCGCCCGCTCGAAGCCCACGAGGGACATTGAAATGGGCTCACGCTCCCCAATCTTTCTTTCTTTTTTTTTTTTTTCTTTTTCTTTCGTCTTCTTTCCTTCCGTCTATTCCTTTTCATCGACGCTTCATGGTCCACGGATTGTTTTCTTTCACTGGTAAATCCAAGGAATAGAAAATATCTGGACCATTCTGTTTTTAACATTTACACCTCCGTCCCAGCGGAGCTCTGCACCGAGGATCTTCAGTTTATCTGAGAATATATATCAATATTGCGAAATGTTTTCATATTATTCAGAAGGTTGCTGAGTTCTGGTCGAAATACAGAAAGGATATGCAGTTTCGTTCACCTCGTGGACAAGAATTTGCAATAATAATTTCATGAGATTTTTTTTTTTATTCCAAATCCGTTCTACAGTCAAGACACATCAGCCAGGTCCTATTTCAGGTCCATTTCGCAATATTATTTAAATATTTTTGTAATTTTTTCGAGCTTGCCCAAGCGGAGAATAACATTAACCGAAATAGGCGGTTTTTGAAATTTCAAGGTATTTCTGAAAATTATAACAACTGCGTGTATGGGTTACATGGTCAACGCTACCCCGGTCGAGTTTATGCGTATGTACATTCAGCATGAAAAGCCGCAACATTTAGGCTCACCCCTCCGTTAGCAAAATTGTATTATTGGCATTGTAGGAACAAACTTTATTCCGCAAACCATTACCCTGGCTATTTGTTGCCGTACTGACACGTCGTCCTGCAGCCTGCGTGCTTTGCCACCACCCATTAAACGAGCTTGCGTTTATTGTACGGAGCGGGGACAGTGCGACATATGGCATGAAAGTAACATTTCTATTATGCCTTTGACAAACGATCGGACCGTATTTGAAGCAGTTAATATAAACTACGCACGAGCTTTGTAGCCATCTATATATCAATGTATATGTACCTGCGTTTATCTATGTACATATCTCCATATCGAACCAGTAAAAGAGACATCAACGGTCCGAGTAGTTTCCTCGTGTTATATACAACGAGCTCTACACTCCACTGTACTTTTACTCTGCACGACCACTAGATGCTTCCATATAATAATTAATTTTTTTTCCATCGCTAATTGGATACATTTTTACTTCCTTTTTCGAATATTTATACTGACAACGATGGGGACAATTGTGGTTCAGAACTAGTCTTGTACCTCGCCTATACATTCGAGGAGCGGCGATTCGGTCAACGTAGGTAAAATGATGAGCTGGTTTCGTGGCCGTCAACTTCGTCGCCAAATTAATCCAACGTTTGGTCAGTCGCTTTGTTGTATTTTCCCTTTTGTGTGCCAAACCGTGATGATGCCCGTTCCGTTTACTATACGATCGATCAAATTTTCCCAAATGTATTTTGGTTTACGGTGTATTTGCGACAGTGGTTGTTACCGTCCAACAGTGGGCAGTGACACGTTAATTCTAATCCCTTTGGACAATCCACCCTCCCCGTTCCATCCGCTAGCGAACTCCTCTCATTCGCAGGACAGTATTGTAATTCGCGCCTCATGATGATACAGCCACGACTTTACTTTGTCCTATCGCACGTCGATATCGGAAACAAACACCGAGAAAATGAGTAACTTTAGTAAAAATGGTAGATTTTTTTTTTCCTCTTGCTTTTCCTCTTGCTCGTGCGCATTTCAGTGAATTTATATTACCCAACAATGGGAATTCGTCTCAGTTTTTAAGATAAGGAGAATTTTATTGTTATATCTCATTGTCACGCGATAATGCGATTCTTGGGAGGTATAGGTATATAGGTGAGAATAAATCGTGAGAAGAAATATTCGTACTTTTTTTTTCTTTCTTATATTCACGAACCTTGCGATTTCGTAACGATCTAACGATCATATATCTCGAGAATTTACTAGTACGTGTATACCTATATGTATACCTCATTAAAATTGGGTAAACTCGAAGAGTTCAATACAAACAGTAATTACCTGAGCTAATCGTAGTAAAGTTTAATTATTCTCAACTGTACAGAAGCGCAATATAGTTTCAATTTGCGTCATCAAAGTTTGATCATAAAATACGATCAACGGTTTGATGTGAAATTAACAACTTCATTTGTAATAACCACACAAAATTATATATAGTTACCTCAATAACATGCATAGACATTACACTAAATTATGGAGACCATTATATTGTACCTACCACGATTATAAAATATCTAATTATAACAGCCAAAGGATATCATACGTATAAACTGTCCGTATATACCTACTTACTCCGTGTAGCGAAGATTATTGTGTTCATAATATACAGTATAATTTTTTTTAATTGTGCTTCGAATTGATGACTCATTTTTGTCGTAGAGCATAAAAAAGCTGAAATTTTTTGTCAAATTGCTTGGATCTCGGTAACTTGGTACGAACCTCGTCTCTGATCCGATAGAAAAAAAAAGAGGATAGAAATGTATCAAATTGGTGAGTCCTGGGATTAGTGCGGGACTGGGACGGCGTATAGGATACCCTCCCTTCGAAGCGCGGTTCGCTGAGCGGCGGGTTCACACATGCCATCCTGATCCATCCATTGTTGTGCAAATCTAACAAAAACCAACCCTCTAATCTGGCCAGCCCACTTGAGATTTGTCCGTGCACCCTGCAGCCGTACAATTAATTTATCTGGAGTACTTATACCGTGCTATTGCTATTTTTGCCATTGTCTGTTTACAGGCTCTCCTTCTAGCAGCCGCGCCTCGCCTCACCTCGCTTCGCCTCGTCCATGTATCATTGGAGATAAGCCGACGTATGCCCAAGCCTGGAGTGTATATTGAATTCTCTCCAGTATCAACCCTCTAGAAAAAAAAGAAAGAAAAATAAATAAATATAAAGAAAATGGCAGTAAAAACAAACTAACCGTTGCAGTACCTGATCAAATTTTTGTGACATTCTATAAAAAAACAAGGATCGCCCAAGCTACTCTACTTATCATCGTCAGCATGGTCGTAAGTATAAGGAAGAAGATGACTAGACGCTAGGTAGTTTCCTCTTATAGGATAAAATTGTTTCACGCATCGGGTGGCTAAATTTTTTTGTTTGGTTACTTTCGTGCGAGGGTAACATCCAACTGTTTATAAATTTAATTATTACGACGGTACTGTACATCTGAGTAAATATATTTATGTTGTTGAATGTGGTGTCCGCGTGTTACCGCCGCGGGAAGCGCGTCGTGTTACCAAACGGTGTTGACCAAGGGACGTTATGGTTGCGTCGTGACGAGTTCGGAGTCACGACTAGAGGAGGCAACTTAATTAGTTACGATGCAATGTGTCTATCGATGATCGTGACGGCGCGGCGTGCTTGCGAGAATACACCCTTTGTATGATCGGACCAACAGCGGATATTATAACGCTCGCAGGATATTTTATCCTCTTAGCTCAATTAAAACCTCTACAAGCATGAGGCACTTGTCTTGTGGACCGCCCGGCGAGGGACACGCTTAGAGACCCGACCACGGTCCTGGTCGCGCCCAATCCATTTATTATACCTGGATAATGAGCGTCACAAATGAGATACATGAGGGTGATGCGCGTTGAGAGGAAAAGTGGCGCCGAAAAAGAGTTTCACTATTTTTTTCTTCTTATATTTGTTTTTTTTTTCTCCAACACAAGTAAGTGGGTATAAATTGTTCACTTTAGGTTCTAAACTTCGATATATACCTACTTGTTCCTGTTTAGGTGCAGAATATATGTGAAGTATATATCTCTAGCTGTAGCAGAGGTATAGTACCTATAGTTCCGGATTGGAGTGAAGAAAAAGGGTCTAAAATTGGCAGGAACACCAGAGGGAAATCGGGATTTCGAAATCAAAGGAAAATGGACGTCAGTAAAGCCCCAGGACAAGGGAGTCAAATTTAAAAGAATGACTCGTGCCATTTGTAGCTCCTTCAACGTGAACAAAGCCCTTTGAATCCATCCGAAGTCGTTTGGTCCTCGCCTTTTCCGTACATTTTATCGCTGGATACAATTGATGGCACGTTTTAGAAGTAACAAAAAAATAAAATAGAACAAAATAAAATAAAGCAAAACAGTTGCCGCATTTCCACGGGGCGAGCAGCTCGCCTAAGCTCATAAAACGCTACCGTACGCTCCATGGCTTAGGTGGAACCCGAACGGAATCGATAGCGTTAACATATATAAGATACGTAGGATAGGTACAGTGCACAATGTAGTTTCTGCATGTGTGTGAGTGAATGTTTCCGTAAACGGAGAACAGCTATACCTGTATATGTGTGCACCTGAATACATCTTTGACTTGTTTATCTTACTAAGCAGAATAGCATTTCGAAGCTTAGAATGTTTTTGCGAAAGAGTATTTGGAGCGGATTTGCTAGGCAATGCTTCCTCTTGCGGTTAAAGTTTGGAAATTTGTTGCTAAACCGCTTTGCCCTGAGCTCTGTTTGGTAATTGGGTACGTTCCGATATCTGCTGGTGGCTTCTATGGTACCGTACACGCGTATATTGATTGCGCCATTTACAGAGTAGCTCCCGGCAAGTTATTATTTAAAATACATAGATTCTCTGCGAGTTCGCTTGACTTTCCACTGCAGCTGCTTATTCCTGAGAGATATAGTGTAGGCATGCATAAGTAAAACATAAAGACGACGGCTAAAGTGACTTCCAGCAAGTTTAAATTGCCAAACTGACATCAGAGGTAACTCGCTGCAATTGTCTTCGAAAATATCGACGTGGTCCCAAAGCGAGTATAACTTTTTTTTTTCTCAATCTAAACCTGCGATGCATGCCCATTTATACTAAAGAATGATTATTGTGGAAAACGTTCGTCTGACTGTAGGGACGCCCTTCTGAAGCTTCAATTATTTGCCCGAGTATAGATTTCGGGCGTCAACAATTAGGGACTGATAAAGGTAATTATTTCGCTCGGTAAGATCTGGGTAACTAAGGGCTGTCGATGTATCGCGAGGATGTATAATCACTCTGATTACAATCCGTCGAATTGTGATGGCTCGTAGACTGGTTGGCATAGGCGCGTGCATTCGGAGTAATCAATAACAATTAGTCACCTAAAATAACGGGCAATTAGTGGTCAAAGATTAGAACCATCAAACTGAGCCCCGTCAAGCGCAATTTCTAGTTATAGGTTACCAAGGGTGCGACTCTGGTATTATTTTAATTGTTACTAGTTATATGCCCTGGGTTGTGGCACTTAATTGCTACGTTCCTGCCAACCACTCGAGACATATACCTGCTCAGGTTCTCGTCTCACGGAAAGCAACTCTCTTGCCTACGAATCACTCTCAATTTTGGATAAAATAGAAATATATAAATCAAAGATATCCGTCACACGTGGTCATTAAAATCAATCCTTGACAGGTTGGTTAATAATTGGAGACTAACCCAATCCATAAGCAAACCGCTTTATGGAGTTTTAAACGTTTTAGTTTTCGCACTGATTTATTGGTTGAACTTAAAACACGCTTTTAGGAATGAAATTTCGTGAGCCAGTCAATATTTTTTCGGCTTTAGATTCCTTTACAAATTATTATCAGACCCGTGTCAGTCACCGGTCAATACGGCATCGTTTCGCTTCGTAAATTTTCTCCGTTCCTCGTGCATAAGCATTTTCACGGACTGTTTAATTTCCGAGAGGTTAGTGCGGTGATAATAAAAGGAAAAATTTTCACTCGGGGATTTCTGCTCCTGGCTTCCGAAAAACAACAAAGCCCTTGGCTAGCGAGCTGGTGCCGTACTACAAAAGACTTGCTCAGCGTTTTGCCTGTTGCACGCCTCGCCGGCGTCTCGTCAGCATTTTTCCTGTCCAATTATTCGTAATTATAGAGCTGAGCTAGGGCTGTTTTGATAATTGGTACTAATTGTAAACGGAATATGGACGCGAACCGTGACGGGGGTGAGTGATTCATGCGTCGAAATTCAAGAAGTCCATATATATGATGTACCTACTGGGGGAACGAGTCCACGATCGTCCCTCAAGACTTTTACCTAGTTTGACGCTCAAGTTGTTCATCTTCGTTATCACTTCGTGGGTAAAACAAATTTTCTTCATTGTCATTTCCGTTTGTTATAAATTATCATTCTCAAGTGAAAATACAACGCAAAATATAGTGGCGCAATAATTCATCACAGAGTCGACATTACTTCAGATATTTATTCAGTAGGATCCACTCTTAGTGAAGTATAAGACTTTTCGTACCTGCAGATATATAACTCAGGGCGGAATTGTCTCTTCTCTAATGCTGAGCGGAATTTGAATTTTACATTTTATTTTAATAGTTAATCGGACCACTTCAAACAACGAGATGCAGACGAGGAGAAACAAGATTTTGAATTATAACGACTTACGATTGTTTATTTTTCTGATAGCTATAGACCAGCTCTCATCGTATTAATCGCTCAGTCATATCGATGATTCTCCACTAGTGCTTTCATTCAGCACTGCAGTAGCCATCAAAGTGAAATATTGAATTCCTTGTTCAAATATAATATCCGTTATTTGCACCCAATATATTAATCGGTTGAATTTTTTGCGGTGAACGTTGCCATTTTTGATGAACGTAATTATTGGAATATATAGGGACCGTTGCCTGAGCCAATGAACAGAATGAAGAAAACGTCGTAAATCTTTAAGCTTTGCCAAATAGCGTAGACCAAAATGTTCGTAAAGTTATCCGGAGACGTTTCTTGTTCAAAGAATTCAATCTAGATTACGGAAAGTTCTCGTTTAATTTCCCACTACTGCAGAGCGACGACCTTTCTGGCTTTTGCAGCTAGCACCTCTCCAGGCTCCTAAACTTCTGACAAACCGAAGCTAGGATCTAGCTAGACGTTTCGTACTTTAGTGGCGGATGCTTTACAAGTAGAAATTCCGAGCGCCGGAAGGTCCTACGGCGAAGACCATCGCGATGTGATGCAGGTCCTTCGTCATCCGTAATTCGCACGATCATATTTCACAGACGTGTCTGGAGGCCTTGGAGGTACGCCGTTCTTGGACAGCAGCGATTTCAATAAATTATCTAAACAATGTAGTTTCGTGTGCGCAGTAATAACGTGAGAAGGGCTGTTGGGTCGCTAGAGCTAAAGGTTAAACGGCAATTTGGCGATCCACTGAACCATCTGTCAAAAGAAAGGAACGACGAGCGATCCCCAGTATCCCCGATGCCTTGCTAGGTATTATATAATGATCGGCCGCGGGTCGAAGCGCCAAGGACGCGGAGTCGTTTGATCGAGGTTTGACTCTAATTGCACGAAAATTATAAGCCGGGCCATACGTGTAGGTACCGTATGCAGCCAGGTATATCCACGCATGTATTTTATTACGCGTACGTGAACGTCTTGAACGTCTCGACGCCTCGCGATCTTCCACCGGGATTATAATCGCCCTCAAAATCATATCAGGTAGATATATGCTGAGATTATATTCAACCGGAAGTAATATCGCAGCACAGTCGACTAACTATCGGTAAAATCAAACGTATCGTATTCATTTTTAGGGATGGGTCATCCCCTCTCTACCGTTCAAGTATATATTATATTGTCGACATTTTCGAACGACAAGTTGTATGTATGTATGTACATTCTACGTATCGTATACGTGATATACAACACAGAAATAGAAGCAAAAAATAAAAAAACAAGCTTCAACTTTTATTTCTGACTCAGTTATGCGTTGATCACATTTTTTGGTCCATTTTTAACTACATCGCCGCTTCGCGAGTTGCCCGCAAGCGACCGATCTAAACAAGGACAATGAGCTCCGCGGGTGGTAGGATGTCGCACTCCAGGGGGGCGACCACTATATGGTACTACCCTGTAGCAGTTTCTTCATTAGAATACTCCGGGCTCATCAACGCTCGTAACTGTCTTGACTCGGCGGACCTCACGCGCGCCAATTCTACTAAAACTACACCTTCTGGTTCTTCAAAGGCGAAGAGGATACAGTGACGTCACCGCGGCGTCCCGAAAAATTTTTCCTATACGAAAGTTTGCAAGAAAAAAAAAATTGGATTGACGAGCTTACATCGACTCCTGCGGATGATCAGTTGCGTGGCCTCTGGTCATTCGGCAATGTAATTTTGTATTGCGACAGTACAGCTCACCCAACTCAATTGCTGTGACAGCTAGCGTGTGCTGGTAATTGGAAAGCCCGCATAAGCCCTGCAGAGCTTCTCGAAAAGAAATTGAAATAACGAATATATAAGAAAGATTAAATCACCTTCAAATTCAGAATTAATACCAGCAGGACATAGTTGGTATCTCTTTCGTTTCTATAAAGACGAAAAGATCTCCGAGAGGATATGCCGAAGGATTTCGAAGAGGAGACTTAATGCTTATTAAAGTATCTTGAGGTGTGGGACTTTCTTCGAATATATCTTGGTATATACAGCTGTATATATATCCATGTACCTATATATCCATATACCTATATATCTATACCTATAATATAGGATGGAGAGGGAGCCAGTCAAGAGCTGCAGTTAACCCGGTTTAGCAACCGGCGTTTAAGCATTTTATCCTAGTAATTACTTGGTCATCATCTCGACGAGGGATGCAGAAGGATGTCTAACGTCTGCACGGCGTTTCTGTCATTTACTCCTGCCGTTATTTATGGACTCAGAAATTATACACGTAAAAGGGACTTAATAAATGGTTCGAATTAAAAAGTACTTTAGTCCTGGAATTTTATTACTATTCGTTTTACGAATAATTGTTCTTGGGGATTTCTCTAATAGTTAATGGTAGGTAGTTTACAACAGTGCACAGGGTATAGGTACCCTAAGCTGTAATCAAAATCTAAACTAATCTAATTTTAGTGACTGACGGTAGAGGCAAGGTGTTTGCCTTGGCTGGCTGCCTTTGTCAATTTTATTCCGGTACATCGCGTCACGCGTGAGAAGATCTCGTCCCAGGATAAGAATGAAGAATCGTTTTAAGATCGACGCGGTCCGTGTCGAAGATCTCCACAACCTAAAGAGGAATTTAACGGATCTAACGCCGTTCACCCAATCGTAATATCCCGGATTGAAATAACCTCACCTAATCTCTGCTCAACCTACGATTCGACCCTCGTCCGGATTCCTTTGTTCCGTACGGGTTTTCCGAACTACAACGAAACTACACGTCTAACTTTCCGGGCAATAACGGTCATTGTGGTTCGCGCTATACCCAGTTCTATTCTACTTCATGTATTTGCGAAATTGTACATACGCTTCCACAGTGATATCAATTCTAGAGTGAAAAGGCTGGGCAATGATATCCTTATGTTCAGATCCGGAATTAATATTTGATAAACTTCAACTCAAAGCCAGGGCGTTAGTCGCGTCGTCAAAGATACAGCCTCGAGGTGTTGGCACAAGGTATTACCTCGAGATAGTCTTGAGATTGGAGACAGTTTGAGGATGAACGTGGATGAGCGGGCGCGTAATTCAATATCAGTATGCTTGTATTTCAAGAGCCAAGAAAACGTCCTTGATTCCCAAGGGATCACGCTATCAGCGGGTAGTCCCGAGGGTAGAGAAGCAAGGAATGCTGGGCAGTGTGCCGGTTATAATTAGGATAGAACCCGTGTCGAATGGACAAAGATTCTCCGTTGTCAGTTGGGATGTTCTAATGGTCCTGCGACATAATTGCGTTGTAATCTGTTCTCTCATGGGCCTCTGTCCTCGCCTTTCTCCCTCCTTCTGTCACTTTTGCGCCCGAGTTATCCATCACTCGGACATTCGTCGTCCTCTATGCCCAAGCTTACCTAGGACGTCGAGGATCCTCTCGGCCACGTCTTTCCCAGGTCCTCTGTGATAACGTCCTCAAGCTTGTAGCAAACGAGATGATTCGTGTACCCATGTTAAGCCTTCAAGATGTGGTTCATTATTTTTGAGTGGAAAAGTTACTTCCGAGCGAACATATTATCATGGAAGGAATACCACACCCCGCAATTCAATCAGCAGCACCTGCATGGCTTGGAAAAAAAATAAAGAAATATATATCGATATAGAACAAGATTGAAAATACGTCTGCGTGTTCTATACAATTACGATCGTCGCGTATCCCATGGCCTCTTGATACGTACCTTGATAACTTCTGGATATTCTCATAGTCGAACTGGTTTTCGCAACTAGTTTTGTCATTATTAATGGCCTCCCCGCAGTGCCACCGGGCTGACGCATTTATCGACACTTCGTGGGAATGTCTTGACCAAGAGCTACAGCCTCAAGTCACATAGTTGTTCTGATACTCACTATAGCACGTGTAGATATATCCACTGCAAACATGTGCTGAAGATAAGAGAATCTTGGGGGTATTCAGTTCCACGAAGAGGTTTGATCAGTTGCAAAAACAGTTACCGCCCAAAGAACAGACGAATGTATGTATGTATGTACCTATAACATACCTATGTACGTTTGATGCCATCTTTGAGACGACTACGCTTCAAGAGGAGGCGAACTGAAGATGGACAGCGAGGATATACCTATATGAAAAGTCAAGAACGTCGATGAGACGTTGACACCCACCCGACCACGAAGAGGCATGTCGACGCAACGACTCTCCTGACAGCCGTCACTCCGGTCAAGAACGAACGATCGTACAATAGGTTTCTATCAATCGGCTCTTAACAGTTATCTGACTCCAAGCGGGATCCTGGCCACATAGAAGCCATTGTTTTCCAATGACTGGTCAAACACAGTAGGCTCATTATGCCGCGTTTGGATCGAGGAATGTTGTCGCTGTACTTTGGATCCGCGCTACGAAGTCAACATGGAACGTTGTTCAGTTCCGGATATTATCAATCTGGATGAAAATGTCAACGGATGTCTTAGCCAGTGCTTTATATAATTTTTCACAAGTTCATGTCTATTCGTTTCTGTATACACTAGAGAGTTTTCGATTATCGACACACGGAAGCCAAAGTGAGTTCCAAGGTGCGCTGGATAAATGTGGTGAGATTGCCTCTGCACCGGTAGGAAGGAAAGAGTGGTCCAGAGAATTCTCTCGGATGACGTGACTGGATTGCAAGTGGATTGGCTGGGATGGTCTCTTCCGATTGCATTTCCGTTCGGCTCCATCCTCGCTTTTGGATTTTCCTTATACCAGTCGTCATGGGAGTTTGTACAGCGTTAAAGAGTCTTCATTCTGCTAAAGCAATGGCTTGTCACTCTTTGAAGAAGGAATTTTAACGAATCAAAAGCCAGTACTCGCACGACGGATGACTCCTTTTGTTGCGGTCGTTCTATCATCTTTTCTCTGCAGCTAAGGCGAGTGCACTAAGGAAAAAAAATGGTGGCCGTATGTCACGCGTTTCTTCCAAGCATGACCTAGTTTCGATGCGATTGTGAACTCGCCTGCGGACTCGGACTTGGATGGGGATGGTTCAATGACTGGCATTTTATCTTCAGACCATGGCGCAAAGCTGTTAGTTCATTGGTGATGTTGCAACGATCACCGGACCAACGATTAATTTACCGAGATAAAACCCAATTAGTCTCGCGTGTCATTTGCCACAATTAGTCTCAGCCTTTAATTACGGCGTTACCTTTTATTTCCGGATCTCTGATTCGCCCTCTCACCTCGTGTCAAGAGGATTTTTCCTCACTTCGACCCTCTCTTCTCTCGAAAACGTTAGTTTTAACTGTATTCAGTGGTACGAAGTGTACACTGGCACTGGCAAAAATTGCTCTTCGTTATACCCACGTAATAATGCGGTTTGTACATTTGTTTTTTTTTTGTTTTAAACACTTATTTTGCGAGTGCTGCAATTGCCGGAGCTTTAGAGCTTTTTCATAACATTATGAAAAATAAAAAATTCGTTTCAACTGGCCAACATTTGGGTGTTCGCCACGGACAGTGACCGCAAAATGCACGTGGAAAAGGTAAAAAATGAATAAAAATATTTAACATGAAAAAAGTTCAAAACATAGACCGGAGAACGTATACCTATATGAAAAAAACGTTGACATGCAGCTTCCACTGCGGTATATGCTGATGCATATAATTTATAAGCTTTTTCGCGTTGAAAGTTACGAACAAAGAGATTTATTTTTTATTCCAGCGGTTTTGACTCGCGAATTACGCTTGACTGGCTCTAGGGTTGAACGAAGGAGCTAATATAGGTCAGTACGCGATTGCGAATTTAATTGCGCGTCGTTATTAGCAGGAGAGTTCCGATTTTACATTTTAAGGCATAGTTGTATGGATTAATTAAAATTGGCCAACGCGTGGCCAGAGATTAGGATTATTCTGCTTCGTAAATAATGACAGGGAAAAGCATTTTTTTTTTTTTTTTTGGGCTGCCCAATTCTGAAAAATTTGACTGAAAATCGGAGGCTAAGTCAGAACAACATTGTCGCACGTTATTATGAAGAGTTATCGTCACGATTTCAATTGTGCGACGCCAAATGGTACCTACCCCATATGTGTTTTGGCAGTGAGGGTTTCAAAAACTCCGCTAATACCCCAATCTGCAAGTTTGTTAGTGACGAGGAGTTTTTAATGTATATGAAACGCGTGGGCCCTAAAAGCTTAAGCCTGTTTTACGCATGACGTTTTAATAACCAAAACTAATTTCAAAGTTGCATACGTCATTCTTCTGCGAAAAACTGTACTAATCGACATAGCGTTATAATGTTTGATAATTACTAGACGCACCTTAAACGGCACACATTGATGAGTTTGCAAATCAAAACTTAACCGGATAATCGAAATTAAATAGTAATTAAGATGTTGTGAGATAATCAAGTTCGCAACGTAACAATAAATCGATCCAACCAACCGAACAACCTTCTGACTCTGATCTTGCTGATGAAAGACAGCCTGCAATGTCGAAGCGGCAGGCGACTTTCTGCCTCTGACGAAAGACACAAGACGACTTTAATCAACCTGCCCTTCATTAATGATTGCATTTGAACCCAGAATGACAGACAAATTGTGCTTTATCTGTAAATTAATCGAGATTAGTGAGGTGCACCAACAAAAGAACCGTATAATGGGATCGGTAATGGCAGTGGGCTACAGCGTTTTACAGCTCATCATCCTCGAGGCAAAGTCATTCCACGAGCGCTAGCACCCCGCGGCGTTTTCGAAACGGTTCCTCTGGTGCACCGGCGGATATCACCGTCTTTCGACTCTCGTCTCGCGGGTCGCAAAGCTTTGCCTTGGTAGACCACAACGACTCACTCCAGACGGAAAGGTAAAGAAGTGCAAGGGAACGTGTTCACTTGTCATCTGCCCGATGAATATCACCCAGAATCGTCTATCAGCAATTATATCGATTTTACCTGAACTTTTCTGTATCATTGAGGCAGGTTTTTTGTTCCTTATAGTGTGTCCAGAACCATCCACCTGTACCCCAAACATTGGTTTCCATTGACGATAAATGTAACTTGCGACAGTAATTCATTTTTCACATTTCACACTTACTGAACATCAATAAAATAAGCGGCAAAACAAAACAGCCGACAATAAAGGGCGTCATGTGCCACTGGCGAGGTTCTAGATGCTGACGTGCAACGGACTTGCGAGAAAGCAAATGTCAACGAAGGACCTTTGCGACGGTCTAGCCCCTCGATCTTTATTAAATAGTTGCACATTTTCCGATTACGTTGAAATCGAACGTCAAGGATCACACAGATAGATTCTTTAACCATAAATATGAAAGGGTTGTTATTTTTCTTCAGTTGTGAATATTAGGGCGAGAAACCGAGGTCTTGATAAAAGATACGGAGATTATAAACGCGATAAAACTGTTCGGATCGATGCTCGTTTATAATTATGAAAGAATATCTTATCTTCCCATTAATGCTTTGTAATTGTTATGGAATTTTGTCAGTGATTAATCTGGTCACCCGATTTTTAAACGAAAATATTTGGTTGTTTTGCAAAGACACATATAGCTTGTTGGCGAAGAAGTTGCGCGGTAGCTAGATCGATATGAGAAAGGTAACTGTAGGGATTATCTTGATCCCAACCCATACCAGCTACCCTCCTCTATATCCGCATAGATAATTTCACGGGGCTGTTTGCATATGTAAGCAGGCGTGCAGCTGCGGGCTCAACAACAGCAATATCAATTAATACGGGCCTGTAACAACCTTCTGTGTTGATGTGCCTTGGAGCAACGGGTGGTCCCTAGGCGAATGAGACGATGGAAACTCAAATTTAACGCACCAAGACGCAAACTTATTTTCGCTCTTCGATTTTGCGTACTTTACGTATACCTTATACAGGTAGGTATATATCTCTGGGTACAACAAGGTTCTCATGTCAACCTCTTTCCTGCCTCACTTTACATCGACATAGAGGATTTTTGTAACATACATTCGTCGCAATTTATTTGCTCTATATATTTGCAACTATCGTAAATCTTTCGATAAAATTCGCTGTCTCCTTTCATTTTACAGAGCTGTACAACTTGTGTAGCACTTCTTCCGACATCCGGTGCATCTATTTTGCAGAGCCTATTCGATCTCTTATAGAAGTTATACCGGGTATTCCCAAATTTGTGAGATTTATCGGTAGCAGCTGTACGATCGACGCCGAAATTTTGTACAATGGTTTTGACTCATGGTAAGAAACCTGTGTTTGTGCTCTTTGAACTATTCGCTATTAAAGAAAATAGACGACTATAATGTTTGTGCTTTTCGCTCGGTCGATGAGGGATGCTATAAAAATTCTCATTTGCTGCATTGAACTTGACATCGGTTCGAATAGAATCCATCTGATCATCCGTTTAGGTACGTTTCATGCACAAGAGGTTTGAAACTGGTAATTTGCTTCGATTTATCACATCCGGAATCCATGAATGGCCACCTTACGTCAGATGAGTCGATATCCAGGCAAACCTATGCGTAATTTTATTAGCTGAGTGAATAAGTCTTTAGCTGAATCCTTCGTTTCGATAATATTTGAGAATTTCATTGTTTTCTTATCTTTCAGTCACACGCATTGTCAGATTCGTCTGCACCAGCTCAAAAGCCGATAAAATATATGAGACTGAAGTCAGGAAAATGCGGCTTAAGCGTCGGGCGATTTGATTTCTATCACAACTTTCCTGTGTACGCTCGAACCATCTGTCCCCAAAACGACAAATGAAGAGCTCTTCTTGGCCATTAAACAGTCCGCACACAGGTTCATTACACGAAACCAATAGAAATTCTTTAGTTGCCCGAAGCGTTCAGCCTTAAGCAAGAGTCTCGATGGAATCTAAGCCCTCGTCAGTTGACCAATGAAGCGTGCACAAGTGGGGGCATGCTTTTGGCAGAGTAGGGTTGAACCCTGGTAAGCCTCGCCGATTCCCCGGGTTAATCACTGTTCAGTTTCGTATAGTCGGCCGCGCGTTCACCCCTTTCCCGTTTCTCATCACAATCCCGCTAACCTCTCCCAACGTATCCTCCGCACCCACTCCCGTGTCTTCCGCTACGTTTACCCTACCTTACATGTATACCTATATACCCATACATACATATATACCATATATATATAGGTATATATTCTATGTCTACGTAGGGTTCGCCAAGCAGATCACCCTCTCGTCGCGGCCATTGTTGGCGATCTCGAGGGTTCGCGCGCCCAACCGCGCGCTCGACAGTTAAAGACCGAAGGTTATTCGCATCGCGGAAGGGAATGATTAAAAGTAAATGATCGTAAGCGACGACGACTTCTTACGCCTTGATTAATTTTCGATTGAGTAGAGAAAGAAAAAGAGAGAGAGAGAGAGAGAGAGAGAGGGAGGGGGAAAGAAAGAGTGCTACGTCAACTGAGTATCATTTTATAAATCAGTTGATACACACATGTGTTGTACCTTATACCTATACACGTGTGTTCCTGTGGGAGAATAGTAACAGTGAACGTTTTATTTATGAGTATAAGGTATCTGGAGGTAGGTAAATACCGTACTGCACAGTAACAGATTCAATAAAGATTCTAGCTTTATCGGTAATTTCCCCACGGCTACGTCTACTCAATTGAATATTGCAATCTGCAACGGTATTAAGGCTAATACGTAGCAAGCTTCGTATTGGATATAGGAGTGTATACTTATGTATGTATGTACGTGTACCTATAATATCATGCCTAGGTAATATACCAGTGGCAATTCGTTACGTTAAAGGGTACGTATGTACATACATACGTATAGGTAACGTATTCGTATTACTAGGGTGGGTTCGATCGGTGCAACGGATTACATGCGGCGTGCGGTTCGGCTGGATTAGCTTGATTCCAAATTGCAATATCAATTAACCGGAGTGTATCGGTGACCTGATTGCGAGTCGAGGTAAGCGAAGACGCGACTATGCCACGACGTCCCAAGCCCTGGACATACCCTGGATTCGAACAGTAGCTGATCACCGTAGCTGGGGTTATACGACTCGTTTCGCTCCGAAATCTCGCTAGCAATTACCGAAAGTGGAAAGACCGCTCGATCCGCAATGGCGACAGTATAAGATGAAGGGATGAAGGCGCGGCGTGGCGCGGCAGGGTGGATAGCCAGGTTAGGGTTAAAGTCTGATTGGTAGGGAGGCTGCCGGCGAGCCCCCAGATGGGTTGGTGACGCCGTTAAATAGCCCTGGGTCTTCCTCGTCTGTCCTTGATAAGATGCTGATTAGATTACCGGGCCTCCATTCGAACTTAAAGTAATTATCTCTCTTCCGATTCAGTCTCTCCTCGATAGCTAGTGTATTATAACCGAGCGGGACGTTTCCTTCTGTGCGAACGAAGACAAGCCCCTCAGCTATTGCATACTCGAGAATATAGAAGTCGGAATTTTCAGATTTTTATTATATCACTGCCTGCAATTGTTTGGCCAGTTTTGATTAATTTTCGGTTCTTACAATGCGAATCAACGTCTCATCTCCTCTCCCTGTTTCCCACACATGTAGGGGATCATTTCTTGGCATTAACTAATCGCTATTAAAATAAGTTCAACCCAAACGAAGCGCAGTATGTTTGTCTGGGCCCGTATATAGCAAAGGAGAACAATGAACACGCACGGAGCTCCGTGGCCTCAGTATGACAGATGTCAGGCCAAAATGCATCCAAGCCCGCTCTGCAAGGAACCCCAGTCACTGCGTTACATTTAAATGATTGATGAACAGCTTCAACGAGGATCACCAGCGGACGCACATCCTCCGAAGCCCGATCGTTCAGCAACGGGGTTCATCGACTCCGAACGAAATATGGTTGCAGAAATTATTGCAAAATTCGTACTCATTCTGCATACAATTGAAATTCTTTAGTATCTGCCTAATCACGACCGTAGAATGTTGTTCGTGTCTTTTGTGATATGTTTCGTTCGGTCCGATCGCGCCGAATTGGAGCTTGACGAATCCATTCAATCAGGTCTTCTATGGCTACCGTTGACTCGATTGATTTGTGCCAAAGCAAACATTGCTTACTTACTTAGCCGCGGAGCAGAGCGGGAAATGACGAATGTACGTGTATTAATAATGGTTGGTGCAGGGACGCGAAGCGACCAGCTGAGACCCACGGGTGGCTACGTCGCTCAGGAGAACCAGGCGTCCCTCATTTGTCTTTGAGGATGGATTCACAATTCAAACACAGACAACGCGTCCAATCAATCTCCTATGAATACGTCATGTCCCGCGGTGGCCGCAGCGGCTCAACGACTCTGACCGTATTCTACGATACTATTATGTACCAAAGTGACTGGCCCGTCCACCGCGCCTACGTACGTACACACATACATACGCATATGTATAATAAGTCAACTGCAGTCAACGTATCTGAATATTCAAGACGTAAATATGCATAACATTTTCACACACGTGTATGACCAGCCTCCGTTGCACTATGCAATCTGCAATGATGTGATTAATGAAAAATTTGATGAATAGTAACGGTCAAAACTTATGGGATACACACGTGTATGAAATCATTCATAAAACTGAATCTCAATATTGTTTTTCATTGCACTACTTCAGGAATAGAGTCTGAATAATTATTGGCACAATGACATCGCGAATGTAAAGCTCAGAGGTGATCCGCAGCTTGAATTGATTGCTTCGATAAGTTTCCTCCGAGTTGTATGTATGTACACTTGTATATGCCTCGTTTGAGTTGATTTGAAGGTAACGTTAACCCGTAACTCCTTCTTCTCGCACGTCCTCGAAATCATCCTCGAGTATCATCTTCAGGGTTACAATCAGTCCAGAGGGCAACCGCACAGCAGCTGAATTTTATTCATATATAATAATTTGCATTCTGGTCAGCGGCACAAGAACCCACATTATTATACTGGCCAGGAAACCCAAGAAGGCAACCCCGGTCCGGCTCAGTTCAGTTCAGTTCGGTTCGGTTTGGTTTGGTGAACGAGGTGGGGTACAGTTGCGTAGGGTGGCGGTCAGCTAGAGATATACCTGCCTACCTACCCAATGCCAATGTTACAGTCTACAAGAGGGCTATACTGCGGTTTCTTTGGCACGAATCATTTTGTAATTAACTTTTTGTTATGCTCTTTGGATCCTCAGGAGACATGCGAAGCCAGCGCATTGCCCGATACAAGCCATCGTTCTGGCACCGCAGAATTCGAATAATAACAACAATGATAATGATATCAGTAATGACAACAATGATTATAATAATAACGATCGATTCTTCGCTTTGCGAATATGTACAAACACACATCCGTTTCGCGAACGCCCGCGGAATTCCTTCTGGTTTTTACTCTCCCACAGTATATATAGCCGGTTTTTTTTTTGTAAAAACATGCGGTCAATGCCGCCTATCCGGAATCTCCTTTGATTAATTGATCGAAATTCATATCGGTAGGTATACCGGTAGATGGACGTGGGTATACCTACTCGTTTATGCAGACGTATGTGTTGGTAGATTTATTATTTACATAATATATAGGTATATCTGTACTTATGAGGGTAGACATATATAACGCGTGTATGCTTTACATGGGCTTATTCGCGGATTCAAGGCATTCCATATAGAGCGGATTGTTAGTTTCAATTCATTGGACTGGTGGTCGTCGATCGTTACCTATGCAGGCCTAGGTAGGAAACAGATTTGGATAATTGAAACCGTTTCATTCACATTTCACGCATCATTGGACGTCGTTCCGCTCTGACCATACGGAACAATCAATATTGAGCTATGGTTTAACCGGACCAAGTTTGCGCAATGTCTGTTCCAGAAAACAATGATTCGGTCACGACATTTGTCATAATTATTTATCATTAGCCATCAGGTTTGAAATCTAACTTAGGACCACTCTTCGTCTATGGCTCTGTTCTGTTATAATCTCGCAGTTATTTTCATCGACAAGTGTCTGCGCGCAGGATTTCTGCGAATCTTTCATTCGATATAACTTCACTGTATATATCTGTATACAGTTCGAGAGAAATCACAGTACTAATTCTCATCATAGCTCGGGACCTTGATCTCATGCCGGGTTTTATTCCACCAGCGTTGGATCCGTTGTTTAAAAAAAAAAAAAGAGGAAAATAAAAACGGGAAAAAAAAGCAGAAAAACGAGACGAAAAACACCGCGTCACGGTACAACGAGATTAAGTATCAATTACGCCCATTTATTTCAATTATCTCCTTCGAACTTCGGCCGCTTCACCAATTATACACAGTCGGTAAACAAATTCGTATAATGTACATACAGCTATGCGAATAAATTGTAGAAAATATTTATAATTGTTTCATATAGGTATATGTGTACCATGTGGAGTGACTTACGGGACGTATTGTCAATCACGTGATTGAATATTTGATGTACCTATACCTATGTAATAACTATATTGCATATTTGGAGGAGATTTAAAGCTCATTGAGCGTTTATGATCTCTCCAATTTACAAATGACTCGTGCAGGCAGTTTTAAATTACTCGCATCATCCGTTACAATGAACGTATATAAAGTATAAGCGGCGCCATACGGCATAAGCTGGCGACCACTGCGGCGACGTTACGGTAATAAAATAATCCGGCACTTATTTCAATTAATAAAGCTCTATCTATTTGTATCGTTCAGACTTGTTCAAATCGACCAGACAGAGTTTTGAAAGTTTGTTTCGTTTCCCCGCGGTAAACGCTAATGAGGCTAATCTATCCCATCATTGAAACTTTTTGGATAATTTGACGTGTTTGCTGCGCGAGGAGCAAAAATTCCTGAAACGTAGTTCGGAGTGCCTTTAGTCGAGACACATCGCGAAATTTTGTTTGTTCACGTTCACGCATACGGTATTTGTAATAAATTTCAAATTGTTGAGATTTATATGTTTTTCTTCTAGTTTCAGGTCCAGATTGACGTTCCTAGTTTGTAATAGGTATACCTATTCCCTACTCGTTCATATGAAGCAAAACTTCGAAATCCGATCCCGTTCAAAAATGAATTGAGAAAGTTTTTCGAACTTTCCAGTCGTACGAGTGATATTTTTTTTAATTCTTTTTATTGCTCTTGAATGCTGCACGTATTTTCAAAAATGAAAAATCTCTCACGACTCGAGGAAAACTCGTACTTCACGCTCGACTTTATCAACTCTGAACCCATTCAAAGCTTCGCTATTATACATATACCCTACCTCTATATACGGTTGTACACGTCACGTACCGTGCAGGCAAACTCCATGAGCCTCATCCTCTTTGTCCTGTGTAAATCTCCGAGGTGAAAGTGCGTCTAGTTCGGCCCTCGGGTGTTTTGGGTCCCTTTTCAATATACGCAGGAATACACCCGACCCAACGTTCCGCTTTCTGCTCGCGGAGTGGAAAAACCTCTCCTGTACACATTCACGTATTATTATATAAGAAAAGCAGTGTTTGGGTTCTTTACTCATTTTTCTACTCCTACTAGCAATTATATTATTTCGTTTTTTTGCGGGACCTCGTACTGCCTCGTGTACCTGTACGTTGATTATCGAATTGCATAAGTTTGAATTGTAATTGTATTCTATCGGTATTCGTAAAATCTTATTAACATAATGGGCGTCCCCGAAAATCTAAATAAGTGGTTCTGCAGACATAGGCGATTCTTTATGCTGATATAAAATTTTAGGGTATGGCTGTACCGTGCTGTTTCAAGAAAATGCCCCTGGTAAGCAAAATGATAATTATACGAATCTAGAGAGCAAAACAATTTTGTTTCAAACTTTCCAGACAACCATCCGAATGAGTTCGGTTTACATATTCAAAATATCTACACAATGGATTGTTGTAGAAGCATGAAAACATTTTCTCGTTGTTACGTGCTTATCTAGGCATGTACAATACATGCCTATGACCGTACGAAACGTATATACCCTACATATACTATGTACGATTATAATACATAGATATATCTATATAGAACTGAACACGCAAAGTATATTAATAATAAGAGCGACGGACGGGTTTCGCCACGCTTCGCCGAAAGGACGACGCTTTAGGCCAGGGTCTGGAGCCCTTGTGGTTTTATTCTTTCGGTCAACCCTTCTGGTCGCGCAACACGGAGCCCTAGCCAGCGTAAACGTAAACGAAACTCAACGTTCTGTTCTCCAAGTTCAACGAGCTGGAAGATCCATATCTCATTCGAGGGGTAGCGTTTACTTATACCTGCCTAGGTACCCACGTCCCTGCACGTACGTACGCGAATGTATCCTGCGGGCGGGTCCAACAAATCTGAATTCATAATATACTCGTGTACAGGGGAATTCAGAGTTTCATGTACTCTCTCAGATTCACCCGAGAAAAATAGTACAATTTTTTTTCTACCTTCTAACGCGGGACTGGGGTAGATGTTCGCTCCACGCGGTTCTCGATCGCTCAATCATCGTTCCTATCAGCAGTGAAGAGACTCTATAATACATGAATCTCTTCGTTTTTTGCTAAGGAAGAGAAAGATTTGTAGCAAATTTAATTTTATTGAAATTTAGTTATCGAAAAACTTTATCAAATCATAGAATCTGTTACTATTCGCGCAGAATTGCGATTCGAAGATTCAGACGTTGTATATTTTTGAATGTTACGAGTGAGTTTTTGGGAGATCATTCTGGGTCCGATTTTACAGTCAGTCTATGATCGAAGCCACCTAGTTCGTAAGTAATTCCCTGCGTGAAGTAGCACAAAGCGTTCTGCCCTCGAATCGAATTAAAACCCATAATGGCGACGGAATGACTGCAGCGGTTTCCATGCGGCTGATTGCCCCAGTCTGCCTCAGGACACCCGGGGAACACCCGTGGCTCGTGGTTCGGGGATGCGGTCCTGCTGGATGACAAAGTATTTACATTGAACTGGCTCACGTGGCATGAAATGCTCACCAAGTCCCGCTGGGCCAAGATCTTGGTCCGCCTGAAACGGGACGAACAGAAAGACGGGCGCCCTGGAGGTGGGACCATTATATATATTTTATGAAAATTATGATGATCTATGTAAATGGTAGCGAGGAATGAGAATTTTTACAGCCAAATGTTATATTTGAAATTCAATTTCATCAAGTTTTTATCTTCTTTTATTTTTATTTTATTTTTACTCTAAACCTGAATTCTGTTCGTCGTATAATTTGACGAGTTTAGAATAGGCAGTCGTGGGTGGAAAATGCTTTAAGTTAAGAAACAAGTTTTGTAGGAAGCAGGAACATCTTGGATACACGTGGTCCTTTCGGCTTAACGACGCGCCGCACAAACCACTTATATAAACCTCGAGGCTCCATATCCACGCCATAGGCCACATGTCCAGTTTTGAAAAAGAGAGAGAGATATATATATGTATACATATATAACAGAAATAACGCGCGGTTATTCTCTCAGCAAAATTTCGAAAAGTGATCGAACGTAGCCCGGCGCTGGGTTAATTGATGCGCTTCATTTTTCGGGCTTTTGTCTACAGCAGTCAAGATTTATGGACCCCGGTGAACGCGGCTAGCCCAGACGAAGAGGTCGGCAGCTTTGAGCGTTCAACACAGCGGGAAATCTCCTCAGTCGTCTCTTTCCTACCCTCTGTTTTTCGGCTCTTATACTCGTATATACTCCGATCCCTTTCCTTTCCTCTCAGACTCTATATCATAATTTGCCGCATCAGCGTCGCCCCCGGCTATCCTTCCTGCAACGGAGATTGCTTGCAATACGATGCCAATTGGCATGGCCATGAGGTGAAACGATTTTTCTATTCGCAAAGTCGAATATTGATGACCAGGAGTGTTTCCCTTGTCGATTGCGGTGAAATTAGTTGTCCTTACGATACTAATTGGTACATAGATACCAGTTGTAGATAAAATATGCAAGTGGAAAGTCTGCCTTATATGAGTAGGGAATATTTTGTTACGTTGCGTTGCGTTGCGCCGTGCTCACCGGCTGGTGGAATAAAAGTAACGATATATAGTAGTGGTTGTCCGGTGCCTCAGGGCTGCGTAAATAAAAAATGAAATTTGACGAGACGAGGTATAAAAAGCGTTCCACCTGAAAAATGTGGAATTCTAAAACAGGGATAGTTTTATGAGGTACATAAATTTGTATACATACCTTGAAAGAACAGCTGTCTGCCTACGTCTGCTTCCAGACCTTGACCGCCCTGACCAACCAACAAAAAAACCCTACTCAGCAACTCGAAGATACAACCGTAAGGCAGTTTTTAGAAAATTACTCCGAAATGTATGCAAATACTCAGAAATGATCTCATGTCGTGTAACATAATTATTTACTCTTCTAGTATTAGACGTTTGTGAAGGTAATGAGGGTTTTGAATAACGTGACGCCTAAATGGAATTAGTCAGGTGTTTTCTAAAGAATCAACAACAGATTGAATTGTGGAACGTTCATTCGGTGAATCGTAACGATTTTTAATTAAAAACGAATAAAAATAAATCTAATCAATTATCGAGTGCAGCGGACTGAAGGATTCCTGAATCTCGTTAAACCAGAAACGTTGTTCCCTCCACTCCGGTAGCATACGGCGTATCATTATTTAGGCACCTTTAATGACCATAGTTTAACAGAACGAAAGGTTGAACGTTGTTAAAGTGTGAATGCATTGTTGAAACGATCGAGTTGATTAGCTGTCTATTTCCCCACGTTTCCTATCTACAAAATCAGTCCTCTAATTTTCGGGTAATTAACCTCTAGTCTGGTGTGTTAAAACGTATCGAAATATGTAACAAAACACGTGTTTGGGATAATTTGGGAATGCCCTGAAGAGCTTGTGGCTCTTTGGGAATGCAATGGGATTGAATTTATGTCAGTCGCTTAACCGGCGGGGTCGGGTATATACGGTCCTCGCCTGCTGCAAGATAAAATGCATTAGCGTCCGCTTATTTATAGGCTTGTCCACTAATTTCGGCGCCTACCAATTTTTCAATCTAGCTTTTAAAGGTTTCAAACTTAATGGTAATTTATTGACGGCTCTTTCGTCGCGCGGAGCTTATGGGTATATGGTATAGGTATAGGCGCACGTTTCGATCCGTCAGGAACTCTTTCCACTTTTACGAAACTATTAACTCACTTTACACTGGCCAGATAAAGGTTCGGCCCGTTGGTAGATACACCGTCGTTGTTATTACGCCAGAAAAATAAATCCATTCCAAAAGAAATTCGGACGGATTAGACGGCCGGCTACCGGTGGTTAAAATATTACGTAAAACTTTGGTGATTTATATTTATCTACCTGCTTTATATCCTACCTTCTGTATCTACGTGTATACATCTACGTGCGAACAGCTTTCTTTCTAAAAACTCTAGACACTTGACATTGCCACGGTTCGCTGGACCCGAAATGGAATTCTCTTTCGCATGTTATGTACATTCCAGTCGACACGCGTTATGTCAACAGCATGGCACCTGTTGCCTAACAGTATCTCGGTATATAAACCAGTGCAAACTATTCGAAAAATCAGAACATTTCCTACGGTTCCTTTCGCCAGTTCGACAAACTCCCTAAGCCCGCTATGTCTTTCAAGCTCATTCTTAGCGTTGCTATACTAGCCGTTCTGGCCGAAAACACATTTGGTCACAGGGCATACTCTTTCCAACATTTTCACGGGCCTGTTGAAGGGCATGACCAAGTGGTCCAGTACGTCGATAAGCACGGACATCATCATGTGGACTACGTAGCACATCCGAAGTATTCGTTCGCTTACGGAGTCGAGGATCATCACACCGGCGATTATCACGGACAAAAAGAACACCGTGATGGAAAGAACGTTGCTGGTGAATATTCGCTCAAGGAACCAGGCGGCAATGTGCGAACCGTAAAGTACCACGCTGATAAGGACGGTTTCCATGCTGTGGTTCACAACAGCGGTGGAAATGACCACTCTGGCGCCTACGCTCATGGCTATTAGAGTTAGGCAACATCGTTAAGCCGTGTACCAAGTTGTTCACTATTACTGTACTACATGATGTTAATTAATAAACTAAATGTTTCATAAATTTATGTTCATATCCTGGTTACTCGGTCCCGCTTGCACTCGTTCAAGAGTAGGTAGTTGTTGAAACTTTGAGCACGTATACAACTATACTAAACTCTCAAATTAGTATAATTTTATTCTGTACGATAATATTTCATGGCCTTTCTTATATCTACATGCGATCGATATCGGTACTTGTTAATTGTCGATTTCAGACGGTCGGGTTAGCTGTTTTTCGATCAAAAGCTCAGAAAAGTGCGTTACCTTTCTTTCTTATTTGACACTTCTTTATCGTGTCGAACCTGAATGTCGTGTTATATTCTGATTCTGGAACGATATAGAAAGGTTAACACGTTCGAATGCATCAGGGTTGAAAATAAATTCTGTCGCCTCCCTCCGGGACACGAGGGGACCCTGAATTATCTACCAGGGAACTCAGTCTCAACGACTCTTCTATTTACTCGGCAGTCCACCGTCTCTGCCCACCCTGCAGCCTGGCCATCCATTTCAGATTTGTCGAATTGAATTCGTTTTCGCAACGAGGTTCGCTCGCTCCCTTCTGTCTCTTCCCTCACCCCCAGCCTTTCTCCGGCGAAGGTCTACTTTTTATTTCACTGTGTTTCTTTCCCCGTTCACTTTTTTTCGCCTTTGTCTTATACGCTGTTTTCTCGTTTCGGACGAAGGTATATACCCGTATATACCTGTACATACCTATATAGCGTCGTGTTTCTTGTTTACGAGATCACCTGCGGCACCGGGTTCTTCTACGACTTTTTACTTCAACTAACCAATTCCGCAGTCGTGCTGCATTCGTGTTCGATAAGAGGGGGAGTATTTTGATTTAGGAACGGAACAGATATGATAACAATTTTTTGTTCACGTTGTAAATTATCGCGATTCCAGTCACGTAGGGGAAAATACATACAACATTGACCTGATTTACAGAACGAGTTCCTGGACGATGTGATATTACATTATACAGGCGATTAAATTATCCCGAACGCATTCCAAATCGAAACTTTGTCTGGATGGGTTTTATTCGCAATACCAAAATTGGTAATACCGCTTTTGATTCTACCTCATATCCATGTTCAGTTATAAAATTTCACCTTCTGCGTGGGCTCCAGTCTTGACCAGTCTCGCCAACTTTGCACAACTCCTTCGGAATTCGTAGTAATATGCTAATTTTGAGGTAGGCAAAGCCGTTACCACCATAAGCAGATTCGACGACTGTTCTTGAACGTATATGGATAGATAGAAGATAATATATTCTTTGATAATGATACAGGACATTGCCCTGTACGAATAGAATTCAGTAATAATAATATCTTTGCCCATAGAGAGCACCTAAATAATATCGATGCACTTCGAGCTTCTATACTATTAGTATACTGGTAGCTAAGACTCATGACCTCCTCTCGAACTATCGATTTTGATTAAACAGGTCATTGCAGAAGGGTACCTTAGGCAGTTTTAAGGAATTTCGAGAAAGTGAGAAGAAACCTTGCAGCCTTTGCATTTGGTAAGGAAATGTTCGCGATTATTAGGGAAATGACCACTTACGTTGGTAAACAGTGTAATGTATCAGGTTTGGTCAAAATATCTAGAAATAAATGGATTGTTTGATTGAGACAAAAGATTCCAGTCACTCCATGAGGTTTATTGAGGTAAACGTCAACAGGGGATAGAGATGACACGTGAAGTCTGGGAAAAAACGTATAGAGCTACCCTTATATTGCATTCGATGAATCTAGATATCCTCGAGGGAGGTATTGAGCAGCAATACGTGACTCGGTGTTTTTATCTAACCTTAATTGTTTCTCGGATCGCAATGTGCCAGGGTTTGAAAAAAAACGTGTACCTCGTATGGATAGTTTTTTCTGTAAAAATAAAAGGCGAACACATTTGGGTGTATGTCGGTCCAGACTTTATTTAACGAGTTGTATTACCTGGCAGAGAAATCCGCAGTGTCGTATCGCGAAAGAAAGGCAATATATATGCGCGCGATCTAGTTTTTATTAGTTTCTAAACACTACAAAATATTCTCACTTACATGTCTTACGTCAACATATATCCCATTAAAATGTTCCCGCTCATAGAACCGTGAAAATTGTTTACATTACCGCCCGCGTAACAACGTTACCTAACTTAATCCCGGGCGGTATATAAGCGTTAAAAATGTCTTGATCGTTAGTCACAATCGATACAACTTTTCGACTGTAATCACCATGGCTGTCAAGCTAATCCTCGTCGTCGCCCTGGTCGCTATGTTGGCCCAAAACACCTTCACCCACAAGGCACACTCCTTCGCGCACTTCTACGGTCCCGTAGAAGGCCATCATCAGGCGGTCCAATACGTTGACAAACACGGTCATCACCATGTTGACTATGTCGCCCATCCCAAGTACTCGTTTGCCTACGGCGTCGAGGATCACCACACCGGGGATTATCATGGACAGAAGGAACATCGCGACGGAAAGAACGTCGCCGGGGAATATTCGCTTAAAGAACCAGGTGGAAATGTCCGCACCGTGAAATACCACGCTGATAAGGACGGTTTTCATGCTGTAGTCCACAACAGTGGCGGTAACGATCATTCTGGGGCTTATTCCGGTGCTCGTCACGGTCATTGGTGAAATTTTGGATCAGATTGAAGAGTCTTCGTATGTCTATGCGTAGAGGATAGTTGTAATTATTGTTGTTTCGTTGTCCGTTGAATAAATCATTATCTACAGTTATAATTAGTGGTACGTCTCGTTATGAATAAATGTTAAGATCGATTGCTTCCAATTACCATTAATTTTAGTTTTCCGTAGAGGAAACTCTGCGTGGACTGGTGTTGTCCGGATGATGTGCCAGCTAGTAGGCTGCACGGAACACGCCAGTCACTTTCTATTGTTGTTCGTTGTACCTAGAGAAATGAAGTCGTCGGAAGAAGGGGAGACTCGTAATTTATGATAATCTGGGGCAACGTGTTCACTCATTTGAATAATTAATGCAAAATACATCCTAAATAACCTGCAAGCCGTGCGTCGTTTTACGCACCTGTAACGTATCCATGCACTCACTCCATCAAACCAACCATAAAATACGAAAAATTGTTGTAATTCTGCAAACCCTTTTAAAAAAACTCGTCAAGCATTTATCAAAATTCTTCAATGGGGCTTCCAAAAACTTCTTCATCCCAAAATCGAGCTGCAGCTGCTCATCATCTCGCCCATACGTAGGACATTACACATGGATAGTCTCACGTATGTGTGCGTCCATAGAGGAGTACCTAAATGATATAAAAACATGGCGACTAACCCCTCGTATAGCGACATTATAGTGGTGAGGAGGTAAGTTTTTAATCTCCTCGTGTCAAACGAGGACGAGCTGGCGGGTGTCAGCGTGAATCCTCAAGTCCTGGGGATGAGGGTACCCCTCGGTACCGCCCTTCTAGTTTCCTCGTCGAAGTGACAGTGTAAAAAAGGTAATCACGTGTTAGCCCGCGTCTAGTCCAGCCAGTGACGAGTACGCGCCCCGTCGATTATTACACCCGGGGATTTTCTCGTCATGATTACACTCACATTCAAGCGGATCCGTAGCTATACATTTTTTTTTTCCCACGTCAAGGACAATGCGACGGTCTTTCGCTATCCGTTAGGATATATTGTACATGTTTTCTATATAATAAAATATCATAAGCTTCGTGCTTGCCCGTTGAGTGCCACTTTCCGTCGTTCCCCGCGTGAGAAATTAAGATTGAAATTTTGCTTCCGTTCCGTTTTGCGTTTCTATCGAAACGCTCGATAATCCGAAACTTTTTTTTGCCTAGATTCAGGTTTTCTGCCTTCTCATTCCCGTTCTTTAGCCTCATTTATTTTTTCCTCCGCGGTACCAAAGGAGATTTGCGGGTCCGCCGAGTATCGAATCGCCTAATAAGCCTGCGTGTATAGTCGTATATTTTTCACCGATCAGCAGAGATCGTAGATCGGACCGGTAAGGGTCATTGTTACAATGGAGATCGGACAGGTGGATAGCAAAGTTCGAATTTGTAGCGGCTAAACTGTGGATTTGGGTGGTCAGGAGCACAAAGGCGACCGGCGATATCGTTGTAGCTTTTCCGTGCGCGAACCGAATGATATTAGGGTTTGTAGAATAACTCCGCATTAACGCACCATTGAAAGAGTAAGAGAGAAAGAGAGAGTGAAATAGAGATGAGGAGAAAGATAGATCGGATGACAATGGCCGATTATTGGACGGTCGTTCGAGGCGTTCTTCCGAATGGAAAAATCGTCCTTCAGTCAACCGTGTAGAAAGGTACATTACGTATTGGGTTAGGCTATTTCCACAGTATTCGGCTTGTCGGTTCAGGCCCGATGCATACCTACACTACTAGCCAAAAGCTTTCGCTGTATCTAACCTCGGTCAGAATTTACAGACTTCAGCTGGGCAGGAATCCATGCTGGAAGAGGATCGTGCAGGGAATTTATTAGCTGACGTAGCCATAGAGATTGCGGTCGCGCCTTGCTTGCGAGGTAGCCATGCGACGTTTTAGTATTTACGCTATTTACGAGATAATAACAACGCGGAAACTCAGTGGGTACTACCGATAACCTGAAATATTACCCGCTAACCACCCCGTAGATCCATATACAATATGACTATATCTGCTTACGCTATATATGGTCATGCATACCTACGCACACGTAAACACATATAGGCAGTGAGCGGTAGATGGGATACCGCAATCCTGTGGCTTACGCCGATCTAGCTACCGCGTCCAATATGGCTTGAAGTTCACCCTGTTCACCCATTTCGGAGGCATCTGCCTGCGACTTGGAGCTATTAAGTAACGCCGTGGACCCTGGTGTACGACGGGCTTAACCCGCCTTGGAGTTAGGCCCGGGGACTGGTCGCCTCTCCCTGCAGGCTTGATATTGCTTTAATCCGGTTACGGCAGTCCGCACCGCGAAAAAGTTCGTGTGCTTTATTTTTTATTTTCTTCTTCTAGAAACTTCTTATACAGCGGTGTTACTGTAGGTTGAGCGATAGCGGCCGTCTCTGAGTTATGTGTTTTTGATAGGTTCCCGTTCACACTTCCTGGTATTTTAGGAAACCCGAAGATCCAAAGGACTCTTCTGGGTTCATTTTTCATTCTGGTAAAATCTTCAGAGAAAACTTAACCGTAGATAAATAGACGATCCTTGCAGCTGAGAATCTCGAGGGACATGGCCGAGTACGCGAAATTTTATATTTCCGTTCCCGATTTCCGTGCTGATGGATTTGTGAAGACAGAGTGGATTTCGAAGCATTGATCCTCGTTGTTTTTCTCCATTTAGAAAAAGCTCGTGTTGTCAATGTGGATGCAATTATTTACAAAGCATAAGTCAATCGTCAAGCGAACCGCGATTGTCACCAGAAGATCTTTTCCCACGGTTGATGGGTTGTGTGGGCTGACAACAGGCTGCGGATGTTTCGTATGGTTTCGACGGCAACGACGCGATTAGATACTTCCAATTGATACATAAATGAGAAGCTAGTATAGGTAGCGATAATGTCGGGGCAATAAGAAGTCAGGAAAAAGAGAGTGTGGGTAAGAGCTCCTAGTAGTCAAGCCTTTCATGTATAATGTATGACACGGCCTTCAGCCGTCAAATTAAGTCTGGGTTACCGTTCGTCACGTGTGAATAGAGCAGCATCGTGAAAAGACAATTGAAATTACGTAACTTCTAACTCAAACAAACGGCGTCGTAACAAGTTACAGGAGTTGGTCGAGAATACGTGGGGGCGAACGACCAGCGTATGGCTTAAGGTGGTGGTAAACTCGCGGTTGCATTCATCTCCATAGAAGACAAGTTCGGGCCCTAAGTAAACGACTGGGTTTCTCAGTGACCCCGTTTCTCTCAGCGTTAAACTGGTCTAGGCCGGGTTTTAAGGGATGTCCATGTCTTAAAGCGGAAGTGGTCGAGTACCGCGTGCGTCAGACAATTCGCCCGATCTGTAGTTTGAATTTTAACTTTATAGAGAACACCTCGGATCGAGCGAGCCTTGATTATCGCCGAGAGCATCAATATGACTTGATCGATCCTGCAGTGAACATGCTCGATCATTATTTATCATGTTACATTAAGTAATTGCTTTTCCTAATAATACCGCGGATCAAAAACTGGGCCCGTCATCGCGGATCTATCACTCCTGTAGACCCCCAGTTTCATTTCACTAGATACTTCTACGCAATTACTATCCGACCAGTCTGATCTTTGGCAACCTTAAAGCTGCGGTGGTTCTTGGAAGGTAAACGTACCTTAGAACGACGTTCTCCCGCTGTGTCGGCGCCTCTAATGATCCTATCCCCACTTTCAAACGAAGAGTATCCACTCATTACCCTTTCCCTGGTGTCCCGTGGCCCCGTCTTCTTCTTCCTCTTCTTCTTCGAGTAGGTAGTATCCCTATTGTAAAGTCCACCACATAAAATGATTTTTTAACTCGAATTCAAACCCGCCAGGGTGTCGACGTCGCTAGAATCTATCACGTGAATAATGAAAGTGGACTTAGACGAACGGTATACGTATCTATGTGTGACCAGATGGTAATAAAATGGATAGCTTTTTTCAAGAATTAAGAACGAATTAAGTGGACAAAATCATTAGGATGGATCTCTCTTCGTATTACATTTGTCAAGACACGCAGGTTTCCCATTGGAGTGGCCAGATACATTAATATATACCTAGGAGGTGCACTCATGAATTATGCATCACTAAACGGGTCGGGTATTAATTGACCTCTAAAATACACACGACGTTCTGCTTCCGTGGAACGGAGGATCTAAACTAAGCGGTAGTTTGGTAAGAGGGGAATTCCCTAGAGGGTGTGTCTGTGAGGACCGCCCCGCTTGTGTTGTCTACGGATCGACTCTAGGTGGGCGTTGGTGCGATATGTTCCTGGCTTAATTAAGTGCTTGTCCGCCGATCTAAGCTTGTCTGCAACAAACTCCGCGCTTAAGTACAGAATGAACGTCTTTGGACAGCGTTGCTATTCCACAGTTGCTATTCCATGATGGAATCTAAGCTTTACATATACCGAGTTGGTTACACCTCAACAGCTGAACATTTCTGACAGGAGTTTCGATTCGGTACAGATTTTTTAATCATATGAAAACGCACGCATACCCTATACAGCCAGTGTCTTTCTCATTGTGGGCGATCGTGTGAGGTGGGGTGAAAGACTGGACGTACGAACATGGGACAACGGTGTCCACCTAAAACCCTTTGTATCCCGGGGGTTTTGTTGGGAAACGCCAGGACGGTGCTACTTTGTCACCAAACTTGTTACGCTGGACCATCGTTATACACGTGGTGACCCCTCGACTGTTACATACGACCGATCCGACCACGAGGGACGCTTAACTAAGTTCGCGACCCGAAATTGAATGAGTGGGGGAATATTTAATTAAACCCCCGTCAAATCGGACTTTGAATTTTGAAACAAAAAGATGCCGGGAGAACGGGTGTCGGATCGAAACCAGTGGATCGTTCGGATGTATACGTGGATAAATTCTGGGATTTTGTGCCCCAGCATATGAGGCCAAGAGAGAAGCTTTCCGCCTATATCTACTGCAGAAAATGTCCCGTCAAAAGAGATCGATGCGGAATGCTTCATTAATTGATATTAAAACGACGAAGAAAAGGTTTATACAATAGATGTTGGGCACAGTCTAATTATACTGATCAACGTATCGTTACCAAAAAGCTATAGAGAACGTTATCGGGTTTTTGGAGCGTTTAATTACTCTTTGAATAAAGTGAATTAGTAAAATTTGTTTCTAATTGTGATCTATAACCTTTTCCATTATATCGCATGTGTATAATAATTTGCATCTGTTTCGTTGAACGAGACACCGGGTATACTTGTACTTCCGAGGCTCCTAATTCCATAACGTCACTCCAAAAAGCCACGGGATGAATAATAGTGCCAGACCGCTACTCCTGCACTGTCTTGTTTCTCTTCGGTTCTTGGTAGGTATAGGATTGCCAACATGTGTTAGAATTATTATTTCAAAGATTAATTGATCCAGAGCCCTTTGCTTCTAACCTGTCACGCGAAAGGCTACCATCTGCTAGATCCATTCCCACTGATATCACTCGCACGTTTCATCAATTAATATTACCTGCAGAATTTCGTGGTGTTTGTTCTTTTCCGACTATACCTAGCAGGTGTTCGATATTGGAGCTTTGATTTTGATACTCGATATCGGTTATGCGCTTAGAACCTGTAATGATTGATGGCGATTTCATCGATCACATCAATGAAATGATACAGATCAAAATATCGAACTACCTTCGATTCAATGAAGAAGGGTCTTCCTTGGCAATGTCATTTTATACGATATTTTACATTGCACTGCCGACCTGAGCACGCGCTTGCGAAAGTGCTGAGCCCTTTTGTATGATCCCTGTGGGAAAAATTATAAGGTTGGAATCCAGAATGAAATTAAAGGCTCCGCTTTGCGTCACGTTACGCTTTCATCCAGACGCGTGAAACGAAATTCGTTAGCGTTATGTGCGCTCCCGAAGGGAAGACCAGTTAAGAATAATTCCATGTGTCACGGAGCTGCAGGGGGAGCCTTTGGTCACGCTAGAGACGGTTCTAAAACTCGACGCCTCTTCTTATGCACTAGCCAAGTATGGGGCTTGTACCGCGCCCTAATGGATAAAACTACAAATTAATAATAATTATTTTGATTGAGCATTTCCGTGTCCATTAAACTGCTGTCAGTTACAAACTGCCTTTTGGACGAGTCTGATTCCTAAAACTGTCTAGCAATTACTACGCTCGTCAGATATAAAAGCTAAGCAGTGTGGAGTTTAACGTTTAATTATAATTCATGTGTCAGAAATTATGTAACTTGACACGATTATTTGAAAATAATCCTAAACACCGATTACACACCAATCGTTATACGCTGTCGAAGACATGTGCCTATTTTTCAGTTTAAATTTCGAGGAATCTGAACTGTGAACCTTTTTCAGTTTGTCCAAGTATTAGGACACAATGTGAAACCCTTTTTCCGTTCTCCGATCGCGTGACAAAAAGAAATTAGTATAAACCGGGGAACGGCGCATTCCGATTTTGGGGTAGTAATTCCCAATAAAATCATTTAAATCGAAGGTATTCCACAAAAGAGCAAGACCGACCGGCCATATTCAGCCGCAGGGATAGCCACGTGTTCCTAAGTGTCCCCCAAAGCGGTCTGAATTACTCCTGAAATGGGACCTCAGACCCGTAAACTCCCCCCCATCGTCCTCCGCTCTTTCCCTTCATCGTTGTCGCCCTTTACCTCCAATAGCAGGTATGCCACCGAGTAAGACGTTATTTGAACCCCAGCATTGTTAGTTACGGTCGGACAATGGGACAGCTGAAGAGCTGGGCACAACATTGAGACATGTCAGTTGTTATTCTTGTCACCGGAGACACTCCCCTAGAACGTTATTACGAAAATATTTGAACCCTGTTGCCCAAGGATTCTTTCACAGTTGCACAAGCTCCCGTGCAATAACAATTCTAAGATTTTTTTTCTTCCTATTCTCAATTGATGGAGGAGATGGTCCATAACAGGGAGAAAGTCTGAATACTGCATCACCGGATACCGAGCGTTTGGTATAGGTGTATGTATGGATGCTCGTATTTCAGCATGTTCCGAATGCTAAGGTATCCAGCCTGCCATTATACGAAGGTCAAGGGAATTGCAAACTTTGTGGTCAAACATGAGAGTCCCCTTACACTGTGTTCGGAATTCGATGATGGATACTGTTTCACAATGGTATCCGTGTTTGTTATGAAATACTGCGAATTCACGCGGTTCAATTAACGTCGATGTATGCGAAATTAGGTGGCGAATTGGACAACAGAAACTCATTATGCTACTCTCGATAAGTTGCTTTGTTTTCATTCTTTTGCAGTATAGGTACTGGAAATTATCCTGTCAAAGCTGTGGACGGTCAGTCCGAAGCCATAAGGGAAAAGAGGGAAACTGGAACAATTTGAGATAAAGAAAAAATAATAATAGAATTTTCTTCTCTCCGTGGTATCAATATAGTACAATGGCCTTTGCGCGAGCCCTGGCAATATACCACAATGCCCTTCGGCCCCTTGGAAAATGATGGTGCCACCAAATTAAACTCGAAAAGGTAAAGATGAAAAATGATTCGTTGACTCGTTGGGTCGGGCTCCTTAAAAGCCGTTAAATATCGCGCGAGACACGGGCCAGTGTAGCTCGATGATTCAGTATTTACGGACAATAGTAAAGAAATTGGCTTTTTGGGACCCTGGGGCCTCGGCACGCTCTCTAGGAGGTCCCCCATCTTTCCGACGAAACTGAAAGCCGGAGTATTTTGGGTCCGCGAACAGTACGCCCCACACGCTAACACATGAAAGTCATTCCGTTAAAAATATTTTCTTTCCGGCTCCGGTTCTAACAGTTTAACGGTCAAGCTAAATCATCTGGTTCCAAGTTCCCACGCTGAATGAAAGGACTTTTCTTCTCATCAGAAAATTTGAACCAAGGTTTGCTCCTCGCGTTGCACATCATCTTTTGCTTGAACTAAATTTCAGGTACCTACATGCGTACCCACTCGTCTGTTCAGCGATTCGGGGTGGTCGTTGTTACCTGACGAAAGAACAATGCTGTTTTGAGCCAAGGGAATGACATTAGGTAAGAACGCGATCACAGAAATTTTAACTCGCCAGGCATTTAGACGGATGCAATTGTTCGACTGACATTTGAACGTTCCATCTTGGTTTCGTGGGTGGTAAGGCAGCCACGTTGACCTTATTTGCTCGTTTCCTCATCCCTTCACTCCCTTATTTTACCTCCCTCCGTTATATCGTGGATTGAAATGTCACCGACTAAACTATGTCGAACAAAGTGTCGCGTTGAGCGCACAGAATTTCCTTCGGTAATAATCAACCCGCGAGGATCTGTTGTTCGGTTCGTCACCATTCACTTTTCCATCTGTTCAACATCCGCATGCCAACTGTTACTCGGAGTATGGAAAAGCCTAATCATTCCTGCCTGGTTATGGTTAATTCATTCCTCAATTTACTGGTGGAATCCTTTGACGCCAGTCGAGTCTGAAGCTGAAGGAGCTGCTTGTGTAGTAGTAAGTATACGTATATAAATATACTTCGGTAATTACGGAAGCGTCAAGTCTTTGCCCGCCTATAGATGTCTTAATATAGGGTATATTTTTATTTTTCCCCAAAAATGACCGTGGCATAAGAATACGGCGCGGGTATCCCCCCGGCAGGACATTAGGATCGCGTTAGGAGTCGCTTTTCCAAAGAACACAAAAACTCCACGAGACATCGCAAGTCAAAACCGACTAGTTCTGTAGGCGCTGACGACCGGAAACCCAGCGTAAAAATATACCATCATCTCGGTTGCCGGGCCATTGTATCGCGGGCAAAACTGTTTACAATGATCTATGGATCGTATAGATCCTTGACGCTGCGTAGATCGGGATCTGGGAGGGAAATTATTGACAGCCAACGGTAGCTGCTGCAGGGGGACCAAAAAAGACAGCTAGCCACCCACCTGGTTCCCGCATTTGGCAGATGCGCTATAGAGACGAGGCAGACAAACGGAAGGATGGTCCACGGACTACCTGATCTAACACAGATATCCGTATAATCTTGCTTGCTGCCACATTCGAACTTTTTCGATGAAGATATCTACCGAATAACTCACCGAAGCCAAGGTAAGTCAGTTTTTACAGTATAAATATCATGCTGTGTCCGAATGACTGTTAAAATTAGTTACGTTGCGAATCCGAAAGAAAGAAATAAATTTTAATCACCAATTAGGCATCAGGATTTCGTAATAACTGGAAATATTCCGACTCCTTATGAACACATTTTGATATTGGCTGGGATCTTAGAATCTACAATTATATAGAAACATTCAATCAAGTGGATATTGACAGACGTAATTTTAATGAATTTACTTTCGCATTTTCGGAAACCCTGCCAGTGTGGGCTTGAATAAATTTTGTGTATTGTGGGATTAAGATAATAATTGAATCCGTCTTTTTCGACTGTTTAGGTAGGCAAAAATAATTTCCATTTCTCGACCTTTGTTGAGAATCAATTTGTCGCTGGATTATAAAAACGTAGATTCGTGTATTCAGCGTCTATTGAAAGTTTCACTCTACTTTTTAGCTGTCTAGACATCGAGCGTAGGTTGTCATCAACCAGTCTCAATTTCCAAGAGTTGAAAATCCATAAAACGACCCGTTTGAATTTTGCCTAATTATAATGGCGTTGTTTTGATCTCGGACATTAATATGCCCACGCAAATTTTTTCGTAATTGCTGTTTATACCTGATTGCTTGGGAATTCAGCGTCTCAGAATTATACAACGACCAACTGCGAGATTTATCGAATAATTTTACCTTGACAAATCTCCTGCTCTTTGATTTAGAAGTATAATTGCTTGTAACTCGAAGTCCCGCTCTACACGTTCTATTATTTTTCTTACGAGTGTTCCAGGAATAGCCGGAATAATAAGAAGAGGATGAAGGATGGTGAAAATAGAAAAATGAAAGGCCGTTCAGATAGCGCGTCCGAAACTGCAGAGGAAGAGGAAAGAGCTAGCCCGGGGGAAAATTGAAGTGAATAAATCAAGACACGCGTCCTTTTAACCCTTTGGCCTTTTAGCAAAAAATTGACTTTACGATTTGTAATTTTTTTTCCACCGCTTCGGGTATCGCCTATAAATCACTTAAAATCTAAAATACTTATATTTATATCCTATAAATATGGAGATTTTGTAAAAGGCTCGGTTGGATGGCAGCGACTTCGTCCTAGTCAGCTAGGATATCGCGATATCGCACAAGTCGAAAAAATTGCATACCCACAAAATCGAAAAATATTATTTTTGCAGAGTCAGCCGCTCGAGCGACAGCCAACTTTTCAGCAACCGAAAGAGTCTGAATTTGTCAAAGTGACCCAGTCAAGCCTCAGGCCGCTGCTTTCTGCAAAGTCCGTCGGAGCAAGTCTTCGCTTTACTTGAGGTAGTTTGCAATTTCAGAGGAAAACTGAGGTCTGTGGTCAGGCAAATTTAGGTGCTCAGACATGCAAACTACCCTGCGTCAAAAGACCTTTTCCTGTCACGTACAGACCCCAATAGCAGCGTTCCACACTTAAGCTTAGCTCGTGAACCATTTCGACGTGTTGTCCAAACCTTCCGTCTGTGCCTCGTTTGCCTCTTCTGATCTCAGGTAAACCCGAGCTTTACCGTTACGTACAAGGCTCTCCGCGTTTGCTTGCATCTGTTCGTTTACCGACGGTGTACCTAAGTATACCGATATCACGCAAAATCTCGAGTACCTATAGTTGTTTACCGCCAGCCAGTTAGTACTTACAATTCACGTCGCGGTTTCCTGAGGGACGAATTCCTACGGCATACAGAAATAGGAGGTTCTGCTTTTGAGGTAGAAGACATCAGCTTCCCGATCCTTCTGCAGAGGATAGTCATCTCGCACATTTTTCAACCTGCAGTGGCAGGCTAGTGGAACTTGACCTGGGTGTGGACAAGTTTGAAATTAATTAACCGTTCGCATTAGCTACTTGCGGTGGTCGGCCCCAGGTAACCGAATACATTTGGTAGATATATACGACTGGAGAAATCGGCATTTGGCAAACGGCACCGATGCAATATTTCCTAGGAAACTACAGGTAGCTGTAGCTGTTGGCGATCCAGGTAGCCATATTTTTATCCCTACTGACGGGGTGTGCGTCCGTTGCATATATTAGATCGGCCGATAAGGGGCTTCGCATGATCCCGATGTTTCCCGTGGTTATACCAAAGTCCACGCACGCACTAAGTGAGAGCTTAGCTGACCAACCGCAAAATAAAGGGATAGAGAGGAAAGCTGTAGGAGGAGAAAATTCAATGAGGAAAAGAGGGACCGAAAGAGACGGGAAAGGAAAGAGAATCAGAAAGTCTCTTTGTCAGGAGGTAACAGGCGTGGAGAGGAAAGATACAAAACCATTAACCACCCCACGGGTTCTCCGGTCAAGAACAATGAAAAGGTTTCACGGCAGGATCTACGACATTCCTAATTTACAATAAATAGAAGAAAAAGCGACTTGATTCAAAATCTATGATCCAGGTCCTGAGGTCCAGGGCATTGGTCACTCGCCAAGCTTTACTGCGTCTTAACTTTCTAAGAATCCTCAATTTTCACTGACTACAAGTATATCGATGTATAGAAAATTAATGTTGAACTGGCGCTGTCAGAACACTTGTATAGAACGAGCATGTATATAGCCACTGAATTTCTAACCCAGATACATCAGGAATGAAGTAAAGGGTAGATGAAGTAGAGTAGCTCTGGCTACAGCCTAATAAATATTCTCATTTCCATGGACGAGGCCGGTCGTTGGAGATCTGCCAAAACTTTGGTGAAAATAATAATGCCAACAAGAGTAGTAGAAGAAATACCGACAATAGTAACAATAATATACCCTTTGTTGCTTTTCAATTCCACGCTACAGTTGGTCTGTACGAACCTTATTAGGGATACGAGGCTTTCATCAATCGTACGAAAGGCGAATACAAACGGAACAGATATAAGCAAACAAAAATGTATATAGTAATAATGTAAAGTATTCATTCAATCCGTGAATAAACTTGCGTTAGAAAGGCCGATTCTTGCATGACACATTGACATCGTTAACATACTCATTGTCATATAATTACATGAAACATGTGAACGATCGGGTGACTATGTGTGTGTGTGTATGTGTGCGCGTGTTTGCTTCTCTTCATACGTAATATAATAGACTCGAGTTACGTAGTATACATGTTACATACATGCCACAGAGTTATGAGTCTATTGATCACATCACGTATCGGATGTGACAATTAAGGTCAGCGTGTTTAATTTTCTCTAGTTGGAAGTGCGGGTCGGTGTATAGCTGCTATGGGTTATTGAAACTCGTTGGACTTGACACTTTATAACGACGAAGAATGAATACGCGCGCCACCATGCCCATGGAACAATCATGTTGCTTTTAAGCCGACAAAAGTCTCGGGTGAACGCGTCTGTTTATAAAATTCGTAAACTCGGGGACAATATTTGCTTTGTCCTGACACGAGGACAATGGGATCCTATATCCATCAGTTGATATACGACTCGTACTGCCATTACAGTCTGAGCCACCCTCAAACTCATCGGTCCTTCAGCCCTTTATGCTGCTCGAATCTCGTATCACGTTTTACTTCCCGTTATCGTTCTCCTGCATTAATTCACAATTCAGTATCAAGATGTATGCCGTCTAGTGTAAATTATGTACCCTCTACGTCTGTGGCTTCCCCCCTTGATTAAGCACACAGTGATACAAATTTCCCAACCTTTCCTATTCCCTAATTGTGCCTGTCTATAGCCATGCTAATGGATTCGATGGATTCAGGGATGATATTCATGTTCATTCCTCAAGTGTATTCTATTCTGGGATATACCGGCAGGAAAAGATGGGGCTGTGGGTGGCGAACGGTCGTGTTGTAGGAATGTTGAAAGGGCAAGATATCCGATTAACGTAATTATCCAATTATTCGTAATTATTGTAACTACGGCTACAAGTTGTGTAATAAAAGCGGAGGTGCGAAGATGAGCTGAACTGCAACGATTTCCAGAGCCGTTTAGCTTCCAGTTTGCGGGGTAATTATAACCATTGTTATTTTACTGTAAGCCTCCGCAATTCTCCGTAAAGGTTGAACAAAGAATTGCGAATGAAAGAACTGCAAATGGAGGTGAATACGGTTTTCAGATCGTGACGCTTTCACTATTTCATTTTTGACGCAAACTCCTCCCGACCGGAGAAGACTGCAGAGTTTTGAAAATGTCTCAATACGTCGGTCGGCTCGGGACTTGTTGCTCACTTTTGCGAAACCTTGAATAATCTTTTCAGGTAAATACGGTAGCGAAATTGTAGGGTGCAGGTACGTGGTTATAGGTACTTGTACTTTCTCCAGGCTGTAATTCTTGTTACCGATACTTGAGGGATTAGCGAACGACAGCTCTTACCGACCACAAGCCGCGCAAGACCCTCAGACCTTCCGTTTTTCAAGATTCGGTTGAATTTTTCGAAAAGCATGACGTATTGCTTCCATAAATACTCAAGCCAAAAGAGGAAACGAGCCAGGCGGACCTCCCAGCGTTTGGGGTACCTAAATGGTGTTTGACATTTGCCCATTTGCTTTCAAGTTGTGACCAAAGTGTCCTCCCACACGGACCACCGACACAGTTTAGCTCCATTGTGCTTGCGGAGGTTCCCTCACTTTATTGGTGCTTCCGGATTAGCTCGAGTCTTTCGAGGATTTATAAGCAGGCCCTGGGCATATGGGTTACCCGTAACGCTGCATCGAATCTAAATTGTCGCGCGTGGGAACACGTATGCACTTTCATTATGTAACGGCCTGTACAACTTACCGATCCCGATACACATACATATAAGGAATGGAATGCACTCTATAATTCTTTTGCCTGTTCGTAACCTCGGCGTAGGCTTAGCATTTGATTTATTTGGGTTCCGTGGGTTAATTCGTTTTTACCTTGCGGAGCTTCGGAGTCCGTATTACCGTCTACGTTCGAATCTTCGCTGAGATTCGTCGCACTCATATAATCAGTCAAAAAATGTCTGGATTAATTCGATTTTTCTTTTAGGTTCTAAACGCGAGCTTGTAAGCGCGTAAGCTACGATTAATAGCGATCCTTCAGCACTGCGAAATATCGCTTAGTCACTTGGACGCGATACGTGCCGTAGCACATATTATTTTATATTTCCATGTAATAGTACGTATCAGGTCATATATATACCTACCTACGCGTCTATGTATTAAATGGGCTACGGAGGTGGTGACAAATGTCGTGGTTCTAAAATATTGTCGAATCCACAGGTGTCTATATTAAAATTTAAAATGACGAATGCTTAACGAGTTGTTAAGCGGCATGCCGTGCCGCACAAAGCTATTATCGAGCCTTAAGTGAATTAGTAAGCGGTATCTATTTATCAACTTGTCCAGGGTGGCCTCCACGAATTCTTTTGACCCATGTTCTCGGTCGGGATAGCATTTAACTTTTTGTAAATCAGATCTAGAATTACCTACAGTGAACCGCTTGCTTTTTCAACGTGGGTACTACATCCATTCGGAAAAGTTTTGATAAGGGGAAAATCTGGATGAAGTGAAAATGAAACTTGTGTCAATTTCGTTCTGGATATACGCCGCGCTGTTGGTTCTTCGTAAACTATTTTCAAAGCGACTTATATAAACTTTCTTTTCTCGCACGACCCGAATCTTCGAGTCAATTACGAAGGTCGACTCGAACTCGGATTCGACCAGACGCACTCCCCATCGAGGATGACTACCTCGGACGAGTCACCCTTTGACGTAAGGTGTAATAAATTAGGGAGGTCTACGGCAGGATAAAGAACACCTTCTGTCTTCCGAGAATGCCTTCGAACCGAAGCTACAGACGGGAAAGATACTGGGTCACGCACGTAGGTAGTCAGGTAGCTGGGGTATACGTCCTCATATACTTGTGGGGTTCAACTTCGCATTAATTTAAGTGATTCGAGTCGTGAGTCAAGACTGAGAACCCTGTACCCTAAACCCAAAACCTTTATTGTCATTGGGGCAAATAATCCGCAGGTCTCGAGGGTTTAGAATTTATATACCCAACTTCTACCTTCGGTATTGCTGCCGATATCACCTTTGGTTAAAACATAAAGTAACCGCAGCTATAATCTGGTGGCGTAATCGGTTCAAGACCTTGGGCCAATTAGCGGTATCCGGAAATTCCTCGGCTCGTTCGTTTTTGTATGGACGAGGATTTTATCATCGGTGGTGAAATCTTATGACTAGAATCCTCGCGGCCGAAACGCGTGTTTATTGGCCCCTGGGTACCGTCCGGCAAATTGCACGATGGTTACGCTATATCCAAGAAGTTGTTAAATTTTTCTATCTCACTAAATCAAAATAACTTTGGGCCAGTGAACTGCCAGAAATGACGTCGGACAAGACTGACTACGTTAGAGCTCTGGGCCACAATTTTAACCACCGCCATATTTCACCGGGCGTGAGTTATGGCATACGGTCGACGCAAATGATTTAGGTTTAATAACGACGAGAACCGCACCGCACCGTACCGTACCGGTCAGGTCAGCTAGGCATTGTGGGATCGAGGAGAAGGTGTCCCCGTGTAACACGAGGTAAGAAGGACCCCCGCGGCATCAGGGCCTCCTGGGCTCTGTCCGTCTGTTAAAAGACCCGATGTTTATAGCTCCGTTGGAATTTCAGTTAGCCGCAGCCTAAAGATAACGTAATTTTAGTCGGGCGTAATTGGGCCTTAGAAATGGATTCCTATCGCGTAAATATCCACCTAATGTCTAAGGGCACTTTATTCTTCAAGCCTTTTGGGCTTTGTCTTGCGGTGGCATGAAGACGTCAACGTCTGTCGTCGAGGTAACGGCTGCATAGATACACACACACATCATGTGTATCCCTCCCAATGTGTTCGTGTACTAACCGTGCTACGTATACCACAAACAATATCATAAAATATACATAATAAACGGCGGAGAAAATCTGGAGGCGGTTTGTGGTAGCCGATACATACTTGCCCAATGACGAAAACGGCCATTGACCATAGTCAGTGTTAGTCACAGGTGATTATGTAGAAATTTATAGCTTTACCAGGGTCAATGTGGACCGCGAAATTCTTTAATTTAATATTAATTACCTCGCATGATCGTGCGGCGAAGCCGGAATCGCAGAAACACTTTTCTCTACAATTTACGTGATTCATGGGTAGATAAATGTCTCTTATATGAAGTACGATTCGGCGAAAGTGTCAACGCAGGTAAATTATGGACTTCTATAAGTTTCACTTCTGAGTAACCTGCGGGATGAGAATTCTTGAGAATCATCGCAATAAAATGCAGAGGAAAAGGAGCCGGTATTGGCAGATTGATTTTTATAAACTTTCAACTTCGGATACTGCTAGTTCCGCACAGGATACGGATATATATCAATAGGTATATATATAAATATATATATGCCGCGCGGGTATGGGTGCGCGTTCAGATGTACTATAAATTGTGAAGACGTAAAGTAAGTAAGAAGTTTGGAACGGTTTAACTTTATAATTTGATTATTACGCCGCACAGTAATTTATAACAAAGCAGCCCGAAGAGTTGGAGACGTTAATTCAAATTTATAAACCTCAACTTCAATATCAAGAATTCGTTGAAAGAATTTACCGCGAGATGAAGGAAATTCTGCTTTCACCTAACACATTAGCTGATTGACTATATATTAGCGAAATTCACTGGGTTTGTTTTATCGAAAACCGTACTTCGGTTATCCAGAAAAATATAATCGATAGAACACTGCATTCAAAGTGCGAATGATAAATGTAAAAACGTATTTGAAAACTTGTATCAACCCAGCAGTGGGTTCATTTGCTGGAGTTTTGTTTTTAGTCGATTGAAATTAAAAAAAGAGCAAAAAAAAAAAAAAACGAAACATCTGTATGATTTTTCGTCGAGTTCGTAATTGAGGCACGATTGGTCCGATCCCTTTTATCTGAAAGCTTTTACGAAAATCCGTAGTCCATCAAACGCTCGTTAAAGTGATTTGTGAATTGCAGTTGCATTCGTGTGGTCGTATAGTATAGGAAACATTTTTCACAAGGTCTCAAAGTCTCCCCTCCAGCTTTCTTTATACAAGCTTATATTATTAAAGGCATTTAGGGGACCCCGGCTAAAAGTGTCTCTCCATCCATCCCGATGAGTAATGCTCCCTTGGATCGTCGAGGTACGGGGGAAATAACCACCCTCCCTAAAAATTACGTATATGAATATGGGTGCTCGCCTGTTTCAACATCCATCGACTAGGGTATATACGATTGATTCTTCTCGTTGGCATGATTTATCTTATGATGTTGAAATCCATAGTAGGCAGGTCTTTATTATTGGTCAAAACGCTTCACCTCTGCAGTGCGGCAATTTACGAGCCCTGCAAGCTAGGAATAAAAAACTCTTGCACGAAATTATCCGAGGCAAACGGTGCAGGTGCACGATTTTTATCGAGACGATCGATCATCTCGTTCAACCATCTAATATCTCATACTCTTGTTGTGGCCTCAAGGTGGTGTGTCATTTTTTATCAAATCTTAAATCGACGTGCATGTAGGTAGGTACCAGTATAGAATTTGAAATAAATTCAAGTGCGCTGCTTCGCTGAGCTGAAATGAAGTTCAAATCAGCGATACGCACCAATTTAGTTCAAGATGCTTACAATACTGTCTCAGAAGTTTGTTGGCTGAGTGCTGGCTCTTGCCTTCTCCGTCCAGACACAGGGACTTGGGGACTCGGGGAAGCCAGGCGTGCCCAGTAGACCAAAACGCCCTCGTCTCGGCCTCGTGGTAAAAACGAGATTGCTTAAATTCAGCAGCAACCCCCAAAGTAACCGAAGAAGACTGGCCAACCCCCTGAGTTATAAATAATGGGCTGCCCGCCCTTTTGCCTTCCATCAGTGCTGCGCTCGGACCACATTGCCAGCAAAAATCCCTCTACTGCCTTCTTGTATGAGGTATAAGTGAGGTCTTTGAATGTGCGAGAAAATCTTTATTTTTTTTCAGAGTCCCGCAAAGTCTATATTGTGATTCGCTTAGTTTTCATGGGTCCTATGAAAGTAAGAAAAATCTGTTTCATTTCATTTCATTCCCCTCCCGCCCCGTTCCTTACATAGGTACTGTAAAACTGAAGATTACAGTTAATGCGTCAGCATTTTCGACCAGACAACTATAATAAGACGAGGGGATTTCAAACAATGCAATTTCCGAAAGATTATATTAAGAATAATGACAGAGGGCCATCCCCCTGGAAGATTAGTTTTATGTTTACCCGACACTATCTCCTCTCATCAGTAAACATGACTGTTGATTTCTTTAAAAATAGTTTCTAAAAGATGCCTTTTGCTTCGTTGCAGTGCAGTTAGCCGTCCTTTTCCCACTCCCAGACCGAGAGACAGCAGGGTACTAGGGTTGTCAATATTTTGGGCTCCGAGTCCGCTTGACCGGCACAAAATTTTTGGCCTCTCGCTACCTGCTCCCTAAATTTTCGTTATGGTAGCTGAACATTTTTACGAACTACCCAGAGTTTTCTGAGAAAAACTACACTTGACTGGCACCGTGAGCAAACGTCGAATGTACATTATCGGGGCCATTTAAAAAAATATTTTTCTTTTTGTATGGGACTTGAGGGACCGGAAGTATATTCTGTCGAATTTAGATCTATGTTATAGGCGTATATACCTAGGGTCAACGAAATTGTCCCCGAAAAAAACTGTTTAAACCTGTATCGAGGACCTCGCGTTGTCGTAAACACGTAAGGGATTTGGTCATTTGGGATTCAACATAGAGCCCTGGCCCTTTTCTGAACCCCTTAGGCTTAGAGACCTAGTCGAGATTCTTGGCCGGATAGAGGGTGGTCACGGAAGAATTTATCCCCGGAGGGGCGGACAGAGGTCCACTATACTCTCCAAGCGAATTTTAAAGAGAGGACCGAACAGTGGTGGGTCGGATGGACCCCCTGGACCGTAGGAACAAAGAACAGGCCGCAAACTCGAGTCCTAAGAAAAACACACAACCTTATAAATCATTATTGGGCAAATTTCGGGGCCCACTTTAAGCTAGCTCATTTATCGAGACCGAGAACATCACGTCTACAGTATTACTTGTTCTCCTCTTTAAAGATAAGAGGAGCTATGATCTCTGAAACTAGGAGATGGTGTCTTCAAGTTATTGCGAGCCTTTGCTTGTTTCGTTTCATTCGATTATATTTTTTTTGTTCGTATTGCGTTAACAGCAGAGGATGGTGGACTGTGGCGCAAAGCAGACTGTGCGTCGTTTCATTCCTTATATTTATTTTCATTTGTTCCGACGAGGCAGTCGGAGACAATCAGTTGAAATTGATCGTTTGTCAACATTTCAGGATTATGTATAGGTACGACTTTCGAACTTGATTCATAATCCTCTTAAGAAAATTCTATAATACAGATCTTCGCTTGTGTAATAGAGATATACCGATTCGTTTGAAGAAAGATTAATATTTTAATGAAAAATATAAACGGAGAACTTCTGTGTTATTTCAAGTAAAAAATTCAAGCACTATAACATCGAGTCTACCTACGAGATCGAGTGGTAAAATGTTGATTCGAGAAGCTAGCTGGCTGAGAAACGTGCAGTTGTTGAAAAATTAGCGCCCTTTTGCGTTTATAAAAACACACCGTCTGAAAGCACTCCTGCCTTGGCGCTTAAATAGAGTAGCCCAAATATTTACTTTTCAAGCGTGCCTCGTAATCCAGAATAGTACGGGGTTAGTTTCACGGGGTATACGATGATGGCACCACCCGTACGATCCCTGGAATTTTTCGCTATCAACGCAACTTTAATATCTCGCTATTTGGAGTTGAGAGAATTGCCCTGCACGTCTCAGGTGTAAAGCTTAAAGGGATGTCGACGTTAGGGTTGATATAGCATTATAGCATTTTCCCTCTTTTTAATTCAACTCGCAAAGCGAATCGCAACTCCTGAGTAAAAGATACTATACCTATACGTAGAGCGATGGTAACTGCATACGCGTGAGGCTGTGAAAGTCCTAATCAAATGTTACGCAGCGGGTTGCGTTTTAAGCACTAAGCGGTTCACACCTTTGTGATAATTTATTACCCTCCGAGGTGATGCGTGTGAACATATATCACCTGCAGTATGTTAGTAATTTCCCTATAGTCTAGGGGTATACATATAATACCTATACGTCTAAGTTACAAATTCGTTACTACATTGCGTACGAACAGTTTATCACTTCAGTGATTAAAGTCTTGATGAAAATTTGAAAATCTCGTTAAGTTCCTCGGCACGAAACGGATCGATTTATACGAGAGGTAAATCTACTACGAAAACAGTGTCCCATACGCGCGAGGTATACAAGGTATAACACACATATGTAGATATCAACTTTAGGGAAGGAAATGTGTAAGAAGCGTTTAGGAATTCAGGCGTTATAACATCTTCAGTGGAAAGTGTTGTTACGCGAAGACTGTAAAGGCTGAAATAACATCGTTCTCTCACAGAGCCTATTAGCGAATAAATAAAGCAGATTTATGACTTCACAACAGAGCCATAAAGGCAACGGGTACAAGGCTGGAAGGCCCCTATTTTTTTTTTCTCAAAAAGAGGTAAAAGGGGTTGAGAAAATGGAACATAAAAGAAAAAGATGAAAAAAAGAGAAAAAAAATGATATATATGGAAGATGTAAACTTGAAAAATGCCCCGCGATGAGGGGCGATGATAATTTTTGCACAGGCGAGTAGTGATGGCCAGTATATGTGATCCGAGAATTAAACAATATCCACCCATATATACGATCGGCTCAAAGTCTTAACGCGTCCGGGATCTAATTCCTCCGTGCGTCGTATGAATATATAGGTAAACTCAATTTACCCCTGGGGGGAAGTCAAATTTATTGAAAGACAGCCGAGTCGGTTCCCCCGAGGCAGTTATTCACGATTTCTGGCTCCGCGCGGCGCGGCGCGGCGCACACCCTGCAGCACTCTCGCGGTGTACAGCGGCCCGTACTTATCCCATCCAGGAACACCCTCAGCCACCCTGGACCACGCGAAGCAGCGCTAAGTATGTGGCTTGGGGTAGCACACGCTGCCAGCCCCTAGCAATCATAACAAGCTCCCCCGAGCCGGTTGAAAATACGGAGGGGAGGGGGGGTTGAAGGGGGGGAGAAATTCCCCTTCGCGATTTCTCCATGGGACCCCATGTCTGCACAGAGTTTCTCCCCCTACGAAATACGTACGCGTAGAATTCGCCATGCGAGAGCTAGTTTCACCGGGCGGCGCGAATCGCGTCTATAAATTACAGGGCCTAGGCGTTATTCGGGATTGTAATTATTTAAATGTAACGGCGAATAGCAGTACCGGATTATTTACCGGAGTACAAGGTTCGAAATTTTCCAGCAAACGAATTTAGAACATTTTTGTAAATATTTTATGTTATTTATCGACTGCTATCTCGATCGAATGTCTTCCGATCACCTTGCTGCAGGGATATTTCAGTGGTTTTAATCTTCCAGCCACCGCATATCTGTATCACTTGAATTAAAATTCAATGTAGACAGAAAGTAGAATGAAGATCAGGGTTAAGAATAACTTCTGTGAAAATGCGACCCGTATTATCGCGTGTAATATTCCGCAGGTTAATGACAATAAAAAGCTAATTATCTTGTGAGGTATGTTGAGCACGCCAGAACCGAGTTTCAACGACGCTTTAATTTCAGCCCCTGTAGAAGTAATTTCGGACTTATATATAAACCCGGAAAGTAGACAGTAGACAATCCTCTTACGTATGCCCAGGAGCGTATAAGGGATGGGGTCGTAGATCGTAGGTTAACGGTGTTCAAAAGTGGGGCAAATCTGAGAAAGGCCATCAAAACCGTGAGGACCGACTCGACGTCTGAAAGCACAAATCGTGAGAGACAGACAACGCTGGGTTTTAACTGTCCCGAGGGACCAGGAAGATCTCTGACTGCGGGGAAATCCCTAAGGAATGCCCGCTGCTATTTGTTGAAATATACGTGACAACGTTAATCCAATACGGACAGCGCGAGGATACGAATAAGGCGGTTTTATTTATCGGAGAACGTCGATTTCGGGTATTTTAAAGCATTGTAAAAGTTTTTGGTTATCCACGAAATTTCTGTTCCAAGACTTGAGCCCGCTTCGTCAATAATCTGATCGTGATTATCTCCAAAGATTTAGATCTCTTCCAGCTGTTTACAATTACCGATCAGCTCGCGGTGTCTAATTAATTGCAGCGAGATCGTATTTGGACAAGAGGCGTCTGCTTTGTACGTATCGGTATTTCTTCGACGCCGACACGCATGTAAATTTAACCGTGTATCGTCTCATGATGGTGGTCTGAACAATGGCGGCAGCAAATTACCTACACCTTAACCACGTGGCTTGCATGGCGACCGCAACGGCTTCCGGCTTCTTATCCCACGAGCGTGATGCGGCACGGCCCCCGTACGATTCCTAAACCATGAACGGTCCCAGCGTCTTCGTTTCGCGTGAGCGATGTTTTACCTGTCGGTGAAAGTTCGTTGAGAAGGAGGGAGAGCTTTGGGTACGGTTCGAAATAGGTGGGAATAAGGTATACGGGAAAAGGAAGGATCCGCCATTACGTAAATGTGATGTCATTCGTACACGCTAGTCGAGCCTACCGCACGGTGCGTCTCTCTTTGCCTGTACCTACCCGGAGACCGTCTGATTCTGATTCATGCCCGAGCATCTTGTCCTATTACTCACCCGGACAATACGATTGCAGTTAAACAATAGAGGACGGTCCTACTGATTTATGAAACTTAATTTACGTTTTACCGACCTCCAGACACACACCAATTTCACAGACGTTATTTTAATCAAACCTCCCCGGTGGCAATGAGAATTTCTAATTAGGTTGATCCATTCATATACACATATACACATATAATCAACCTGGGTTTCACCTGTTTGGGTTTATTTAGGACGTTTGGTTACACGCACACCTAACCACATGCGTAACACGTATAAGTTTCCACGTTTGTACGCTTACCAAGATGAATTTTACGGTTCACCTTCATAGACGTGACACTTATTTTCCCCGAAATAACCGAAACAATTTATCAAGTCCTCGATCGTTTCGAGTAGATGGATGCGACTGGTTCGCGGAATATTTACCGTTTGCGTTATATACTGAAGGCTATAGCTAGCCTGCACTATGTCCTGCGATTTATTTGTATCTCGAGAGTAGCGTAAGTCGTGGTTTTCTTTGCTTGTGAAAAGCTAAAAGCTTTGTAACGTTTTTCTACCGGATCAAGGGCCCGGTAAAATGACGTATAAAAAGAAAGAAGAATATGTTAATCGGATAAAAGGATTATGCACGAAAAGTTTCCGCCATCTTCCGTACCTTCCTCAAACTCTTTCGGTCTGCCTGGCTTTACACGTTCGCGTTATTCCAAGGTCAACCTTATTAAAGACCGGCTTCTACCGTGTATCCCTAAGGATTTACATTTTTTCGCCAATTACACTTGTGCTCGTTTACGTTAATTCTGTCCCTTTACCCTGACCCTTTTCCGCATTCCCTCCTTTCCTTCTTTCCATTTTTAATACGCTACCTGCTCTTGTTCGTTGGCTACGACTTTTCGCGAACCGACCACCGAAACCGCTGGGTTATTATATTTGGCAAATACGCACCCGCTCGTAGCATGTTGATTTAAAATCATTTTGGGTAACGAGTCTGAGATGAGAGATGAAGAAGGGCGGCTCAAGCTCCTGAGGTTTACATTTCGGTCTTGAACAAATTCGCGAAAGCAATATCGAGTCTTTGTTTCTTAAGCTTAGTGGAAACTTTTTTTCGTCAAGATGTTGTGAAAAGCGAGAAACTTAGGTACGTATATACGTACCTACCTCAAAACCTGAAAATTCTCGAACAAACAGCGCGACACTCTAAAGAGTGGGACTTGAAGTGGTAGACGCACTTAAGTCCTGTCCATAGAATTCGTTGTCCTGCGTGGCGACCAAATATTGACGATATTCTCGAAGGAAGAATCTCTCGATGTAAAGGAGATATACAGTATAAAGAAATGGAAAGAAAAATGAACCAAACAGACGTCGAAGAAAAACGGAAAAGACAATCGCCATCAAAGAATCGAATAACTGTTCTCCGTTATGGCAGAATCAGATATCATCAAACGAAGCGTGGGTCCAGCACAGCCTGCGCTTCGGGATAGGTTATAGCGAGACGGAAATAAAGATTTCCTTAATACGCGGACCGAAAGAAATTAGGCAGTTGATCAAAGCCAGCTATACTGTCCATGTCGATTTGTTCACCGGTCGGGCAGGCGGTCTCGGGAGTCTAGCGTGAAAACGATCGCACCCGTAGCGAATCGGCTGCAGTCACGCCCAAATACTATTGCTTTGTATTCAGTCCCTCGGTCACCCATCACCCCCCTCAGGCAATTTCGTTTACTTGGACCAATGCTCACAATGGGGTTGCACAAAGGGATGATCAGGTCCGCCAATAGGCTAGAAGTTCCAGGGGAAGCGGCGCTCGGCTCCCGGATTTCGTGAGGCCGATTCTGCCCCGGGGATGAGTGGATTCGCCGATAAAGGGTGCTGCCGGGTTTTTCTCGGTGCCATTTCTAGTCGCCGCGAAGGGACGAGGGGCAAGAGACTACGTATACATATGTAGTAGGTGTGTATTCGCGAATCTCGCTTGTGGAGAAAGGAAATCTCTGGTAATCTGCACCAGATTTCGCTTTATGCCTATTCCAGTTCCGTTTATGACCATCTTAACCTGAATCTACCTACGTTTTCCTTAGGGCCTTTATTCGACGCCTCCTCGGGGATGCTCTGAAGTAGGCACTCCACGGCTCGCTGGGGATGTTCCACGTAGCTGGTATGACTACCTACGTGTATGTATTTCGATGTATAGACCGATCGGTACCTACTTCGCTTACGGCATCGAGCGCATCCACATTTTTTTTTTCCTTTTTAAATATAACCATACGTAGGCACCGTATATTCGAAGTCTTATAGGTACTCGGGTGTTATTGATATATCGATGCTATGATGGATTTCGCTTTCTCGGCTAACTACTTGTTGAGGAGCTGTAGTCGTGATGGAATAGATATTTGATGGAGTTTCGTTCAGGTTATGCCTTATTCCTATTCAGTAAAGTTTTATAAAAAGTTCGCTCACATGTAGTACCAGGTATACGGATAGAAAGCGGCAGTCTGTCTATGGGATAAAAATAACCCAGTCCGAACTATGCCTTAGATTCTATTTTCATGTTATGACGCATTCGCGATGTATATGGTAATGCCACGTATGTACAATGAACCCTCCAAGTCCGAAGTTGACGACAATGAGGTTTGAAACACGTCAATAATTCGAAAATAGCATCATCCATTTCTCACCACGCAAACTTCAATATCTGATATTTCGCTTTGAATGGTTTTCCTCGGAAGCCCATGGCGTATAAATGTGTCGGTCCCCGATCACGTAGGGCAAAATTCATTGAGGACGTCGCAAATCAAATGGCCAGGAAGATAGCCGCTCTCGTTTTGGCTTGCGGAGAGACGCAATCTCCAATTCCGTGGGTCCCATTCCGCATTGCTATCGCGTGTATGGTACATACATACACACATATAGGTATTTGTGTATCGTCGTATCGAGCGACGGAGGCTAATAAATGAACGGCAGCAATGAATTATTCGAGAAACCCGAACGGTTCGAGTCGTAATTGAAAGGCGGCACGCCAATCGCATGGAAAGTGACGCCTCGTGTTCCCGGGGTGCCGGTAACGACGCCAACCACGGTGTGGCGCCCAGGACAACCCTCTGGGCTAAAACCCCAGACCCTTGTGGAACTGTGACTTAAGTGCGCGTTCGAGAATCGTTCCAGGAGTTTTAACACGACGAAGGAATGTCGCGATTGGACCCGGCTGCCCGCACTCAACGACACGACGTTTCCCTATACCCAGAGGATCCCCGGGTCGAGGTAACCCTCTACTTGCCACCGCGGGAGAGCAATGCAACCCTCAGACCAGGCCACGAGGTCCGTGCAAGCACCAACCCCTCTCTGTCGCGTGTTTTTACAATGAATCCCTATTTATGGGGCTGTCAATGCGATATTTATGTTCCACGATATTGCCTTACGAACCGAGTAATTGAAATTTCCCTGCCGTCCTGCAATTTTAACCGACGCTGAGTCAGCGCTCGTCTTTATACTCATTTCTTATCCACGATTCTTTCAGGGATCATTGCCAGGACTTATATAATTCCCCTTTTCATCCTTTTTTAATCACTTGGAATTCATGGGTGAGAAATTTTCACTAAGAAATACCAGCGTTTATACGAATGAATTTTCCAATAAACAGCTTCGGTACGACGATCTCACATCAGCTGTAAAGATAAAAGAGGAATAAATGATATTGAAGGAATGACGACAACCTTGTTTCAGAGCTTGTAACATAATCTTGGTGCAAATAGTTTCAACGATTGTGCCATGCAACTGGGGATACGTATTTGGCACCACGGGATCACCGGCTATGTAGAGCAAGTGGCAGTCTTCCAAATCTCGCAGCTCGACTGAGAAGAAAATCTTTCCAGTGTAGGGGACGAGCAGCTTTTCTTGCCTGCAAAATTTGCGGACGGTTGGCAACCCGAGGCTGCCATATAGAACAATCTCGGTAAAAACTTGGGGATTATTATTGTCGAGGTTACCCGGAGGTCCACTGCTGTATAGATATATAAATCAGTTCAAAACAGCGGGACTCTGGAACTAGACGTGTAACGGTTAGTAAACGGAGCAATTTGAATAACTACTAGTTGCGTTCGAAAACTACGTGAATTTCACTGAGTATCGAGAAGGAGTCTGTTTCCGGCGTTAGATCGTTCCTATTACATTTTTTTTTTTTTTATTTTTGTTTCTTTGTATGTTTCAACTTAGCGGTAGAATTTCTCGATTTACTCTCCGACCGTGAGGAAATAAGCATGATGGTATTATGGTTGCTCTGCTTTGCCTTCGATAAGCGAATGGTGGGTTATCGTAATCCGTTATCGTATTTCTACGTCGATGAATATTTTCGATTAAAATAAGTCAAGCCTACTCATATCCGGATATACTAATTGCGATATCGTTGACGTCGTACTTACTTGAAGATAAACGAAGTCGATTCGCGATGAACCCGACGAAAAGGGTTGGTTATGCCACAGCCACAGAATTATGGAAATTTATGCCGGACAAGTATCGATGTCAACGAGTTATATAGAAAACTAATGAAATATAATCCACCTTTCAAAATGGCGCCCTCCCACGGAGCCTCGTCGTCGTAACCTGAGCTCTGCCGAAAGCGTTGCCGCACCCGAACCCGCACCCGCACCCGTACCCGTACCAGAACCGGTGTTCCATGAGAGAGAACTTACCGTTATTACTTCTGACCGTAAAACTGTCGGAGGGGCGCGTGCCGCGTACCAGGACCACGTTGAGAGGAATTCGCGAAATGTATTTCATCGACGCACGCTCCAGAGCGTTACTCTCCGAGGGACTAAACTCACGGTTTTTTTCTTCATCCCGCGACTCGCGGTCGTGGCTAAAAAATATACAGTTCTAATGGGCTCATGGTTTTGCGTGCGGTGATGAAGCCAGACAGAGGGACGGAGTCAGGTCAGATACCGGTAACCTGTGCAACGTACGCGAACAGGACGGAGAACGAAGAACCGAGAATGTTGGACGAAGGAGGACGTGTTCATCTGTGCTGAGTTACCGCCTACCGTAGTAATTACGCTTTCGCGTTGCACGGCTTGGCAGTACGAGGGGTCAGAAGTTGGAAGGTTGTAGTCGGACCTAAGGGGGTGTGAGGGGTACCAAAAAGACCCTCTTCACAGTCGGAGCTCTTCTTTATATCCGCCGGGCACTGCTTTATATATATTTACATTTCCCCACCTCCTATTTTACCCTCCGGTCCACAAATAGGAGAAAACTACGTGTTGGGTGTTATATATACTATACTCTTATAGTATACGTTACGGTACAGACGAGTATACGTATATCTACTTAGTTATACGGCGACTGCACTCCGCTGGAGTGATTTAAAAATGTCTTAATTCGCTTTTTGCGTGAAATATAACGTTGAATAACTTTCCTCTGACACGTCCCTAGGGTGAAAGTCGTCCCGGCTCCATTTTTACTGTTACTTCTTTCTTTTCTATATTCACGGTGGAAAATCACCGAGTTAGTACAGTTCTCTTCGGGGTGGTTATTTTTTCGTTAATTATAATCTAGAGAACTATTTTTAAATAAGAATATCGCTTGACGACTAATTATTTCAATAAATCGGACCGACCCCTTTTCCAATTCCGATACCGATAACCTAGAGGCTAATTATAGCCAACAAAATATCCAGCTCATTGGGTTGATATACCTCCGAAATAACGTCCTTCGAGTATAAAATCGCCGATATGAATTTATACCTTTACTTTTACCGTGCCAATGCTTCACCAGTTGGTCGAGTACATATCAACGAGTACATGACAAGTTCGTTCGTACTTGCAGTTGATGGAAAATATTCGTGATTCCTGTCCCGCTTCGCGTTGGGCTGTATATCGAAATCACTACCGAATTTGTCGAAAAATTATTTACGGTGCAGTATATACCTGCACGTCTAATTACCGCGATATCGAATCCGATTTATGGAGACACAGTATAACAGTTGATAGTTTCCCGTCGACTTATTAGCGGCTATATTTCACCAATTACGGTAGTTATTACCCGCATTCTTTGAACATGCTATAGCCTATTACTACACGACAATGGATGGACTTGAAGATAGAAGAAATAGCAGGTTAAGTGAATTGCGAACAACATTAGGTACGTACATGCAATCAACCCGTTACTGACCTCATTATTATTACTTGGCTAGGGTTTATAATGAATAAATTCCATACACATAGCGCGTTGTATATAATATTATACGTACATCAGGCCGTACGACCCAAGAATTTTCCGGGGCGCTAGCTCGTTTTGTACGCCACCCGTATATAACAATAGAAGTTGGCCGAATGGTCTGCCAGCGGGCAGACCCGATTTTTACGGCACCGATCGTTATTGCCATCCAGGTTACGCAGAATCTGAAATATTTTATTGTTGGTGGTGGTTCGTCTGCGTCCTCGTCGCCATCGTACTGCCTACCCGGCGTATAGCTTCACTCACTAATATTGCCTTGCCAAAATATAGCATGCCTTGGCCATATGGTATTCACAGAGCTTATTATCCCAGCGATTTATCCGCTCCGCAACCCTTTTTTTATCATTTTTATTATTTTCTCCTTCTCTTCTTCATTCATTATTATTTACAACTGCGGGAAAACGGGTATAACTTTACGACTTTATTAGCCAGGTTCCTTTTTTTCATTTTCTTTTCATTTTTTTGGTCCATACGCTTAATCCCTTTATGTTTTAATTGCGCTTACACAACGCCGACGCCGCGATGACCACCGACTACGGTAAACTGGAGAGTATAAAGTGGGTAAAGGCGGTCGCCGCATCGTACAATGAATATATATAGGTATATGTTTTCGAAAAGAATATTGCCCGTTGAGTAATGAAAAGTGTAATATAATTTATAACAAAGCCAATATTCTGTTGGACGAATGTTTCGCAGCGAAAAGTTTTCCTTTTGTGTCACATACGTACGAATGAGCTTGTTATTAGCCCTCGACATTCGTCACTTTATTGCCTCAGTTTTAGCTTCTATATACATATTCTGACTGTTTCTATTGCATATTTGCAGAGTAACGCGAAATATTAAGGCAATCGCTGTATGCGAACCCAAAACTGTGACGACGATGAAAAATTGGCTAAACTAACGTCGTCGTTTATTTTCAAAACGTTAGAAATGGTTTTCCTTTTTTTTTTTTCCTTGTAATTTTTTTCTTCTCTACTCACAAAAAATTGCGAGCTTACATCGTCGAGGTAATATTTGCCGAAAACGTAGTAAGCGATCTTGTTGAATTACACATGAGAAGGATGATTTAATTTCTGGTTTGCTCGAAAGAGCGACCCACCAATTTTTGGAAAATTCGTTACTCTGCAGCAAGCCCGAAAAATAAATACAGAATGTAAAAAGTTATCTGACCGAGAAAATTTCCTCATTGTTTGAAAGCGGTGCCCCGTTTGGGACAATGGTTACGCGAAGGCCGTTTCACGGTATATTTAATTTAATCTAACCGAATTGGCTAATTGAAGGTATCCTTTTTTCGACTATTTTTTCTTGTTTTTCTTTATTCTTGATATTGTAAGAACGGTGCTTTTCCTGTTCCGCAATCCAAGCTACGGTAAAATTCAGATTTCGATATCGAAAACAAGTCTTCGAATGTCGATATTCAATTATTCTATTCACAATGTTCCATATAAACGAAACGTTACTCCTTCATTTGAGCAAAAGGGAGACTAGTGATGTGCATCTCGTACAATATTCCAGCTTAAGTGATGATATACGTATACCACTGGTATCCACATTTCAACCAATATTGCCCGAGTCTCTTCAATTCCGATGCATCGGAAATGTATACTGTGATACCCGAATAACTTCACCGAGGAAGGTTATACGTATCTGTACGTATACCAGATACAAACGTGTGTGTACATACATACGAGTATATACACGTGTACTAGGATAGAGTGCAATTCTGAAGTTCCTATAGATATGTACGTATGTACATCCATATCGATATTATACATATAAATATATTAAAATCCCTTGAGGAATTGCCACGTAATGTATATGTATGTATACCCGCATATAATACAGTTATGCAGAATAAGAGAGTGACTCGATCCCGTTCACCAATGTCGAGGGTAGGTTCTGCGACGATTCGTAGGCTGCGAAGGGATGCGGTGAGGTTTAACTCGAAGGGGGTTAGGGGTGGTTTGTCGAAAAGGGCCGAAAGAGGGAGTCGAAGTCGAGCGAACTCTCAGTGGAGGGGGACGTCGCGCACAACCAGTCGAGCCCCGGCCTCAGCTTGCATCGTGTGTTCAGTACTGTGGCGAGAGCCGTTCCGAGCGGTGAAGGCTTCTCGCGATCGCCTGTTCATTATTTTATACGCTCGTGTTATCGCCGAGTAAAAGTGACGTTAGATACCTACGAGTTTCACGAACATTACGCGAACGGAGATTCAAGGACACGAGAATCTCCCTTTCCAAAAAAATAAAACGAAAAAAAAATAAATACGTAAAACAAAAACGAAAAAAATTTTGTTGCGAAATATTTCGCAGAGTGAAAAGTGAATAGTGAGTTTTTTGGTTGTTTTTTTCTGTTTGTTTTCTGAAGTCATCTGTGAACCTCGTGGATTATTGTGTCGAATATCAAAATAGCTGTTCTTTCAGTTGAAAAAAATTGGATAATCTGGATTATCGTTACGTGAAAAAAATTAAAATTAAAATAAAAGAAACTGTTAAACAGTAGTTTCCTGTATCTTCAACTACCTCAGAAATATAGCCGGTCGAATGAACAGATATTCACTGTGCCTAAATATTTCGAAACTTTTGACGCGAAAGAGATTCTCTCTTCGTTGGATCTAGCTGTCGAAACAAGCTCAATAGTTAAGTTTATCGTTTGGACGGTGAAAGGGACGCGGACTGACGATATCAGGCCGAGACGACCACCCAACAGTTTATACCCTCGTAGATTGACAGCGAACTTAAAAGTCCGAATCATCGTCAATCAGAAAATAAGGGTTGCGTAGATATAGAGATATACCGCAAATCGTTGACTTAAATAAGTATAGTATTCATGTGAAAGGGGTGTTTATGAAACTTGATTGAATTCATCGATCCCCGTAATCCGGTAGACAGCGAAATCAATTTTTTCTTCGATATTGATATATATATATATATATATAAACTAGAGAAGAGTTGAATACAACCACCGCAGATAGTCGAGAGCCTGGATCTTCACCGGACAACCCATTACCAGACTGACGGGTGATATTAAAACCATCGCGGCAACTTGAAAGAGAATTCATAGCAAGTGGTAAGTTTTTCTATACCAGCTACTACTACGCGGCGAGATCTAAAATTGGTTATATTTGGAGATAGAGCTGCTCAGTGTGCAGGTTGAAAAGCCCCTGCTTGAGCGGTTCCCTCTTTGACCGTAAAGTCTGTGTGTATGTGTGTGTGGGTAGTATATACGTGTTGTACAATTATAGGTGGCATTAAACGTGTAATATACACATCATACTTCGTGGCACACAGCGAGGAACAGACGAAAGGAGAAAATCTTTTATTAAGGTTTCGAGAGACGGTGGGATCTTTGAATCGAATCTTTAACGATTTTTCTTGGCTGTAAAGGCTCCCCGGAATTTCGTAGTAGATAAAAATGAGGAAACTATGAGAAAGACATCAGAGTTAGTTAGCCGGTAGTTTAATGCTTTCGATAATCTCATCGGTCTGTTCGGTTATCGTTTATGCATCTTAACAAATCCGTTCCGTTCTCAGTTTACGTTACCGTCAAACAAACGGTCTCTGAATTTCGATGTATTATAAAGATTTGCATTCCATTTGAATACTTGGACACTGCACGATCTTCGTATCGAATAAATTTTTAGAATTTTTGTCGAAAAATATTGAATGATTTTATAAAGTGAATGAACGTTTTATCGTACGTAATTGTGATGCGTCAAGTAAACTCGTGTTCGTTGTTGTGGTTCGTGTTTAAAAGCTGGTGCAGTGTCAGCGTTTGCTGGTTTAGGTAAAAAACTTCCCGGGTCTCTATTTCTGGAGAAAAGTTACTTTCGAGAACCCTGCAATTAAGAGAGAAACACTGCACAACCACACGTATTGCCAACCACTGGTTAGAGGCAAGGGTGTGTGTACGTGAGCCTCTTACCGCTCAAAGTTGAGATCCTGGAACACAAAGAAGTCCACGTCGGCGTTCTCAACGACGAACACTCGTCCCTGGGAACAACAAAACGAAATTAAAAGCATTGTCGTGTTGCTTACGGAAATAAGAAAAGTCCAGGTGAACTAGAGCTGCCCTTCCCTCGGGAGAATTTCCCCCTCTCTTTTCATCTAAAGTTCTCTTTCTCTACCACCGGCACGTGTTCTTCGTAAATCTGCAGGGGAAAACTGTCTGCTTTTACGAAAGTTTTCGCTTCTTTGAAATAATCAAAGTTATAAGTAAGAATTGCAAAAGAAATAAAGTATAAGCTGAAAGGAAAGGCAAAAGGAAAATGGAAAAAGTAAAAAGGAATAAGGTAAAAGCAAGAGGAAAAGGAAAAGGAAAAGGAAAAGGAAAATTACGCCGTAGAGTTCGAAGGGACTGTCCACTAGCTCCGCGAACCGTTTCCAACTTCGGATCGACACGGATGCGATAACCATTAGTTGAGAAATAGGTTCTTTGCAAAGTGAGGAAAAATTGTGGCCTCGGATATATGGGGTGCGGAGATAACAGCCTCTGGCAACTACGAATAAGCGGTGCGGTGGGGTCCAGCTTTATAGTAGATATCGTCTGTCGTCTGCTATCCTCTTTAAGGATACCCACCGAGCGGTGGTTTCAGTCTGGTTGCTTTTTGCGGGGTGCTTTTTCGCATGGAAATCACGCTGCCGTTTTGTATGCACCGTTCTTGCAAAATGCTCCATTCAAACGAGCCAAAGAATCCTCGTTTCACGTTGCCCGACTTTCTCGACGACGCCGTTCGCCCCGTCCCCGTGCGACTAAAATTATTCAATTTTCCAACTTCCACTACCCTAGGTTGTACCCGCCTTCATCTCTTCTTCCTCTAACCGACATCTGTCACAACGATTCCATGAAATAGAAACCTGCAGTAATTTCCGAGACGGAACCGAACTAAACTGAACTCAACTGAACTGCTAACATTTTATTTACCTTAAATTGAGTCAGATTATTCCTTCACGGCGTAAAGGACATTCGTTGGATAAATAATTCAGAAGAATATTACAGGGGGTCCATTCTGTCCCTACATTAGCAAACTGGTTATCAGAGTAACGGTTCTATGACGATATAATTATTATACGATTTTGAATAATTGAACCTGATTGGAAGCCCCAGGGGGACACGTCCGAGCTCTCTCCCTGGCGTTACCGCGCGGCTAATACGAATTATCAGGATTTGACGAGAAATAATATTAATTTGCACGTTGATTGGCATCACTTTGCATACGTTTTGTACACCCTGACAACGTGCGGGAGGACGGAGGTGGATAGAAGATTAAAATAATGATAAAAGGGTTATTCCCATGGCTATAGGGTTGGTCCTGAATCGCAAAGTTCTTGCCTTGCAATTAACGCGACTGTTCTATCCGGTTATAGTTTGAAAACTAGTCATTTCAATTACCCACTTTCTTACTATGACGAATTTGTCAAATGTTCGCATAAATCTGCTCTAGTTGGTTCATCAAATAAACAGAATTCGTATTAGATTCGATTGTACGAGTATGACGAGGCATAAGTCACACAAGGCAAAAAATTCGTGTACGTGGGTACAGATAGTAGAATTTCATTGAAAGAGGGAAACTACCGAGGTATAGAAAAGACAGATACGCGATAGGCGGTTAAACATGTATAGCCAGTAAATAGGCACGTTGATTGTGGCAAAATTATTTGTTTGATCTCTTAACGGAATTGAATTCCAAAAGTTTTTCGTCTAGGAATGGGAATCGGTTTTATTCCTCGCGCCCGGGCCTGGGGAACCTGCGACCGCCGCGACTCTAAGACGAGCGAAACTTCCATCGTCCTGCACGGTTGCCGAAAGTGGTTCGTTTCCGGCGAATGTATCTTGAGGAGCGAAAAAACTTTTCTTTTCCTCTTGCCTGCTTACGTATGCTTGATTTTCTCATTTATTTCCTTCTTTCTTTCTTTCTTGTTCCACAGTCACACTACTGCGTATGTTACACCGTTACGTTACGTTACTGTTTCTTTTCTCTTCTATACTGCACCGAAGGGTGATCGTTCTACAACATAGCTCGTGTTGTTGTTATCGTACTTCTGCCAGTTCTCGCGGGTCATAAATCCTAGAATAATCTAAACCACCGTATTATTCTATGTGCCTTGTTTGTTTTTGCCACATTGAACGTGCCCATCGTAAACTGTAATTATCAAACGATGACACTCTGTCGGCAACTGGCATGGGAACGCGATCCATTTTATAAAATTGTTAAGGAAAAAAGAAAGGGGTACGTATGTACGTATACTTCGATAAGGTAAAAACACGTCCTCATCCGAGTACGTTGAACAAAGACAACGACGCGTTTCCTGTCAATTAGAATTCGGCCCTCGCCGACGTGCCTTTGGATCGTTCACCAGGTGTCATCCGGGCGTGTCCGGTATGGGAACGTGTGCCGGTGCAGGATGATCGGGTACATATTGGACGAGACACGCTGGTAGAATGTTAAACATTATTAGAACAATCGATGTTCGCTTCGAATGGACAAGGATCTGTTTTATAGAAAAATTAATCGACCACCATAGGGTCACGGATCACGAATCACGGATGCGGAAGGGGAGAGACGAGAGAAGACATACGTTCCTTACTCGTGTAGACGCAGCGAATATAAAACCTCGAAGAAGGCGTTGAACGACGGATAATCTATAATTTGGTCTCACTCGGACTGACATGGGCGCGAAGGGCACCGTATATATATATACTTACGAATTACAACGAATAGAATTCGAAGGACGACACAGAGGGGTAATTTTAAAAGGGGTAATTTAAAAGGGCGACGACGCATTAACTCCGTCGTAGATCTGTCATTTCATTCGTTCAATTCACCGGGGGTGTAAATTATCTTGTGGATGAGGAGCGAATTCGAGACGTCATTTCCGGTTAAATTGACTAACGTCGACTATCTCTTAGACCTCGGAGCACCTATCTACGAATTAACAGCCGCACCCTTCGCGCTTGTCTTCGAACCTTTTAATTGTTTCTCTCCGATTGATATAATTCCGCGTTTCGATACCGGGTTCATTAATTGATGGACAAAATTTCCTACATCGCAATGAATTTATTCCACTTGAAAGTGGAAATCCCTCTCGAGAATTTTTCGTACTGCTTTTCTCCGAGGAGTCAAAAACTGTTTGAATGAAACTTCAACTGTGCGACAGCGACGTTATAATCAGAAATTTTCCCTGTCTCTAGCATTGGGGGCGTGTTTGGGTCGCTATTTAGGGGCGACAGACCCCAGGGCTCTGGTTGACAGCACCACAGACAATCCACTGCTTTTACTGTCGTACAGACCGCGAGCAATAACGCACCTATAAATATACACCGGGACTGAAGCTCTGGAGTAATATAATTATCCTTGTGATATGTATAGGTATACCGAGTCACGTTGCCTGTTTTTTCTTAACCGTTCGTCATGAGTTGCTTAGAAGAAGGGTACAGTATACATTGCACAGGAACCGTGGTCTTGTATGAGTAATAGAGGTGAAATCCCCTTGGCCATTGGGGTGAACATTACAGATGTTGAATGGTAACTAGAACGTGAATTAACTCTGTAGGGAATGATATTGGAAAAGTGTCAGATGTATGGTATTAGAGAAAATTGTCCTTAGTGTACGATGTCCGTATGGGAAATAGCCTCGGTAGTGTCGAGTCGCCAATTAAACTGCGTTGAAACTCTGTCTCGTATCTATGACATGGCTAATTATAGACCGTATGTATGTGTGTACTTGGGTTTTCACTTAACGTTGGCTGCTCCATTTTGCCAGTAATGGTTTAGTGCTACTTGCCTTTCAAACTGCATCGTCGTTTCGATAATAAGTTTTTTCCTTTAATTTTTTTTCTTCCTTACCTGTTAAGGACTTTGCTTGTAATGCATACAGGCCCGGTTCTTATGGGTAACAAAAGCATGAGAAATTTATTAGACTTTTAAAATCTACTTTTGCTTTCTTCAGCGCATAATACCTACTCTTTCAAAGCTAAACCAACCGGGTACTCAGGAAATTTCACGAACAATATTCGCTCGTTAAACTGATCCAATTGATTTGCATTTAACTCGGAAGTAACGAGATTCAATCTTGAGTCGGGCTGAATGGAGGCGAAATGGTAACGAATTTCTCGTCGATATAAATATCATAAAGATATACTACGAACTCTGATATGAATTCCTAAATTTTTTGTCTCCAACGTCTTCTCTGTCGCATCCATGCATAAACCTTCTTCGACAAAAGCTTTATCTGCTCAATATCGTGACTCTAACGGTAGAGATATGACGGGGTAATTTTTTATGTTTTCTTCCAAGCTTTTCAGCCTTCTATAGTTTGTGAGTTTGCTTATATACCTATGGAACGATTCGTAAAGTCTAAATTTAAACACGAACGAAATTCTCCCTTGAGATAGTCAAACACATGGTACTACGAAGTTATGAGCTTATCGGTACATATGACGGAGTTCTCTTCCCCGTGAGAGAGAGTGACTATATATGAGTATTATCACTCAATAAGGCAGGGAGCATTTAACGGGCAACACATGCTACTAGGTGACGACGAGCTCGTTCCTGTATATCCCCTTTCCCAAAGAGCTGCTGGTAGCTTCGCGACGCCCTTGACAAATGTTTGTGATAGTACGAGGATGGGGAGCGAGAACACTGTCTGACGAACTTTAAGGAGGGCTGATATTCAGCCCCTCTTCAGGATGCGCACATTGCACACAAGTACGTGTGTGTGCTCTCGAGTTCTGCCCTACGATCTGTCTGTCTACCACGTTTCCTCCGTCTATCCGTTCGTCTGTGAGCTCGTTCGCGACGCTAGTCGTCGTCAGCCGTTCAACGGTTTTCTTCGTGTTCCTTGCTAGCTGCTGATGCGAATTTATCAAACTCAAAAGCACACCCTAGGGAAGAGACGAGTTTGGTATTTGGGGACTCGGGGACTCGGGGCTGGAATCCCGAAGACATACTCCCCGTGGCAATTGATTGTTTGCGGACGATCCGGAGCCACCCTTGCCGTCTTAGACGCAGAAAATCTGATTTCAGAAGGATTCCCAACGCTCCGCGTTGTCGCCCGAGGTGTCTCAGTAATTCCTCGCCCTTTCGGAAGACCTTATCGCCTTACCGTTCGACGGTATTGTGGGTGCGAAATACCGAATCAGACAAGAGATACAACTTATCTGTTCGCGGTTCAAAAAAATCTATTTGATCCAAAAAATCAGGAGTATCCCTGTACGCCTTTCGATGCGCACGTTGATCTCGTAGAACGTGCGTGCGGAGATTCAGCGTCCGTTCTAGACGATGTACATTCTCGTTGTCGTAAACAACGCTGTCTCGACAACAGAGAGTTCCACCCACGTCGTATGCGCGTGGGCAGACAGCGAACATAGTTCTACAATACCCTCGGGTCCGCGGGAACCAGTCGTTGTACATCTGTTCATGTATAGGTTGTACCCCCTTGTAGTCGATAATACGTCAAAAAGACTACGCAACGTTCGCGTCGGGCGTGGGTCGTCCTGCAGGATATCACGACTACGAACTACGCTCATCGCAAGGCAAGGATCTTGTGCCAGGGTCGCTTTTCCCCCTCTTCAAATTCAGCAGCTGTCTGACCCGTTCGTACCACGGAAGCTCAGGCTTAGCGGTGGGTGGAGAATGGAGACGCTAGTCGCTCAGGCGGGTTTTTGAGACTTCCGGTCGGTTCATGGGCTCCTAGCCAAATTAAACTTATTACCGTTGACGTTGTAGAACGGCGTTCGTTCTCGCCTGGATTCGCTCGAAGACATGTGCTTCTTTTTATCCATATCAGATTACCGAGACTCATGATGTATATTTAATATCTGACGAAGGCGACGCTTTCGTGCAGTCCTTTGTCTCCTGCACTAATGATCAGGATCGAAGTGAACCCTGAGAGGGCTTCGAGATACCTACAGACTTTATGCTAATCCGCTTTGGGCCTGGCCAAGGCGCGGCATTGTCCGCTAATAATCATCTCGGGGACTCCAGGCCTCAGCCAGACAGCCCTGCGTCCCAAGACTAGCAATTATCACGCTGGTACGTGGTTAGGAAATTCTTGGGTATCATTACCCAGCGAAAGGCATCGGCGCCGAGATGACACATGCCAGTCGCCTCACAGCGATTCGTGTATATTGTACGAGGATTCTGTACACGGGGTTCTCGACTTGTACTCGGTTTCATGGAAATCGAGTGAAAATATATTTGCTACAAGCAATTTCAGTTGTTTTATTGAGATGGTATGAGAAGAAAAAAAAAAAAAAAAGAGGAAAATTGTTCCCTGGATACTTTGAACGCTTTTTATCTTTGTAAAATAATCTTTCCAGCTTATTAAGCTGCTGAGAAATCTATATCTACGGTTTTTAGATTATCCTCATTCGACGATGATTTTCTCTTTTCGTCGTGACGTAGCTGCCTTTAAGGAAGGAAGCTGCAGTAAGTCGATGTGCGGGTGGGCCTACGAGTCGTTGGTTATGTACGAGCTACGCGCTCCAAGGCGTTCGTCGAGGTTTGCGAGGAGGACGATTTAAATTTAAATAAGCGTGACAAAGCTGCGATAAAATATAATTAAGTTTCATGGCGGTGGCGGTGGCGGCAGTCGTTGAAGAAGAGGAAGAAGTAGAAGATGAAGCAGAACAAGAAGAAGAAGATGAAGAAGAAGAAGAAAAAGAAGAAGAAGAAGAAGAGAAAGAAGTATAAGAAGAAGAAGAAGAGCCACACGACGCGACGCGAGCCCGTGGGCAAAGTAGTTGGCGAGGGGGGGACTCCAGGACTCTGCAAGCGAAAGAGGTCCTCCAGGGTGGCAGTAGATGGTAGAGACTAGAGGGTAGAGGGTATCACGTCGCTGCTTAACTTGACGAACTTAATGGGCAGAGGCGTAATGGGTGCAGCCCGCGAAAAAACGTAATTAAGGAAAGGAAGGATACCGAGCCGTTCCGGGGTGAAGATTTATGCATCGTTGCCCTCTGCGCGTTGGCGTATAGAGGACGAGGAGCCAGTAGGAGGTTCGCCGAAGAACACGATCGTCTCTCTAGCAGCGTAGGGTATCTACGCGGAGGGTATGCAGATAGCACCGGAGCATTTCTCATCCTAATGTGATTTATGGGGCATTTTTAACCCCGGGTAATGGGCGATGGTTAGGAGTGGGAAGGTAAGGTAAAGGAGGGATGGAAGCTAGTGCCTTAGTGATCATCGACTCTTGGCAGACAGTCGAACCTCTTCTCAACTTACGTTCGAGCATTTCATCGCGAAACACTCGCGTCGTCGAAGTGATTATCGCTTCGTCGTGAGAAGAACGTGAAGAATAAGAAAGAAGAGAGAATAGGATATTTGCCATTCTAATTCTCCCTCCATTATCTTCGATAATTAGGGATACCGTTACAAGATCGACGTAAAAAATTTTACGGTTATATGGGCATCGAAAGAAACAAACCGAAAAAGAACAAAAATTAGAAAAAAATAAAAAAAATAATAACGTTCTCTGTAGGAAGGTGTACCACTGACCGGAAATCCTTTTTCACCCGTGAACGGAATCACTCTTTTCCCTCATCCCCGCGAACCCTTTTGATCGTATCTGCATCCGCTGAAGGAACAAAAAAGAGAGAAGAAGAACGAAAAGAACGAAAAAAAAAAAAACACATTTCGACCCTCGAATTGGACGCGAGTGTTTTCTGCCTTCGAAAGATCACGCGAGCGAAGCGGTGTTGAGAGACGACCGGGTGGGGTTGCCGGGCTAATGAGTTTTTCATAAAGTCAGGGCCGTCGAGGCTCGCGCGTACCTTATTTTCAGCGTTCATTAATCCCCGACATCCCATTACACTTTGCGTCGTAAATAATCGCGGGAAGTCTCGTACGCGCCTTACGTGTTGCGTCGGTTTGGGACGCAGCGCAAATAACCACCGGATCGTAAAGCATAATCATAAAGACTGGCAATGGACCAAAGATTGGTTGGTGGGAGGCTGTCGCTAGTGCAACACACTGCTGATCTCTTCTCGACGCCAGGTATAATTCGCGGTATGCGTAGGTGTTCGTATTTCTAATAAACAACAACAACACTTATACCTATATTACCATGCGATCTGTACGTTCGTATGTTAATTCATAAATTGATACTTGTGCACACATACCTTATACGTCGGGACAGGCACCACACCGTGCGGCGATCATCATCTTTGGAGTGATCTGCAATTTGTGGGAAGAAGAATATGGAATTCTATTCAAATAAGACGAAGCTTCGATGCCTCCGAATTATTCGAAACCAAAAATTCGTACACCAAATTCTTACCACGGATCGCAAATCGGTATTTCATCCTCATCTCTTATGGTAAAATTGATTGAACCATAAGCAATTTATATAATTATTTCAATTTTATTTTGTACAAGGTAATGGTGGAGGGTTAAATTTTGACGGATGTGTTTTATACTATCTGCAACTTGCGGTACCTGAGGCTGCGATTTGTTCCGTTGTCCTTCTTCCCTGTGGACCTCTACGTTGTGATTATACAGACCGTTGGTGTCCCGAAGCGACATTTCTGCGGATTACAAAACCAAGCTGAATTTTTATTATCTGTTTTTTTTCCGTCTCCGTATACGGAGTTGGGAATGGTTTCAGGGGATGTTAGTTGACTTCCGGCCCCGTAGGGGATTAGCACCAGTTCTCGAGGCCGCATGTTGACGATAAAAACACCGGTTCGCGACTCACGTTTCATCGAAGCAATATAATAAACTGAACGTCTGTGCGCCACGATTTATGGAACACTCGTGAGACGAAATTTTTGGTTTTTTTGTTTCTCTACTTGTTCCCCCAACTCCTAGAGAGCGGAAGTGATTTACGAGTCAAATTAAAGCCTCTAATAATCTTCTGAATAATATAGTTGAATTTATATCGCCAGAGAGGGAAATCCAATTTCGAAATCATCCCGAAATCACATGCGGCGTTACGATTCGTCTATATCATCATCACTCCTTCTTAAAGATTCAACAAAGAAAAACAGGAAAAGTCGAAAAGATGAAACGGTTGGATGTCTTCAAGGTGACGCAGACCGCTCTGTCTTTGACTCGCTTTCGAACCGTGCCCGGGTTTGCTCACTGGGTTACGTTTATATCTCAGAAGTAAAAAATCTCTCCCTCCCCACCTACCTACCTACCTACCAACCGAACTCAGCTTCCTGTGGGAATGATAAATTATTTTTGCCTGACACATTTCCGTTCGTCACACCACTGACTAACGGTATAAATACGGGTTGAATGCATACAGTATTCGTACGTACATACCTACCATACTTGTTTGCTATTGGCTCGATCAAAGCTAATCTCTATAATACGCTTTTTTATCCACCGAATCGTTTGTTTTATAGATCGGAATGCCTCGCGTAATCTCCGTGAAAATAGTTGGGAGAATAAAGCCAATGACCGAGGTAAGCTTCCATTTCCTCGCAGGAGAATCCAACTTTATTTATATTGTATGTATATAGATGGGTATATACTTACGTATACGGCATTTGAGACAAGATGTGCTCGAGAAGCAGCTCACCGCCGCGTATAAGAATTCCTCGAGTTGTTATAGACTTCTCGCGTTTCTTCTTCGCTGTTGCATAGCCTCTATATTTCTCTATAGTGGCGTTCCGTTGTTCACTTCCTCGCGGGGGTTTACGACGGAGATGACCCTGCCGACGAACATGACTTGGTTCATACCGTAAGTAATTTGCGGGGGCCCCCATTACAGGCCGAGTTTGTTCTGCCGATTATAGGCAAACTCTAATAACGACAATTATATCATTTCTCCGGAATTCGACCGCCTATGGTGCTGCTTCGGAACAATAGCTTCGTTACGGTCGCGAGTACCGGAGTTGAAAAGCTATACGACCGGCTAGTACCGCGCTTATCGAAAGCTCATTCTGCTACCCTCGAGAACAACTTCTACGCACCTTATACTAGTCATGACGGAGGTAACTAGGTTATGCGTAGCTACTACGTCTATGACTACCGCAGCTGACGATCTCCCTTTGCGTTCGACCCAAATATTAAGCTTTGATGGAGGTTAACAAACTCTTATAGAAACTATCAACGAACGATATTCTGACATGGGGGAAAGTCCGGTAGTATTGGACAAGGGGTCCATCATTAGATGAAAATGTCGAAGATCTTATCGTCGAATAGATTGAAACTTGATCAAATTTTTGAGAGAATATGAAGTTTTGTTTGCAAAATTGAAAGACGTTTCGTTTCTGCGAATAATGTCGAAATTTTGGGAATAGGATATATGTGTGAAAAATGATCAGAAGCAAGTATCAAAACTGCAACTGTAAAACCCTGACCAAGTTTCTATACTCAAAGTGTGAAACAATGTGAAATTTTTATAAAAATTTCATGATATTGATTTTTAAATATTGGCCAGCTCTTCAAAAATTCTCGATAATGGAAGTATACTTTCAATTGTACAATTCACTTTACTTTGCTGGAAGTATTTACGTCGATAAAAGCATTTTTAAATGCGGGTAAAAGTCTTTGGAATTTTGACTTAAGCCAGTGTTTATTTCTCTGGAAGCCGAAGTTAGCGCCTCGGTGTTAAAAACTGGGACTCATCTGACATAAAATATCAAACCATTCAAAAGTCGGGCTTTTGATGTTAGCGTTGAACTAAGGCATTCGGAAGCTCTCTCCCTCTCTCTCTCCCTTTTTCTCTCTTTCAACTTCCTCGAAATAACTCGTTTCTAGTTTCTGATCCTGGTGCTGTAGAGTGCTTGCTTCTCTATCCTCTGAGACCGATATCAAAATCTGTAAGGGTGAGAACATTTCGGGAAATATTTTTTATGGCCCGATTTCAGACGCTCCAGACTGCCGAACGAATGTCCCACTTGACACCTGGGGGCTCTGAATAGTCCCCGGAGTAAAATTAATCCATTTTTTTTTCCGAGGCACGCGTACGGGGGTGGATTAACGGCGACTGGCGTACCCTCGCGTATATCATGAAATAACAGAAGTGTTTTATACCTCTCAAAAAAACGGAAACGAAAAAAAAAAAAACATTCGTGTACATCGAAACAATTAATGTAATAATTTCATTTATCTGGGATCAGAAATACGCTTTTAGGTGGACATATCAAGTGAAATTTATGTCAGTACCTAATTAAGTAGGTATTGTAGAGTCAATCAAAGGTATCGTATAGTGAATACGCTGCGTAACAAGGTTGCGCATTAAATCCAGATGACTTGTCATTAGGTGTTGATGGTGGCAGTGAAAACATCGGTACAGGCTTTTTTTTTAAGCTTCTCATTAAAGACTCGTACCCGAATATGTTACTTTCGGATTCTTTATAACCCAGGCGAACGAGGGATTGTAGTTTTTTTTTTTTCTTTCTTCGTTTCGTTTTTTTTTTTTTTTTTTTTGACGACGTAAAAGTTCACCGGCCCACAACAATTTAATCTTCCCAGCAATAACAAGCAATGACACGGCACACAGTTTACGAGCTGTAGCAAGGGACTAGGAAGGCGAGAGGGCGTCACATAATTACATGCTGGATGATGCGAAGAACTCCGTTCAGGAGTTCCCAGTTACCTACTAGAGGCAGCATCAGGCATACTTCGTACTGGATACTTTTCAGAGATCCACGAAGTCGGCGGCCCCGTGTTCCTGGAACGTGCCTTTCGAAGATGAGCTTCGAGCACCCTCCTCCCTGTTACTTGTGAAACACGTTCGCGGGGATGGATGTTTCCGGCGCGGTAAGAGACGCTGTGAAAACTTGAGAGTGTGGAATAACTCGCGTAATGGGATTACTGGTTTCATGTAGTATCATTGAATTATTATGGCTGATATTTTTATACTTCGATAGGTCGGAACGACCGTTGAATAAAAAAAGAAGAGAAAAAAAAAATTTTTACCCTTCCTTAAAGGATTTTTGACGCATTAAAAATACACTTCTATACACATTACCGTTATCCGCAAGGATATACATGGGGCGGTTCTTTCAGTCACGGGATTTACGATGTCCTCATAATTCAAACCTTTTCAACCTGCACCTCGGCTCCTGTACAGTACAGTTCACTGTTCATCGATCAAACCTTATAAAATGTATCACTTTTCACCCTCTTATTCGCTCTTTCGAGTCTCGACACGTAATCGTCTAGACTTTAAACATTCTACCAAATCTCGGTATATATTATTATCATATGGGCGTAACCTGCAGTTTCGACGAAAAATTAATGGCAAAAGTAAACTTTGATGTTAAGTATTTTATGTACAGAGATACATGGATAAGGTGCCTCCAGTCAACTTTGGATATCTAACCTGGTTTGTATTTTCTTAACCTCTCGTGTTGAGCTGGTAGTCGTAGTGAGCAGCCAGAAAATCGACGATCACGCGATCTTCTAGAGTCTAGACCTGTTTCCCCCGTTCGTCAATTCCTCGTCTACTACGAGTCCCGCAGAAAAAACAAAACACGGCAAAAGCGTTTCTCAATCACGCCGCGCGAACAGCCATCAACGAATCTTGAAAAAGAAGCTGTTATTATCTCTTGAAGAAGGCTCGACTGGTATTACCGGAAATGGGATCTCGGATGGAGGTGCCAGCGACAAACAACGCATCAACAACGATGCGTCCCGTCTTCGTATTACAAGTTTTAATGACATCTTCTCTTTCAGAGATATAATACCGCTATCAGAACTGCTCGTCGTGTACTTCCGGTTTTTAACTTTTGTTTTTTTTTTTTCTTCCTCGTCCTTTCTCTTTCCGATCTCGTCATAGGTATATATTGTTTCATCTGTCACCTGGATGTCGGGTTCAATTTATTCGTCGTACGGTGGCGGCTTGGGTGTCTGCTTGTAATAACAAACGTGACTACACGCAGCATTAAGGCTGATGAATATTTTTGATAATCTCTGACCGTGTCGAGTATACAAGTAAAGTCAGCACCTGTGACAGGAAGTGGGGGTGCAGTATCATTGAACGATGCGACCAGGCGGAGTAGCCAGATACACTATGTGAACGAATTCAGTTCAAGAAAGCTTATCGCCTCGGTCAAAAGCGGTTGTAGAGGATGAGAGATATCGGATATTTTGTTCGGTCTAAACTTTTGCTCTTTGACTCCTGCTACGGGGAGACCGAATAAGTCGACAAATAATATTGCTGATTGGTGTTCACTGAGGTGAAGTAAATCCGTGATTGGAAGACGAGAAGCTGCTACGAGGTAGAAATACCTATACGCTACGTCGCGCCATATACGATTTCATATCTACCGTTTGAATGGTAGTCACTTTGGCCATCGTTATACCGCGAAACTAACTCAGATTTTCTATACTATTATCGTCGATGTCAACTATACTCTGTACCTAACGAGTTGGAGAACCGCTGAGCGTTTTTCATCCATCCTAGGCACGCGGCCTTTTATAAAGATCCTCGGGGGTCATCCGAGTGTCAGAGATCAGAAACGACAACCGCGGGTCGGAGTCCCGTTGGCGCAGCCACATCCGAGATCTCACAGAGATTCAGACTCTATCTTAGGACGCTGGTTAATCTAACCATTCCCTCATCGGACCACTAGACGTTGGTAAAGTTGACGTGAAGGTGTGACTTTGCCTATTTCACGCCCAATTCGTTCCCGGGTCCACATTTCTGGATCATTTTTTTTTCTTTTTTCCTTTTACGTTTTTTTTTTTTGCAACAAGATATATATAACAGAAGCTGCAGGGTGTAGTTGAGGCGCAGGTTGGGTCACCCTGGTCCTCCAGGTCGCCCAGGTCACTTCGGTACCGTTACAACGCGCGGAGATCACGTTTTCTCAGAGGCCATCTTAGTCGTCTCCCATATACCGTCACGTACAGCCGTAAAATATTATGTTGATGTTGCCGCGATCCTACAACCGCTTGGCGACTTACGATCTTGTACTCGTATACATCTACACATGCCACGTACGTACGTGCGGAGTATTATATCCATCCATACTGGCCGCCTTTTATTCTCTCACATGACACCGTGTAGACACACTATAATATCTAGCTCACTGAATTTAGTTTATAAGTTGAGATCATCATCTTTCATGTATCACGTTTAAGTCTCTTCGCTACGGTTGGAATTTTAAAAAATTACAATTACCTTTGATCGATACGTTCATCGTGTATCATCGACCGCCGGTTTCATGGTCTTTTCGTAAAGTGATAACGGTATTACGTACACACAGATGTGTCTGCGAACGGCACGGTGACCCGTCTTACTGTTTGCAGATCGATGAAGGACTTCCTTGGTCGTTTGAGTGCCGTTGTGAAAGGTCCACCAGTTGGCTCCTCTCACGTTCTTCCCTATTCTTTTTCCGATCATTTCATCGTTCTATTCCGAACAATGGTCTCGTATGTATTGCGAGCACTGTTATCCATCCGTATCCTGATTCGTGGAATTTGTGGAATTCGTGGACACCCCTAGGGGACGCGAGGTCAATCGGAATCATTTTTTTTCCAGGCAATATCGTCTCGCTCCATGGTTCTGGCTATTGATCGCTTACGAAATTACTATTTGGGAATCGGACCGCACCTGTGGCTATCAACTTGGCAATCGAGTTTTATGTTATTAGTTCTCGCCAAGTTTTTTGCTCAGATAAAAACGCCCATTGGAATCTTACAACGAGGTTTTATAAAGTTCAACGCCTCAACATGAATCGACAAGAATATGAAAAAGCCACGATTGATCCTGAACATTGTATCACATTTTTAGATTATTTTACTCCGGATTCTCAGACTAGTTCAGCCATCTGGCACGCTCCTGCTGGTATACTACCCTTTCCTTGGGGGAAAATATAAACATTTAAACATTCTGAAACTTTGCCGGCTGTACAACAGCGATGGGTAGAGGCGCCTAAGTGCGGAGGCGTTAAGTGACGAAACACCGTTCCCGGGTTTGATGCACTACGAAGGTCCAACAAGAGGTTCACAAGAGTTCAGACCGTCAATTTAACTCGCTGGGTGGGATTTGGCGGAGAAACGAAGCTTCTTCGGGTCCAGAACTTGTGAAACAAGCGTGAAATATAAAACACGTATACGTACCTATATTCTACAGGGGCGGAGAATGTGTGTGAAAATAATACGCTAGGAATGAAACAAAATTTGAATAATTTCTGCAGCTAAACTGAACACTTTCATATCCATCCACGCGTCATTACGTAGTCGATTATGCGATAAATCTTTAGCGCGAAATTTTCGCAAACTAAATTACGTGTAAATTTACGTGAGGGTTTAATTTTTGGAACCGTCAATTTTCTTCCACCATTTATGTGAGATATTCATGTTTTGGAAAGCAGCTGCATTACCCAGAGCGTATGGAGGCTCTTAACGTAAACTGACATGTAATGTAAAACTGGGAAACGTGCTTAATCCACTGTGTAACGTTTGGTCGAGTCTAGTAGGTACAGAGAAAAGTTTCAACTTTTTCGTCTGGACGCATCTGTTACACGGTGAAACTTACTTTTGCTTGGTACAAGAAAACAAAAAAAAAAAAAAAAAATGACGGCAAACGAAGTTCGGGCCAGAGGAGGTAAAAATAAGTACAACCATAACTCAGCTCCCGGGAGTGATTAGAAGACTTATGTTTTCACAGTGAGGTTGATGTGAGAATCGTATAAGAGTGTTTGGTGCCAAGAGGTATACTCATCATGGCAGCCAGATGCTAGTCCTCCGAGAAGCCTTCAGCATCCATCTACCGTCCGTCGTTTCCGTAATGGACCAATACGCCCAAGTCTCTTACGAGCCACGAGGCATTCTATTTACTATAGAAACTTGACCTAACCAACCATGTATTTCTTGCTCCTATTTTATGCTCAATTTTCATAACAAGTAGTTGTCCACGTGATCCGTCACCACCTAACGCTAATCACATCGTTTCTTTATTTCTGTTACAGGTGAGTCTCCCATTTACACTTTCATCCGAATCATTAAAATCTGGAAAGTGATTTAACGGTGAGTCATTCAATGCCTACTTGCATACGAATCCAATCTACTTGAACTAGATTTCGGAACAATTAAACTGAACTTTTCATTCCGGGTTACAGTCTCGCGGAAGTATATGTATTTCGCCGTCAATTTTTCAGTAGCTTGAGTGGTTTCTGATGTTAATGGGCATAAGTGATGTATGAGTCGAGGAATATGCATTATTACCCGGTAATCAAGGGGTTCCATACTTCCTTTTTTTGTATAACATATCACCATGATCAGAGAGTGCATCTGTACCATATCGTACCCGAGTATTTCTGGCTAGCAATTGGTATCACACATCCAGATCACGTTTTCCCGGTTGGGGTTGCTACAGTCGGAGACCTTCTAGCCCTGCAGGTCTCAGTGAGGCCCTCTCGTACCCTGGTGGTGCTGTGCGCGAGTAAACCTTAACGAGTATATCCCCCGAATCTGGGTCAGGAGGTATCGCCTTTTCATCGGCGTAACCGTTGGATAGTTTCCAGCGATATACTTGTATGCGATATTATATTGATTCCCCTTGACTTTTTTTTTTTTTTTTTGCGTTGTAACTAGCTATTCAAAGATCTCTAGTCCTGATTCCGTTTTAAACTCTAACAGTCTCTCGTCTGGTTTACGTATAAATTTCAGTCTTGCACATTGCAGGGTACAAAAAAACGAACGATTTTCTGCTTTGGTGCATTGCGCAAGGAACGGGTTGCCCGGGAGATAAATGTTGCACGAGGCGTTGTCGTATCTGAAACAAGGACAACAAAAAATAAAAATAGAATAAATCAAACCTTAAAAAACGTACAGGGAAAGACAGCGCGATGTATTATTACACGCATAGTCCATTAATGGTCGTTTGACGGGTCATTTTTTTTCAGTTGGGTATCTCCCTCGCCAGTTTATCTGTCGAGGGTACCAAATTGGACTCGACTCTCTCGCACCAGATCCACCGACGACGGGTTTAATGAATTTTCATTCTTTCTTTCGACAGTTTTTCTTTGTGCCAATTCAGGGGTGAAATTTTGTTACTGAAAAATTGGGCTTTTCTGTCGCGCTATATGTACAAAAAATGAAAATAAAATAACGAAAAGGAAAGAAGCTTGGAAAATTCTTTTGTTTAAAAATATATATTCGTCGTTAGATTGCTCGGCTATGTATGGTTTTGCAGGTGCGGGACGTTGAATAACGCGGCTTCCCAACTGTGTTGAGGAAAATCCCTGGGAGCCGTAAATACGATGTAATAGAGGCTTGAAATTAAAGCATTTGCTTAATTATTTTAATACCAGGGCTGCGCGCCGTTCGTATCCACCTCAACGGGTTTCACGAGCGATTCTCAACCTGGGTGTCCGCCGGCAGTCGCGGTACCGACATAAAATCGACTTTGCTTCGCTATTCGAGCTATAGCTACCCACCTTTTCCGGCAATTGTTTAAACGACCGGTCGTTGATGTAATCCTCGTTCTTCTGTCTTTTGTATTTCTGTAGTAGTCGTTCCTCCCGCGAGTCCCGCTTAGTCCGAAGCTTCTCCGTCTCTCTTTGGCGATAGAAAACTTGGCAGATAGAGAGAAAGAGAGAAAGAACTTACCGAGCTTTTCCCGTGTTTTTTTGTTTTGTATGTTTGTTTCGTTCTTTCCATCGACTCCGGTTGTGCGCTCCCAGCTTTCCAGGTTTTAATTAGAATCTCATTTAAATTTTTCCGCTGTGTTTTTTCTTCCACCCTGAGTAAACTGTAATGCTTGCCACGCCGGCGTGACTTTAAGGCATTGCCATTTTAAAACTGCAGGCGTTAAAACAGAACTTGGAAATAGAAAAACGGAGGGGTAAGAAAACAAAAAAAAACATTTTTGCTACTGAAAGATCGTGCAAGTATCTTTGTACATTCCAAGAAAGCGCAATTTCTTTTTGCCATACTTACAGCCAAGTACCTACCTACTGCAAGTTGGTGGCCTGAAACCGCTAGGAGAATTCTGGTAGTACCGATCAGTTTTTACTCCGTCTGTTTCCACGGTTCTGGATATAACTTCCTCTTCCAACTGCACCTGCTCCATACTGTTGGGGGCACGACGGTACGGCTGACAAACGACCTAATAACTCAGCACATCTTTGCAAACTATTGCGAACCGCTAGTATACCTACCTTTAGGTGTGCGACAGTGGCAACGTTGGTAAATATCGTTCAATTCGCGAGGGTAAGCTTACGATTAGATGGTCGGTAGGCATTTCCTTACCATCCTAAGTACACAGTAACCAGATACCGAAGAGAGTCTTCCCGTAAACATGAAAGACGAAACGAACGCGTCTACGCAAGGTCGCAGGGATTCGTCGCAGGGTTTTCCGGAGCTATATATAGGTACAATATGTATGTATGTATGTACATACGTATATGTAGGTATAAGCGTCGGACTTTGATCTTTCTGTATTTTTTATTCCCTCTTACATATTTGGCATTCCCTTCGTTCAGACGGGGGAGGATTAGCCCGATGACCAAGGTGTCGGGGGGCTAAGCTCCCGGCCATGATACGGGATTATGGGTGGTTGAAATATCGCTGTAGACTCTGGCGTCTCTGAGTTTTCTCGGCATTCACCCCTCGCCGGTATACAGTTCTGTTTTTCGTTAACTGAAACCCGATCCTCATCCTCCTTGTTCCTCGAGCTCAAATTCCGTTGAAGAATTCAAAGGGTCCAGCCGCGCTCAACTGAACGTCCATTTCGAAATCAATTCGGAATCAGATCTGACCTCGAGCGAGGTATATATGAATTTTACGCGCTGTAATTCTCTCCTTCGCCCTTCATCCGATCTTCGGTTAATCTTAATCGCGAAAATCTATATCGTCGTCCGATAAAACCCGTCTATTTCGCTCAACGTCCATTAAACGCCACGTCCGCTACGTATCAACGACAAATTCCCTGAGGGCTTTCATATATAGGGTACAAGCGAGATATTCGGAGGGGAATATGACAGAGATGGAGATAAACCGAGATGGAGAGAAGGGGGCAAGGTGTCTCGCGGACAGCTTCGGTATTGTGCCGGTACCGGCTTATGTGTAACGCGATATCCTACCGACACCAGCTTGCAGCTCGAATCAACGTCGCACTTACATAATGCATACGGTACATCGAACACGAGCCTGATTCTAAACTCGACGATCCACAGGGCCGAAACAACCAGCACATTGCATCGGTCTCTCAAACTTGAGGCAAACGTTTTTGAATTTTGGATCTCGGGTCTCAGATAGTTCCCCTTTTTGTCCAGGAATTCCCGACTAATTAGTCAAGAGGTTAATTACCAAAGCTCTCTCAACTGCAGGACTCCGGGGTACACTGATGGTACATTGATCACTTTAGATTAGATTGTAGAAGGCGTGTATACAGATTACAGAAGCCTTCGTGTGCAGAGATTCGGATGAATTTTAGGTACGTGTTGTGAGCGCGTCAATGCGCGAAATAGAGGAGTGATCATTTTTTGTATTATTCCTGAGAAAGAGTGCGGGAGAGGGGAGAGAATAAGCCCGTGTGTGATGTTGAGCTGTAAAAACGCGGGGACAGACGTCTCGCTGTGTCGTCGGTTCAGCGTTTGTTATATTTTCTGAGAATCAAGATGTGAGCGTGTCGAGTGTGGATCGACTTAATCCGCTGACACTTCCCAGAATGCCCGATCCAGCGATCCGCGAACGGGAATAAGCTGTGAAGATGAAAGAGAGGAAGAAAAAAAAACGTACAGAAAGAATCAAGGGAAGGAAGATCTTTGGAAGGAGCGAGTCTGAGTCTTCGACGTATTCGTTGTGACGTTAAATGTAAAATTTAGGCGTGAAAATAAATCTTTCGAGTATTAAATTTCGCCTTGGACTATGTTACATAGGTACTATGGGGCTCGTAACCTTTTCTCTCTAAATCCAAGTCCAGAGTAAAACTTACGGGCGCCGAGGAGCGAGCTACGAGGGATTCGGGCGACCCAATCGAGCGGCAGTGATCGCCTGGCAAACTTCTGCGACCGCGCGCGTCTTCTAGGTGCGAGGTCGTCCGGGCTCTTTGGAAATTACGAGCAAACTTTGCCCTACCTTTCCTTGCGCCTAGGTAAAGTCCCATTTCAAATATTATTTCGCTGGAACTGCTCGTCGCTCAGATTTTAATCAAGTATGGCCGCCAAAAAGGGAAAAATACTATGGTTACCGCTGCTGGGGGTGAGGAAACTTCATTTGATCCCAAGAATTTTTGCTTCCTTTTCCCTTTCATTTTTTCTCTCCTTATTTATTCCGCTCTTTTCTTTTTCTCTCATAGTTTTCGCAGGTGCTGCCTCACCAAGACGGATTTGCTTTAGTTCGACTGAAATATCCATCGCCCACCGGTGCACCGCGATACTTCATTACTAACATCTACCTTAAGTCAAGCGCGGTTTTCCAAGCGTCGTGTTAGATTCGCGGTTTAATTTACACCGGCAATAAAAATACCCTTAGTCTGAGGTGTATTTTTAAGCCAGACGTCGCGGAGTGCCCCCGCGAGTAGCTCTCACGCCCGGTAATTTGTTTTTTATCGTGCGTCTGCCATCGGTGAAAAAAAGAACGAAAAAAAAAGAAAAAAAAAAGAAAAGTTTTTGCCTCGGCCTTGCTTCATGCTCCTGAATTTTATTAAGATGTCCGGATAAGACTTGGTAACTTTTATATACTGTACTAGGTGTTTACGACCACTCGCGATTTCTCTTTGCTGAACAGTTCATTTTATTATTACAGCACACCGGTAATCTCGGATCATCTTGGCAATGTCACACGTTAAAGCATGGATGTAGAAAAAAAAAAAAAAATTCATCACGATCCTGCTTGTAACAAAAATTTTGGCACGTGTCAATGTTATTAAAAGCGAGGGAATTAAAAACCCTTTTTATACGTGGACGTAGAGAGGCCGTTTTCGGGTTACCTCATCGGTCTAATGCCCGCAGATTTATAACCTGTCAACTCAAGTTGTCGTATGGAGTGAGTAATGATAGATTTGTTCGCATGTAACGCGTTCAAGATTGAAATTTGCGATAGGAAAAACAGTTCCGTCGTACGGTCTGGCGTCGCGTTTCGGTGCCAGGGGTGGCCCCACCCGTATAACCACCCGTAGGGTAGTTTGTATGAAAACAATGTCGCGCGGGCCGTACTCGCCCCTAAAATCATCCCCCAGTGGCGACCGTGACTGAAGGTATTTCCCTTCCAGAATATTAACGTACCCCCAAGTCTGCGAGGTCTGCCAACCTTTTACCTATCCGGCACCTACCTACTCGCTCTGCCTCTCGGATTGCCGAGGAAGAATTTTAACCAGCGGCAAATTTAATTATGTATGAACCGTGCTTACCGCCATTTCTTTTTTTCCTCTTCTTTTTTTATTTTTTTTTGTTTCTGCTTCGTCTTATACCTTTTGGGAGAACTTTGCTTCGGCCATTCCGTCTCTCTGAAATGCGTAGGCCTTATTTAATATGGACTGAGTTATGCATAAAAGATCTAAGCCCTCGCGCGAGACCTTCTCCCTTCCGTCCCGAGAAGGGCCTGCACGTTTAAATCGTTAATTTACCGTTTCGTATTTCATTTTCGTCAGTAAACGTACATACCTACTGAGATATTCTAGCCGGCTGGGAGCCCGGGGACAGATGCCCGTGCATCCCCCATGCGGTGCACCTCTATTCGGTGTTAGAGCTGCACTATAATGGATGATTTTTTTGTTAAAATGTGGAAAAACGAATCGCGTTTGGCGAGGAGTAAATAAACGGTCAGGGTCAAAAGAGTAACGATTTTCGGTGCGCACAAGACCGTAAAAGGCCGCGTAAATACACGGAATTACGACAAATGCCATCCATTGTTCCCTCGTCAACCGCATGAATAAATAATAATGCACTAGCCAATGTGACCCACCCGAGCCCTTTTCCCTTCTTCAGTATCTCCCCCCGCCTGCCCCCTGTCCTTACACGTTCTACAATCCGAACACCCTCGCAAAAGGAAATATATAAATATTTCTATTGAACCGTATTTAAAACGATCCCTCTACCTTCCACTTCTGCTTTTGCCGTTCATTCATTCATCCTTAACTCACACCGTAAACGGGGCTTCCTTCTGCCGAGGATCAGTCTTCGGTTCGCACTCGACCATCAGCAGCCCAGTTTCCTCACTCACTCCATATCTCTTGAACATACCTCGGTTTAAGTGCCTTCGAACCGTAAAGGGTTGTTTGCTTGGCTTAGTATAAAGATCGAGGCGTGTCAGGAACAACAAACTTCGAACCGAGCTTGAACATTCCCTTTCAACAACAATCCTTCTTGTACCTTCGCTCTATCATTGTCAACTTCGCGAGGAAACCCTCGTACGGGTATTTCTCTCTCTTTTTCTCTCTCTCTTCCTCCCTTCCTCTCTCTCTCTCTCTATCTCGTTATTTGTTGAAGTATTATCCTCGATATTTATTACTTATTAGCATAGCGATCGTGTGGCTCTGCAGGAACGTTTGTATCTGGCAAATATTCAATCGAGGACAACAGAAACTGGTCCGAAAACAGAATTTGAACAAACGCGATGCGGATCTGCCTCCGCCTATATATCAGTATTCGGGTTATCATCGAACGGTGAACGAAAACGTTTCATCGATACTAACCGAGTGTTATCTTTCGACCAGGATCCCAGGAAAGCGTTACAGGAATTATAGACAAGGATTAACAAAAGTGATGTTGGCACACCTGCCCCCGCCGTATACCCGTACCCGTACCCGGTGTCCTTGTTTGCACAATGCATACACCTACAGGCTACGGGAATCCCCGAGTGAGCTGCGCTTTTAAAATAATATTTTATACGGATTATTGTCAACGAAGGGGAGCTTGGCGAAGCTAGGTCAGTTGTATCTGTCCACCTACCCCACAGTCCGTTGCGATTACCAGTGGTGCGCTTTTCCCAGGCTTGTAGAGCACCGAGGAAATAATTGTGGGGAAGGAAAAAAAAAATAGATCGACAGAAATACTTTCTCTAATAATTTTAACCAACGAAAATCTAATGATCACAGAGAACGTGGCCTAAAGAAATATTTACCGCTGTACTTTACCTCCGGCAATCAGCGGAAGCTCGTATTCATCTTTGCTGGTATTTCGGGTATTCCTTTGGGTATACACGTGTTCTAAACGAACACCGCCCCTGGCTAAAGACTCTAATGACGTGACGTTCATCAAGGAATATAGGTACTTCGTCTGCAAACATCACTCCCTTTCCTAGTTACCTTGAAGAGGGTGAACCGTCGGCCCCAAGTTCCCGACGTTTAGAGGAGGAAGGATGGGTAACCGTCAATGGTACCCTGCCCACCCAGAATAGAAGAATCATGGTATTGAAGGCGAAGATCTTTACGTTAAAATATTATCCAACCGATATTTACACTAGCTCAGAATTTCTCATTCCTTCAAAGGACTCGTATACCTTTTTTGAAAAATATCGTGGTACGTTGCAAGAAGAAGAAGAAGAAGAGGGAGAAGAATCACGTGCCAGAATATCTGTACTAACCGCATACTCGCGACACCGCGTCTACAAATATTGATTTTTGCCACGTGAATGCGACAATAATTTGTCGACGTGTCGAGATGGTCTGTGTACCGAACCTTGGACCGGGACAAAAAGTTATTTCGTGTTTGTTAAGGCGGGAAGAGAAGAAAAGAAAGAAAAAGAAGAAGAAGAAGAAGAAGAGATAGAGAGAGAGACAGAGCAGGAATCGAAAGACCTGGGTCATGTTTGAGGCGCTAGTACACGCGGTCACGTATTTATTTATCGACGAGGTATCTAACCGCTTTTGGGAAAATGTTTTGTTGAACAAAGTGACTCCAGCGTGCGGTTCATTCCCTACAGTCAATAAAGCCTATTACAAGACGTATCTACATGCCGCGGGATTACCGGCTTGTAGAATCGTGTGAAACCCATTTGCGCCTACATCCAATACTTGTCGTCACTAAGATACCCACACGCCTAGACTTAGGGTAGGATGTTTTATCGGTTTGAAAAAAAAATTAACGGCCAGGTTTCCCGCCTTTCGACCGACTACTTGCCGTTGGTAAGTACTTTTATACTGCTTTACGAGTAATTCGTAAAGTATCATCTAAACGAGTGGTATAAATATACTTGAAACAAGGAATCCTCGATGACTGAGACGCGCTAACGGGCGTTTGACCAATCGCGAAGCTTTTCTGTTATTCCGTCTTGCTTTTCTCTCTATTCTCGCCTTCTCTTTCTTTATCTCTCTCTCTCTCTCGATATTCGGATTCAAATTCAATAAAAGAGCAGATGGACCGCTTGGAAACGTACGAGCCACGGTGGACGTTACTTAGCATTATCTAATTTTACGTCCAACGCGTCTGAGTCAAACTTTTATGTACTTTTTCCTCTTCTTCTCTCGTTCATTCCTAAGTTTCTCGTAGTTTCTTGTAGTTTACGGCACGCCTATAGCTTACGCCTGCCTCTTCTTCTGGAACGACGCATTTAAACGACCAATTTGTACTCTTTGTAGGAATCTTGTTCTTCGTCAGTGTCGCCACGACCACCGTCACCACCCCGAACACACGACACTTTATTTCTCGCTTTCGTATGTTAATCGAAGGTTTTTATTAAAAGAATGCGACTACGACGTGTTGTTATCCTGCCCCCTGCAGATCTCCGCGGTTATACGCTACCTATTTCATTTCCTTGTTTTTGAAAACCGACTTCACTTCGACATTTATCCAAACACCTAGGTTTGCTTATTTCTTTTTTTTTTTGTATTGACCCGCGGCTGCAGGTAATCGTGAATCGTTGTTCAGCGGAAGTTCAAGTTTTAGCATCATTGAATAATTATTCTCGCCTCAGTCCCTCTAACGAGTTTCGCCGAATACCACGGGATTAAAGGCCGAGCCCTCGATCCGGGATAATCCTCGTTCAAAACAGACGAAAACTCGAAACACTTTGAATATCCGCTCTGGGGGACGCGTTGTATACGGATATCACAGGTCGCTGTGTACAGAGGGATCGGAAACGGCCTCCGTACCAAAATTCACCGATCGGCGTTCAAACGCGACTTATACCATTATTAAAATCACCCCAGATTTAATCGCTGCTAATGTATCCCAATATTTATACACCCACGGATTTGGGCATTTCAAACAATTATCTTCTCCATCTCCGCATGGTAAATACAGTATCAAAAAATTGCATAGTATTATCACAATCATTCTCACACACATCGTTCGTATAATTTCTGATGTGGAAGCAGATTTCTCTGGGTGTGTGAGATGAAATTGATAATCCCGGAAGTGTCGCCAAACTGCAGAGTTTTAGCTTTATGGAATAGAGAGAAACTGAATTAGGGATGTAGCTCGGCGTTATTTGGCAGCTTTGTCCTAGTTCGGGGTTGTCAGTTGTGGGTAAGAGTGGCACGCATAAGGAAGTTAAGGTATAAATATCGGCAGTGGGACGCCATTAGTCAGCGGCGTCGTCGCGTGCGGCTAGATCTGGTGAACTTTGGAGGGTAAGTCCGCTGCGTCATTCTGTACTATACATGTGTATACCAGTATCAGCAAAGTTTGTCATTTCTGCTACCGCGCTAGTATCAAAATTTTGTTTCATATGACTAAAAATTTATTTATCGTCACGTTATACGACGGAAAAATTTAGTTCGTTGCTAGGAATTAAAATACTTTTTTTTCATTCTATATTTTCGTAAATATCTACTGCCTCGCTGGCCTTGCGATGACGTAGCTACCTATTCGCGATCACCGTTCAACGAGATAGTGGCTTCAACCCACCGCCCTCGCAATCGATTCCCGGTTGTTGCGACGCCTAGTTTTCCGTGAAACGACGTTTACTGACCTGCAGTAATTCTCAGGTCATTATTCTCAGAGTATTTTCACGTATCAATATAATTTTATCGTATACCTTATAGTGACCGTGGTGGTAAACTGCCGTTGGGACTGCTGATCTCGGAGGGGAAAAGGAAGAGAGGAAATTGAGGTGGCCTAGAAATGCCATAATCTACAAATAGCAGGCGAGAGTTTGGCCCCACGTTAAACTGACGTTTACCAAAAAGAGCGTGAACTCTTCCCACTTCCGTACTCCGTCTACTTGTTAGCGTGTGACCCGATTGGACTAAACCACGCGAAACTATGGGTCTGAAGGTTCGTGGTTCTCGGACAAATCTGACCAGTCATTTATTTCGCCTTCTTATTACCCTCGACGGAGACCATTTGTCAAGAGTTTCTAAATTTACTGAAATTTATATAATCTGCACGGATGAAGAGTTGGTACGGAGTTTTATGGCCTGCAGAGGATCAAGTTGCGAGCGGCGTGCAGTAGCAGTAGCAGCATCATACGACGCGTGACTCCCGTTATTACGAGAATTAAAGCTTGGTTTGGTAGGTTTAATTGCGGCAACCAGTTGCTTTTAACAATGGAACTGTTAGCAGATGGTCTTTTTGTATAAAACCCCCGACACTCGCGGGTCGCTCGAGTCTAGCGCGATGATGCTGCCGTGTAACCGACTGGCTTTTAGCTTTTCTCGAGTACCGACCTTGACCCATCCAGGAATACAAAAGATACATGAACATTGAATTCCGCGTACCTAAGGGCCATAAATTTTGCGGCTATTTTTCAAATTGGCTCACGGCCTCGCGGAACTTAGCCCTACTTGTTATACCCCACAACCGACCAACTCGCGGATCGATAAATAACTGCAACAGAAGTTAAGGGCACCGAGTTTAGAAGAGGATACATTCTCAAGGTAGTAAACTTACTCCACTGACTAGTTTCCACGTAACAAGGGATAAACCACGAGCAAAACAACCCGGGTGCCAAAGCCAGAAAATCTATCGGACTTTGTTATAGTCGATTTTACAGATAGTTGCATAATTGACCGTTGCTTGATATACTGAGCAACGGCTAACGGGGAATTTAGTGAATCTAGACAAAAAAATTCCGCACCGCTGAGGCATACATTTTTTTTTTCAATGGATGATGTTTTTTCTGTTTTTTTGTTTTGCGGGGATGAGGTGTTCGTGGTTAGCTACAGTGTAGAAATTTAGATTATTTTCAACCCACTCGGTTTTCCCTCGGTGCGTGATCCATTTTAGGCTCGTCTGAATTCAGCGGTGGAGGATGTTGACGTGGAGAGTGTTACCACCCTGACTACAAAACACGAACGAGAAACTCGCAGTTCCACCCGTAGGCAACATTAGCTTAATTAATGTCTTGTATACAACGACAACGTAACATAACATAACATTCGCGCGCAAAACAAATTGGATGACGTTTTCTCTCTCCCGGTTATTAGAGCAGCGCGAGAGAACGTGCAGCGATGGGTTGAAAACGTTGTGTTAATTTTAACAGATACCTGAGTAAACAAAATCAAATACATTACAATCTAAATCTTTGTACATGTATGTATGTATGTTGCTTCAAAAATCTCGTTAATAGTTTCCACGAAATGAGCAATAATGACTCAATTAACTTGTTGTGTACAATGGTGTCACGCAATGATCAACTCGCGGGCTGACAATTTGGAGGATGTTCTCTTCCGGTTGTTGCAGTAACACGAACGTGGGTCCAAATAGTCAAACACATGTCTTATTATCGAGTGATTATAATGAAATGAGAATTTTAACGGGTCTATCGGGTAGTTATACTAATTGCTGCTACAAGTCTTTGTATAAGCTCGGTGCAGTATAGAAGTTTTGTGTTATTAATTTTTTTTTTTTCTTTCTGTTGCTTGGTTAGTCCGTTTGTTCATTTCTTTCACTGACGTTGCGGACACTGGCCGTCCAATATGCACGTTATAACGACGTACGCGTATTTTATAATTTGCGATACGCGACATTAAATTTTGTACGTGCCATTGTGCCTATGAATAGTCTCGCTGGAGTATCCATCGCGCGTCAAACAATTTAAAATAATTAAGGGTTACCTGAAAAAAACCCCCCAAAAAAAAAACGTAAAAAGGAGGATGAAGAAGAAAAAAAAACTCAAAAAGGGAAATGAGAATGTATTGTACTCGGCGAAACGGCCCGTCGTTAATTAAAATATTCGACAATTTCCGCGGTGCGATTCGTTATACTTGATCACCTCGGTACAACAATTCCCAGGATAGTCGTAGCTGTGAATAAAAAAGAGAGTAAAAATGGGAGAAAAAAAAAATTCTAATGAAAAAAAAAAAACAGACAGAAAAACAATTCAGAAATTTAACAAGCTCATTTGATGGGAGATCTCTCTCTCTCTCTCCCCCGAGTTTCTTTGAAAGTACAACAATTTTCAGAAAATTGGCTGGCGTACGTATCATTCGTACCTACAGCTACCTACATTTGCCAAGAGAAGAGGCACTTTGCTACAAAATTTTCCTCGCTTCAATAGAGAAAACGAACAAATCCCGCAGGCAGCTTGGATCGTGAAGATCGCATAGAGCCGGGCTTCTCAGTGTTGCATTAGCCTATGGCCTCTGTAGCTAAATAACTTATTACACATTCCTATATACCAGGTACTAGCCGCGGCTACTCTGCACTGGCAATTCCGTCTCAAACCACGTTGCCTTGCTTCTAGCAAACTCGGGATTCATTAGTCTCTCATTTACCAGCATCCACGGTTATAGTGTTATTAAGTTCAAACAAAGTTAGTTTTTCCAAGTTGACGTATCGCACCATGGTCGGTCATTGACCGGCTTACCATTCGCGAATTTTATTCCTTACATTTAGCTTACCATTCGCAACGAGTCCGTTGAACTAATCGAGCGTAAAATTATCGCAAAATATCCGTGTGGAACCTGAAAATATAGCGAGAAAATCAGATGAGAAGAGACGAAGAGACTTTAAGACGTAAAGCTCTAGGGAACAAGATTCACGATATACCTATACCTATAACGTGAATGAAAAATGTACATTAAAAATATGACTAGTGGTTTCCATAATTTGGCAATCTCTCTTGGCTTCCGTTACTACCGCAAGTTCGTTCCATTTGAACTTTAAAGTTTGTCTTTCTTACAAGTCCTCTGCGTATACTGTATAATGCACATATAAGTATATCCACTCGCATACTTAATCTTCTTGAAAAGTACATCGGGTCATCCCCTTCCGATCTCTAATATATAGTTTCGAATCTTTTTATACTGCGCTTTAATGTTTTACTCTTATTTTTTTATTCATTTCGTGCAGCCAACTTTCGACCATGTATGACGTATGTATGTATGTATATACATATACATTAGACCGTATACCTTGTAACTAACCATCGCGAGTTTATCAAGAGTAGTATGTAAATCTTAGCCAGACGACGCGTTTTACTCGAGCCCAGAATTCCCTGAAGATATTGCGACCCGAGTAAACAGGTCAAAGGTCAAAGGCACTATGTTCACTCCGAAATGACTCGCAACTGTTCTCTCATTACGGGGCGCAACTAGGTCGCCTCGTAGAACACGAAATGTTTCGAATGTGTATTTCTCTCTGTATTTGTGTGCATATAATATCACGGATATAGTTTGCGCAAGAGTATTTGTATATTTGTCAGTGTGTATAACGCACGGGTATACGTAAACGTATATCTACCTATATTTACATCTAATTCTCAGAGACACGGGAAAGCCGAGGAGAAACGAAACGAAACGGTCGAGCGAGAAAGAAAGAAATTCGTTGAGCCCGAGCTAGCTGCGGGGAAAATAATAACGACACAGCCGAATGTCGCGTGTTCGCCACGGGGCGCAAATTGAATATTTTTCGTAGCAAGTTCCCGGTACCCCTTTCATTCCTTTCTCGATTTAGTACATGAGCATTCGCGCTCGGGTTGAATAATTATTATTTCTTGGTTGTGTAGAACTGGGGTGAAATTCATTCCGCCCTAGTCGCGTAGCAGTTAGATTTTATCGCTAATAATCTCCGGATCCAATCTGTTTTTTTTTTTTTTTTTTTTTTTCTTCACTTTCTTCATTCTTGTTTTCATTCTGTTCTCTTTTTTTTTTCACCTATATATTTTCAACGAAAAAACGGGACAGGACCTACACGAAATTAGATTCATGCCGGATGAAAATTATTTTCCTTCAGCGAAAACCCAATTTACATTGCCAAACAACTCGCCATCCAGTATTGCTTCCTCAGCCGTAACTGACGAGCCTCGAAACCACCGCAAATCAAATCACCTTCATCAGACTCACTGCTTCAGGCAGGTAAATATCAGAGCTGCGTGCGAGTCGTTTGGTGGATACACAAGCAAACAATAGCTGAGCTTATAAAGGGTTACGTACAGGATCGGTAGAGAGCTTTCCAATGATTGGTCAGTGCCGTAGGGGAGCCGTTGATCGTTCAGACAAAAGGAAAGTTTGGACCTCTTGAATTTCGGACATGAGTAACAGCGGGTTCAATGTTCAGTGACAAGCATCGAGCCCGCTACCGTTTTCCCCAAAAAGAGCGCAAACCAATTTCAACCGGATCGATCCATTATTTTAGACGCCATTCTTCGCCTCTACGTCGCGCAACGCTGACGACAGATTCCTTCGTTCTTACTTTCTTGACTTTTTTTTTTTTTTTACTTCACTACGTCGCTCCTTACTTCCTTCCTTCCTTTTTGCTACTTCACAAGCCGCCGCATTTTTTGTTTTTTTACGGATCTAATTTGAACTGCGACTATTTGGTTTTCGAAAAAGCTCATATACTTACTCTCACATGGGATTCGAATTGCTGTTAATTCGATCAACGTATTCCGCGTTCTCGCTTTCTAAATACTCCATCGATTTTCTCCTCGTGTTAACATCTGAAAAAAATCTCTTTCATTTCGGATTCATTTATGAAAGAAACTGTTCATGGCTCTTGCAGTTGTGATACGACATTTTCTAGCACGTGGTCAGATCTTCGGAGAGGCATAGGCAGTACGACGATTCATCTGCAATAGCTATGGTTACCGATGCCAGATGACGGAGTGGAAAAACAACTTTTCTATATACAGGATTGGCAGGTTCGGTTTTGTTATAGAAAATAATTCCATGTGATTGAAGGTATAAAAATGACTGGGGTAATTATCGGCAGCGGCTCGTTTACCAAAGAATTTTTCAACTTTTTGTACCCACCATAGCTGCCTACCTGCCTACCTATACCATTCAGTTTTATCCCCTCGCATACCTTTGTCTTTTCCAGCAAGCAGGTTTGAATCAATAATTGCAACTGGATACGAAACGATTTAAAGTTCGATGAGCGAGTCTATTGCGCTATTATTGACGTGCGGAATCTTTGCCCGGGAGCTGAGCAGCCAGAGACTCGAATAGCGTCCTCGCGCGCAGTGCTAATTAGTTCGTTAACGCGCGGTTTGTCCGGGAAACGTCGTCCTACCGTCAGTGGTAATTGACGCAACGCCTGGCCGCTTTTGAAGCCTTTCTGACTCGAGTGACCCACAGCATCCTCTCACTCTGCATCCAACTTCCGCCCTCGTTCCAGTACCATTCGATGTTGACTTCCTGCAGTACGAGTTAGCTGATGTGCAACCTGCTGCAACGTTTTCACAAAGCAAAGCGAATTCTTTTGTCCACACTATTCGCATTGCGGTACGAAGCGAAACTATCGCTAAGGGAGTAAAGCCGAGCAGAGAGTACTTAAATCGGTCGGTTATCCCGTTTCCCCGTAAAGTGTCGGCTCAAATTAAGCGAATGAACTGGCCGCGGGATGGAAAGGCGGGAGAATCGTGGAGAAGGTATCACCTGGGGTAGCTTTGATTTGCGGCGTGTCGTTCAGTCGATTGCCTCCAAATTGCGTCCAGTATTCGCAGCATCAGGCTGGAATGTCCAATAGTGGGCATCGCTTGACCGTTTGCATTCGGTGCAGCGCTTCCCTTCGATTTCCTCTCCCTCTCTCGCCACGCCTGTCGCCTCATTGCATTCGAACGAGCTATAAATTAAATAAATCTGGTTAAATTGTTGTCGAAAACAAATTCCGGCTTTTCCAATATTGGAAAACGCTAGTGAAAAATCAAGCCACGGTCTGTGCGGACAGAGGTCCGGATCGATGGGGATTAAAATTGAATTTACCCAGCGTGCAGCATTTATCTATTCTTATGAACGACAAAATTGAAAAAGTGTGTATATTTCACTTTTAGATTGTTCCAATTGCGAGAATTGAGACAATGTTATCAGATAGGTGTGTTCCTACTTACCTGCGTCTCTGGGTCTGAATAAATTTGTGTCAAGTAAATTGCTGTTAGGTTTGTAACTATGTCGAATGTTGGCTATAAGTTTCGGGCAAGACGCTGCTTTCGGGCTAAACTTTGTGAACAAAACTACAACCTCTTGTAATTACGGCATGATACTCGTGGAAACTTGGTCAAACTTCGTCAGCAACCGGCGGCGTCGCCCCGCGCGATATCGAGTCCGAAATTGCTTGGAACACGCAAGTTTCTAGCAGCTTTGTGACCATCACGGAGAAAGTGCCTTGCGCTGCAGGAAGCTCAAAGTATATTTCTCCTGGATCGTTTGGATTTGGTTCTGATGCGGAACTCCGTATGGTGATATAACCCGCTGGGTTGCCTTTCAAGTGCCTCTCCGTCGTTCGCCTGCTCAAATATTAAAAGGCAATATTCTCACCTGGTCTACGAGGATGTAAAACTCGCCTAATAGGATCGTAGGGGGACGTTGATGCGGCCTTTATCGCTTGAATATACATTGCGGAAACCGACTTAAGGAATATATTGCAGGTTGTTGCAGGGATTCGCGTACATCCGAAACCCGCAAATTTTCTGCTTTATTATTGCTACTCTGTTTGCCCAGAAAGTTTCGCGATAAGTAACGGCAGGTGATTCCGTCACGCGAACGTACCCGTTAAACCGCCCTCGAGAAATCCCGTCTCAGTTCTCGCTAACGCCCTTACGGAGGCAGAAAAGGCTAAGAAATTTGACTCTCATCATGAATATTGTATGCAGATTGTAGACAAGAGGATATGCTGAAGAATTGTAGAAGGTACTCGGTAACATGACTAAGCATTGTATTGTAGCACTTGCTACACGTTGGATGTAAAGTTACACTTTCCGTAGAGAAATGACTGCAGAAAATTCTAAAGAATAGTCTTAGATGTAATAGAGATCGTACAGTGCAGTCAGCAGACTGCGAAACGTAACTTGATACATGTATACTTCATATTCTAACCCAGTTGTCTTTCCGTTCTTTTTACAGATGCTGTGAGTCATAGTTAGACGCGAGCGAGAGGTGCGAAAAACATTCAAACTATGGAAACTCTCGTAGTTTTGATCGCGGCTGCTTTATTTGGGAATTGCATATGTGTCGAGTGGAGGCACAGTGCAGTCCTCGACAATAACTTTCTGGTCCTCTGGACCCCGGGGGACAAGGATGTCACCTTCGAAGTGCAGGTGAAAACACTCGGTTATGTTGGCCTGGGATTTACCAAGGATGAGGGGCGCGTCGGAGCTGACATGGTCATCGGATGGGTCGACAACAACGGACAGGTTCATCTCCAGGTAAGACCTTTCATTCTTGTCCCTTTTTCTCCCGCACTGAATCCTGTGAAAATAACACTGCGCGTCGTCGTCGTCGTCGAGTCGGAGCGGTTCACCGTCATCAGCCGTTAGAGACGAGCGTTTCGAGCGACGGAACCCAATAACTATAATCCTTTCAAGTTAAAAGGTTGAAAGCCTCCGAAAGGACACAAAGGGTTATACTGTATTATATTTCTTTCTCCCCAAACCCTGCTGACACGATCGAACTTTCACGTACGCTTTGATGTGTGTAGTAGTTACGTACATACATTTACAGCCGCGTTCGTTCACAGTGTATGTGACGAATCCGACGAATTGGAACATCTCATCAGTTTGCGATTAACAAATTCCAAAACAGCGCACACTTATTCCCGGGCTACTGTCAAGGTGTCCAGGTCAAATATATGGTAATAATGGAGCTTACAGGTACCAATCTGCCAAGAGAATGTCAGTAATCATAGTCGTTGAGGTCCGGTAAGCATCGGGTGTCCAGTTTCAATCGGTGCATCGAACAGTAACGAATCCTGGCAACTGCGGCCGGCGCCCTGTCATTATCTGTTATTGTTATTTTATACGGCACCGCGTGCCTTTGGGTCGTGCGCCGCTATGGTCAGTGCAGCCCACTCCTAAAACAGAGACGAACATGAATATTGGTTTCCATAAGTGCAAAAGAATTCCCAATGCGCGAACAGTGTACGAATTGTGTAACGAGTACCCGTGGACGTTTTTAACTCACACCTTCTATGCCGAGTTTCCGTTGGCGTTTGACGGTCAGGTCAGTTACCTGGTAGCGTGATCTACCGTAGAAATGGCTGATGAAATGAAAAAGATATCGTAAAGTTGGAATGTAATATAGGAAAGCAATCTTCTGGAATGACCAAGTGACCGCAAAGACGTGGTCAGCGGCCGAAGGGCGTTGGAAAGGAAAATCATGTAGAATGTAGAACGTAGAGCTTGTAAAAGGTGGTAGGTGATGTATACATAGGCATGGTACTTGGTAGGTGGAAGATAGTCAAGAAAGCGTCCGTGGTATCGCATGTTCGCAATTTTTCCAGTTCTATCGCTGTCCATCGCGTCGCTCCGTTCCATAATGCATGGCGTAACCACCGGCGCTTCTGTGTGTCTGATATGCAGTCCCCGTTGGATGCTGGGTGCACCGCTGAGTCTCCGGCTGTAGAATGCCGCGAGGCGACCAACACGACGACAACAACGAGCCAATGGTAGTGAGAAGGCTTTTTCGTTATGATTGTAATCTTAGAACCAGACCAGCCGCGGGCATCCAGACCGACCGGACGAGGAGGCCTTCCCCACTATCGTCGTTCTTCTTTTCTCAAACATCTAGCCTTCTCTTGTCTAGAGCCAGCGAGCGATGCTCTCGCAGGTAGTTTAAACTATCCATTCTCATTTCTCACAGTGACCAACATGAATTATTCAGGTGGCTTCGCGTGGCAACTTTCGAGTTATAGAGGGGTGTTATTAACTTTCATTACAATTGTTACCAGCCCAGAAGCAAATTGGGGATATGATATAAACCTGTTTGACCCTATTCCGCCGTGCTTTTCACCGTTGATAAAATTCCCGGCTGTATATCTTTTGCCTCTCTTTTCATCTTTCTCTGTCGCATTCTTTTTATGGCTGCGTATTCGCTTCACGTTTTATACGTCACACTTTTATCTCTCTGGTTCGTTTGGCGATTCGAGTGCTTTGGAATAGTTTTGGACTCATTCTCCTCTCGTCTCTCTCGCTCTCGCTCTCTCTGCATCGGACTTGGCTTGTAGAGAAATCGCGACAAAATGGGGTGGCGAAAATAGTGCACTCAAAGTACTGCTCTGCACTTGTTTAGCGGCCTGCACTCTATGGCACAATGTCGAGGATCGAGTAAGCGGCAGGGACGAGACAGGCATAGACATGGATAGAGATACAAGCCGGAGAGAGGGAGTGTGAACGAGAGCTTTCGCCTCTTGGCATAAATGAAAACGCCACTCCACTCCACACCGTTCCATCAACTGTCTATTCCGAATCTGCTGGAATAGATTTAATGCAACTTGGAAAACCTCCCGGCGTCGACAAATGCAATTATTTATTTCATCAAACATCGCGCTCCCGTAGAATAATAACGAAATTTGTGGCCTCCACAGTCCCTGGCGCAAAGCGTGATGTACAATATCATTCCAGTCCAGCTCCGGTTCCCGGTCCTCGCATCACTGCGCGCGTACGTCAAGCGTTTGCTAAACAATTAACGTTTTTGTTACACAAACACGATAAATAAACGCGACCTTCCACACTTCGCACCTGGACAAAGACCTTCGATTTGAATATCAACCACCACGCCACCATACCTACTTCCTATTCCCTGAATACTCTACTCTATCAATGATTGTTTATGGTTGATCGGAAATTTGGCGCATACGTATGCTGCTGTACGCGGGTACACAAGTAAGCCTCTTAAAAATGATAACCATTTATATTCGACGAACGTGATATCTATTGAAAAGCACGGGGCTCAAACACTGCCGCCGCCGCGCCGCATTCACCGTACGATGTTACTGCATTCGCGTTGAATCCTATTTACTACCAGCACTGCACAATCGCGTCCCAATCTGACTGTACCGGTATGCTGCAAGTAATAGTATCTACGCTATGAAGGCATATATATACCTGGTTGTATGTAGTTATCTTCCAATGGTTAGCCGATGGTAGTTGCATTCATAGTCAATGTGCACGGATGCACTGGTGTGTGCAATTTTTTTTTTTACATTTTAACTCTTTGGTATATAGTTATTGTGCGCCTGCTGCTACGCGGTGTTGGTTCTACTTGTTCTTCTCCTTCTTCTTTAGCACGATTGGCTGTTTCTTTTTCATTCGGAATTATATTTATAGGGCCATTCGAGGCGTTCTGTCGGCATCGTTCTAGGATTACCCGTAACGACCGAAGAATTTTAGCCCCGAGAAAGAAACGCGGCTATGTTGGTACGTGGCGCAGGGAGTTGGTAAGGGATACCTACCTATACCTACGTTGGATCAGAGAGAAGACGGTGCGTTTCCGAAAAGGAGAAGATTTATTGTCGTCTAGATAAATGAAAGTCGCAGACCACTTTTATAGCTATCTTCGAAATCTCTGCCGGCATAATCCGATGTAAGATTAATTCGAACGTGCGGTTACGCTCTACGTGATCCCATTCCTAAACCACTCGTCTCGTTATGACCAACAGAATCGTCCAAATAAGGCATCAACCTTTTTCGGCCACGCTCTTCGCTCCTCGCTCCTCGCTTTTCGCTCTTCGCTCTTCGCTCTTCACTCGAGTCTCTTCTAACGTCGACGACGAATGAAACGAGAGTGGACAGATACACGGAATCCACCCACAAGTTTTGCTTCGCGAATTTATAGTCACCCTTGTTAAGCTCGGCTATATGTTAATGCTGTGAATCTGCCTCGCGGACGTCTCTGCCTTTAACGTAGCATTGCAAATTCTTCATGCTGTAGTCAACTCTGATATATTGTATCCGCGAGTACCCGTTCAAGCGAGGTTTTATTGTTTATTATTTGTTCACCTACTCATTTACTTCCCAAGTTATACTCGTTTCTTTATAGATAAGAGGAAGCATAGAATTTAACCGTCGAATAGTACTTTTATAGTGCGAGACCCACAAGCACCAGAAAACAAATTCAAAAAATTAACAAACAAACGTTCACGAAGTAGAAGAAAATAAAAAATTTGCAAACAATGGAATACTGAGGACGTAAAACGACCTAGGCTTGCAAGCTTCGCTGAGTATTAGGTACTCGCTGCAAATTTCTGACCTATTTCGTATAGTATTATAGTGCGAAAATTTGTTTTTACAGAAAGATTTTTCTCTCGACTCGTTTACTTATGTCGTTTAAGCCAACGAGCCAACGAGGGATTTTAATCGTTAATTGATGTGAAAAGCAATGTTACGTTTCATTTCGTGGTTAGCAATCTGAAAAGTGGTCTCCTCCCATACGTGGCTATATAAGTCAGTCGATATAAAGCGTAACATAAGTTATCCGAATCGCGGTTATGCAATGTTATTTTTATTTCCCCATAAAGTTTGTACGCGAATATACAGTCCGCAGACAAAGAGGCATGGACTCCGACGTGTTTTATATACCAAGACATCGAAGAATGCGAACGAAATGTAAGAATTGTATCGACTTGTGTCTACAGGACACGTGGGCAATCTTGTATCTTAGAAACAATAAAACCTCACAGAAGTTTAACCGCGTCTGTATATAACGGTCGAGACTTTTATACGACCTCTACGGTCCCAGGAGGACGAAGACCAAAAGAGAAGGTGATGGATCACACCTAGTCTCGTGAATATAGATCAATATTATAACGCCGCTTCGTTGGCTTCGCGCCCGTCCTAACGTCTGGCAGCTACCTTCCTGGTAGGACGTCGATCGTAGCTCTGATAATGTCACACGCGGGTATGGTAAGGTGCGAAGGAGCGATGGAGGATCTTGAATCTTGAATCGGGAGAGATTCCTGGGCGTCAGATACGAGATCGAAACTAAATTAAGTCGAACGAGTCTCCTCAGAGTTACGCCGTATAGCTTCTCTTACACACTCACTTATGTCACAAAAAATTTCCGCCAAAACAAAAGCTATAAATGTTTTGACTCGAAGCTCAAGTTTGCCTATAACATTATACTCCTCTCCACATCCAAGTTGCTTATTTGTTCTTGGTAGTAATAGTAGACGCCAATCTGTTCTCTTCAAAAGGCACGTTGCTCTCCGTGCAGGAAGAGTCAAGACGAACTGCAGCTGTTCACAATATCCCCATAAAGAAAATAAGGGTGCTCACAGCTTCGCATATAATGTATGTACATACATGTAGGCATATTATACCGAAACGCATTTGGGTCTGCGTTTATTAAAACATGTACCAGACGCTGCTGTACGTACTTCTGCGTAGTGTTTTGCTTATCTTCCTCTTAACTGGGGCAGTAAGCCTTTTCGCCTTTATTCGGGCAGGTTTATTTGCCCTTAGCATTCCGTGTTCCGACTCTTTATCCTTCGAGAAGAGAAAAACGAAGGCAGATACGTACGTACAGCTATATTTTTACGAAGAAATCTCCTTTGATCGTGAATCGTCCGTGTGTATATTTGGTGCGCAGTTATTCGCTGTACAGTTGAAGGGAAATTCTACAATAAATTACATGATATTCCTCGAGATGTATGTATGTTTCGAGAACTTTTCAAATACGGATGTATGTATGTACGAAGGAGTGACGTGAACATCGCTGCTTGGAAAAAAGAGATAAATAACGTTGAACAGAGAAGAAATGTTGGACAGTTATCGTCTTTATATATTTATTTCTTATCTCCCCAATTTTTGGAGGCCTTTGATTACTCGGCATATACTCTGTATACATTCGTTTCTTCTTTCCGCAAACAAACTTGGTCCGGTGTTGTTGGTTATCGAAACTCGATTCCGTCTTATCGATGATCCTAGGTACACAGTGACGTGTTAGCTTGTCAAATAACTTTCGAAGCAGTACGTATCTCATGAAGGCCTTCTTCCTCTCACCAACTATAATTTTCTCATATTGTCTTTCGCCCGTAGCTTTGCTAATCACGGAAATGATCCCAAGAAACGCTCTGCCCCAGGGAAAACAATAAAGTTGTCAGTTTCATATATCAAACCACACGAGCAAAAAACTATACTCCTAAAGCTGGGGATTGTCGTTCATTCCTTCGAGCAACGAACCCAATTGAAAGTGGGTACCAATACGAAAAGAGTCGACGTTCGTCAAATTGGATCGCGGTTATTCGATCCATCATGCTTGGGCCAATTAAGCAGCTGTCTCTTTGTTTCATATACATAATACGTTTGTACATACATACATAAATGTATACATACATACAGATACATTTGACTGCCACTGTGGGCAGCTACCCGCAGCCGTCCAACGGATACGTTCGGTCAGCTACTCAACGACCAGTTCGTTTCGAATCAGTGATGCGAGATATCAAAGAAAGCTGCTCCCACACGCAAGGCGAGTACGTTACTACATACGTTTTGTCAAATCACGCTTGTCATTCCGATATTCGTTTTAGATATTATTTACGTTGTGTCTCGGACTGCTCGCGTTCTCAAGAAGAACTGATTTAATATTACTTACCTACCTTCGAGCCAGTAACGTATCAGGTTCTTATACATATTATATATGAAAGAAAGTAAAAAATGAAAAAATTTCTATCCATGTATGTATTTCGAGCATGTTCTCCGCTGGTCCAGCTCCTACTATACTTGCCAGTTGACAGGTTGAAGTACAGCTACTATGCCGTACACGTGTTATTATTACGTGAACGAGCCGGAGGCCAGGTTCGTCGCCTGGATGGTAAAGATTTCTTGATACGCATACAACTGCAGTGGTAGGTATGCTGTAGCTGACCAAACCAAGTCCAAACACTAGTAGACTCCTGCCATCAGGTTGTGGTCTCGCGCCAACACTTTGGTGTAGCTACGTCACTGAGGTCGTCGTTTCTTAGCGTGGCTGTATACGGGTGTAGGATAAATACGTGTAGCCGGCAAGCATAAGCAGCTGAAGGAGAGAGAAAAAGAGAGGAAAGAGAACGCGCAGTGTGCGCTTTGGTCCACGGTCGAGAGTCGAGAGTCGAGAGTCAAGATCGTATCGCTTTTCTTATTATGACAATTTATTTGTCCCGGTTTATTCGGGCCACCGTGGACTGTTATTACCCAAGGCCCAAGTGGTTGTGGTGGGGTAGAGATGGCAGGACGAGGTTCGGGGATGGAACTCTCTGCAAGCTTGAGATATTATGTCATTCTGTCTACGTCGCTTTTGTTCTCTTTTAAGCCTTTCAAGTTTTATCTGAAATCTGCTTCAAAGGATCCTTCGAGGCACTCTTCTCCGCTTCATCCAACTAGCGGAATGACGAATCACGCTCTTTCCTTCCTCGCCTTTGCTCTCACCTACACATACCGATACAGACAAAGATATATAACGTTCGGATAGCTTGGAGGGAGATTCCACCGTTTACCGAAGTATCGTCGAGTCGGGATCTCTAATAGTAAGTTATTTTCTTGATTTGTTGGTATTTTCGAGCACAAGAACTGCAGGGACAGCCCTTCCCTTGTTGATTTTTTTTTTTTTTTGTTTCTTTCTTTTGATTTCTATTTTCTCATCGTGGGATACTAACGGAGTACGGATGGCAGTCGGTTTTCTAGTGGGAGGTGAAAAGGGGGTTGTACAAAGGATCAAATCTGCTGGCTTTTAACGACCTGGCTTAGGACGTAATCCTCGAGGCGAAACTGGCTTACACGGGCTGGACGGAAGGAGTATACCACTCGACGATGAGAGACAGTCGTATATGTAGAGACACGACCGCCGACGTTCCCGATACAGATAGAGTCTTGTTTCTAGCTGGCAGATGGAGATGTATTGCCCAGGACCCTTCACCCTCTCGCTCATGTCCAATATCTCGTGGCGTAACAACCGCCAGTGTAAAGTCGGCTTTGCAGAGTCAGCGGTACGCTACCAGTAGTCTGCTGTTCAACGAAATGTCGTAGTTTTTGCCGGAATTTGCGCTGCTGCGCCGCGCCGTTGAGAGAACCACCCTTTCCCCTTCAGATCGTATCAAAACTCTTTGTATAGGTATATATCTTTTTGACGAGTATCTCGCGGAATACGGGAGCCCCCGGAAGAACTAGGACAAAACAACATACTGGAGAGAAAACCATACTAGTCAGCGAAAATTGGGGATTACCTAGAGGGTTGGGACAAGCTCCGTCTGGACTGACACATGTGTCTTTGGGGCTTTAAACCGCCTTCCGTGTCATGAGGTTATTTGTCGGCTATTTTCTCGGTGGCAATCTTTGGCTAATTGCAAGGACTCCCAAAGCCGCAGATAACGAGCTAAGAAGTTCCGAGAATGCAAACTTTGCATTTTTGTTAAATCCGGCAGCCGAGAAAGACGCGTGGCCTCCAGGTATTAAGATTCAGCGATGCGGAGTCGTCTTTCCCTAAAGATTGCCGCTCAAGTTTTTTTTTCATTTTTTTTTTATGATGAACGGGGTACGGCTGCAGAAAAGTAACCAGTGGCTACCGGTGCCCGATGGCATAAGTCATCTCGGACGTTTCACGTTTCACGGTCGACGAGGCCGCGCACGGAAAGATCTGGAGTAGGTGTTTGTCGTGGATGAGATATAGGGGTACCGTCGCAACCTATCAACCGCATCATCTCCCGGAGTCATCTTATAAGGAGAGCTCTGACTTCTCGAATGGACCAGCTGCCGCCGTTTCAGGAAAGGTTCTTGTCCGTCGGGAGTCAGGACTGCGAGTTCTGAGGATCTTGTGCGCGTGAATGTGTAGCAGGAATGATTCATGGAGGCCGATGCACGGGAGGGAGACGTGGCGCATAAGATGGGAACTAGTTATGGTAATGAGAAGATGCACCGATAGCTCGCGACCAAACCAGCCAAGGTATACGTACTACCAGCGAGGCAAACGGTTGGCTGATGCTGCTGCCTCCGTCGTCCGCCCGGCAATGATCTCGAGATCGAACGACCGTCCTATCGCCTTCCTCTCTTCTGCTTTTTTCTCTTTATACTCCATACTCCCTTCCTCTCTCGCCCCCGGCGCCGTCGTTGTGTAAGACAGGCATTATCCGAGCTGGCTGCAATCTGAGAACGTCCGCGTACGTATTATATCTAGACACACACGCGACGATGCTGCAGAGAGGGCGCCCCCCGTATAATGGGACCCGGGTATCGGTTTAAAAAGGGAAAAATAAGTCGTGACTCTTTTTTACCCCCTTCGCCGCCTCCACCCTCGCGCCATTTACTCCTCGGCGAAGAGCGGAGCGCTTTTTCAACGCTACACTCGTTCGGCCAAACATTCGCGCGTCTCAATTCTCCTCCCCCTGTTTTAAGGCCGCTTCTTCTTCGGCTTACGACTCAAATTGGATCGCCCTCGTATAATGTTATTCCGCGTATAGAAAACACCAAGTGACAACGTAATTTCCGAGCCAGACGGCTATACGAGCTGAGTCAACCTCCATACTCGCTTCTTCCATGATAGCAATGGGCTCGGAAGGCCTCTTTTTCTTTTTTCTCATCGTTTCATCTCGCTAACACGTAGTTTCATACCCCTGCAGCGAATAACAAGAACAAACAAACTGGCCAAGTAGGTATACTATATATAGATCGGAGGTTAGCAGAAACTCCGGTATCAGCGACGGGCAGGCAGGCGAGAGTTTGTCGAGAACGGGAGGAGGACGTCATTCCTGTTGGTTGGTAATCAATTCCTGAGGCTTGCGGACGGAGATGATCTTCTCGTTAATTCGAACATGAACCGAACAAGCGCGCCCGGTCCGACAATGGCCTTCCAGAACGTCTACAATGGGTTGTCACATGATCCTCTAACCGAGACAATGCTCGTGGTTCGCATATTTTTTAGTCATTAACTAACAGGACGGCGGTCACCGCGTGCGGCCGCTATATAGAATAAGCAACTTTTTATTCAAGAATTACGGACAGGCTGCAGTGAGTCAGAGATATTCGTCCTACCGATTTCACTCATTATTTTGAGTCAGTATAAATATTTTACGTCAAGTTAAGAGAGTAATTTAGTGATGCTTGGAAGTAGACTTTTGTTCGCGGTTGTGGCCAACGTCAAAGTATACGTTCATTACGATAAGAAACGTTTAATTGTCGAGTGGAATTAATTGTCGTCGTAAGCAGGTCGTGTAATCTTGTTAATTTTTCAACGTCATTCTCAAGCATTTTGAAAACGGCCGGGCTACTCGGCACCGACGAATGTTAATTGCCACAATGAATGAATGTTTTATGAGTCACGTTCAGAAGAGGTAAGTTCACGATGCGGGTTCAAGTATACTTTGATAATATGTACAAGGTGAACGGCTATTAACGCTCCGTGTAGAGGCGAACCCGATCGAAATAAGTTTAGGCGTTCAGTAATACCTTCAGGTTCGTGTTCCGGAGAGGTGATGAAGGAGGCTTCTCTTCTCTCCAAATCGTTTTGCTGTTCTCGATAATGGCGGCTCTCACAATCTAATACCATCGAACCGATGCGAGGAAGTAGAATAAAATTGCCTACCTCTTACCAAGTAACGTCATAATCGGTGCCTCATAAAAGAGAAAGTTTGCCCATCGGTCAAGTTTACGTTGGTGAATGTTCGGCCGTCGTATCGTCCCTACGCAACTTTGCCCTTCCTATAAAACCCGGTAATGAAATATCATTGATTTTATACTGGCCCTATAAGAGTTAGTCTAATTCCAAGCCAAGTATAATAAGCAACACTTGCATTCTTCATTTTATAATTGCATCTAGTGGCTAATTCTGCGATTTAAGTCACCCACAAAATCGTGACTTTGTATTATTTTCCGAAAGAGATTTGGAACGAAGCGATAACTGCGGGGTAATAAAACCGCGGAGACAAAAAGGAGAACATCGAATGGGCGCGACCACGCGGCGAATAGTGTCAAGCCAAGTAGCACAAGAAAACTGGATTGAGATCGGCGTCTTTCGGCAATGTGTGGGCGTGAGGGCGTAGAACCAGTCGATCTCCTCGTCTGACATCAAGCCGCCTATTTCTGGCGCCAGAAACTGCAATCGCCTCTGCCTCTCGGCGGAGTTTGCAAACTGGGATGAAAGGAATTTGAGCAAAAAAAGAAAAAAAAAAAAAAAAAAACGTAAAAATTGTTTTTCTGTGTTGGTTTCTATCCGCTGTAATATTTTCAACTGGCAATCGCGACCCTCGCCCTCTTTAATATAATACTTTGCACCCCCCGAACGGGAAAATTATTTTATTACTATACTGGTGTAATAACACCTTCTACGACCCATTAGTCGAATTACCTCCAAAGGTTATACCTACCCTCGATATTAGGGCGCGCACTAAACATCATGTGGAATTCAAACGACCCAACATTGGTAGCTACTTGCAGCACGAGTTCTTCCCACGTAGGTTTAACATCTATACAAACATACATGAATACGTATATACGTATAATTTATATACAGATATATACGAGTACGCTACCTACGTATCTCCCTCGTCGTCGGTCGACGGTAGCTGGTAGCTGGTAGCCGGTAGCTGGGCCCTCCGGATTCCACCGTCCGTCCATCCGTGGGCACGCGTGGAAGTCGGGATGGCAGGCAGCCCACCTCTACCTCCGCGTCCACGTCCACCTCCATCTCCACCTCCGCCTCCTCCTTACTCTCCTTTCCTTTTCCTCCCTGCACCGTGGCTCCCCATCGCTTAGTTTATCGTCGGCGTAATAAGTAGTGCGGCTATACGCGGATGAAGGCCCTCCATCGTCTCGCCCTTCGCAGAGTCAAGGCTGATATCTCCAGCGGTCGCGTTCGTCTCGAACGAAACCTGATTTCGAGGAGTATGAGGATCAGGATACGAAAGAGAAGAGGAACGCTTGTCGGGCGCCGCAAGAGAGGGCCGAGTCGCGTTAGGGAATTCGGCAAAATTCCATCGTTAGAATTTTGCCGCCGTACCAAAAGTCTCCCGCACCTTAGTCGGCGCACTCCACTCGACTGCACTCGGAGATGGTTATAAAGAGATGCGAAACTGCATCGCGGATTATTTTATATTCCGTTTGTTTACTACCCGAAGTAAATCTGTTTAAGTTTTCGCTGTACGAGCGGTGAATTAGTTATTAACTCGCTTGAAAACTACCGACGATGCAAGGTAGACATACCTTCCTCGTCAGGTATTTCATAAAAATTCATCGTTCTCAGACACGAGTCATATTTTATTTCTTATTTGTTAGCTTCTTTCAAGTTTTAATTTCAACCTCTTGGCTCATGAGCCCGAGTAGTAAAGACCAGGCAACAGTCGATCTACGCGTATTCTTTAGTGCAGTAAAGTTGGAAATCTACTTTAATGAGTATACGTCGGTCATAGGTACGGATTAGGCGCCCAACTCGCTATGATTTCGGACAAACATATCGGTCCAATGAAAAATGTCAATTTCAGAAACGGGTAGAAGTCGTTAAAGCGTTTTACGACGGTAGCCAGAAATGACCGACCACCAGTCAAACTGAAATCATGGAATATCCTGCGGTTGGCAAATCGTTTTTCAATAATTGCATCGGGCCAGTATGTGCCGGGACTCATCGCGGACTTTTGACATTCGGTGACGCCCTACAACGTTGACGAGAAAATATTGCGTCGTAAAACCACGGTGCCTTTCACCGTTATCATTACAACGATTATTATCATCGCCGTATATTCCTGTTTGCATAGAGAACATTTTTTTTTCAAAAATAAATTTTTATCGGAGGATAAAGTTTGTGAACGGAAAGAAGCTGCAGCTACGAGGGAAAACCGTTCGCTTCGGAGTTCCGCTAATTGCCAAGTCAATTCAATGCCAGTTCGCGTATAGGTATGTACGTATCTTTTACCCTCGTTTCAGTTTATTGTGATTTTTCTTCGTGGTTTTTCCTACTTCGATACATTTTCATGAGAGTTGGGCAAAAAGTTTCCTCGTCAACTTAAGCAGTGACTCGTTTATTCAGCGCGGAAGTTTTCTTTTCTTCTTCTTCTTCTTCTTCTCTACTAAAGTATCTTCCTCTCTTTTCTTCCGTTCAACAGCATGTAAAACGCATACAAGCTCACTCACGCGTACAAATTAAACAAGGATAAAAACTTTTCGCTTTCATGACAACTTCGCTGAGCAAGTTTTAAGTAGCAAGAATTGGCTCGGTTTTAGGAACACCGCATTGCTGCTGTAGCTCAGAAAACGTGCAGTCAGCACGCCAGCATGTGGCAGCGAGCTGCTCTATCAGCGGTATACATATACCTATAGTTCCTTATGGCCGCTTTTTTATCATTATTTTTCTATCCGTGTTCTTTGCCCTCCCGTGTACCTATACTCATGCAGAGTAATTAGAAATTATTTCCCCGTTTCTTGCTGGAAGCACGCCACCTTCCGTACGTAGGTATAGGTACCCTGCTGCTTCCGGCTTCGCGGGTGCATCAAGGCGGGTAATTCACGTCTTGGATGCATTATAATTTACTAATATCGTGCAAGCTCGCTTGTTACCTGTCGGCACGGTGTCGAGAGAACGACGCTTTCAAACACCTCGACAGAATGGCCCGAGATGGGTGCTTTGCTCCTCTCATCTGCTCAGATTCCTTGTGAAATTTTATACGCGATAATTTCAAGCAGAATATCTTCTACCTTGCTGTAACATTTTTACCTCGAGATATTTTACAAAGACTGAAGATTTAGCGCACAGTTTTTACTCTCAATTTTTCTATCGTACAGTTTCTCGACCATACCAAGTGCGCGCTTAAAAATTAATCAAAAGAAAATTGGTTAATTTTTGAGTAAGATCTGTTCACAATTTCTCATTAAAAAAGCAAATAAAAAAAAACATCCGGGTACTACGAATATATTATTAACAAAATACTGATAAGCGACTGAATGAAGCGAGTGCATACGAAAGAACTGGTTACACACTGGTAGCCCCAGAGCGGTATATATTTTGTAGATAAAAATCTCGGCCTCAACAATTTCGGAGGTGTGCTCTAGCGCGGTGGTCGCGTTGTCAAACTAATAATCATTCGTTTTGGAATTCCACGTGACTCGTCTACGTCGAAACCTTTCCGCGGTGATATCTTGGAGGAAAGAAAATAAAAATATAACTCGTGTTTCTTCTCTTGATATCAAATGTCGATACGAAGCGCGATATATCCTTAAATATTAACGACGGCTCGACGTATGAAGGCTCGGAAAAGGGTTGTGCTCGCTTTTTTTTCCATGACCCTAGTTTATATCTTCAAGTTTCGTAACTCTGTCCAAATACGTATCTCTCCGCAGTTTCTATACATCTGAGAAGGTACGTACGGCAATGGGAAGGGGGGCTTGATCAATGTTAACGGTATCGCTAGTGTTTCACTGCCTGTATCCCGTTCGTTTCTTTTGCCGAGTCCAACAATAAGACAGTGGCGCTAACGTATCTCACGTAATTCGTTTTTGTTACGGTTACCAAAGCGAATCCTTAGAACCGAGTCTTCAGAATAATATTATACCTACCTCTCTTCATCGCAGCATTTTCATCAAAGTTCTTTATCATCACCACCCAAAAGCGGATCATGTCATTTTGACCGCATATTACTCAGAAGCTGGCGATATAATACTAATGCCTGTAGTAGATACGAAAATTTAACGAGCCGTAGAAGCATAGCTGATCTCGCAAAAACGATGTGTCACGGTATTCGGTTTGGCAGAGTATTGAAAAGAGCCGAAGACAAGAACGGTAGGCGTTTGTTGGGAGATTTGTCATTCAAAAGATTCGCTGACATGTCACGGTGCCCTGCAATATATCTATTGTATATTTATATGCTCGGAGTTGCGAGACAGACATTTATGTATAAACAGCATGTCTCGTATTCTCTCGATAGCACGCTCGTGCAGGTTTGCTTGTTTTTTGATCTGAAGTTCCATCAAGGAGGTCTGGTTAAAAAGGAGTAGGGAATGAGAAAATCAGGGAGAAGGCAAAGAAGCCAGAAGCCTGGCCGATGGTATCACTCTATCCTAAGGCAAACGTATAGCTAATGTCGCGAGCACGTCGCATATGAATGCGTTATTTGGGCGTTTAAGCGAGAAAGAAAACAATCTGAAATCGGATCGAGACCAGGTTGGCTTGCTCCTTTAAAGTAGGTATGCGAGAGGCTGGGTAGAGAAAAGCGAGAGACACATACACGTAGAGAGAGATAAAGAGAGAAAAGGATAAAAGAGGTAAAGGGTTGTAGGTAAGTTGAGAGGATACGCGATCCATGTTGGAGAAAGAGAGAAGCAAAGATGGAAAGCAATAACCCGTTATGGAGATGAGAGAGCCACCGGACAATGCTTCGGCGAGAGGTGGACGAGGACGAGGAGGACGAAGAGTACCAGGACGAGGGCCGAGCCTGAATTCATAATCCCCGTTCCTACGGCGAGCGCACAATGATCCAAATATGTTTTATGTATAACAAAACGCTTTTATAAATGTTTATCATTAATTTAAATATTATCTGATGCGGGTGGAATTCAGTAGAAGAGAAGATCCCAGAGGACCGTCGTCAACCGCTGCTGGATAAAGAATGGGTTCAAGATTTTTCACTGCCTACCGCAGACTATATCTACGCGGTACCATTCTTGCCCATTTCTTATTCTCTTTTACTATCTCTTGCAGGCACGCGTCTTTCAAGATCTTCTTATCCTACCTCCTCTCCATCTCAAAGATCTTATTTTATACTTGATCCTCGGCGCAGCTAAAGTTAAGAATGAATTAGACAGATAAAAGAAAACTCTGCACATTCAGCTTTACCGATCTCTCTATGAACTTCCACTTTCAAACTACCGTTTCACTGCCATACTCCATGCACCAACTCCTCAGTAGAAAACTAATGGCTGTTCGATGCCCTTCAATCGGATAGAAAGCAAGGAAACGAGGAAGAAAACGCGGGTAGATACCTATGTATGTATAATGTACCATATAGGTATATACGTATATCCACATGCAGCCCCAGAGGTCAGCTCACGTGCTTTTATTGATCTGAATCGAGTTCAAATCGGCGCTAGTACATGCCTGCCGTTTGGTGTACCTTCCGTATGTACGGCCCACTGCAAACCCAGCCGCCAAGTTAGAACTTGGAACTTGAGTAATTGCCAACGAAAGCCCTCCCTTTACTATCAGATATCGAACGCCACTGGAGTGGCGGTTGTCGGGTTCCGACTATCTTTGGCGATATCGCGTGGCTCGAATGACTTTGCAGGCGACACTGTATCCCGGAAGCGGTACTCCGCTGTCAGGTACAGAAGTGACAAGTTTTACCTGAAGTTGATAGGCGCAACGAGTCCTGACCGGGCCTAGCAGAGTATCAATTTTGCAAATTTCTGAAAATAATAATAATAATAATAATAATAATAATAATAATAATAATCATAATAATAAGGAATTAAAAAGGACCAATTAGGTTAGGAAAAGTATGAGGAGGAAGAAGATTTATGGGCGACAAAGCTCAGTTATTTAAATGTTAATTGATGGTGAGATTTTCTGTGAAATAATACAGAATCCAGCGGGACCAAATTTATAAGAGAAGTAACGTGACGGCATTAACCTTGATTACTTCATTCGTATCTTCTGTGTTTACTTCTTGTTGAGAGACCGCTGAGACGAGAGCGTACTTACTCTCACTTACCCACTTTGGAGTAAGAGAATATTTTTTACTGCCGGGGCTGACGGTATACCTACCGTATCGTGTTACGCGATGGGTAGAAAACTGCCTCTCACTGACTGATAAGGATCGCCTTATTAAAGAGAGATACTTTTCTCACCGTCATCTCGCGTATACTCTTTATAAAAGCCGAGTCTTCCTTATACCGTTATCGTTATCTACGATTATGGTATTAAGAAATCCGAAGAGCTTATCATTTCAAGTTTAGAAATTTTTTTACAATTAATTTTCCCACGGGTAATTTAGCTGCCAATTTAGTCCAAGATTAGAAAAGCTCATCGCTTCCGTTTGTCTTATGATTATATCGCGTCGCATTTCGTTGTTTTGACGACGCTTGCAGTTAACGGTAACACGAACTATGTGCGACCGTATTGAGCAAACGGTAGTTGTTCAAACAATTCAAAGTCCGATAGGGTCATTATAACGTCGACTCGGTGTGCTTGTTAACCGCAGTTTCAAGCTGCTGACTATGAGGTCCGACGCCGAGATCATCCGCGCTAGTGACGATGAAGTAATTAGACGCTAACTCGGCCGCGAAGACGGACTTTGAAACGTGTTGGGAACACCGTAAACCCGGTGGAATGTGCCTCGTCGCGGGAGAGCTGGCTCTCATGATCCTTCGGTCCACGGGTCTCCGGGTCTTCGGGTCTTCGAGAACCTGTGGACCCTTGGCAAGGGTAAAGTTGAAATCCCTGCATTCCCAGATAAGGACCGAGATCTTTCTCGCGCCGACGCGGACGCTTCGACTACATTTATATCTTGAAATCTCAAGATCTACGTCGTGGCGAAGATCTCGACGCTCGTCAGTCCCCTCAGCACACGTGCAGCACACAAAGGCGTGATCTAAGAATTCCGGACCTTAGCTGTCGCCAGAATTACGTCAAGTTGAAGAAAAATCTTGAGGTCGGATTAGTCCATTTGGAATCAAAGTCACTAGAACTAAACTTACAGGGTTTCTGTTTTTCGATCATCTCTACAAACGTCTTCCATTTAATTTGGCATGAAGACTAATTAGTCGACGAACGATACACGAGATGGAAAGTGGAAAGTTTCATTGACCACGATGCAAGAAAGTTACGAGCCCTTGAGCGCGTCAAATTGGTCTCGCCCGTCTCGATTTCGACACGGTTCCCGGGGTCCGAAGAACCCGACTTACTTCTTCGCATTTCTTATATGTCATGTGATCATCGGTTTGCTCCGTATTATTATATACCTATATTCTTCAAAATACTGGCTTTACACGTGGGAAAAGGTGCCTCACCGCCACATCTGGAAACCTGAATGTGGTATATTTTCAATACCAACAATCAGCTCGAGTATCTTGAGTCCTACCAAAAAGAAAGCAAAATGATTTGCCACGAAAGGGAACAAGTACAGGGTATCGTATAGCACATCTGGATTACACGATTTTCGAACCAAACTCGATAATTTTGTACGTATAAAAGTCGTCGAAGATACGTCGTCAATATAAATACACAGAATGATGTACAATACGAACAGTTAACTCCTTCGCGAAATACCGCGTATCGAATCGACAATATCGTAGATTTTCGCAATGCTCATCGTTCCACGGATTCTCACAATTTCATTTTCGAGCGATACAGTAGAGTCGGAGATGTTTTAAAACCGAGCCGCGACTGTAAAACTGTTACGTTTTTATTAGAACGACCGATATTTATGACAATCGTAGAGTAGCTGTTTGTGAAATAGGCGAATCAAATTGGTCGTGCAACGGACCTGATCAGTCGGTTCTTGAATCGGTCTTAGCTGATCATAGTTGACACGAAGTCTACGGGTTCGTCATGCCGATTTTCCCACTCCGTTATCGCGTTGATCGTACGACGATTATAAACGCTGGTGTACCATTTTTTACCATTTTTAAAAATCACTAGGGCAACGTGGATATCGTATTTTTCTTTACGAGAAGCGGGACTATACAAGGTTTGAAATATTATGCTTACACTTGAAAGAAAATTTGAACCGGGAACTTTGTTTCTGTGAATACACGCGTAGGTAATATCCTTCTTTAGCATCAGGTCGTTAATCAAAATGAAAAGATCAAGATGTAGTTACTAAAAATATACGAAGAAAAAAGGTGATTTCGATTAAAAAGCCCCGCTATACAAGCGGGCGAAAAATATGAAAAGGCACGTAACTTTCGCTAGATTAGGAACGCTCAAGTTCCTTCATTCCCGTTGAACAAGGGCACAAAACTCTTTGCGAAGAGGTGGTAACGCGCGTGACGCCTTGAGCGGCACGCAACCGTTGCGGTTACGTCGCGTCGTGTCGCGACGTCGGGTGACCGGGAGCGAATGAAATTTTAATAAAAGCCGAATGAAAAATGAAAAGTCGTTTACTAGCAAACAATGTCTCCCAATCGGACGTTCCTACAACACGTTCAACGTTTTCTAGTCTGTCCTGTCCTGTTGCACCCGGTGCTAGTCCCTCGGCGGTTACCGCGGGTAATTATTTCGAGGCGACGGCCTGGAATTCTCTGCACAAAAACTCGTCTTCGAAACAGCCGGTTCAGGTGACTCCAAGAACGCTAACGACGCCCAACGCTGTGTATCGACGCCTATCGACGTCTCTAGGCGTTGGATAAGGGACAGCTGACGTTTCTCAACCGATCTCATTCGATCGCTCGGGAATCCGTCTCGGTAGAAAATTTCAAACTGATCGGGTATCGGCCCCCATTATTTTCGTGAAAACACTAAGACCTGCGTAAAGAACAGGAGGATGACTCAGTTATTCCCAAGGCAAGTGTAACCAGGTATCGAAGCTTTCGAACGACTAGAGATCCATGAACGATGACGAATTATCTTTACAACTTCTTCACCCTGTCTCGATATTTTCATTATAAATTAACAAAAACCTATCTCATATATGTATTAGGTCCCATATACGTAATTTGAAGTTCGTCACGAAGTTTATACCCTTCATAGACTTCGGTTACTCCAAAGTTGAGATTATTCCTTCGGTTTAACGATAACCGAGTAAAAGTAAATAAAATTAATTCAATCTTCATCGAGATTAGGTACGTTACGTCCAAAGTACCGGATCGAAACGTCACACCGGCTTAGAGAATTGGATAGACTATACACACACTCGCATAGAATTGCCTCAAATTGAACGGTCGAAGGACCGAGGGTGGAAAAGCTTTACATTTTGCTTTGTTTCGGGACGTAAATATGTATGCGAGTACATAGGTAGGTATAAATAGTCGTTGAGTTTCCCTTTGTACCGTTCGTTCATATAATAGACGCCAGGATGGATGGCATAAGCTATTAACTGCGAATGCGATAGTAAACCATGGCACCAATTGTTTCGTCATTAAACGGCTTCCCGACGCCCGATTGATAGCTTTCGTATCATACTGAGCAGTAGGGTGACGCTTTCAGTCCGCCTTCCTTATCGAATTTTGCCTACTACCGGCACTACAACCAGCTACGCACAGGGATTTTCCATCCATCCATCCATCGCATCGCATCGCATCGATCGAGGCCCTCATACAACGATACGACCGGCACCCCGCACCTGTAGCTCTACCGGTGCGTCGTTCTATACGGGTACTTGAATCGCAATTATTATGGTCGAGAGTAAACGCTAAACGGTTTGAAATCCCATTTATCCACGTCGGTGTTCAGACCTTTTCATATTCGCGAGAGCTTCCGCGTTTATCTATGTCTGGGGGTACGAAAAATATATGAATAAAAAATTGAATGAAGGAAGAAAAAAAATTGGAATATGTATTTCACGTTATGGGATCATCGCAGCAAAGTTATTAACGGTTCTTTCTTCTCTTTTTCTGTTTCATAGGACCGACACGTTAAGGATGCAAGCAGAGACCCGCAAATGGACTCGAGTCAAGATTATCGACTCCTACTTGGCTACGAGAACAAAACCCACACTGTGCTACGTTTCAGCAGACGATACGACACGTGTGATCCACGAGATCTCAAGATCACGGTAAGTACCTACTTTTTTCTCATTTATCTGTATGTATGTACCTATATTCTTTACCTTGCTCTCCCCCCTTCTTATCTTCGTCTCTTTCTCGGACATTCACAACCTTATTGAATTTCATTCATGCCCCCCAGAGCGACTTTCTTTCTTATCAAAGGATTTGAAAAAAGAAAGAGAGAGAGGAGAGAGAGAGAAAAAAAATTGACTTCCACAGGGACATACTTACCGACCGGATGAAGACGTAATTGTTTCTAGATTCAATCTTCTGGCTGAGCTAAGGGATAGGGTTTACGGAACGTGATTGTATTTTGTAAGAGAGATCCAGAAAAAAGGGAGAGAAAGAGAGTGATAGAAGCGGTTTCGATGGAATCAATGCGACTATTTGCGAAGCGACAGAAAGACATGAATTGATTTCTTTTTTTTTATCACTTTTTGCAAGACTTAGCCTATATACGATTGAATTTATATCAGCTTGAATTTTCAGGGGGGTTGTGGGAGGGAGGCTGAAAGTTCTCATGTACGTATCTATAGGTACACGTTCTACGTGTACATACCTATACTTTAAAACGGCTATTCCAATTTCCTCGCTTCTTACGATAGGTAGGTACCTACAGTCATTACGTCCTCAGGCGAAAAGAGAGGAGACTTTCAAAGGATCCGAAATTAATTATTCCACGAGATCAAAGTTCTATCTTGCTCTCCATCCGGCAAAGGAATGAAAATTCAGTTTGGCTAGCGAGGAAGCGAGGAAATGAACGAAAGGGTAGATTTTCTACGGTTAAAATAGGAAAAAAAAAAAAAAAAACAGAAAGAAAGAAAGAAAGAGGCAAAAAACGACAAGAGAAAACTTTCTCACCCCGTCTCAACGTTCTAGGATTGAATTGAATAATATTAAGATTAAGATCAGTCGCACTTGATGGTTTTTCTCGGATTTGAAATTAATTAATACCCGTAAAAGAAAGGATGATGTATAATTTTTTAATATACCTGGTTATAAGTAGGAAATGGTTGAATAACTTATATATAGCTCGGCTGAGGATCGTTGAAGCGTACGTATTTGAGGAACAAAGTAGAAACGGCAGTATAAGCCTACCCTGGTTAACAACCCAGTTATTCACGTTTCATTGTTTTCTGCCCACCAGGAATTCCCTTCTTTTGTAATACTTCTTGCTCTTCCGCTCCGGGCAATTTATGCCTGGTATAGTTATCTATTTTCTTTTTTTCATACTATGCCTCTCCTTCTCTCTCTGGCTTTTTGTTTCAATTTTTTTCTCTTTTATTCTCTTCATTCTCCGATCGCAGTCCGGTAGCGGTCTCGATTAGATTCAGATCAACCTCGCGCGCGCGCCCGCGAAATATTGTACAGAGAGAAAGAGCTGAGCCTGAGGAAGACAGATCGCCATCATTTCGGAGTATAACGGTTATCTTCAGCTAGTCGAATCTAAAAACTCCGGCTGTATATAAGAATAACAATAATAACGGATCGTGACGGATTGACCCCGACGTGACCCTCGCGGTTTGACCGCTGCTCACTGCACTTCTGTGAACGGATTAAGCTTCGTAAAATGCAATTTTGGATATCACGTGAGCTTGGCACTAGAATACGTAATATGTAAAGTGGGTCATTTCTGAAAACTGCATTACCTGCACGGTCCCACGTAAAGATGCAAATTTCAATCGTAAACCCTTTACGTCGACGCTCTGCTCTTATCCTACGGCAAACCGTAGCATATATACTATATCCTTGAGGACCCACTATACCACCAAGAAATAATAAGGAAATAGAGTGCGAATATAGTGCGAGAGAAGCTGTGGTCCGAATGTTGGAAAAAAAAACACTCAACGGTGGCAACTAGTTGCACCGAAATGACAGTATAGCTCGCTTTATCTTTGTCCACGGTTTGGTACTTATTTTTCGTAGATAATTCGAACCGCTTCGGATAAAGTTTATAGCCGTAAACTCTGAGACTGAAAATTAAAAGCGGTATGAGATAAGTTATAATTTTCTTGGTATTCACCGAAATTTGTAGGTGCTCAGGTAAGAGAGAACGATTACGCCGATCAACCGTGTTATATGCTAAACAATAATATCAAATCATTAGCGTATTTATGTATTAATAAGCGGGCATTATAGAACAACATCGTTCCGATGATGGCCACGTACAACGGTTTGAGGTGGATGCTTGCTTGCCTTGCCTCGCCTCGCCTCGCCTCGCCTCGCCTCGCTTACCTAGACTCGGCCGTTCGCTAAGCGCTAAGGGCTTATGTATTCATGTATTCGAGGGCGTCGCGACGCTTGACTACTCCCGACACAACAGAGCTGGTCCAGGCTAACAGCCGTATTTACATATAATTAAGTAGAGACTTGGGTAATGCTGCTGCGGGCCGAAAACTCTTGGCTATAATTTTCTACTTCTGGGCAGCTGGGTTCTAAGAGGACAATTAAATACGGGGTAACTTTAGCTTTTTATCAATTTTCAGTATGGTGAGAGGGAAGTTATTACGTGTTTATGACGCTCATGCGGATGAGTAAACAAAGAAAGAATATACCATAAATAAATAAATGTATGTACAAAGAAAAAAAAACGAAATACATTTTAAAACAGCAAACAAACGCAGATCATATCTCATCCGGCAAACAGCGTCCGACCAGCCTGGTTTATATCTGATCGCGTGACGTTCTATTGAGCCTCAAGGCCCGTTGTGTTTTCACGCCGACACGCGTATGTTCTCTCGTCCAAGCACTGGCTAGAATTACCAATCGACTGAGATCCCTTGCGATACTAACCGGTCAGCTACCCAGAAAGCAGCTATAACCGTCTAGGGGCTAAAAATAAGACACTGCATTTATAATTCAAAAAATCATCCTCTTTCGTGGAATATATCGAGAAAATATACCTTATTTCGATTGTGATAGATTCGGGAGTGCAGGTATTCGAGGTATATAACAGGAAACGTATTATTTGGCAGGTACATGGTATAACTGGTATTGATGTAGTTGCGGATAAAATAACTTGGCAGGCACTAAATCCCTTGTCTAATTATAAATGTATGTCGATATTCGGCAGACATTCGCGTATAGATTTAATGCAATCGTGAAGCAGCTATATAGTCATATCAAAATGGATCAGCTCGTTGTATTCATCGAGTAAATGTCAGTTAATGAAGTCGACAGCAGTTTGACTCCGTTCGTGGATTCTGATCAGACATTAATATTTCGCTTTAATGATATTCCGCGATTTATTATGCGGGCCGAATAGCTTTCCGTATGACGTACATGATGAACTTCTTCGCTCTGGAGAGGACGGTGACGTTTCGAGGGTCAGGAATTGCGGGAGTTTCACGTGAAGGGTCGAGTTTCGCTAATATTTGGTCCGCTGTTGAGAGAAATTAGCTTGATAGTGATGGGAAATTGATTAATCGTCAAAGTGCCAGACTATACACTAACACAAGCCCCCGTCCCAGCGGCAAGTACCGTGTGATTATTTATTCAAAATCTAAATACATATATCTGAGAGAATCTTCCATAGCAAGAATTCCGCTTTACTCTCGTTTCTCGGGAATCGATAGGCCAGGCTTATGGAACTAATAAGAGGCATTCCTGTAGAAAGCAATTCGTCGAACGTTTCGTTTAAAATTTACGAGGTAGGTACTACCTACTACCAAAGAACGTGAGCGGGGGCGTGGGCCGGGGGCCCGATGCAGCACACGGTCAATGTGCGCGCGCGCGCAAAATCCGGGGAATCCCATCGCTCTGAGATACGAACGAACGGCCTTGTTTCTTACCGGTATGTAAATCCGACCTCGTATTCTGCAGGACTCTCTGGAGAGCACAGAGGTTGGAAAGCCAAAAAGGAAGCGATGCCCTAGCTGCTATAGAATTGGATGGTTGACCTGGTTTTATTCGGGTATTCAGGATTTCTTATCGGTTTTGCAATCTAGGATAGGTTAAGCTGAATTGACGAGAGATTCGCCACGCTGCGTTTGTCGGATTTTTTTTTTAATTGGCGTATCGTTTCACTTTTATCGAGAAACTAGAAAAGAATTGTTCTTTGAAAATTTACATTTTCACCTTTATACGGTGAATATACATTCGATTTGTCCGACCCTATACATTTTTATCTTTCTTCTTGAAAGCTGCGCTTCTTCGAAACAGGCAAGAAAGAAAAATCTTGGAAAATACTTGGCAATTGCTTATCTTTCGTAAAAGTTTTTCTTCAGAGCATTCGGAGTCTTTCTACCGGCGAAAACAACATGTTTATCGAAGATGCGCAAACAAACGACGGAAGTCGAGGGGTACCCGTGACTCCTTCGCCTGTCTCCGGTTTCTCCGAGAACTAATGACAGTTCGGGAAACTAAACTGTCTCTTAAGTTTTCCAATCGAGCAAAAACCTACCGTTAAATTGCCCTATCTCGAGAATCAATGGGACTTCAGACTGTGATAGGTATCACAAGAAATTTTCTTCCCACTTGTAAATTAAGAAAATTAAAAGACGCCGGACTTCAGGCTTCCGAGTAAGGGACAAAACTGGTTACGAAACTTTCGCAAATCTTATTCAGATTTCACCTCCTGATATCTGTCCCATAACCTCAGAATGCCCAGGCCGGTCTCCGATTATGAGGGATCCAAAGGGTCAGCAATTAAACTCGTATTTCGGATTATCCTTAATTCCGGTCTTCCGTTAAACCTGGGCTAGGTTCAAGATTAGTCACAGATTACAAAGTTAGATTTACCCCGAGTATCGTATAGTTTCAAAGTTCGTATATACTTAGACATCCTTCGCAGTAACGCTCCTGTCGAAAGATTCTATCTCTCTTATGTCAAGTGTCGTCGACCAAAGGCAGTCGAAGTAGCTCTTTGCTTGACGATAATTATCACCAAGATGTCAACCGCCGATAGTAAAGCAGTAAAGAGTTTTACGGTAGTTTCGAGAAGAATATCTAGCCCATTGTCTTTCGTTGTACAATTATCGCAAGCTATATTCGATTCCGATCATAAATAAGAATTCAGTTATAGCAGCTGAGAATTCACTCTGATTCCAGCTCCTTTGACGTTTGACTCGCTCATCTTTGCGACACACAAGATTTTGTCTCTGTCGCCACCTGTTTCCCCACTGGCGAACGGAAGAAGAATATTTGATCGTAAAAACACGTGTGTGTGTTGAGTAAAAACGGAACTTAACATTGCATGATCTCAAGACTTAAGGTCGTTACGTTAACAACCACGCCATTCAGCCGTTACGTTCTCCGTTCTTTGACACAAACATATAAGATCACTTCCGCTTTGTGTTGCCTTATTTTGTATGCAGCTAATTTGCATGCCTAACGGCTAAGATGAAATTGGTTAGACCTATACGAGCTTACAAAGCTGCTTTACAGCTCACCCTTTCGTCTAACGGAGTTACATTAATCCTTACCTCTAGTAGGTGAACGACAGTGTTCTCGGGTCGGCAATCTACTTCCAGTACGGAGCCGGGTCAACCTGACTCTGGCTAATTCGGTTTATAGTCGATACTTCTCTCAAGACGTTTCAGCTAATGGGGAGTAACGGTCGAATAAATTTCTAATCCTTTGTTCAATTTTGCACGTAGGTCACGGAATACCTACCTACCTACTCTACCTCTGCGCGACCCAAATGTTGTCCAAGCGTCTAAGTGCAAAGTTTTGTCGTAGTTTTTCACGCTAAGAAACTGGGCTTCTTGTCTCGGTAAGTTTGTATAACTACTGTGATATGGGTTCGGGGCCAGGTTATTCTTATCGTCGGAGTTTGGAACCGAGGAGTCAGACTGCAACTGGGAAACACTGAGCGAATGAACACCTGGAAACGCCAGATTAGATCTGAGTCCCCAGATGGGGTGTATTTATCGGCTCGGATTTGCTCTCTGGCATAATTAGGGTCTTTCAGACTGTTTGATGAGAGAATACTGATCCCTGCCGAGGCGTGGATGCCGTGCTTCGTTATGATAACAAATATTGCAGTTCATTAATTCTCTCGGCAAACGGAGCGTATTTTCGTAACTAAGAACGAGCGGCGGCGGCGACGACAACGACGACGACGAGACGATGCAAAAACCTCTTTGTAATTAATTTATTGCCATTTCGCCAATGAATAATCGTCAGAATACAAGCAGGCGAACCGCCCACCAGCAATTTATCTAACAAATGGTTTGAAAATTGCGACTCATGGTTCCGTTCCGTAAATAGCTCACCGCGCGAAACTCTGCACGAGCGAAATATATTCACTAGGTTAGATTTAGCTACCTACTCGAACGTTGTGACTTGAAAAAGGTTCAGTTACCTTCGATCATCCGTGTACTAAACGTTTTTTCACTATTTTTTTCTTCTACTCAACAAACATGCACGAATCATGACCGACGCTTTGTCTGCGGCTTTATATCGCAGTGGTTTATGGTAGATTCATACCTAAGCCTACACATGTAATAGGAGGTATAATAAAAAGTAGGCACCCTGTCAACGTACGCGATCCATCAATCAATGTTGAAATATGTATACGTCTACTAACCACTAGCATATAGCCACGTCAGGGTCTTGGAAGCTCGTTGACCTTGTCCTAACGCTTAGGAAGATCAAATTTAGTGTCTATCAGGTGACGGGGGATCAGCTCATCATCGCGGATGTGTACGGAGCAAAGAACTTGATCAACTATTCCGTGTATACTGACCTCGAAACGCGGATTAATCTCAACGAAGTATAACTCGGGTAATTAAGTCCGGAAATTCTCTCCAGGAACGATAATGCAACTATTATGTCCGTGGTTATCCTTCAAATCAGAGTTAGCACAGTCACCTTGGTTGGAGGTAATCCGAACTCCGTGGACGAGGAATCGCACACATACTATAACATTTTCTTCAGTAATCTGGCGAGCAGAGTTAGTAGCGCTTCGAGTTTGCGTTCAAGTTTAGCGCTCTAGTTTTCGATCCCGATGGCCCTGGAGCTCCCTGAAATCCCCATGAGACACGGAGGTGGTGGAACACGTCCCACGGTTTTGTAACGATTCGACCTCATATACTTAACGGGAGCGTCTCCTTCCACAGACAAAGTTAAAGTCTTAATCCTTGGCAAATATCTTAGAATCAGTGATAGTTTAACCACCTTATAGACGTCTCCGGCTATACCTACGCTAGCTCGTCGTAGATTTAGCCCCAGACATTCTCTTATTATCCTATCAAGTAAAATCCAGCATATCGGAATCCTGCTTCCAGCCATTTTCAGTTTGACGTGCTAAGCGCCTACAAGAATGGGTGTATAATTTTCAATGTTAATGGAAGAGACATTTTGTGGAAATGGAGGGCCGAGGAATAATGGAAAATCTGACATAAACGGGCTGGGTTGTCTCGGTTGAAATCCAGGACAAATATTACGTAAAAAGCATGAGGCAGTAAGGAAGAAGAGCGAAAAGTTGTATATATATGAACGAAACCTTGGGAATGGTTCCCCAATTTAGGAAAAAAAAAAAGGAAAAGAAAAGGAAGGAAAAATATTATTACTATGTTTCCGCAAATAAAATGTAATTTAAAGTACCTACCCAGAAGAAAATAACGAGTGAAAATTTTTCGTTGCCATTTCCTCCGTTATTCGTTCTAATACTTCCCTCCGGGCCAAATTGCAGCTCGTACCTACCTTACTTAATGTTCCAAACGAGATAAGACGCGTGTCGCATTGTTGTTGCCAGGAAAGATAAGGCCATCTTATATATCATTTCCAACGAAATAATATCTTAAATATTGACTTTTCTGATCCGGAACTCTCTGCTCCGCGGAGGAAATTATTACGTCCTTCTACGACGATGCTGACTCTTCATGATTTATCGGTTTATGGGCAGACGCGCCTCTGGCCTCTGATTTCTTATCCTCTGGTCTTGACCTCTCTCTCCCCAACCGTATCATCGTATCCCTTTCATCCAATCAACTACGCCATTATTACAAATCACGAAGCTCATTCCTAGCAAATGGGGAAACTAATTACTGATCCGGATAAGGGTTGGAATGCTGATACGACAAGAGGGAGTGAGAGGGTCCGCATAGTATGGCTGAAGGAAAGAGCGTGTGCTCAATGCCGATAGGAATTATGCCTCCTGGTCAGCCTGAAGTAGTGATTTTTGATCGGGTACCGGTACGGCGTTTGGAAATGGCAAGGGCATCGAGTGCTGGGTGAAAGGGTGGTATACTCTATATGTCAAGACAATAAGTGCCATTAAGATAGGAGGCGGCTCAGATAACCCGCATGAACCTCAGATCCAGTGATGGAGGATTCTATTTTATGTTCGCACCATTTTTGCAGATAGGGAACGACAGTGCTTTCGGAGCCATGATATACAATGGCAATTGATCGAATTCCAGTGGTCTGGTTTGTGCCGTTTTCTCTGCAGGGACATTAACTCCTGTATACATACGTATATAGTATACTTAAATGGATGTGATGTACTTTTTGGTTGAAAGCCCGAGAGCGAAAACCACTCCGTTAATTATTTCCTTCTGATATTTTTTTTTCCTCTCTCTGTTGGTTATTTTTGCGCTTTTGCATTTCGTTGGCTGCAATTCCTCCCTACCATGCGGGTAAAGCTAAGGAACAAAAGAAGGTGACGATTATGTCGTTTGAATACAAGGAACGAGATTTTCTCGGGTAAAAATATGTATACCGCACATTTTTTTTTTTTTTTTTTTTTTTCACGAAAAACTATTGTGAATATATATGCTTCTTTGGGTCTCAGTGCAACCCGCGTTGTTCATCGCCGGAGTAATGCGCATCTCATTACTGAAAAACACGACTTCATTCCTAAGAAAAGCGTTAAATAAACTACGGAAATAGTGGAAAATAAATATGAAACTTTTACTGCTGCACTTTGTGCGGTGTATGTATAGATATATCAGTGCATTAACAACTTCGTAATACTTTTAACACCTATTTAAATATTTATTTTATAGCTGCTTTGAACGTCGCGAATGGGACGCAGACCTACATCATATCTATCTATAATTGCACCGGAACATGCCCATATGTCTAAGTACACGTTTTCATCTATTGATATGCTCAAAGCATAGACAAAGAGTCGCCTATTGTCGGTCAGACCTTGCTATTCGATGGTTCGATATTTGAACAATTATGAAAGGACCGTATAGGAATAATTTATCGTTCAGAGTAGCCACGGACATTGGCGAACGAACCCTGCATGGCTTATACGCTAACCACGGGTGATTACGACGATGAGAAAATATCACGATGCTTGAAAGTGTGCAAATTGACGTACAGAGATATCGCCGCGAGATAGACGTATACAAATAAGTGAGCATTTATGGACTTAGCTACGAAGATGAAAGGTTTATTTGATACGTTTATATCACCTCGTTCGTTATTATTCGCTACAGGGTGAATTAATTGGTACTATAATTACAAAGTTAGTATCTCTGTAGGATACGAACTATTTTCTTATCTTGTTAAACTCCATTTTGAATCACAAATCCGTGGCATGAGAATTTGTAACTGTTACCGCGGATCCTCGTCAATTTTCGTTACTCATCCAAAGTTTTAAGCCCATTGCCTGCACGTCGGGGTCACTGCAGTACAGGAATACGTACTAAAACTAACATTACCTATTCGAAACCATGCAAGTTGGTATTGCAGAACAGTATGTGTACTTAGACGAGGGTCTACATTCTACATTCACGAATACATATTTACTCAAATAAAATACGAACACGTGGGTTAATCTTCTAACAGACGACCGGGACGGGGCTGCGCACGGAAAAATTCAATTCTTTCACATGACCTGCGTAAATACATACGCTAACAGAGCTGAGAGAAGTATCTCCTCTTTTCTCTAAATTTTTGTTGGCTATAATTACTCGAAATTTTGTTATTTTTGTTTCTCAAGGAGAATTGTGAGGATGATAAATCAGAAAATGTACATGATCAAAGCAATTCTGCTTCCGTGCCTCTTCATAGTCCGAAACGGTGAGTCTCCCTCTAATTTCTCCCCGCCCTTATTCCACAAAGATAACAGAGGGAGGATGTAGTTATTGCTTGTAAGTGAGGTTAAATATTTGAGCAGACCTCTTATTGCACGGGTGGCCAAAGTAGTGCCCAGTCGTTACCTTCATGGCGGCTCGAAGAAGCCTCTGAAATTCATCCATGGTTTCATCCGCTACCGGGATCGACCTATAGATTCAAATTTTAGATATAGGTATGTATGTACATACAAATGGGCTGCAGTAGCTGGTCCCTCATTTAAATTTCGAGAATTTATTTTCTGCGGTACTATATCGAGCCTAGCTGGCATATAGTAGCGCTAGTTCGGAAAAGGTTTAAAAATTGATTGCTTCTCTGGGAAACAAACATGCCGCTTTGATACCGGTGTTCATTTATTGACTCGATCGTTCTAATTGACAATGGGTGTGGCAATTATAACGGTAATAATAGGGAAAACGAGTCAATGTATGCACTACGAATCGCGTTAATTGCAATTTCATTTCACTGTGCCCGGTCCGCGGTGCGAGTGAATAAAAATGGTCCAAAATTTATAGCTCTAAAATACGGGCGGTAAATCTAATATAAATCTAGAAATGCACCCTTGTAACGGTATTGCATAAATTTTCGCATATTATTTTTGCTCTCCTGGATCAGCCGCTCCATTTGTAGAGAAATTAAATACAAAATTTTCTCTCTGCATGATATTAACTAATGCAATTATAATTCTTACGTTGCGCAGAGGCCGGGGAGTCCGCGAGCCTATCTCGGAAAACAACACTCACCCAATTAACGAAAATGTAATAAAACCTCTCCCACATCCCTTGTTTCGCATCTCATTCCCTTATTACCCGCGGTCTCCTTCTTCCGCCGTGGGATTGCTTTGTACGACTATAAGGCTGGTCCGGCGATGTTCATAGCGGTTAAGGTTGAAGTTGAGGTTTCAGCTCGGGTTTCAGGTGGCGTAGTCGCCTCTCGCTGGGGTTGACGTCATTTCTTTTCACCATTCTGAAGGGGAAAGTTGGCAATGGCGAAAACATCCCTCGGCAGGTCGTCTTTGCGAGCCGAGGGAGCATTTAAATTACAAATTAAACCAAATATTAACTTTCTTTGCCAGCTCTACGTCGGATTTTTATGACCACGAATTATTTTTATGGTAATTGCTCGTTCCCAAATTCCCCTGCACTACACTAAGGCTTTCACACCGTCGTGGCTTTCTATAATTTCAGTAACTTCTTCGGTTTTTTCTTTTTCTTTTTTCTTTCTCCCTCATATCACTTGCAACCACAGTACTCGTTCGCTGACACCGACAAACCGCCAAAGTTCGATCTTCTTCTCCTCCGAGTAGCAACAAATCACATCACGCCGTAGGCGACGATCTTAAGACTTGGTTCTAGGCATATGCCATAGGAACGTCGGGTAATATCTTTGCGCAAGGGGAGATGGACATCTTGGAGCCTCGGGAAAGAACGGATAACATCGAACCACGCGTTGGTTATTCCGGGTCGTAGAAGAATGATCGAGTACCACGCTTCGCTAGTATACACGATTATAACTAACAATATATTTAAGTATAATATTTTTTTTAGCGTAGGAAGTCCGATCACGAGTTATCGTCATCGTCACGATCATGATCATCATCATCATAATTATAATTATCATTTGGTTTATTGCCTATAAACCGGAAGATCGCTGCAGCAGAGTTTCCACTTTTCATAGTATGTAATGGAGTTTTTTAATCCCAATATCGCGCATGGTCTAAACAATGCGAACAATGGAGAAATTTAAGCGCATTAAGCATTAAGACGACGACGACGACGACGGTATAGAACTAACTTTGCAGAAATTTGCCGTTTAAGCCGTTCGATAATGTGGAGTGGAGAGGGGCTGCTCCAGTTAGGGGTAGAATAAGATTTGAGCAATGAAAAGAGAATGGAACGAGGAGGCAAGAGTTCGGTAAATTGGGGAGCGGACGAAGTTTGCATTCTGCGATAGCCCTTAATTGCTTTTTAAAACTCGCAAGTTTGAAAATAGAGAATTCCTCGCGCCGCACTTCACTCTCGTACCTACTTAGGAGGGAATGTTCAATATTAGTTTTCCATATCACGTTACAGATACGTTTGACTCCCGTACCACCGAGTAATGGGTACTTATACGTATAACCCTGCACCTTCGGGTATATCTCACTACGAATTTCATGCCTCCTATTTACTTTCACTCACCTAGTTAGTTAGTTAGTTACCTACTGTATAATCTATTCGTAAAATGACTGCCTGACTTTTACTGGTTGAACTAATTAACGTTGTCACTTTGAAGGAAGAGAAGCCTTTATTGGCCCCGCACCCTCTTAGATGACGCAGACGCGACGCCTACGTCGGACATACCGCCGGGGCTCTCTGAGGTCTATCTTTGTACAGGGTGGTACAGTGTCCCTCGACCAAGTGTAAATTGCTTTTTATTAAGTTCACGACTCGGAGAGTTCTTCGTTACCCGACACTTTGCACCAAGTTTCAAAGCAGTGAGGCGTTCGAGCGGTGAGGAGGCAAACTTCTTACTTTGTGCCGCAGAAATTATAATCCCTGCGTTCGACGATGTAAGCCTATGGGATTCGATGATCGGCCGTAGTTCCGATTGGTATTCCTAAAACGATATTCTCCCTCTTTCGCATCGATCGATCGATCCATTGATCGTTTTGGGTGACTAGGCCTGTACGCTTTCGGAATGAGAATCATATTTTAGATGTGATCGGGAACGGTAACTGCAGAAAGTTCATTTCCGTGAAAATTCTGAAATTAAAACTGCGCTCCATTCAAATTCATCCAAGCGTCGTTTATCCGTCCTCTCATGCTCAGTGACGTCAACTTGTCATTGAACGGTAACTACGGAAAGATAATTTGAATGTGATCAGGAACGGTAACTAAAAAACGAACATTTTCAAGGAAATCTGAAATCTCAAATTGAACCTACGCCACTATTCAAATTCATCCAAGCGTATCCTTACATCCTTCCTCTCATGCTCATCAACTAAACTCATCATTGAACCGAAATATCTATATGCTAAAGTCGATTCAGGTGAACGAGACCCTTTCAATTGTCCCGTTAGTCCCGAACGATTTTTTTTTTTTTCTGTTCTGACGTATAATATAGGAGAAGTAGGCTCGAGTAGACACAACCCCGAAGCATCGGTGGTCGTGATTCACATTCAAACAAAGCAAGACCTTTACCCCGATTCAACCCTACATCGCTCGAGCGGGCTTATTTTTCAATAATATACTCCGACGGGGAATCAATCGTTTGGAATTATTTCGATAAAAATCGATAGCATAGAAGCTGGCGAAGTCCTACGGGCGCGCTGCAGACGGGAACACCGTGTGTCCTGGGGGCGTCCATTGCGTCGCTTCTCGTCGCTCAGCTCGCTTACTCAATCGATGGGAATCCAGGGTTCGCCAGTTCGAGCACAGATGCAATTACTGGCATTGTGAGTAAGCTCACCCCTTGGCGAAAGCCTCCCCGCATCCAGGACTCCCACCGGACTCTATCCTCTCATGACTACACAAGTCCACGTGGTACTGTACTGTACTGTACTGTACCGTACTGTGCCGTACTGTGCCGTACGTACGTGGATCGGTTCCGAGGGTGTAAGCTACACGTTTCAGATATATGTATGTACATACATAGATATACAGACATTTATATCTAGATGTCTACATATACATATTACATATAGAATATATACATACGTGGTCCAATACCCGGGAGAGAACGCTCCATACGTTATTACGAAAGCCTCGGGGGCATGCTCTGTCACGATGAGCAAGTGGGCTTTCGGAAAATGAAAATGCGAAATTTATGGAACCTCCTAGCGAGAATTCCTGACGCTCACGGACGCGACAATGCTTTGTGATGATATCCACCGTTGGTATTTCTCGTGGATCACAAGCTCCTCTGTATCCATTACAGTTTTGTATTATGTACTTTATAACGATGCTGTGATTCCTGTTATATTCCTCGTTCACGTCATCGTACAGGAAGGTGCAAGGTATAAATATGTATTTATATATAGGAAAGAGAGTTGCTGTGCATATTAC